>CM073762.1:55469667-56669667 GCA_037127475.1 Arma custos | reverse complement strand
ACATTTTTGTCATATTTTGCTATAAAAATAATTTTATTCTTTACAAAGGCTCCACTAAGCCATCGAATTCCTCTCGTATCCAATCTCTAAAATCCAAAATCCTTCGTAAAATCCTTAATGCTCCTTATTTTGTTAAGAATAAAGTCATCCATAACGACCTTAATGTCCCTTTTGTTGCTGATTTAGCCCGAACCCGGTATCTATCCTTTCATAGCAAACTTCATTCCCACTCAAACCCTCTAGTTTCCAACCTAGCTTCCTCTTCAATTCCCGATAATCCTCCCCGAGGCGTCTGAAAAGAAGATGGCCACGTGACCTTCTTATTTGAACTTTGATTTGAATACTACCAGTGGGTAGTTTCTCTACTTGTCATTCTCATGCCATTATGTAACACGGATTCTATTTACTTGTTGTATAATTGTAATACGGTTGTAAATATCAATAAATAAATTTAAAAAAAAAATTCTTTACAAAACAGAAGAAATTTTACGGCTACATACTAGTCTAGAAAAAAAATTAAACATGCAGTCGTGAGAACTGCTAGCAGAAGTAAAATTTCAAAACTTTGGAATCACCTTATCCTTTTTTTTTATTTTTCAATACAGGATGGGCTTATCAAGACCAATACAAAATATCAATAACTTGATATTTGATTTTATTTGATTAATTGATTTTGATAACTTGAATAATTGAAATAATAATTAGTATATGGTTACATTATTTATACCTTGTATTTGTTATTGATTTTAATGAACTTTATTTTCATTTTTAGCATTATTACAATCGTTAAGTTCAATAATATTTAGATCAGTTGTAATTGCAATGATTTCATAAAACAAGAAATTTAATTATTACAAACATAATTTAATTCGGAGGAAGAAAAGTTTAACTAGTTATCGATGTCTTATGGTATTAGTTAAATATAATTATTCTTATATCAATTGAATTCTAACTTTTAAACTAATGTTGATTAAAAGGAATTGTATAATTCATACACTGGCTGCTAGGTGTCGCCAGTTTCACGCATGTTGCTGACGCAAAATCATAAATTTTCCCAAACCAAAGCACAGCTGAAGCTTACATTTTAATTTTTTTATCACTTCAGATTATTTTATTTTTCCCTTTATAAACGGAAGTTAAGGTTGAAGGTACCATTTCAAAATGTGATGTTGATATTATTTGAAAGTCATAACACATAATGCTGAAAATGCTATTAAAAGACAAAGGACATACAGAAATAAATTAATTTAAATTAAAAAAAAAAAACAATGAGAGTTGTGATACATGATCTATACTCGACATAACTTATGCACTACCTTCTACAGTTTTCCTTTCAAAAGCCATAATTCAAAAGTACTCCGGGAACGAATCGTTTAATCCGAAGCATTTTCTCTTATTTTACCTTAACTACGACTCTGGATCTTGAGGATAAAATGGCAAAGAGTATAATCAAAGGGATAATAACAATAAGACTGAGCTGGAATGGTAGAATAAGATTAACATAAATCTACAAGTCCCACGTGCTGAGTGGTAGTCGTCTTAAAAGGCAGTAGAGTCGGCCCAAAGCAATCCTTATTAGTTGACTCACTCTAGCCTACTTTTAAACTGGATGTAATGCTCCACGCTTGTCCTGTAATTATTGAAAAATATACACAAACACCTTCGTAAAGTTTATTCCGAGACTAAAGTTATTAAACGACCAATCAACAACAGTTTACCATATATGTAGACTAAATACATCAGGGTATAGGTTCAGCAGGTTGTCGCTTCGACGTAAGTCACAACTTACTTTAAATTTTCATTCGTTTCCTTTTTAATATTCTAGAAAATAGGAATTATTTTGTTTTAGTACAAAAAATCTGTAATAAAATTATGTTTATTTTCTAATTCAGAAAAAAAAGTTCACAAACACAAGATACAAACAACACAGTCCAAAATTCTCAGAAAAATTATTAATGCGCCATGGTTTATTTCGAATCACATTATACACAACGACATAAACATTCCCACTATAAAATCATATATTCATAACAAATGCATAACATTCCACTCATCGACACAATATCACCCAAACTCACTCGTTCTTCCGCTTTCCTACTACCTGTTACCTGGACTTGATAAAAAAAGATTAAAAAGACATTCGCCAAGAGACCTACTCAAATATTGATATTTCATTCCAAAACTCGATGTTCCTGTACAATAGCAAAGAGAAAAACACCTGGATCAAATTTGCTGGATGCACAATTGCGCAGGTGCAAATGAAAATTAAATAATAATGATAATAATAATTTTCAAAAAAAAAATATGAATAGTTAAAACTTATTGCTGTATATTATTGATAACCTGCGGAGCTGATATCGTAATCTTGATACGAGCTCGTATAATAATCTGAATCTAAATGGCTAACTGTTATAAATCAGTATATCGGCATTATTAACAAAATACCTGTACCATTACAATCCATGAATGGTCTCGGGTTCAGTAAATGGTAGAGACTGAAATATTTCAAAGACAACGGTAGTGCAGTTCTGGATTATTGGCAGATTTACGGTTGGTATATGTAGTTATAAAATTTAGGAGAGGAGTGGCTCAGAGGTAGAGCGCTGAGTGGCCGTGAAGAAGGCCCAGGATTCATATCCCGCTGCTGGCAGATTTTATTTAAGCTTTTTGCGGCCGGAGATAGATCCCATTGGATTTGGATACTCCTGTATGAAGTGGGTATCCAAAATAGGAGGAAATGTGATGGCTTGGTGTGATCTAGCACAAATCACTTCCCTGTACAACGGTGGTCCAAGAAACAGTACAGTCTCTACCACGTGCTAAACCCAAGACCCTCCACGTGTTACAGTGGTACAGTTTTAAAAAAAAAAATTATATGTATAAATATCCCTTCTTTCATATTTTATATAACCCACAGAGTAATAAATGAATGCCGAGAAATTTCAAAACATTGATTCCTTATCAAGATAATTTTTTTTAAAGAGTCAACAACTACCAAAATAGCTGTGGCACTATCAACTGCGTGAGAGGTGACGCCTTGTAATTACAAAAACGCCAGCCTTATCATATTATCGTTAGATAACATCTATTATTTTATTTTAACAAAAAAAACTATATAAAAAACGAGGAAGGAGTTTTTACGAGATAGAAGTGGTATCAACAATATCTTTACCGACTGGCACTTTAATGATACAAACGAACAGTATAGCCTTGGTTTGGAAGAGAGATATAGAAGCTCAAGACCGTATATTATCTTGTTTAAATACTTATTATTTTTTTATATTATATTCATTTTCCACACTTTGATAAAAGTTTATTCATTACTAGCTTTTGCCCGCGACTTCGTCCGCGTTGATTTTAAATAGAAATTTATGTTGAGTTTAAATGGAGAGTGAATTTTGAATTCCATAAATGAACTCCATACTATAAATACTGACTTAAAGCATTTGTGAATTCAGCCAGCCTACCAATTATCCCTTTGTTGATAGATTTTAATAAATTGTCCTATTAAATATTAACTGGCATAATTACAGAGCTATAGATATGTTTTCTATTGAAATTCACCATGTATTATACAAAACTTACTTAGTTTCACATCTTTAACTTAACATTTTACGATTTTTTTATTACAAAGGTTTGTCACCCTTTTCACCCTCTCAGGAGACGAATTTTCAAAAATCCTTTCTTAGTGGGCGTCAGCCTTATAAAATGTACCTACTGTCTATATTTCAAGTCTGTAGCTTATGCCGTTTTGGCTCTGCGATTGTCTTTTCAGTCAGGACGAACTATATTAAATATATATCTTTTCTCCCCTCTGCTTCCCGGACTTCCTACGAGAAGATTTAAAAAAATAATGACCTATATGCCTGCTGAGAAACCTTCAGTCATTAAAAATTTCATGTTCCTGCAAATTGAGATCACGGATGCGATACTGCGCAGGTGCCAATATAATGTAATAATAATGATTATGTGTATTCCATTTTATAATTAACTTATTAGACATATCACACTAGTTTTTATAAAGTGAAACTACTCGAAAATGATGTTTTTTCACTAGTGAGTTATGACCGAAATGGATAAATATCCGTTTATCAGTCATCAAAACTGTATCAACCTAGCTTCAGAGCACTTGAATGACTCCGTCCTAAAGTGTCCTAATATCACTCTCTCTCTCTCTCTCTCTCTCTCTCTCTCTCTAGTAGGGGGAAAACCTGGGGGTTGAGGGTGATCTAGGGCAAATCGCCTAACTGCACAACCGTATAGACATACCACTACGGCCCATGAAGAATCTCGGGTTCAATAAGTGGTAGAGTTTTCTTTGTTATAAGTGAGGTTTATAATTATTTCTAGAAAAAAAATGGAATAAATCCGAGTGTATGAATATTATGGAATAAAGAGTATATTAGAGGGTATACAACTATTTTATATATTTCAGCTTTATACACTGGAAATAATAAATAATATAAAAATAAATATTCAATTTTTAATACAACTGATTTTTTTCTCCAAATCTAATAGTGTTTTTCTTTATTTTGTCATACCTTAATTGATTTTGCTACTATTCCGATTGAGGTTCATTACTATTGGTACGAGACGGTGATAACAACTCGAATTAAAATTAAAATTATTAAATATTTTTAAATGATTAAAAGGGAAGGAATCTTCAATGATTCATTGTGTGGAATAGTAATCGAGATAGAGTTCAACAGTTGTTCAAGAAACAATACAGTCTCTGCCACGCACTGAATTCAAGACTATTCAAGATTCAAGACTATTCAAGATTCAAGACTGAATACCAGTAGATGTTTTTCTCTATAGTAACGGAGGTTTTGCAGAATTTATTATAATGGTATAATAAATACCTGTTATTCGAGTTATTTGCGAGACGAACTATTGGGAGGCTGGAGATCATTGAGAACTGCCCCTTCAGTAGTCCAAACCATTCATGTCTCGGAAGGTGTATAAGAAAAAATGTATTAATGGACCATAATAAATCTACCTGAAGCTGAACATCCGTCAGGCATTAAGGAAGAATACGTCAATGTCAAGGAGGTGTCAGTTATCAGCTCTGTTCCTTATGCAAGAGCCACGGGTGACGGCGAGAATCGATTCTCTTCTGCTATTTGTCAATGCCATCTTGTTTACATTTTCAGTTGTGTGTGTAAATTAATACAGTTGGTAACCCACACTCCCAACACTTGGTATTAGTTAATCTGCTTAAAGCGTCATTCAATCTCCCGGGAAGCTGTGCAACTCATTCACACATACATAAATAAATACAACACGGGTACTATACAACCCATGAAGGATATTGCTTTCTTGAGTTCATAAAATGGTAGAGACTGCACTACATTTTAAGGACAGCGGTTGGGTGTTGCTTCATCTGACCTTCAAGTTTTCCCCGTTATTTTGGCTACCCACTTTATAGAGGCTAGGTGAGCCCCAGGTGGATCCTAGGTTCCATAGGATCCATCTCTGGCTACTTACAGATTAAATAAAAGTCTTGCAGTCCTTGATTTTAATTAGACCCTATTTAAATACTTACACACACTTAAATACTACATAAATACACGATAAACACTACACACACACAGACGAAAGCATATTAACGAATTGATTGAAGATCTAGTAAAAATACGTTTGTATTTTCGATAAATAATTTTTATAGAAATAAATAAATAACTGTATCATACTTCTTAGATAGATATTTCGCTTTATGTATCTTCCTTCTCTTCATTTCATTGCTTCTAGTTCAGTTTTTAATTTTAAATTTTTTTTATGTTTTTTATTATTTTCTTGGCTTTTGTTTGTTTTTATTTGGTTGGATTCCTTTATAAGTTCGTAATCTATAAAAAGTATATACCAAATGATGAAAAATATCAAACTTAAACAGTTTAAATATTAAACTATTAATATTAAACTTAAAGTTGAAGCAGACCAAACTCCTTGCGAGCTAAGCCGCGGGCAAAAGCTAGTATAAAATAATTTAAAAAAAAGGAAATTTACTTATGTACTTAATACCATTGAATAAATTAACCAGGAAAAAACGTTTTTGGATATATCTTTGGGCTTTTTTATTAATGGTTTAGCTTGAATGACCTTTATTTTTAAGTTTTCAACATTATGTTGCTCAAGACTTTATCAACATGATATCGAAATCTAGTTTTATTAAATCCCGAATGCGTTATGATGGCACCATGGCATGTTTAAACTTATTATCAGTTACCAAAAAAAAAAGTTTAATTATTTTCATCCCACTTGAGATAAAAGTTATTGAGTGGACTCGCTGTTTACGAAGGAATAGACATTCTTCACTTCTTGGAAAATGCTCCCGATTTAGAGGAATTGCCTCCGATTTTTTTAGGGCGTGATAAGACTGTTGTCTTTTCTTATCTTATCAAATTTATTCTCCTCCATAAATTTAATTAAATCTTAGTATGGCGGATTATATCATTTCCACTTTTTCTCTTTTTAAGGATTTAGATGCCCTTGAAGTGTGTAACTATCATACCATCATTGATATTAATAAATATTATCATTGGATGATTGTAGAAGAAAATTTTATGTTATTTATTTATTTTATGTTTTTTACTCACATTTCCATAAACCAGTTGGTTAAGGCCATTTTCAAGAATTTTATTTATTTATGTATTATATATTTTATATATCTATAATAATGTTTTTATATAAATAAATGAGGAGCGGAGTGGCTCAGTGGTAGAGCACTGAGTTGCCATGCCGGAAATCCTGGTTCAAATCCCGCTGCAGGCCATGATTTTTCTTTAGACTGTTTGCAGGGGGAGATGGATCATATGGGATCTAGGACCGTCCAGGGGCCCACCCAGCCTATAAAATGGTGTAAATGAGGTTACCCAAAATAAAGGGGAAAAATCTGGCGGTTGAGCGTTACGTAGGACAAGTCACCTCCTTGCAGAACCGTTGTCCATGAAACAGTACAGTCTCTACCATGTACTGAACCCCAGACCCTTCATAGTTTGTAGTGGTACAGGTTATATATATATATATATATATATATATATATATATATATATATATACATATAAATATATTTTTCTAAACAATTTTTATTAACTTGTTTTATAAATTTATATTTTATTTTATATATTTATAGATTATTTTAAAATGTATCTATTTATTTTATGTATTACGTATTTATTGTTATTATTTTTAATATTATTTTGTATAGTATAAATTTATTATTTGTTATTTATTATTATTTCATCTTACTAATATTATAAATGTGAAAGTTTGTATGTTTGTCTCTCTTTCACGCAAAAACTACTGAATGGATTTGGATGAAACTTTACAGTAATATAGGTTATACATCAGAATAACACATAGGCTACAGCAAGCGAGGAATTTGGGGGGGAGCGCACGAGGGCACGTGCCCCCCTCCCGACAGTTTTTTAGGTACTGTAGAGAATCCATTATAGTACATAATTAAAGGCAAATCACATGATAATAGTTGTTAAAATAACAGAAAGGACAGGAGTGAAACTATTTTTTTTTTATATCCTACGAATATTATAAATACGAATGTTTGTTACTCATTCACGCAAAAACTACTGAACGGATTTGGATGAAACTTATTGAATAAAATAGGTTATACATCATAGGCTACATCAAGGGCAGATTTATGTGGGGTCACGTGGCCATGTCCCCTCGTTATAGTACATAATTAAAGATAAATCAGAAACTTAGCCTCTTGAAATTTGTAGATAGGAAATTTGCATAGTTTAAGAAAGAAATTTGGATAATTCCACCCCAAGGGTTTCCCTTTTAATATAATGGGGGTTCAAAGGTTGTTGAGAATCCGTCAGTTTTGAAGTTAGAAATCTGAAATTATGGATGTACGAGTAACTTATATTTAAAAAAAATCATTAAATTATTTATTTAAAATGATCTTTCACGAAACTTTATGTGGCAGGCCGAACTCCAAGCGAGCGAAGCCGCGGGTATAAGCTAGTATATTATATATTCATAATCTATAAATTATTAATTGGTTTTTCTCTAAACATGAACTAATGATATGAAAAAGGTAATAATTATTCTTGTAATTAAATATAAAGAAACAACTCCGGTTCTTTATGTTCTAGCCCTTTTTTAGAATATTGTTGTTTGAAAATTTAGCTAATTTTTATTTATTTTTTTCAGGTGAGTTTTCTTGTAATAAATCCGCAAAAATGTTTACCTGCATGCTGTAAGTTCAATGCACTTTTTTAATGTGATAACCTTATATGTGATTATAGGATATAATATTGCATGGTTTATGTACGATATTTTTATATATAATAAAAACATTTTTAATACAATTTTATTAGATACTGTAGCCGGTTAACATTTTTTATTAGTTCTTATAAAAATTTCAAATTTTAAGGTCTCTTCAATCCTGTAGTGCTTTTTTAAGTGTTGAGCTTCTGCATTTCCAGTGACACCTAAATTTTCCTTTAAAAAAACTGTATTGTTGATAAAATTTAAATTATTTCTTTATTTCATTATCAATTAAAAGACAATAAATATTTAGAAAACATTCTTGATGTTTAAGATATGCCGGCAGAATGGAGAAAATCTTTGATATGTCCCATATTCAAAAAGGGGGACCATTCGATTGTGGAAATTATCGGGGCATAGCTCTGCTTACAAAGTCTTTTCCAACATTCTGTTCTAGCGGCTACTCCCATTCGCGGAAAGCGGAGAGCTAGGCTCTTACCCATGTCGATTTAGAAAAGGGAAGTCTCCAACAGACTAACAGACACACATTTAATAAAGTGTCACTGATCCTATAAAAGGAAGGGATATGACTGACCGAGAAGCGAACCAGGATGGCTGAGGTGGCTAAGCACCACCACGGATAGGTGGGATACCCGGGTTCGAGTCTCGATCCTGGTAATTGCTTTTCCTTTCAAATAAAATATTTAAAAATTTGTTATATA
Source organism: Arma custos (assembly GCA_037127475.1). NCBI lineage: Eukaryota > Metazoa > Arthropoda > Insecta > Hemiptera > Pentatomidae > Arma > Arma custos. Next base: position 56,660,713 of record CM073762.1, on the reverse strand, counting down.
CTTTGAACTAGGATAATTAATTAGAATCCCATTTTTTATTTATTTTTGAATTTATTAATGTATAGAGTATTTACTACTGCACATTCATTTTGGATCACTCATGTACATGTAGTATATATGGACTGAGTTTAATATTAATTTAAGATGCTAGTATCATTACAATGCTAGAAAATCTGTAAAAAAAATTATTTTTACAAAAGTCTTTTAAGATTACGCGAATATCACCATTTTTCTTTTCCCATTTTCGTCTTTTTTTTCTCCCGGTATTTTCTCATCATTTCTGCGTGCCTTTGCTTCTTTTCTTCTGACAACGGAGTACCCTTCCGTTTATCTTTATTTTCCACAAGGACAATGTTTTCTTTTAATTTCTTTGTGTGTTGTTCTCTATGTAGGCAGTCGTTGTCTGTTGTTAATTCTTCTGCTTCCTCTCTCATTTGTTTTATTTACCCTTTTCATAATAATTGATAGTTAACTTTATCACTTTTCTATATAAAATTTAAAGATTACAACACAATAAATTTGAAGTATCATGACAAAGGCACGGCTGGAGATTTGTAACATGATAAGATTCTTCAGATCTGATCTAGTTGTAAAGAAATGGCATGGGAACAAGTGATAGTAGTGATTGCATGCTGTAGGGGACGCTGGATGCCTCTCTCTAGCCATCACAACTATAAATATACGGTCTTTGTTAGGACTATCAAGGGTTTACTATAGTATGGTATAGTATGCTATACTATAGCATTGTCTTTCGTGGGAACAGATAACTGAGACGTGTACAAGTCTTTAAGTAAAGTGTTAGTTCATTCTGTATAATTGTTCTACTTTCAGAAATAGTTATGTAAGGAAAAGGTATACTTCAGAAATAATGATAAAATAAAACAAAATGGATTCTGTAGGATCTGCAAATCATTCTGAGGCTCACCTAGCCTTCGTAAAGTGGGTACCATTAATTAGGGGAAAATCTGTTGAGCGTAATGACGTAAATCACCTCACTGCACAACCCATGTCTTAGAAAGTACAAGTTACTGTACCCTAGATTTGTCATGGGTTATTGCGGTTCAAGGTAATTATTCCGCAGGTTGTCGGTTTATGTTGGGTCACAACGAGCTTTAACCTTTCATTCCTTTCCTTTTTAATTTTTTTCCAAAAATACAACCAAAAACGTTCCACATTCAAGAACCTCCTCTATGAAAACTTTCAAAAGGATGCTAACTGTAAGCACATGTGTTGTGTTGAAACTTTTATTTATTGATGAAATGATTACCGTAATCTACTGATTACACATAATTACATTTTATTTTCTCTGCTAAAACTCACGATAACTTGCCTTTTTGGAAAATATTAAAAATGATACAAAAAACCAGTGTTTGTTAATACAAGTCCACTTGTTGCGACTCAATTCGAAGCTACTACCAACGGAACAGATACCTTTTTGGCTGTTTGCAAAGGTTTTGATGAGGACATACCACGACTACTGTTGTGATATCCAGCGCACTGAACATTCCCATTAGCTTGCGATAGCGCGACATTGCACGCTCCTTAAAGCGTACCAAAGGGCCTCGCCCCAGTGGTTCTGGAAAGCGTATCAAATGCTAACAGAGGTAAACGGTGAAAGTCGAGGTTCTCCTTCAGTCTTGATGGCGATGGACAGGCCTCAGCTGCCCCGTCTTCTCATAGGTACGTGGTCGGAGTATCGTCCTTAGGCTTGGTAGCTTTCAGCATGCTTGGACCCTCACGGTATCTATCAGCTGCTTCTTTGCTGAGCATCGTACTTAGAGGAAGTGGACTGTCTATAATAGTCCTTGCAAAAGTTATTAGTGGTGTTGGTTGACTAAGTGTTCACCGCAGAAAAGAATGGTGGGTGAAGAGGATGGATATTACACCCTTGAAGAATCATTTACTACAATATAAGTAGGTTCTAAAAATGTAATACAGATATTATCTAGCGTGAACTAAAGTTGGAGGTTTTTACTTCCTTCAAAAATGTTAGGGCCACCTGCCAGGCTACGAACCCGCCCTTAGGGCTTAGTAGGTTATTATGCTAAGCACTGGACCACAGGTAACCCCTTCCGTCTTCATTAGAAATATATGTTTTAGGAAAGCTAACTTATAACACATCGTGAAATTACAAGTGAAATAAATTAAGCCAAAAACATGAAGATAGCGCTGATGAGAAGGTTAGAGTACTTAACGTGATTTCGAAATAAAAAGGTGGAGACAGTACTGTTTCATGGATAACGGTTGTGCAGGGAGATCATTTGTTCCTAGATCACGCTCATCCTCCACATTTTAGCCCTAAGATGCCCTCCCCTGCCGAACAGGAACTAGCAATATTTATTCCATTAAAAAAAACTCTGAACAAAATTTAATTATTTAAATCCAATTCAACTTACTTAGCATTCAGCGCTCAATTCTTAATTATGTTTTCTATTAGGTTTATTTTATTGTTTAGAGATGGCATGCCAAACACTTTTACGTTTCCAGATCATTTTCTTTTTTGTTAGCCCCTTGGTTTATTTATTTCTAAAATCATTTTTATCATTTTTTATATATCAATGAGATGCACTAGGTGCATTTTCAGAATTTCCGGGTTTTAGAAAGTTGTATGGCATTTATAAATATACAATTTTTATTTTCATGGTACTGTTGAAATAAATTCCTAGTTATGTGATTTTTAAGAAATGTTGGGTTTGTTTCGAAAATACGTGTATTAATGTAATTCGCGCAATACTGAAATATTAATATTTGTTAATGAAATGACATTAAGAATTGTTTATTTTACTCAGTCTAAATTAGTAATTAATTCAACAGACGTTATGGAAATTTTCTTGTTTATTCACTGTGACGTCTATTTACAAGTTAGTTCTCTCAACTGTGTTTATTTACAACTTATATAATGATAATATTTGATATCTTTGGTTAGTAAGAACAAAGATAGTCGGCTAAAATTACATGCTTGCTATGCTTTTTTTTCTCTGTTTATATCAATTTTTTATTTTATTTTTAATATGCTGCAGTTAGATATCGTTTAATAGAATAAGATACAACGTGGGTTGCAACTGAAGCTTTAGTTATTTAGTTAGCGATCTAAAGTTTATATCTCCAAATTCCAAAAGTCGCACGTTTTTCCAAGCAATAAAACTTAATAATGTGAGCATTATTCTCCCGAAACTTCAGGTTCAAGTCCGGACTAAATAAGGTCACAACTTGTCTTGTCAGACAAAATTTCTTGACTAACCTAGAGAAAAAATTAATTTTTGATGTTTTTATGTACTTATTTCAAGTACTTAAACACTAAAAAATTATTTTGTTCAACTCAGATTAATTTTTTGGGGGTAGCTTAGGATAAGCTTCATCTAAAATAAGCCTATATTCTGAAATAAAAAACGATACTGATTTTCTAATATAAGCCGTTATATTTGAAAATGGTATAGTTTCATATGGATCTAAAAAAAAAGTTTATTCTTTTAAATGTCTTTATTAAATATTATTTCGCAAGAAAACTTAAAAGATGTTTAGGGTTTAAAACATCACTTTTAAAAAAAAAAAACATTTGCTCGTTTGCCCATTTATTTTAAAAGTAATTCAAATAGAAACATTGGGATATTGCGAAAATGGACTTTCATAGCTCATATCTTATTTAGGGTTTTTTTTGGTTAATCATCGCATCTTTTTTATATTAAAGATAAAACACATGTTATGAAAACAATTAAGTACTACATTTAATAACAGTTTTCTAAAGTCCAAGTTGTAGATATGTGATTTATAATAACTTCAAAAATAGTTTTGCCTTTATACCTCTGTTTCCACATAAGTTCACGCAGATAAGAGTCCTATAGGGATCTTTTAGTTCCTGTAGGGTGGTTCAGGGTTCAATAGAACCTTTACTTTTGCCCAAGGCAAAGTATGTTACGTCCGGTTAGTGCAAATGGGTTTTAAAAATAAAAAATAAGTTTTGATAGCAAAATCAATAACATAAACTATTTATTTTAGAAAGTAAAGATAAGAATTACTTTTAGATAAAAAAATAATAGTATGTAATACAAAAAAGACTAATTTATACAATTTTGAGAATCGTTACAGAAGATTTCACAAGTAGGGTTCTACCGATACCCAAAAATATCGATACCAGACCTTTGCGATATATCGGAACAAAGTATTGATACCTAGAAAATATCGAAAGAAAAATATCGATATCACACAGTATCGGAAGATTTTTAGTCGTTTAAAAGCACGGTTCGTCAAATGACTACAAACATTCCATTGCCAGGAAAACGTCACACATTGGATAGTCAATCAAATAGTGAAAGACCTTTTATTTTTTATTAGAATAATATAGTTCTCATTCGATATTCTCAAAGTATCGAAAGATCTTTCCGATATTTCACAGATGGCTGATATATAAATTTTTTATTATGTTATGAACCCCATCTGTACATATCAGGGAAAGTAATTAAAAGAAAAAAAAACATATACATGCATAGGAAAGGACATTCTTTCGATACTAGAAGAATATGGTACTCATTCGATATTCTCAAAGTATCGAAAGATCTCCGATATTTCACATATGGCTGATATATAAATTTTTTATTATGTTATGAATCCTATCTGTACATATCAGAGAAAGTAATTAAAAGAAAAAAAACATATACATGCTTAGGAAAGGACATTCTTTCGATACTAGAAGAATATGGTACTCAGTCGATATTCTCAAAGTATCGAAAGAGTACCCTGTTCTTCTATTATCGAAAGAATTTCCTTTGCTATGCATATATACTATTTTTTTCATTTAATTACTCCTTCTTATATGTGCATAACATAATAAAAAATTTAGATATCAGCCATCTGTGAAATATCGGAATGATCATTCGATATTTTGAGAATATCGAAAGAGTACCCGGTGCTTCTGGTATCGAAAGCATTTTTCTTTACTATGTATATATATTTTTTTCATTTAATTAATTTCCCTGATGTGTACAGATAGTGCTCATAACATAGTAATAAATTTAGATATTAGCCATCTGTGAAGTATCGGAAAATATTTTTAGAATATCTAAAGAGTACCCTGTTCTTCTAGTATCGAAAGAATTTTTCTTTGCTATGCATATATATATTTTTTTCTTTTAATTAATTTCCCTGATATGTACAGATAGGGTTCATAACATAATAAAAAAATTAGATATCAGCCATCTGTAGATATCGGAATGATCATTCGATATTTTGAGAATATCGAAAGAGTACCCTGTTCTTCTAGTATCGAAAGAATTTTCTTTGCTATGCGCAAAATATTATTTTTTTTTATTTGAATAATTTTCCTTGATGTGTACAGATAGGGTTCATAACATAATTAAAAATTTAGATATCAGCCATCTGTGAAGTATCGGAAAATATTTTGAGAATATCGAAAGAGTAACCTGTTCTTCTAGCATCGAAAGAATTTCCAATGCTATGCATATATATTATTTTTTCTTTTAACTTATTTCCTTGATGTGTACAGATAGGGTTCATAACATAATAAAATATTTAGATATTAGCCATCTGTGAAGTATCAGAAAATATTTTTAGAATATCGAAAGAGTACCCTGTTCTTCTGGTATCGAAAGAATTTTTCTTTTCTATGCATATATATTTTTTTTATTTTAATTAATTTCCGTGATATGTACAGATAGGGTTCATAATAATAAAATAATAGGGTTCATAATAAAAAATTTCGAATTTACAGTTTTAATCAGGCATCTGTGAAATATAAGAATGATCATTCGATATTTTGAGAATATCGAAGAGTTCTCCTTGGCTATGCATATATATTTATTTTGCTTTTAATTACTTTAACTGATAATTAAAGATATAGGGAAAGGAAACATATCATTCTATTTTTTTGAGAATATGAAAAGAATGTGCCGTAGGATATATACAATTTTTTATTCAGGTTTCGTTTGGATGAGAAAAAAAAAAAAAAGGTCATTCAACTGTTTCGATATTCAGTTTTCCATACCGATATCGATAAAATATCGGAAGAAAAGTATCGATACCAAAATATCGGTATCGAAAGGAAAAGTATCGATACTGTACCCATATCGGTAATATCGGTAGAACCCTAGTCACAAGGTCAGTTGCCGAATGGAAAGTGACATTGGAGAAGGTACGTGGTTTACTGGTTCTAAAGTTATATTAAATACGGCTTTGACATTCATTTATGCTTGGACCAAAAAATATATAAACATCTTGGTCTTTAGGGTAACTGCTATTAAATTGAAAATGCGGGATTAAATGAAAAAGACGCCTTATTTATTCTTCTTATTTCACTGAGTTTCTTATTTATGTACTTCTTTATAAAATGAATTTATCTCTTGCATTCTTTATAACTAAATTTACCTTTGTTTATCATTATTAATTATTGAGATTATTTATGTATCTAATTATTAATACATTTAAATTTAATTATTATCACGTTATAGAGTATTCTATAATATTTGCTGACAAAAGCTCCTTAGCTTTTAAATGTGTATTATTTACAAGATATGCGATATCTGATAATTCTCCTTGTGCAATAATTTAAACCGAAGGCCAAGCTGTACCGAAGCAGACTATTGTCCCGTGAACAATATTAAAAAATAAATAAAAAAGTAAAGCCATTTAAGAAGATACATCGCTATCGGCGAAAATATTCCTTTCTTAGTCACCGAACTTGTTTTACGTAACTTGTAACCTTGAATATCTAACGAGCGCACTATCAGTCGCAGCTGTGTGTGAGCGCCTCATTTTTTCTGAACCAGATCTATAAACAAAACTCAATAAATATTAATATTTATTTTACGCAAATTGTTATCATTTACGTAGATAGGGACACAGAGTTTAATTAACTATTTTAAAATTGAACTGATTACACAGGCCAACGATGAAAAAACTTTTTTACTGAAAATACCTTATTCCTATAGTTTTTAGGGTGCTGAATCCAAATATAATATTAAAAAAGCTTTATCACCCTCCATTTCTTCCCTTTTTATAGTTAAATTTATTAAATTAAGCGATGTTTAAAGAATTGAACAGCTTTAATATTTAAAATAAACAACTGAAAAACTAGGTCTATTGGTGTGGATGAAGTTGGTAGGACTGCTGAAAAACATTTGCTGGCCAAAAAATATTGATTCTTTTTTCTGTTAACAGCTGATGTTTTGTTTCTGTCAACCTAACCTCACTTTCACGTTTCCTGTACATGTGCTCAGTACAATGTTTAATCGCGGTTGTAAAAACTCTGCTGACAATATTTGTTATATTTGTTGTGAGTTTGTGATTAAAAAACACCAAAGAAACATTACAGACTTTGTCAAAAAGGTTTATCTATCATACTTTGGAACTAAACTTGGTGATCAGGTTAAATCTTGGGTCCCGCATAAGGTATGTTAGGTATGTGTTGAAGATCTAAGAAAATAGTTGAAAAAGGAGAAAAAAAATTTAAATTTGCTGCACCTATGATATGGAGGGAGCCAAAAAATCATTCCGGTGATTGCTACTTTTGCAGTGTCGATATTACTGGTCATAACTCAAAAAACAAGATGGTAATAAGCTACCCTAACTTCCCGTCCGCCACCCGACCAATAGGGCACGGTGTAGATTTACCGGTCCCTGAACCACCAGATGATTTAAATTCTATTCCAACGGAAGTATTTTCTGATGTACAAACGGAGTTAGATGAACAAAATGATGAAGAAATACAATGTTTTACAGAAAATGTAGAGCCTAAACTGTTTACTCAAATCGAGCTTAATGATTTGGTCAGGGATCTTGGTTTAACGAAAGAAAAAGCTGAATTGCTTGGCTCTAGACTAATAGAAAAGAACTTTTTGGCGGTTGGAACCAGCATGTATTTGTATTTGAACAGGAACAGAGCGCAACAATTTTCCAAGTTTTTTTTTAACAAGAAGGTGATCTAGTGTACTGCTCAGATATACAGAAAACTATGGGCGATACAAAAAAACTAAGGCCAGATTTAGAATCAGCACATAAAAATCTATAAAAATCAACTGTTAAAGTTGAAAATGTTTTCAAAAAAAATTTTTTTTGGCCTGATTTATTACTGGTAAGAATTCTGAGCTTTGATCTGAAATATAGTAGTCATGCCTTCACTATTTCTAAATCTGTATAACTGTTCTTATTAGCAAAAAACAAATTAAGTATATTCATGACACGACTTCGTATTTTTAAAAAAAATCTTCGAAATCGGTTTCAATTGAGGTGTGTAATGATCAGTAATTGACTCTATGTAAATTAATATTTATCATAGAATTGTCTATAATTGTTATCTTTAACTTTTTAAAAAATGAACTTATTTTGTTACTTAGCGTTAGGATGACAGAAGTTTGTTACTTAAATGCAGATATTTTAAAATATATTTTAATGAAAACTTGATTCAAAACAAAAAGAAGTAAATATAAGAAGAAAGTTTCTTGTATCGTTGTGATGTAGGTCTCATTTTAGCTTTCTCACAATTTTAATCGATGTTGTTTATTTTATTTTATTTATTCTAACAGTAAAAATATTTTTACTTCGTGGTATACCAAATAGGTTTCATTTGAGATTTGTTATGATCAGCAGTTGACATTATACAAGTTGCCCTCAGTCATGATTATGTCTACAATAGTTCTAAAAAAGTTCGTTTGATTCCTACACATACCTCCATATTAATTTCCTAATCAGCAATTCCTTTGTGATTATTAGGAACTGTTTTACAGGATGCATTTTAATTAGAAACGTGAATCATATTTCACTTCCTTCGTTTATATCTATATGCAATCAAGTTATTAAGAATTGAGGTTTCGGATCGCTGATGTAGCACTGCTCTATCCTCAGAATAACAACCTTTAATTATATGAATGAAAGAGGGAAATTAATTTGTGCAAGCTTTGCTTGAATCATGTAAAGTAAATCCATAATTAATTAAAACTAAATTATGTTATTAAATATTTGTTTTACAATCATAAATATAAATTCACTAACTGCTGGGCTCTACAGTCCTTGCAGGGCCTTGGTTTCTGCCATCATTCTTTCTCATTCCTCCTATTTCTTATCACCATCTTTCTTAAATAAGTCATCTTTTCACCGAAGTCTTGGTATGTTCATCTTCCTATTTTCTCCTGATTCACCGTTCTGCATCATTTTAGGCAACCTATAGGGCTCCATTCTTTCTACAATCCCCAAACGTCTGAGTCTGCTCTTCTTAATAGCACGGAAGATATCAGGCTCCCCATATCCCATTTCATTTGTTCGGCATTGTTTTGATTTTCTACCTATGCTGTTTTCTGACGGATCCAAATAGCTCTTTTCCTCGGTTGGTGTTCACATCGCACTGCCTTACATTACTACCAGACTCATAGTCATTTTACACAACAATGATTATTAGTTATACTTGTGTCGCAGAGATTTTTGCAGGGCATTAGAACGAGCGCTGATCATTACATATCTCAAATAGAACCGATTGGAATACCTTGAAGTCTTAGTTAATTTCTTCGTGTTTTTCCATTGCCAGTCCTCGTTAACCATCTTTCCCTGCCAACCCTGGCTCCTGCTGGGACAGCAAGATGCCGGAAGAGACCTGGATTCAATAATTAGCGCCAACACTCAACAGATAGAGGATCTAAATTTAAACTGGACAAAGACTGCCAGGAGTCGGGCCATTTTGCCTATCCTCCCATCCACACCCTTTGACAGCCGCTTGTGTTTCAGTTAGCCACGACATTTGCCTTTATTAATGCTCCATCTTGTTAAGGGTTTTCGCCGCAGACGTTCCCGAGTAAATAATAGCTAAGGATTATTTTAAACTATAATAATATCTCTCATCTGGTCGGTCCCATCGTCTTGCTAGGTGCTTTGAAGAGGCCATTGTAATGTGTTTGTGGAGTTTTTTAGTAAATCGCATCATTTGTTTAATGTGTCACATTTCGAAATAATTTCAGGCTAGGAGAATTGAAAGTTAGTAAATTATTTCAGAAAAAACATATTAACTTGTAGTCCTAATAATTACCGGGAGTGAGGGGCCCAGTGTGCATCAATGCGCTGAGTTGCCTTGGCGAAGGTCCCGAGTTCAAATCCGTATGTGACAGATCCTGGGATGGATCCTCTTGGATATAGAGAACCTCCTAAAGCTGGGTGAGGCCTCTATGAATTGGGTTCCCAAAATAGGGGGTAAAACTTGGTTAAGCGTAGTCTCGGACAATTCACCACTGTGCACAACAGTTGTCTTAAAGACTCTACCTTCTAATCAACGCAATGGGCGAATCATCTATAGCCAACAAACGTTAGCTTAGAAACAGTACACATGAACCCATTTTTAGCGTTACAGTTTTATTTTATTTTTTTAATAATGACTACTTATTTAAATAAATAGTTACAAATATCAGTAATGTATCTGACTGCTATAATATAATTTACTTTAAACAAAAATTTTTAGTTAGTTGATAAAAATTATTATCAAGAAGGAATTTAGTGTCATCCCGACTCTATTTTCTGACCGTTCAAGTTTTTTTCCGATTAATTTTCGACGTACATTACAGGCTTCCTTCAGGGCTAGATATACGAGATATTAAAAGAAATTAAAATGACAGATACAAAAGTAGTGATGATTTAAATTTTTATAAAAATAAAGTTATTATTATTTATTAAGTGAGCTAAAATAATGGGATATGACTAGTAGTAATAATGAGGAGGAATCAGGGTCATTTTCTGCCCGTGGAAACATTTAATTACTTGTAAGTGCCGAACTATGTTACACTCATGTAAAAAACTAAAAATTAATGTTAATTAGTTGAAGGAAAATGCAGAGTTCTTCGGAATGTGGCGCACAATAGTACAATTACTTCATATAAGGATCATTTATTTTAATTATCCCATACGTCATCACCAACTCATAATCGTAAAGTTTTCCCCACAAGTAGTGGAAATAACCTGACTAACTGATCATCTGAATGCTACCAGAATTGGGTTCTGGTTCAATGGAAAAGTTGGTCTTCAGCTCGTCACATGCCCCACGCCCGAGACAAGGACACTGTTTACGAGGGAATATTTAATCACCTTACTCATCGTTCCAATTGCATAACTTGGCCTTGTAATGGCGCCTGACTTCTGGTTCTGCATGCGGAGTCCATCGAGTGTATCAGGAAGTCTTTATGACGAACCGACGAAACCAGTCGGAATTAGTATAAATGTTTATGTCCATGTCCCTTATGTTTATAATATTTCTGAGAAAACCACTAAGCTGAAAATCCCCACATTAATGTTGTAATCAACACTTGTAAATTGTTTATTGACGTATGAAGTAATCTACTGGCAGATAAGATTGATTATTCTACTTTAGCGCCTGAGGTTATTTTCCAATTGAGATGGAAATGATTAAATTTGCTCTTAACTTCTGTAGCTGATAAATCTAATTATCATTTATTAAATCTTTTAAGGAATCATTTATAAGTTAATTACTAAAATTTCAGGAAATAAAAACCGTTGTTTATGTTTGTTTACTCATTTGACGTCACTTTATGCTGCAAAGGCTAATCGGACGATGCTATAGTGGGAGCCCTAAATTTCGCCTATCCAGGTTTGATTTTTTTACTCCCTTTTAAGAAATCCTAGGCCAGCAGCCCGGCTTCGAACTCGCGATCTTGGACATAGTATCTTGTAATGCTCACGAGTACACCAAAGGTCGCCCAAATAAAAAACTTGTTTAACACCAATAATAACTGTTTTTAACCAATCTTTTTATTTTACCAATATTTTTTAACGACTTTTTTAATTAAATATCTTTTTTAAAGGCTGGTTGATTCCAGGAGGGTACTATATCCCATCGAATTTATCTACAGCCTTTGACATATTAAATAACAGTCTGTCAGCGAGTCTGATTTGAACTCAGGAGTTTCGTCCTGACAACTCAGTACTGAGGTACTAATTTGGAAGGAGTTTTCGTAGTATGAATTAATATAACAAATGTCCTTTTCCTCAGGAAGAAGAGCGAGATAGTGTTCAGGTTCAAATACGGCTTTAACAGATAATTTATTTCATTTGTTATGGTCGGGGATTGGCGCTGTGGTATGTCTAGACCCTCCTGAGGCTCACCCCCAAAGTGGATACCCTTAATTTGGGAAAATCTGGTGGTTGAGCGAGATATAGGACAAATCACCAACTCCAACTAGGTTTCGTCTAATTGACGTATATAAGATTTTAAGCAATGTAATTATAAAAACTAAAACTTAATCCGTAACAAACAAGAACCATACTGACAGTAATAAAAAGTACTAACGCAAAGACACTGGCCACTGACTACAGTAGGCAGATAGCGCAGACCAAGGTTGGCATTATCATAATTACACTCAGCCGATGAAAGAGGAAGCCACTAGTAAATTAATCAGGCAGTTCTTATGAATGGCTGCTTCTGTCTTCTATATCTCATTCAGGTAAATATCTTCTCTTATTGTTATTCTTCTACTTCCTCCCCGAAGGCTGTGCCTACTAAATAAACAGACATAAACATAATATAAATAGACGCGAACGGGCGAGAAGGCACAGATGTCCCATAAACGTGAGTCAGAAGCGGAGGCAGGATGTAGCTGGCTTTACGGTTCATTTAGCTGGCCTAAATTCGGCTCGGCACCTCTCCCTAGCTGTATCATTGCTGTCATCTGCCCGAGGCTCTTCGGCTGGAAAATCACCCCGAGGCAACGTCACGGTTAGGCGGGTACATATGCCCAACCACTCGAAGGCTATAGTCATCATACAATAAAAGCTGAACCATATCAAGCTGAATAGTTCAGTGCAAATCCATAGTGACACTACTGAATTTATGACCAAGTAACATATAACACCAACTAGAAAAACTGTAAATGCTTCATGAGGTTCCCGGCATCTTCTCTTGCTCGCGCCTGGCTTACAACTGTGCCATTTCCTTTTTGCATGTAACGATCCGGTGGGACTTTTGAGTAAGCAGAGATAAAAGGAGATATCTACAATACAGGTCTAATACTCTAAACAGTGTCACATATAACAGCATGATCAACTAGTTAAAGTCCGATGTTCCATCTAGAACAGATTGATTGTATTGGTCTGTTGACTGTTAGTGCAGGAAGGAACCCGAGTGTAAATATTTACTATCTACAAGAAGCGACTACTTCCGAAGTTCCCTAGCCGCCCTCCGCCTAATTGCAACGCTGCTATTCGGGGAGAGCTGACGGAGCCGCAGCCGGCCGGCAACACGAGCGGAGATAAGAAGCGAGATCAAAGCGGGGGGTGACGAAGCGAGCGCTTTGTGTCCGCTGTGTGCTTGGTGTGTGCCTAACAGGGCGATTAGGGTGAGTCAGCACCCGGTAGGAAGTATCAACCGCCACTCCAAACACCACCCCTCACCATCCCCCCATCATCCTCCGGAACATGCCACTTAGCTTATTGTCCGCCTTTATTCCGCACTTTACTCTCTCCATTTCCTCCATCCCTTGCTCCACTCACCAGGCCCTTCTAAGAGGCGATAATGGCCATATTCAATCAGCTTCCTATTCTTTGGGGCACTAAGAATCCTACGATCCACTTCAAACATCCTTACCGTTTCCTTGGCTAAGTCATCCTCTTCATGAGAAGTACTTTTATTAATACAGAAGAGCATAAAATAGAATACAGAAGACGTTAGTCTCTAATCAACAAGTCTCTAATCTTAAACGGGAAACAAAAATACCTGTCAATATTTCGCCTATTCAGGCATCTTTAGGACAGAAAGACATCAATGGTAGAGGAAATAAAACGAACAAAGACCATCCCAACCTCAAAATGCAGCAAAGCACTAACGGGAGAAACCATTCCACCACTTAACTAATTAAAAAGAAGAAGCATAAATATCTGTGAATATGTATCTAATCATAAAATTTTCTTTTCGTAGATGTTTGTAGGTCCATCCAATTGTGGACTATAGTTTGTTTTGGGCTTTCTACACTTTGTGAACTCTATATTGAGCTCATGCTGAAGATTAATATGTTGGAACCCCTTGTTGGAATTAATCAATGCACTCTCTAAGCTCGAAAACAAGCTCGAAGTTACTGCAAGTATTTTTCCCCAACTATGAATTCTATATGATCTGAAGGTGAAGTTCATGGAAGAAACTTCAGCTTCACCATATTTATTTTATGCTATCCCAAAACAGAATGGTTAATATTTAATTTCCACTTTTATAACTATATCTTTAATTTGATTACCATACTTCTTATGACTAATATATCGATACTGGAACAGCTCAGCAGGTCGATTCCCTTGACCTTCCAATAGCGACTCCACAACATGGCGCCAGTGAAATTTATACCTCTAACCCTGACTTTCTACTAACCGTTATGACACCTATAAGCTCTCAATAATCGTAACCGTTCAAGTTTCTTCCTTGACAATCCTTTCGGTGGGCATTTCATTGTGATTTGTTATTATTAGGTGTGATTCCCTAATTCAAGACGTGACTGTTCTAGGTGCACTTATTCGTGTGATTTACGTTTTTTATAAATTTTATATGGGGAAGGGTCTATGCCTCAATAAAAGATTTTCTTTTTACTCTAAAAAAGAAATCTTACAGAGATCACTTATTATATATGTTTGTGAAACATTTCTAGAGTAGTAACGCGACATTCTATATGTTAATACCTCACTAGGAACGTTTCCAAGTTAGAAGAAATGTCGCTCACAACTAATGCTATTCAATAAGCTTATTATTTATGTAATATGTATTTTCCCATACTATAGGTCACTTCCGACAATTTGCTATCGAAGTATTTAGGATATCTCTAGGAATTTTATGTATTTAGTCTAAGAGTCCTGTCATCCAGTGCCTGAGCTGTAGTTTTCACCCGTAGTTTCCAGCACTATCTTGACTCAGACTATCCATCATTCGTTTGTCTAATTTTTGAACTATATACAAGGTCTAGGTTCGCCACTACTGGCGTGGTATTATTAATGTTTACCTCTTCTGACGACATGAGCTTCTAAGGCTTCTTAAAGTTTAAGAAGTTTATTTAAAAGTTTAAGTATCGCCTCATTTCTCATGCCCCAAGGGTTGCAGTTTGATGACAAATGTTACATTGTGGAATACTCTCTTTCAGCTTTCTGTGCCAAAAAAGACCGCAGTGCTCGATCTTCCAAACTCGATTAACGTTAGACGTTTTAACTCTATGCTGTTGTTTTTAATACAGTGTTTTTTTCCTGATTGTTTATTTTAGATATGTCTGAAAATTGTTTTCGGCCTTTTTTTCGTCATATTTAAAGTATGGTCATATAATTTTATTCTATATAGGATAAATCTTATAACTAACCCCTTTCTAACGGTAATTCCTTACTTGTGTAAGTTGGAGAAGGACTGGCGTAGATTATAAAATCAACATTACCATCGAACGTTTATTTTTCAAAACAGATACATACAAAAACTATTATGATATCAGAACTCATAAATGATATCAGAGAAAATATATTAAGTGAATGATCCCCGTGTCTTTTTATATTTCTTCTATATCTTTCTTTTTTTGTTTTGGTTTGTTATTCTAGAGCCTAAGTTCCCCAAAAAGTCTGGGAACATCTGTTCTGAAGGGATTTAGCCCCAAAATAAAGTTACTTTTTTATATTTATATGTTTCTCTAGGGATGCACCTAAACATTCAGAACGTTTTCTTCTGCTTGACTATATTGATATATGCATAATTATAATAAAAAATGTATATTCAATTTTAATATAACATATACATGGTTAAGCTGTTCTGTTTTGGGCAGCAAAATGACTTAATCTTTAACCTGAGGTTCGGTACCTTTCGATAAATGTACTTCCATGAAATCATATCTTTACAACTAGTGATACTAATTACATTATTTTAGTGATAATAATTACATCTTGCATGAAATAATTATTATAATTAAAACATAACCACACTGAATCGATGCCCGAATTATTCAGTCCTAAGGCAAGATGAACTTTTTCTGTCGGGCTTAACTTCCTACGCTTGTTACGTCACGACCTACCTGGAGCAGACCGGTTCTCTTCAGGGGTTTCTACTACTTTTGTATCCTAAGTTATCTGATTCATCATTATATATTATTTTTAGTCTTAGCCAGTTCATTTTATAATGAGAGTAAATACAAAAAAATGAATGAAGACAAAATAAAATGTATTTTAATGTCACTAACGTTGATTAGCTAACTTATTCTTCTTCATTCCTAATCCTGATCTTTTTTTTTTTTTATTTATTTATTTTATTTTACCAGATCGGCCTGGTGGGCCTTTACATGGTTGTTATAATATTAATTATTTATTGTTTATAACAATTGATTATGGGGGGTATAGTCCGTACAATAGACACCCCTAACTAAATACATCGTTATAACTATTGGATAAGAGTAAAACAGTGGATTGTGTTATATAAAAAAATATACATATATAAAATAGCTGTTAAATAAATTTAAGGTAGTAATGTCACTAGAATACATATTTACACAGCTCATAATAAGATGTCCTGCAGTAACCTGGGCTTTAGTCTTCGCGATGATGTCTGCTTTCCTACCTTGTAATTTATTGGTCCTTTAACTGCTGGTAGTTGGGCATGAAATTTTCTGAACCTTTTTTTTATGTGGTCGTCTATTGTTTCTATTTGTAGTTCTCGGTGTAGTTGACTGTTTCTGATGAACCAGGGGGCATCCACTGCGATTCTTAAGACCTTGTTTTGAAAGGTTTGCAATCTTTTTCTTTTTGTAATGGATGCTGCTCCCCAGACTTCACAGCCGTACATCAGTAATGGCCTTAGGATTGTTTTGTAAATGAGAATTGTTATCTCTGGTTTTAATTTTGATTTTCTATTCACGATAGGATAGAGCATTGACAATCTTGCGTAGGTTTGGGTTAATTTACTATTGATATGGGTATTCCAGGTTAGGCGGCGGTCCAGGTGAACGCCAAGGTATCGTATAGCTTCGCTGGCAGGGTTCCATTTCACTCTTTTACCTACGAGGGTTAGCTCAGGTGGGTCTGGTGGGCGTCTAAGGGTAAAAACTCTAGAGGTACATTTTTCGATGTTGAGAGTAATCCTGATCTTAATAAATATTATTAATTTTAACTCAAAAAATATAATTTCCAGAAGTTGTCATTGAAATATAAAATTCACAGAGAGCTATTCGGTAAATCGATATAAATTATTTATTTAAAAAATGAATATAAAACAAAGAATGAAATTCTTCCGAAAATGATTTAATCATGAATAAAAAATATATAACAAATAAAATTTACTGAATTCTAATCTCGTCATAAATATCTTATCTTAGATGATGTCTACAAACCCTAGTTGGTCTAATCATAGATGATGATTATAAACTTGTTTATGTATATTCTAAATTACTTATGGAACACCACTACACATCTAAAATATTTATATTTTTACTCATATAAAATACTTTTGCTATTTAAATCCATTTTGTTTTATTTTTATTTATTTAACTTCATTTCAAAGCAACCAACCGTATATTTACTGCCGTATTCCATACAAGTATACACTAAAACTATAACTAAATTACTAATTACTAATACTAAAACTAAATTAATGTACATAGTATACAATAGTATGTAGTTTACCAATAAATAATGGTCTTTCCAAATAGTCACTTTGAAATAAACATAATTAAACGAAAACGTAAAAAAAAAAGTCAAAACGCATGATGAATAGTAAAAATTTAGAAATTTTAACAGCAGATATATTTTATTTAAAAATGTAAATGTACTTATTTTAAATGCGGAATGGCATGCCATATGCGTTTCTTTAAAAATTGAATGGTAAAAATACCTATGAACTTGTATTCGAAATTAAATCACTATGAATAAATTGAAAAATAAAACTTTGCGAATTATTAATAAAATATTAGTACCATGGACCATGAATTACTTTAGTTAAGCTTAAGTCGGAGTTTATTACGTTTATTCTTTATTGGAAAATACAACTTAAAAAATGATGCCTATAATAAAAAGAGAAAGTTGAATCGATTTGAATAAAATACTCTCTTATAAACATTTCCTGGTTCAATTTCACTTATGCCTGCAATATCTTGAGGAAAAGTCCCACGATCTTTATCTTAACAAATTTCCCTTTTCTATCTTTGCCGTGGGATCCTGAGGTGTTTAAACTCCAACCTGAAAACAACTGGAACGTAAGTCATGACCTCAACTGTTACTCATTTAAATTTAGAATCAATTATCGACATTGTTATTGTTAGTTTGAATATGTCCCAGTTAGAAAGGCAATAAGAAAGGAAATGACTTGGAATTAATTCTATATTTTGGCGTGGATCGGAGTGAGCCTCTCTGTGAGCCACCGTGAGTCATGGGTCAGAGTTTATCTGGGATACCATTCCGCCCGATGAATAGTGTTATTAAAGATTCCTTCCCTCTTAATCATTTTAAAATATTTAACTAAATTAATTTAAATTCAAGCTGTGATTTCCGTCTCACATCAATAGTTGTGAATCTTTAAACAATCTCAATAGCAGCAAAATAATTTAAAGCAGTGACCGAATTTAACAGTTACTTTTTGCAATTAAAAGTGAAATTTTAACTTTTGTATTTATATTTAGAAGTATAGCAGTTATTTTTTGCTTTTACTTTTATCTATAGAAGTAAATTCAAGAAAATTATTTCCAAAATTCATTTTTTAACTTAAATCATAAAGGTTTTTTTTTTTTTTTTTATGAAATCATCTAGTTGAAAAGATTTTAATGAAAAAGTAATTATTGAAGTGTTTGCCAAAGTTGTTCCTTAGTTGTAGGATCACTCAAAATCAATTTTAAAGATGTAAATACCCTTTCAACAGATTAATGATTAATGCTAGTATATATTAAACTATACTATATCTTGAATCTTCATGTAAAGAATAAATAATGAATAGATTAACAAGTTTTTTTTGTGATAATTTTATATGAATATTTTTAACATTAAATTAAAACATTTTTATTCTAGAACTTTTGTTAAACAGTTAAAGTTTAAATCTTGTAAAAAAAAAAAAAAACCCTGTCTCAATCCCTCATTTAACGTATTAAAAATTTAAGGAAATATAACTTTGAATTTTGAAAAAAAAATGATTTGTTTATTTTTATATAACTTTTGCCTCCCAGAGTATAAAACTCAAATATTTAAAATAGCTATTATAATATACTCTTTATGTAGATTTATTTATTCTACTTCTGTTCTATTACAAATATTTATAAACCGTATTTATAAACAACAAAAATCTTTTTCATGATTGTGTTTGTTGATATAATCTTAAACAAATTAAATGCAGATTATCCATTAATCATACAAATAAATTTTATATCTTTAATATCTTGAAAGACTTGAATCAATAAATTTATTTTTTACGAATAATAAATTTATTGATTCAACAAAAAATAATTATTTTATTATAAAACGATTTATAATAAAATAATCGTATCGAAACGTTTTCGCTTATCCACTCCCTCCCCTTGGTTGAACGAACAACCGACTTGCGACATTGTCAATTGATATTTAAATACCAGCTCCTGTGACAGGTAACCAGGTGTCAGACATTCTTTTCGAACAGGACAGGTTCATTGGGAAATCACCTTCTGCATATGTTCTACTGATTAATAGATCTCATTTCAATTTTATACATGATAAATTAAACCTTTCGAGCAAGAAATTTCTATTTACAATAATTTCTTTTCCATGCTTAATTTCTGCTTGTGGGATGTACGTTTTTGGAAGGAAACTTGTTCTCCAATACTTTTTTCTTAGTGAAATCAAAAATTTTGTCAATAAACCAAAGGATAGAAATATAATGTTAGAGAAGCAATTAGTTGACTGGAACTTCTAATTTAAGGATAGAGAAAGTTGGGGGTGCAGTCAATTGAAACACCATAATAAGTGCATACTTATGTATTGTATGCCGACGTTTCGACCTACAATGTAGGCCATTTTCAGAGCTGTGAGAGAGGTTTTTTTGTTCTGTTTGTTTCTCTCTCATATCCCTTGTGATGACCTACATTGTAGGTCGAAACATCGGCACACAATAAATAAGTATGCACTTATTATGGTGTTTTAATTGACTGCACACCCAACTATCTCTATCCTTACAATAGAAATATAATATTTTATGTTAAGACCGTGGAAAAATTCCAACGAAAAGCCTTTAAGTCTCCAAACTAAAAAAGAAATAGAAATTATCTATAATATCTTAGAACAGATAATTTCTATTTCTGTTTTAGTTTGGAGACTTAAGGGCTTTTCGTTTGAATTTTTTCACGGTCTAAACATTTATGTAAGGTCTCTTTTTTTTTCAATATTATAATATTTTATGATTTCTGTAATTTTACAATATTTATAATATCTAATTAAGGTTTCTATGGAAATGAAACTTCAAATAGAAACTACGTTACAACTCAACATTTGAACTCCAGTAACGAGGAATTATCTGTTTTTGATTTTTCTGTTGAACTCCACATATTATAAATGTTTGAGTCTCTTGAAAAATTCTTTTTTTTTTAGCCTCAAATTAATAAATTATTAAAACTAAAATTAATAATAAAAAAATATTAACAAGATCCTTTCAAAATAAGCAGCCCTCAACTTTAAAACTCCAAAGGCAAAGAAAAAAGAAATCAACGCTACTGCAAACTAGTAATGTTTTGAAAAGTATTGTACTGTAGTTATTTTTAGGATTGTACATGGTAATGTGGGTACAAAATGTTTTTACTTGCTTTCCAATTTTGCCATATTCTATGGTTTATATTAATGTTGGTTAATTAATGAAGGGATAATTTACTGCAATTACAATCGCGATGGTACGTTGTAAGTCGTTGAGTAAAATAAAACCGGACTAACTCCATGACTTCTTCGATCTCCCTACGGTAACAGAAATGATAAAGCGGTATAAAATCCTTTAACTTACTGAACTAAGCTAAGTGACAAAGCTTTTTTAAACCCTCACTCCAGCCTCAGTTTCAATAAGATGGAAGCAAGTCTTGGAACGCCATAGACTTTAAATTAAGTGTGCCCCGGCACTTCAAGAAAACTAAAACAAAAACAAAATAAAGAAAAGCAAAAACCTGCCCATCCACAACTCCTTGAAATGTAGTTACACTACAGTAAAAGGAGGAAATCTAAAAATACGAATAATATACTATTTGTGTACGATAACTTTTTTCAACAATAAATATTCATATATAGGGGTTAAAAAAACAAACAAACGCAATTACTAAGCATTAAGTTAGAACCAGTCCAGCCATTTATATCCCTCACCGGGACTTCCCAGTCTGAGATCAGCAGACGGGCAGGTGGGAATCTCGCAGGTACAAAGACATCGCGGTCCTGAGTCAGCCACAGGAGGCTGATCCGGACGGTTCTTCCATGACTCACCCTCTACATCTGATGTTGATCTGGAAAACAAATAAATCTGAAGGGGGCTTTATAAAATAGCAGGAGGGATTATTTCTTCCGCGAGGGAAGCCGATACCGACTATCGCAGCTGGAAGCTATCTTCGACATTTGCTGACAGAAGCTGAGACTCCTACTCCTTCTTGTAGAGCTGATGCTCCTATTGAAAGAGCGGATGGCTAATAGCCTGCCCCAATTAGGTGTCACATGAGTCAGAGGAGTTTAACGACTCCTTATCACTCCTACCCTCATCCTCCGCCGTTGATTCATCAACATTTGTTGATTTACGGCTTCAGTCGCCAATTAAGCAATTATCGTATTAATATTTTCATAGTATTTAATTGTTCATCAATCAACCATTCTGTTGAACCATTTGCTCACTAAATGTATTAAGTCTAATCTAATAACTTCTTTTTTTTTATGTTATTTACCAATTTGGTTTGAGTCATTTAATGTTCGTCAGGACTATTAGTGCATCTAAGAACGTCCAAAATGGATAAATTTACTGGTATTAGTCTTTAAAGCTCCTCAAATACACATACGCAGATACTTAAACTGCTCTATTCAAAAGAAAGTTTTCAGTAAAAAATAAATTATAAGTAATCAAGTTTTCAAATAAAGAATGGTCCCGAGATTAATAAAAACGCAACTTCGACGACAACCCTGGCTTAGGTAATGTTTGTACCAGTTAGTAGAAATAAGAAACAGATTTTTAATAAATGTAAATTAAGCGAGGTCTATACGTTAGTCTTGCATTTTATAACTGTCAAGTTAAGAAATAACGAACTTACTTGATGTAGTGGTTAGCACAATAACCACTATACCGAAGATCGCGGGTTCGCAGCCTTGCAGGTAGCTCTAGGGGTTTTTAAAGGGAGTATAAATCCTTGATTACGTCCTTCGAGAGGAACGTAAAGTGGGGGACCAGAGCCTGTGTGGTGTCAGGCTCTCTTTAAAGATCATCTGGATAGGCAAAACATAGGTCGCATCGTCCAATCAGCCGTAGCAGCATAAAGTGACATGAATAAAAAACAATAGCAATATAAGGGAATATGTCTTAGGAGGCTTATTATCTCGAAAACTTAAATACTGTTTAAACTATGTCGGTATTCGTGTTTAATAATAGTTCTTTATATTATGGCACCTATTAATAAAACCCCTTTATTAAATGTTACACTTTTGATTCGTACTTTTAATTATGGTATTAATAAATTATGTCTAAATAAAGCTATCAATTAATAACTTATAATATCATAGACCGTACCTGAACCGAATAGGTATTTTCTACTGTAAATGTCATTCGCCTCCAACGCTTGAAGCAATAGTGACGTTACATAACACTTCTCAGGATGTTATGTGACACACAACATAATCGAGTTCACTTTCGATTTCTGACATTAGTGTATCCACCGCATCTGCATGTATGGTACATCGGATTAGCATGTCCTTGCTCGATCGGACAGGAGGATATTTCGATGTAAACAAAGGAAGCTTACATGGCGAGGGCTGACTCAGAGCTCCAAAGCCTTGGGTTTCTTGTCCCACAGTCCAAAACATTTCTTAGGTGTGTACCGTCTCATTGCCTTCATTCAAGAGGGAGTAATTAACTTATTTTATTTGCGTGCAAACTGAACTAGATACCATTAATATAGAATTTGGAAAGTGTTTACTTTTGCATATCAAATATTCCAATAATGGAAAAAAAAATACATCCTGAATTACATGAGTGTATCTAAAGCCCTAGCCCTATAATTGGTTATGTCGAATTTTTTCCAGAGAGAGTTAACTTTATTAAGGGAAATAGAATCGTTTTTGGTTTGGAATGGAGTTGTGATATAAGCAATACTCTTTTTGAAGTGAATGCCTGACTTATCCACTTCTTCAATACTAGAAAATTAGGGAAAACATTTTGGAGACAATTCAACTTAAACACTTAATCACCGGGGCTGCGGATTAATGGGGAAGAAAATGGTCAGGGTGGGGATGTCAAAGAAAGAATTTCTTAAATATTGATAAATTATTTTTTTGTTTCGGTTTGTTTATCTCTATTAAAGGGATTCTTTTTTTACCCCTCCCCGAACCAATAAATAATTCATCGTGAAGCTTTGTCATGGTTGAAAGGATTTCTGCCTTTCATTGTCTTGTACATTATCTTATGAAATACTTTATAATTTAAACTTGTGAATTATTATAGAAGGCGTAAAAATTTCCACTCATGTCAGTAATATTGAAGTACGTTTTATCCTAGATCTATTTTTATATTATAAAAAAATCTGTCATTGCTACAAATGAATTATATTAAACTTAAACAAGAAGCAATCTTAAGCTATCAAGTGCTTAATTATTAAATAATCAGTGAACAAAGTGGTCTTTTGAGTGATTCAGTGATCTCAATGATCAGAATAGATAATCACAATGATTCATTCGTCACGTAGATAATAGTGATTGACTAGAAAGATTGGCTTCTAAAACTTCGAGCTTAATGACTCAGTGAACAGCCCTTGCAATCAGATCTGAGGGAGATTAACAGTACCTGAACCTTACCACTTAGGAAGGTCACCGATATCTGTCCCTTATCACTTAGATAGGTCATCATATCTGCCCCTTTCAACTTTGCCATTGTCCTAAACAAGATTTGTTGCTTTCTCTTATTAGGGGTTCTCTTTCATTTTTGCCAACAAGAGAAAAAAATAACTGAAGGTAGTGAGTTATAGTGGCAAAGAGCCGCATTTAACAGGGAAAGTTCTAAAACTACTTACTGCCTTTGTCTGGCTTACTCCTCATTAAAAACTGTTGAACAAATTATTTATGTTTGTGATTCGTTTTAGACGCTCAAATTTAATGCCGCCTGTAGTAAAATAAGTTATTACCCTCAATTTTCATATTATTTAATGCGTTGTATCTTAAATTAATTTTAGAACCTGAAGTCTATGTAGTTTGATGTTTAAATTTGCAAATCAAACATTAAGATTATCTCGTTTTGAGGATAATGTTTGTTAGGATCCAATTCTTTTCAGGGCAGAAGGTCACCGTTGGTCTAGTGGCTAGCGTAACAAACTACTAAGCCCAAGATCGCGGGTTCATAGCCCGGCAGGTGGCCCTAGGATTTTTTAAAGGGATTAAAAAATCCTAAGTTATGCTGTCCTTCGGAAAGGACGTTAAACGAAATCCCGAGCCTGTAAGATGTCAGGTACTTAGTAAAAATTCCTATCCTAAATAAACCTGGATAGGCAAAATTTAGAGCTCCCACTGTAGCATCGTCCGATTAGCCAGAACAGCATAAAAGTGACGTTAAATAAACAAACAAACAACTTATCACGGCAGTAAATGGACAATATGTATTATTTATTCTTTCATTCTAGTTGCAAATATCACACTAGTATTTCTAAACTGATATTAGTCAAAAACCTATTTTTGTAAAAACGGGAAAAAATATTAGTACGCTTGGAATAGCATCAGGACACTAAGAGTGATACTAGTGCCTTTTGACAGACAAGCTGACAACCTCTGAAGCTAGGTTTATAGACTTTTGATGAGTGATGACGAGATTTATCTACCCATTTATTTCATAGTCATAATTCATAACTCAAAAAACACCGATTTTAGAGTTGTCACTTAAATAATAAGAGTGCATAATGCTATCATTCTACTCAAGGGCATCAATCAGTCAATGAAATTATCGAATCTAACCCTATGCCTAAAACCCTTTCAAAAAATACGCAGTGTACTCTCAGCCAGCAAAAAAAAAATAACCTGATTGGAATAAAATGTAAGTAATCGCTACTATAGCTTTGAAGGAGGGGACACTTCAATCTAGCCCCAGGTGGTATCAGAAAATTTATTTGTAATTAATTAGAGAAGGGGTAACTGGTGTGGCGCAGGGTGAATCATTTAGAGCCCTCGTATCTTAATCAAACATGAGTCAGGGGGTGGCGATAGATTAGGGACCGCAGCTGAATCAGTCCTTGGGGTTGTCGCTTCGATTAAAAAAATATCGAAAAGAGTGATCGACAAAATGGCGGTCTTGGGCCAACTCTCAGTATAGTTACACCCTACCTCCTCCCCCCTATCTCTCTCTCTCTCTTTGCTTTTTTTTTATTCCTTACTCATTTTTTTTTCAACTGCTCTTAGTAACAGAAAACAAATATATTAAAAAATATATAAAACTGTTTATAAATATATCATATGACTGAAAATTTAGTATACAGAGATATAAACTTTTTACAACAACAAGTTTGAAGAACTAACCTAAACTGTGCTCATATGAAGCCACCGAAAATATCCTTATTGATAAATTAATCAGAAAGTGGTGCATATAGACATAAAGACTAAATAAAG
The DNA here is from genome assembly GCA_037127475.1 of Arma custos. Taxonomy (NCBI): domain Eukaryota; kingdom Metazoa; phylum Arthropoda; class Insecta; order Hemiptera; family Pentatomidae; genus Arma; species Arma custos. The sequence continues at coordinate 56,634,949 of CM073762.1, read as the reverse complement.
TATTTCATAAATTTAAAACAAAATAAATAAGAATGAAACATGCACTTTTTATTTTATTTTTTAACTTTTTACTCAACTAAAAAGTTAGAGATACGACTATTTCTTCAGCTCTGGTGAATAAGTAGTCAGGTCGAATTTGGTTTAGAGAAAGATTAAGTAACTTCTCAATTTCAAGTCGATACCTAAATAAGCTTCTTATTAACTAAGTAAATAACAGGATTCCGCTTTCCTAAGAACAAGAAACCTATTTTGGAGAAATAAAAAATCTTTAAAATAAAAATATTTTGGAGAAAATTCGCCTTCTTTCACAGTATCTTTCACAGGGGCTGTAGATATCCAATTTAAAAAAAATAACTGTAACCGTTCTGAATCATTAAAAAGTATTATTTTAACTATAAATCCGTTTTAATTTAAATTGAAATTGCATTAATCACATTTAGATGCAATCATTTTTAATTTTGATGCAAATAATAGTGAAATTAATAAACTTTCTTTATTGCTATTTTCTTAAGGCAATATAAAGACAACGAAAGTGCAGTCATTCACTAGAAAAGCAAGAATAAATCATGATATTCGTAAGAAATTCTTAATAAACATTTTCATTGATGTAGGCATTGTGACTAATGAGACATTTTCGCTTAAAGCTGTGTATTTTCCGTCTTTAATTTTCTATAATTATTTTCCAAGATGGATTCCTTCCATATTAATTCATTAATTTCATTTATGAGTGAGAATTTGTCTACATATGTATATAATATTAGTGCTATGTAAACGAGAAATGGATTAAAATTCAAACTTATGATTTAGGTTATGCTAATCGCATGCAATTTCTTAGTCATTTCCTGGACACTTGCCCTCACCTCGGGTGACTTGCATTGCAACAATCCAATTCCTAGACAGCTCATTTACGAATGACTAACAGTACCGGTATTTAAGTTATGAATATAATTATAATTTGAAATTCATTATTGAATATAATACCTTGTCTTAAATAGCTATATATCTTTCCGTTATAAATATATAATGCTGATTAAAGCGTTGTCGTATAAAGAAGACATTGATGCTTGGCGTTTGAAATAAATATCTGGAGTCTCGGGCTGGAGATAAAGATGGCGGGTGAGTCATCCTGGAGCCGATAGCTTTCTCCTTATCTTTTCACTTTATTTACGTTCACTGTCGCCTGTAGACTCTTCGGTGTCAAAACCCTCTCACATTCTCTCCAAAACTATGTCAAAACTGAAGAGTTCTAGTTTAATTTAGTATTCTTTAAAAATTATTTATTCAAAAGCAAATGCAATTTTAAAAAATGAACTGGAAATGGACTTAAAAGAGTGTGAATGAAATGCCCAATGCAGTCAATCAATTTTACACAAGATAAATTTAACTTTTATTTGTGCCAGCGTTTCGGCCTGATTTTTTTGGCTATCATAAAATCAAATAAAACAAAACAGAGACAGAACTGTATAAATAATGAAGTACCAAAAAATATATAACGGGTTATAAAAGCAGAAATTATTAGAACGATAAGAAATAATGAAACATAAAAAATAAATAATAAATGAAGAGATCTATAAGATAATCAAACTTAGATAATAAAATATTGTGTAAATACAATGATTACATTACAAAATAAAATGAATAATATGTTATTAGTTAAAGACAAATGGAGTTTAACATAAACACTGTTGAAAATAATATGAAGATATTCTAGAATTATATGATAAATTGATAAAATTTACTTTTATAATCGAATGCGGAGTAATACGGATAGCGATAGACAGTATGAAGGCGGAAAAAACAATAATAACTGAATAGGCCATACTAGAGGAATGTAGAGTCCAACTGTAATTGACAAATATTTACTCAACTTCCTAAAATCTAGAGACCCTCCTTGACCTCACCCAGCCTCTGCAAAATGGATTCCCATAATGGAGGGGAAAACCTGGCGGTTGAGATTGATCTGTAATCTGTAAGTCACCTCTCTGCTTAACCGTTATCCCAAAAACTATACAGTCTCTACCACGTATCGGCCTCAAGACTCCCATGGGTTGTAGTAGTATAGTTTTTTTTATATTGAAAATATCAAACATGTTGCAATTATAATTCGGCTATAATGCAATTTTTAATCAGTTTAAATATATCTTATTGACTCAACGCACGGAGTTTAAGTATTTGTAGTAATATTTGGCCATGTATTGCCGCATATTCTATAATAGACAATTACGTTTCAGTGACTATGCGTATTGTTTCAGATAGAGCCACTATCAGCCTGATAATGATGATAAGGATTCAAGTACCACTTCACATGATGTCATTACTATTTCGGTCTGCCTCGTGTGCTTTGGGCTCTTCTTTAAATTTTTACGCGTTATTCATTATTGAGAAAATAAAAATCGTTCGATTGCTTGCTTAGCTTTTATCGCAGTAATCGATTCGTCAGTCGATTATTCCAAGTAAATAGGAAATTCTGTTGGAAAAATACAAAAATATAGATAAAACGAATTACGTATAATAATTTTAATGAACGTGGTTGTGGAGGTCTCAAATATATCCTGAATCAGTCAGTTTTAGGAACGATTATTACTTTCACTTTTTAAAAAATGATTTTCCTTCTATTTTTATTACATTTTTCATATTTTTATAAGCAGCAACTAATTTTCATGAAAAAGTTTTCTAAAATAAATCTAATCCAAGTTTTTTATGACATTATAATAGTTTTTTTTTGTACATTATGTTCATGATGATTGTACATTATTTATGGAGATTATTTAAATTTCATTGATTTATTATCTATTTATCTTTTACAAATAATACTGCAAAAGTTCTTTAACCATTACTTTGATAACTACGTGTTATAAAAATGATAAACAATTGGGGACTACAACACTATAGCATATAATTAGTAATATATTTATAAATATTTAAGGAAGAAATGGTTGGGGGTGTAGTCAATGAAAACACCATAATTAGTGTATACTTATTTATTGTGTGCCGACCTTTCGACCTACAATGTAGGCCTTCTTCAGGGATATGAGAGAGAAACAAACGGCAAAGTTGTTCTGTTTGTTTCTCTCTCATAGCCCATAAGATGGCCTACATTATAGGTCGAAACGTCGGCACACAATAAATAAGTATACACTTATTATGGTGTTTTCATTGACTGCACCCCCAACTATTTCTTCCTTACATTAGAAGTTTCAGTCAACTAATTCTTCTCTAATATATTTATATACATTTTTACTCTTTGATAACCATAGACATGTATTATAAAATGATAAACAATTGAAGACTTCAACATCACTACAGCATATGATTAGTAATATATTTAAATGTGTTTTAACTATTTTTAGGATAAGTCATAAACATTAAAATTAAATTAAACATATACCACTATTTTATTAATAACTAGCCATCTTTGCTCGGGCAATAAGGCATATTATGCCTACATAATTTGTCTGTGTAATGTATTTTTTTTTATCACGTAGAGGCCACTAAGGACTACGTGAATATAATTGGTTAGGCTTCTCGGGGAGTCTTGATTTTCATTCATCCCATCTCAGCTAATGTACTTTATAATGTAGAAATTATAAAAATAAAACCAAAACCAAATGTTTCTTTATATACGAATTTATTATCTTGCACGTTAGATAATTGCACGGGATTAGGGAAGCAGCTTCGGGTCAAACTCATAGATGTTCCAACCCATTTACACAAAACCTCGACAAATTATATACCTAAACCTTCCTGGTGAATCACTCTATCTATTGGTGAAAACCGCATGAAAATCCGTGCAGTGGTTATTGAGTCTACCGCGAACAAACGAAGCCGAGGACTTTATTTTATAATATGTATATATCATTAAATTTGCTGCTATTACTTGCATATCAGTGCATGTAAACCTGATCACGTTTTATGTCCAGAAGTTTATGCAATAACTGCAATAAGTCTTATTTCTAGGAGTTGTATAGAACAAATATTTTTGTTTTTGTCTTTAAAGTGTTGAATAATAGCTTTACTACATCGCACAAAGTTCCAGATTTGTTTCCATTTCATTACTTTTGTTTGTTTACTCAACCTTGTTTAATATTATTAAATGAATGTTATTAGCCTGTATCATGATTTGTTGGATAATTTTCCACTAGAATTTTAGAAAACAATTATACCTTAATATTAAGGACTACTATAGAGAATGTATTAATATTAAAAACTAAGGACCTTTATTCTCTTAATATCTATAACCAGTATAGATTATTTAATCACAAATATCGATATGTATTTTTAGAATATTTATTTACATTCTATCCCTAATTCTTGAATTAATTTTGACAGTTGACAAAAGACTTAAGTGTTTTTTTTAATTATGAAATCAATACCAGCTCCACTTTCAACCTGTGGCATACATGCATGCATATAAATGTATAAAAACTAAAAAATGTATGCTTACCCGACATTATCATGAGTTTTCATCGGAGACTTTAACGCGCTGAGTTGTAAGGTCGAAATGAGCTAAAATATATTCTTTCTTCTACTATGAAAATCCTTCCAATTATTTTTTTTTTAATGTATAGTTATTATTATAAATATAAAATGTTTGCTTTAAAGCATATTGGATGTTTAAATTTGATGGTTGATTTTTGAGCATCCTATAGCTCTTAAAAAGTTATATAAAAAGATTTTTAGTGATCGCGATCATCGTGTAATATTTTATTTCCTCACAAATCAAGTCACTTTTTAACGATCCATTTATATGTATAAATTGAATTGGTTGGGAAGAATGATTTAATTCAATTTTGGTGGAATTAATTCCATTATTTATTTGTGGAATTAGTTCACTTACACAAGATACAAACAACACAGTCCAAAATTCTCAGAAAAATTATTAATGCACCATGGTATATTTCGAATCACATTATACACAACGACATGAACATTCCCACTATAAAATCACATATTTATAACAAATAACATTCCACTCATCGACACAATATCACCCAAACCCACTCGTTCTTCCGCTTTCCTACTCCCAGTTACCTGGACTTGATAAAAAAAGATTAAAAAGATATTGGCCAAGAGACCTACTCAACAATTGACATATATTTTTTTTTTTGATCATGTAGAAAAGCGAAGAGAACTTCAATCAAATTTGCTGGATGCGCAATTGCGCAGGTGCAAATGAAAATTAACTAAATAAATCATAATAATAGTAATAATATTTTTTGTACTTTCAATATACGGAAAAATAACAATACAACAGTTGTGAAAAAATTGGCGTTAAAGTGCTGTAACAAACTGTACAATTAATGAAAAAACTTTAAAAAAAATTATTTATTCACACCTTCTAGGAAAACCCCCCAAAATACTATTAACGAGTGCTTAGCAACAAGATGAATAGCATAAAGGCTGTGAAGAACATGGTTTAGATACTGGTTAAAAAATTCCAGAATACCTTATTTTATTAAAATAACATACAAGTTATCGTGAGATTTAAAATGTAAAAGGGAATGTAATTATGGGAAATGAGTGTATTTCGGTAATCATTTCATCTTGAAATGGTCATTTTAACAAACATATATCATCTATATTTCGAAATATTCGTAGAAACGTTTATTTTTTGTTGTAATGATTGCCGAAATATACTCATTTCTCATAATTACACTTTTTATTTCTTACTAAAACTCGTTTTATTTATGAGAATGTTAAAAAGGAAGCGAATGAAAATTGAAAACTAGTTGTGACTTAACTCGAAGCGAAAACATATATTAAAAATCGTTTTCTGATAAAGTCTTCTGAATCAATTTCTTTTTGTATACAAGTGTTGAATGTTAGATGTTGTTATTTTCAATATTAATTTAATGATTATTAAGAATGGAATATAAATGAGAACAAGAAGTACTTTATTATTATGATTTTGTTTAATTATCTTTGAATCTATGTTCTGTTCTTGCCCGTCGACGATCACTGTCCAGATTTTAGTGTATGAGCACCTTCCTTGTTGTACCATTGTTGTTGTACAGAGTTGTACCATTTCCAGGTAGAACAAAGACGAAGATATTGAAAGGACAATGTAGTAAAAGATCGCTACTCTTCGGAGATGACTAAGAAGAGCCGTGAAGGCTGGCTGAGCGCCCTTGGTGAGTCAGAAACCGGTCCACAGCCTACCGCTTCTTCGACCTCAGCGACCTTCTATCCTGGTCCTTTCGCGAAAATAGAAGTGTGCCGTTGGCAGCGTACAATAATATCTTCCGATATATTTATTGCCATTTTTAGTTATACATATTTTGAAATATAAGAGATTGCGATAAAAAATTATCTGTGAAACTGTTGATGAATGTGATATCTCTATATTAGTATTGTGTCAAATTCTGAAAGGATAAAACTAAAGTATTGAAAAACACTCTGGGAATTAAACTGGAAAATAAAAATTGAGGTCAAGTGAAACACCCACATAAAGACGTCACATAGAAACTAGTCAGAAGGTATTTAAATTTGAACAGAACTGAAATCTACGGAATGACATAGAAATATCTGAAAATAGAAAATTTTTGTTATTACAATACTTCATTTATTTCGTACAAAGAAGTAAAAATACCTAACATTCGTTATAGTAAATCCTTTCTAGGAAGTCTGTTTATAAATGCAGAACAACCTGCACCATTACATACCATGAAGGGGGATCTTACTTGTATGGGTACAGTAAGATAGTAGGGCAACAGATATGCATGGAGGTGATTTCATCGAGATCACGCCCAAACCCCCCATATTGTTCCCCCAACGAAGGATACCCACTTATAGAGGCTGTGTGAGCCCCAGGATGGTCTGCAGATCCCTCAGAGTCTACTCGTTGCTGTTAACAGATTAAATAATAAATGTTTTACAACCGGATTCGAACTCGGAACCTTCAGCACTCTAATCACTGAATTACCTCGCTCCTGTTATCATAAACAACTTATTATCATTATTGTTAATTATTTCTTTAATATATAAAGCACATTACATAATTTGAATTTAAACAAAATAAATCAGGAAGATAAAACTATCGCCAACTCTCCAACCGCGATAGAAGATGAGATGCTCCCTTTTCAAGGAAGATAAAACAAGTGGAGGGTGGACTAATGATAAACCGCATTCAAACAAACGGTGTTTGTTGTCTGTTTAATGGAGAGATATGTTGTTTATTTTTGTCCAGTTAGAATCTTTGACATTATCAGTAGACTTCTGTAGGGCTGCCTAACATTTGAGCGAACCATCCGGTGTGTTGTTTCATGTCCTCCTTCGGTGACAGAACGTGTCGTCTCTGATATGCAATCAGTTGTCTGCAGTTGTCCTCGTATAACTTGAGCTAGTACTATTCAAATGACTGAAAGGTGTAATATGAACTTTATAAAAAGAGATGATACTATATGAAAATAATAATTACTTCAAAAACACTAGATAGTAGTCTAAAAAAAATTAAACAGGCAATCATGAGTACTCCCGAAAGAAGTAAAAACTCAAGACTTCTGCAGATTTATAAATTAAAATTATTAACATTAGTCTGTTATTCACATACATTGACACTTCTAACAATAATTATAGATTTTCAAGTAGTTCATTTATTAATCAAAGCATATGATGGGCTTCACAAGCTGAATACAAAATATCAATTATTTAATTGAAATAATAATTATTATTTTGAAGAGAAAAGATTTGTCCTGGCCCGGATTCGAACCCGGGTCGTCTGTGCAATGCTCAAACCACTGAGCTACCAGGGGTCGTATCCAAGTCATACGGTCAAGTGGATACGACCCTAAAAGTCGTACCAAAAGTCGCAAATCGGGGCCAAAGAAGTTTTCACTTCAATGAAATAATAACAAATTGCAACTGTGCTAGCAAAATAATGTTCCCACTTCAAATTGTGTTTCTTAGTCATATTTTATTTTTAATTACCGGTTTAGATATTATTTTATTCCTATATTGTAAAAGGTGTTCTTGAATAATATTTCGAAGAACACGGTAGTCGACCGTTTCTTTAAAAGCCATTATTCATAGTGATTAATGATCCATTCCAGGAGCAAAGGAATGCGTGGCTCTCTGCTACTGTCGGCTGGAACAGAATAGCAATTATTACGTATAGACACAGACTTGAGTGAATAGTTTCAATGGCTTTAATGAGTAATTGGCTATTTCATTCAAGTTTATTAAAAATTAAACATTACGTCTACATTCCACTCGATAAAATATGAATAGTAAAACACTCGATAGTGGAAGCTATTTATTAAAGAAGGGGAGGAGGCTGTACTGAGCTATGAATGAACTTTTCCTGAATTATAGACAGAGCCCAATACATACAAAGTATTTAATATATAATTATATATATATATATCCTATATAATTATATATATGATTATATAATAGAATATATAATTATATAATATAATTATTACCAGTACAATTCGTGACAAAATATTAATAGAATAAGAGAATAAATAATTAACAACAAATAAAAACATGAGATATGATATAACCTCTTCTCTTCGGGTAGTGTATTGTTTTGGTTATTGAGGTTAAAAAGCGATCTTTTGGGTACGTTTCGGGAATTTATTGTTCTCAGATTCAAGCCCGAATAGTGAAAAGAAAACAGGCTTTTATTGAATAACGAATATTTCTGAGTTATGGACATCGATGCCACACTCTTATCTGAATATTAATTTAACACTGATTTATTATAATTCAATAATTATAATTATTTATTTAAATTATTATTAAGGGTTTCCTCAGATTGAAGATTCGTCTTAGTCAACCGAAAATTTCTTCTTTTTCCTTTTTCCATTTGCTTCTTTATATTTAGCCAATGTCAAAACATTATAATTATACTAATATTAAAAAGACATTGTTAATCCATGCGTATCAGATCGTTTTATATTTATTAGTTTTTAAACCTGAATAAAGTTAACGTCGAGAAGAATACATTCCGAATAGAGTTTGGCTCTTGTTAATGTTATTAATAAGTCTTAGTAATCCTAAAAACCAGAAGTTCAGGGGAAATTAAAAAAGTTATCTGGTTTCCCCTAAAATTTCCACCGCAGGGTTTGATTCAGTCTTAATTGTTGGCAAAGTGAAAAGGTTGTGCCCTGAACTGGGCCGACAAGGTTCCCTCCTAACGGTACCAGAGAGAGGAACTCAGACACCGTGGGAGCTTTCGTAAGGATGGTTACAAAAGGTGATTAGAGCGATCTGGAGGATAATTTGAATATTAAGAGTTGTGCTTGTGTGCAACAATGGAAGTGACGTCCTTGCCAAGGTGAGTCATTGCAGGTCGTGCACCTACCTACGCTAGCGGCCTCTATCTTCTAACGTCTAACCTAATGGTCTGTTTTCATCCTTCCATAACGTAAACAACTCTCATAAAATCCATATATTATGGTATATATCCTCTACAAATCTTCGCAAATAATAATTAATATATCATCTAGAATATTTTCATTTCATTTTTATTTTTCTTCCTTATCCACCTCACACGGCATTTATAGCGCCGAGAAGCCTCTAATGTATTTTGTTCCGAGGCTAGGTAAAATTTTTTGAATCTGTTATATTCCATACTGGTGATTGGCCCGTGCTAGAGGCCCCATATCCTCGGTGGTTAGGCTATATTTCTTTCTTGGATCTTCTCAGGGAAAGTTGCCCTGAAAGTAAGTACTGTATATGGCCTTGTGTATGGATAAAGTGTAAAGTGAACTGTTCTGTTGTGTGATATTGGTTTGTACTGAACTCAGGAACCCGTGGGAGCGTAATTTCCTACTAGTCAGTTTTTTTCTATAGAATCCATTTACAAAAACAGTACAAAATTAATGTAAATGCAAAACTTAGGACTCCCACAGTAGCATCTTCCGTTCATGACCACAGCATGGAGTTATGTTAAATGAGCATCAGTATACGCTTGAGTTGTAAAAATGTGGAAGGAAATTATATGTTGGGAGCAGAAGTGACCACTCGAACTATTAAATCGGGAGAACGCTAGTTGGATTAGGGGAGGTTTACCCTTGTAATGGAGGACTATTAACTGCAAAAATTGATAAAGGGAGGCTAATAGGCCGGGAGGGTGGCTAAATCTGTAGTGTAGTCAGCTGATGCGTCACCCAACGGGCAATTAGAATAATTCAAATCTGGGGGCCCTCTTCTGTAGTGAGTCATATTTTCATTATATTCAATCGACAATGACCGCTGGTGCACAATGACCGTTACAAACTTATGCTCACTATAAACTGAGTCAATGAGAATCTGTTTCCCCTTCATCGGAGGGAGTTAGTCACTGGTGTCGGGGTTACGGGTGCGAGAGGTGGAGGAGGACTGATAGCCTCAGGGGGGCTTCTGGGTCTTCTAATGTATGCAGTATTCAATTGAATAGACCAGATTCTTATCTATTTACACGAGTGATTCTAAATATAATACTGGTATACATTAAAATAGAAAACCTGAACCACATATGAAGGTAGGAGGTAGAAACTGTACTGTTTCTTGAACAGCGGTTGTGCAGGTATATGATTTGTCCTAAATCACGCCCAACCACTAGATTTTCCCCTTGTCTTGGGTACCGACTTTACAGAGGCTGGAATAGTCATAGGAGAGTCCCAGATACTAAAGTATCGATCTCCGGATGTCAGCTGATTAAATATAATCTGACAGTAGCCGGATTTGATCACAGGACCTTCAGTACGGAAATTCATCGCTCTACTACTGAGCCACTAAACTGCTATACAATATTAATATATATAATTCGAAAAACCGAAAAAAAAAACAACAACTAAATCTTGAGTCTCTAAAATACTGAGAAAAAAAAGTTTCGCCAATTCAGATATCATCAGATCATTCACCTGAATTAAATTCACATTAATACAGATCAAAAACAGCGCATCTCACATCAATGATCCAAACATCATCAATCAGAGACCTCACTTCAAGACCTTCAATTAAAGACTCGCAGCCTTTAATTGAGGCTTTTTATTTAGATTTTTTTTAATGTATAGCTTATGGAAATTGTACCATATTCGAAACTTTCTCGCTTTCGTCGTTAATACGCTTATATATTAATCATCATATCGGCAGCCCTAAAAAAAAGTGGTGAAATAGAATTTTGTGCAGAGTGAGTTAACCATATTGAGATAAGAGGAATCGTAGCATTCTCGTTGTTTTGGATTCGAAATGGAACTGTAATATAAGTAATAACTCCATTTCAAGCCAATGCTTGACTTAGCAACTTATTCCTTACGAAAATATCACAATTTTGTTTACCTTAGTTACTAGGAACTCATTTTGGAGAAAATTCTACTTGAACCCTTATTCATCGGGGCTATGGATATTATACTATACATTTTTTTCTTCATTTATTATTTTCCTTGGTATTATTATCATTGTTGTTAGCCTGCGGAGAACGGCAACCATGATGATGATGGCTTATGAAGCGGTTTGTCTCCATCATCCTTTCGCAGAACCTTCGAAAGCGAAACTGTTTACCGTGATTCACAAATGACGTCGAACAGGCGCCATATAACTATTTCATGACTAATATAATATATATATAAATGTCTCGATGATTTAATGACATGATGTCTCGATATATTACGAAACGACAGGAACTGTCGAAACGTCGTAGAACTTGCTCCGGGAAAATAACTTAGCAAAGTTCAGTAGGTGATCTCTTTGATCGATATCTCTTTTCCGAAAACATTTTGCAACTACCGGACGGTCAGGCGTCCTCATTATAGTCTGCCTGCTCCTTAATATGGCCTTCATCTCCCTGATCAAGTGTATGCGTGTGCAGTCAAAACCAAATCAAAGGTTGAGTGAGGTCATTTGTTGGGATTTGCCAACTTCATATGTTTGCTTATGAATGCTTATGTTGATAGGATGTAGATTTCTGAGAAATATCTTGTTAAGGTGAAATTTATGGACTGTTAAGCCTCCTAAGTTTAAAAAAATAATGAATAGATTAATCAAATAATTAATATGATATCTAAGTACCGTCTATTATTTTGGAATTGGCTTATATTCTAAATATGTAGCCCTAGTGGGTAAGTGGTTAAGTAGATTTTTTTCCAGAGAGAGTTAATTGTATTTAGGGAAGCGGAATCGTGTCATTCTCCTAGTCTTTGTCATGAAATAGAGTTGTAATATAAGCAATAATTCCTTTTCAAGCAAATTTCTGACTTAGTCTCTTATTCATTACGAAAATAACCCGATTCCGGTACCTGGATTACAAGCAACTAATTTTGGAGTAAATTCGACTTAATTACTTATTCGCTATACATATGCTCTATAATGTTAATCCAATTTATGTAAATAGTGTATTTTGCATCACAAATAAATATGTTAATTCTATTTTATGAGAGGCCATAATGCTCATCATCTGCATAGTAACATTATCTGCTTATTTAAATGCACTCTCAACGTGCGAATTGTGCATTTGGCATTTGAAGAGGACCCTAAAGGACTGCTAGGACAGTCAACCTGCCGATCTGTTCCAAGCATTCCATGCTAAGCTGCCAACTGCCGAGGTCTCCTGTTTGCAGGGTCATTGTGAACGCCATGTGCACTGAATCATCGGATAGTTCGCTCTCTACGAGACCGCATATGTTCCTATTCCTGATACCTACCGGTATGTACCTCCATCGTGCAGGTCGTACACCTCGTGTCACGGCGACCTACGGGTCCTGGTGACAACACCACGACCGGTATGACTGGGTTCAGTTGCGGGTATGAGACCCGCACGGTGGCAACCATCCCACGTGGCACAATGCTGCGGTGAGTGAATACAAGTGACGTCATGTACAATGATTCACTCACCCCATTCAAAAGCCACCCTCTTTTGAATATGTCATAGGGGTGGTCCTGTCGTAGTTATAGAATTATCTCTAATGACTCATTTATCGCTAAGTTGGGCCCGTGAATCATTCCTGATCCGTCCAAATGTTTGCCATTCATTAGGGATTGGATTGTCGAATACAAATGCATTAATCCGAATATTAGTTGAGATGAAACTTTTTGAGTATTGGTCTCGTTATGAATACAAACTCTGCAATGTAAACAAACCTTATACAGAAAGAATAACAAGCAGAAAGACAGTAATATACATCGTCGGTAACAATAAATGAAACACACATGACAAGAATCAAGGAATACACAGGGGAAAAAACGCGTTTTTCGTTTTCGATCTATATCGATAGATAATTGACTAAAGATTCATATAGAATCATGTAATATATTGTAAGGCAAAACAAAGTGTAATGACTTCGGTAATCTATTTTTGGCACTGATTTTGAATGTACCTTGAAACAATTTTTCACTCTCCTGAAAAGTGGTGTTTTTCATTTGTCATTTGATACGGAAAATTCAAAATAAATCGAAAAGCTGTATATTTTTTTGTTTATAAAATATCTACGAAAACTGGTTCCAACGCATTTACTAGAACTTTGATTTAAAAAATAAACATTTATTTATTCCATCCAAAAAAATTTTCATCCATAAGTTTGACTTCACTTAGTATGTAATCCATATGTAATGATATGAAAAAATAAATATATATACTTTTTTTTAAATAATTTTTAATTAAATTTACTATCGGAAAATTATAATAATTGGTTTATTTTGGATTGAATAATTTGTATACAATATATCAAGCAGTGCTTAATTAATATGAACGCAAAAATAAGCCGTTACCTATTTATCTTTTATATAACTGATTTGTAACCAACAAAATTAGAACTCTGATACTTAACATGAAGTTGTTATCGGATAACATGCGGGACTGTTTGTCATCGCAGCTTTTTTAAAAACTAAAGTGCTTGAGAGATGCTTTTATCTGTTTATGATATTTTTGAAATATTACCTGGACTTTGTATACAAACATACAAATAAAATTATTCAATATTTATATCGTGTGTATATCAGTAATTTATGCTTTGCAGTAGTATGAACAAAAGAGATACTTTATAGATGATTCAATATTCGAGGTATGAACATAAGCAACCAGGACACAGCTGGATGGAGGACATCAAGGAACGCTGATGTTGAAGGTGAAAATAAGCAATGACGAAGTGCTAATGGGTCCTTCACGGAAAATGGATGACTTTGTTTGCAGTTTACGTCAGATTGGAATCATACTTCTCCTTTCTTTGAAATGTAGTTTATCTGTCTGCTTACATGGTTATGATATTATGCGCACTCCTTTTATATGTTTTGGGAAGGCATTTTGTTCGTAATTTTTAATAGAACATTGTTTTGAAATACTTTTTATTTGATGACGTACATCAAATGACATACATCTTCAAAACCAAACAATAACAACATTAATATAAGTGTCTTTTATATTTTAATGATTAAATTATACAGCCTCGGCGAGCAAATGGTTATGTCGCATTTCCAAAAATGAGTTTCTTGTACTAAGGGAAGTGGTATAGTGTTATTTATGTATTTAATAAGGGGCTAAATCAGGCGTTGGCTTGAAATTGAGTTCTTGCTTATATTAAATCTTCACTTCAAGCTAAAAACTACGAAAATGGCAAAATTGGGGCTGTTAATGTCGATTTTAAAAGTAATTTGTTAGTACTGATTAATTTTAAAAGTAGTCAGTACCTCGTCAGTCAATGCATTGCAGTTTTTACAAATAGTAATTCTCAATCCTTTTCTTTTTTTTGATGTTGTAATTTTGTTCATTATTTTCCTATAGTTCTGAATTTTATTTTTCAATAATAATAAACTATTGCTATAGACCAAGACTGTTTCGATAGGGATGATTATGGGAAGAGGCTCTAAGAAATTTCTTCTCGTGGAATTTTGAGATGCGAGAAAAGGAATAGCGTGGACCAAGGAAAGAACAATTGGAAATAATGATTTAAATGTTACTGTATAGTATTAATGTGTACCTATAATCCTTTCTTCGCTACAAAAAAATGAATAGAATAGAATGAATTACTTACTATGAGAATCATATCCGTTGAAAATCAGCTGGCTAATTGTTTTAATTTTATTGTGACTATGTAATTTTCATAGGAAAATGTTACCCACAAATTCGTTCTAGGCTTCCATTAGTACTTGAAACTAACCACAAGTTACACTAAATCCTTAAACGGTAATTTCTCGGACTGGAAAATTACTGGATAATTGGTAGTTGCTGTTCTAGTTCCGGCTTCTCTCCTGGAGAACTTTCCTGGACAACGATGAGCTATCCTCTTGTAGGCTATAGTGGGAGATGAACCCTGGGATTCCCCATTGCGGTTTTCTTTTATGCCGAGGCCTCATCTATGTTTTGTCCATTTTTCCACCCCCGATATACTAGTCATTATCATTCCTGGTGTTGAAGGATTACTCCTTTTATTGATTTACATAATATTCCTAAGGGTAGGAAACCCCAGAATCAGGTTATATAGGTTTTAGTAAATACTTTTGAAACAAAAACTTACCAAATTACACTATTTTATACGTTGAATAGCTTTCTAATGATCCGCCTTTTATACAACGTAAAAACCTAGCATTGCTATAGAAAATATTTACCAAGTTAAAAGGGAAAAAATACCTGTATCACTATAACCCATCAAGGGACTTGCGTTCATTACATGGTAGTGACTGTACAGTTTCTTGGACAATAGTTGTGCTGGGATGTTTCCTCCAGTTGAAGGTATCCATTTTATAGAATAAGAACGAATGAGTCAGCTAACAGATTAAATAAATTACCTGTCACAGCCTGATTTGAATACGGGACGCTGTACCACTGAGCTTCACCACTCCCTTACCCCGTCAAGAGTTCATATCAAAATTATGGTGCTGGGATAAAGAGAGAAACAAGTATCTAAAATTAATCCGATCCGAAAGTCATCACTGAATTGTCGGGGAGACACAAGAAGTTATGCGATGTAATACTTTTATCATAAGTTGGTTTTTAAAAGATATAACAAGGATATATCTTTTAAAAACCAAATAAGAAATAAGTCAAGGATGGATTGCAGATTTGTGGATACCCAAGGATTATTTGGTCACCTTTGGTCTTGTGGTTTAATACGCCCAAGATCGTGGATTCTTAGCCCGGCAGGTGGCCTTAGGATTTTTTAAAGGGTGTTAAAAAAAGATGTATCCTTCTTCGAAAGGGAAGTAAAACGAGATTCCCAAGCATGCGCAGTGTACTCGTTAAAGATATCTTTCATAATTTAATAATTGTACCTGGATAGGCAAAATTTAGGACTCCTACTGTAGCATCTTCCGATTAGACATAGCATAGTGACGTTAAATGTATAAACAAAAACATGTATTACTTTGTGTATGATATTGGTTCCACCTTCTTTCTCCAAATTTTTTACTTCTAACCTCCGTTCCCATATGCATTTGAAATATAGCAATCCCACTAAGTATGATCTATCCATGTTAACGGAAGCTATTAGTTGATAACCATATGGAATTCCTTTTGGAATGTCCAGACAGTTACGTATAGATATCCATGTATACCCTTTTCTTATATCTTGGATTCTTGGGATCCCAAACCTATGCCATCATGACCTATAGGGAAACTCACCTTGAATGCAGATTCGATGTTATTATATAAACATACTTATGAGTTATATTCCTACAAACCAGCCATCATATTGGAACAAATCGAACCTAACCCTGATCGATGAGAGCCGGGTTCGGCGAACCCGATGATCCGCCAGCCATTCATCACATTGTCGAGTATTGGCCATTATTCAAGAGCGATAGGCCGCTGTCAAGAACCAGTTTCTTCTTAACTTATACCTTTGTCAATATTCTAAAGTTATAGATCACTCGGATTCTAGCTGCCAGCCGTTGCTTTGTTTCTTTATGATAATTTTAAAATTATGATTTTTAAGAAGCGTATGAATAAAAAATAAAATAAATGTATATCACAATTGAATTCAATTATTAATATCAAATTAAGTGGTAAAGTCTACAGATTACAGTTAATTGTTTTAACAGAGCGGAATCCTGTCATCCTCGTAGCTTTTGTAATGTGCTTGACTTAGCACAACATTCACTACGAAAATAACTTGATTCCACTTCCCTAAGCACAAGAAACACATTTTGGAAAAAATTCGTTACGAAAAAGAATTCAGGAAAATGCACGAAATGGTAGGGAATATACTAATTAATGCAAATTATATATTTAATAGAAAAAATTAAATATATTCATAATACCAGTAGTAACTATGGTTATAACTTTTTACACTTTAACTGATGTGCAAGAGTACCTACCTTACAGGTTGGTCTTACGTTATTTAAGTACGCTAAATCAAGTGACAAATGATAGGCTTATTGTGAATAAAAATATTAAGATGTACTTGCTTATAATTATATTAAAAACGTATCGTTTTCTTTAGCGTTTTTTCTCTTTACAAATAGTTTTTCTGTAAAATACCTTAAATCGTCTTAAACTGAACACCTTGTGTTTATAAATTATCTTTTATCTCTTGTATTTCCTAGTTATTGTGAATTGTTCGATTGTAGTCATTCTTTTTTATTTTTCAGGTAAGGCTCTAACTCTTAGGACAAGTATACTAGAGTAAGTCGTTAATACCTCCTTAATTGTTTTGTTTAAATTTTTTTGATGCTATACGACTTTTTTCGGGAACATGTCCAACAGTTGACGAGTCTGAGGTGAGTGAGGTTTAGCTTCATTCCCAAGCCTGCCAAGAAAGAAATGGGGATTGTTATTAATACAAATTTAAATTTTCTATTCTTATATGCTTACATTCATCTTGTTATTTTTGACGTTCTGATTCAGCCGAACACTTTAAACAATGCAATGACATTGGAATCCAATTTATGTACGAAATCCAAAGTTCATTTAAGTTAAAAGAAGGTGAGTTATAAAAAAACAGTACTAAGCCTGCTGTAAACATCGAGTCATTATTAAAAAAAGAGTAAACCATTTTCGAAATACAGATCTAGAGATCAAGATTCTTGAAAGAGTTCTGAATGTAATTGGAAAGTTTATCGTGTAGTAACTTTCCTTCAACATAAACGAAATATTAATTTTTTTTTATTCAATTTAAATTTATCTAACATTCTCTAAATGACCAGTCAGATTTCTCTATTGTCTCTAGTTCATTATTATTTATTTATCTGGTCAAATTCAAATTATGTCACTACAGTTGTTTATTTATTTATGCTAATTGATGAGTCAATCCTTTTTGTTCCTTTGGGAAAATTTCATATTTAAATATTCGTTGGTGAATTTAATTAGAGCAGCTGGTAGTAAAGAAAGCTGTTGGGAACGAGGTCTTGTATTAATCTAATAACGAAAGGAACGGGCAACGTAATGATTTTGCATTTGAATTGAGACGTTGCAACATGGATCACCGATCGTGAGTTTTCTATGAGCATTTCTCTTTACATTAGTGTTGTCTAGCATTTAACACCTGGATTAGTTCACTTGAAGAATGATGTTAAAACAGGAGGATTAAAATAAATGGCTACCAATCTCGTCAAATCAACCAAAGTCGTAAGCCAATGACTTCTTTTCCCCCTGCATCGTTTAATAACATGCCACTGATTCTTTTAGAACAGATCAGGGACTTAAAATTACATACTACTAGACTGAAACGAGAAGAAACTGCTCGCCGTATCAGGTTACTTCAACATTTACTAGAAAAACGCTCTAAGTTCCCAAAATACACATATACAAGACTATTTATTAAATGACCCATTTAGACTTACGCAGGAGAGGTAAGGCTATCCTTCTCGAATCCAATGGTAATGATCCAACATCCTTCGTAAAATCCTCAATACTCCTTACTCTGTTACGAACAAAGTCATCCGTAATGACCTTAATGACCCATTTGTTGCTGATTTGGCCCTAACCCGATATCAATCCTTTAATGGCAAACTTACTACAAACTACCTCTTCAATTTCCGGTAACCCTCCGAGGTATATGAAAATAAGATGACCTCCTGTCTTTCTAAGGTGAATTTATTATTCGAGTACTGCCAGTGGAAAGTTTTTCTCCTTGCCTTTATATATCTTTCATTCTATTTACTTGATGTATTATTTTATCCGTTGTGACTGTCTACAACGCTACTCGCTTTTCTCTGCATGATTCACCATCGAACTGCCCATTGACAAGTGGGTCATACCAAGTCATACCGGCGTTCCTGGAAAATGACTACATGACTTTGACATTTAGTACCAGCTGATAATCATGTTGCATTATTCATATTATTCCACCTGCACGTTATGAATCTCCGAAAGATTATCATGCAGTGGATTCATGACCAGCAAGTGCGTATGAGGATCGAATATAGTAGTGATTGGAGCCGGCCGCACGAGGACTTGCGAGATATGGTATCGAATTGCCACAATTATGTCATATCGGGCTGAGTCAGTGGTGCCATCTGTAAATAGAGAGACCACCAGATGGCCGTACTCAGTCAGCCGTTTGTGTGCATTGCTGTCGATATGAATCTGTTTCCATCAGCCAATATTGGTCTCGATGCAGTCTGCGTATCAGAAAGCATTCTCCCCATTAAATTAATATTGGCACAGCGAGGATGTGTCTTTCCTTATATATCTTCCTAGAAATGCTTATATTAACAATCCCTTCTTTATAAACTACATTTCAAGCATATAGTTTTATTTTGAGGTAGCCTGAGGCTCATCCAGACTCTATAAAGCGCGTACCATCATTTAGGGGAAAATTTAATGATGAAGATTTAATAATTTAATTGAGGGTGATCTAGAACAAATCACCTCTCTGGAAAACCTATGTAGAAATAGTACAAACTCCACCATTTAATCCTTTTTTAACTAAAGGACTAAATTAATTGTAATATATTTAATTTTATGTAGAAATCATGTAGCATGATTTATCTACTGAATATCATGTTATGTTTTCAATTTTTTTTATCTCTATATAATCTGTACCACTACAACTCACGAAGGGTCCTGTGTTCAGTATATGGTTCTGGAGACAGTTAGTCCAAGATCTTCCACGCTCTATCCTCAGTTTTCCCCAAATTAGGGGTCTCCATTATAGTCGCTTGGTGAACTCTAGATGGATCTCCCGGGTCCCAAATGATCCACCCGAGGCTGTTAACAGATTAAATAATTCATTTGCTAGCCGGATTTGAACCCAGGACATTCGGAACAGCAACTCGGTGCCCTAGTAATAATTCAAAAATATTTAAAAGAATCATAGTTTACTTTATTCAATTGAATTTCCTGCGTTATTCCTATACAATAAAATTTGTTCCACCATTTAACTTATGAAAAGATGTTTATTGAACTTATTTGTTGTATATTCGGGGTTTTTCAGATCTTTATTGTTATTTATTATTATTAACCTGTCACTTTTCCCACCGAATGTCATGATTTGTAGAAGGAAAGTTGACTTGCAAACCGCTTGGAAGATAATGCATTTCAGTGCAAACTTTATAGCGTCGTAAAATTCTCACGTTTAATACACAATTAACAATAGACGTCCTTCTAAACTTGTCTTTGCCCTCTGAGTCATTTCTTGTAATTTATTGCCAATCGTAAAAACTTAATAGTTGTCGACACTGACGTCTGTGCCATAACGTAAGCATTACATCAAATGTACAATAGTGTTAGCAAATATATATGTATGCACAAGAAATTATTACCCTTTTTCTGGAATTGGTATGTCTACATTCCGGTAAGATGTATGGTTTACCATGACTTCACACGTTTTTGGATTTTTCTGTGTATCAATTTTATCTGGACTTCATTGAGGAACTATCATTGCTTTATATACAACGTTTGCACTTATAATACTATCATTGCCATTAAAATAGAGAACACGATTTCCAATGCCATAATAAGTTCCCTCCATGACTTAGTTTCCCAGTGAACTAGCGTTAGACGTGAGAAGATTCTCATGAAGAAGAGATTTCGCATTCCCATCTCACCTTTCGATACCCAGCTCACCTTTCACTTCCCACAACATTGCCGTTGGTGAAACGCTATCGTGTAACCTGCCATATGTGGATCAAAGCAATCTAGTGACGCTGCGCAAGCGCATCTCGATTTATCGTGTTATTTTATTTTGATAGGAAAAATCAAATGCTTGCGCAGATTTAATTCGAGGGCGATTTTATAAGAAGACACGTTATCCACAGTTGTCAAGTGTTTAAGATCCTCAAATACATTTCAGCGGTTCCCTTTTTCGATTCAAGTATTGTTTTTTAGCGGAACGGCTCAGTGGTAGGGTTGCTGTGCCGGAGGTCCTGGATTCAAATCCCGCTCGCTGGCAGACTTTTTTAATTTAATCTGTTAGCAGTCGGAGATGGACCCTATGGGATCAAGAACCCTCCTGGGGCTCACCCAGTTTCTATAAAGTGGAGGGTACCTCTATCACGTACTGAACTCAAGACCCTTCATGGGATGTAGTTCAGGGTTTTTTTAACTTGTCTTAATGTCATTAAAGACATAAGCTTTGCTTAAAATCTAAAATCAATATGATTTTAAATATATGAAAAAATATATTTTTTTGTTGGATACCCTTAATTTGGGTAAAAACCTGGTGGTTAAGCTAACTGTACAACCGTTATCCTAGAAGTAGAAAAGTTTCTACCATGTACTGAGCCCAAGACCCTTCATTGGCTGTAGTGGTAGGGTTTTTTTCCCTTTCAATTTTATTATATTGTAGCCTAAATATAGTTTAAGTATTGTGCAATAATACTCAGTGTTTGATTGTCTGTAAGCTAAAAAATTAGGTTAAAACATATAAATATAACTCACTGTTTTGTGTAAAATGCATAATTGAAATGATGTCACTTTGATGAATATGTTAATATATTAATGGCCTGTCATAGATAACCATTACTACTCATTTCTTGTATATTGTTTATTATAAATTTTACTTGTACACTAAATATGTGATTCATTTTAGAACAAATATCTAATACAGATAATTTCAAGTTAAGTTTTAATGTGGTTACTATCCCTCAACCAATATTTGATTAGCTGAGTACAAATATATTGATAATAATGAAACAGATATGATTCACTGTCTGAAATCGCATTTCTGGTTCGATTGTGGCACCTAAATATGAATCATTCTGTCTCATCAATGAAATTTTGTATTAAAAATGAGTTTTTTACTCATAACCATATGTAGGCCTCGTGAACTCATGTTTTAGTTCTTTTCACTGGTATTGTAAAGATGAATAATCTCAATGTTATAAAAAAAAAAAAAACAGGATATTTTATTATATTTTTATTTATATAAATATAATTTTATAAAGATATACTAAACATCACGTCGTCAAAGAAATTTTTTTTAAAATAGTAAGAATAATGAATATAACTTACTAAGGTCAGTGTTTAATTTATTTTTAACCATTTGATTCTGCAAGAAATAAAAAATACGTGATTTAAGCTTATGTAACATTTATTAATTTAAAAATGTGTAGATTTATTAAATTAATTTCTAAAAGGTTTTCTATATTCATAATTTTTATACGATTTATGATTTAAAAAAAAAAGTTTTTTTACCCAGTTGTATAATATATAATGGAAAATAAAAACATAAAAATTCTATTATACATCAAGAATCTATTTCATTAATGGTTTGTGTTCAACATCATTTAAAAACATTAAAGATGCATTTGATTAAGCATGGTAGTCCATGTTGTACATTACCTTTATGTGCATGTGTTTGTTGATGTATATATGCATATATAATTAAATTAAAGACAAGATATAGTATAAAAATATATTATATATAAATCTTGAAGGGATAATCTGATATAGCTGCTTGTATTTTTTTCCTGAGAACAAGCCCAGATTATTTTAATTTATAATGAATGTTTTTTTAATAATAATGAAAACTTTTAAAAATTAGCATTAACAGTTTTTGCTCAAGCCGGTCTCGATTTATGCCTGGAGGCGAACATTTCTGTGAAACTGCTAAAATGAATAAAAGTTATATTTTAAGCTGCTGACAAATTTGTTAGGAAAATGGCTAAATTAAGCGCACATGAATAAAAAAACTTATTTTTTAACAATAAAGCAATAATTGATTGTGGTGATAACAATCAAACATAATTCGCTCCTGAAAATCAGAACACAAATCGTGATATAAGATACGTGGATGCTAATGGACTGTTTACTATCGGGCAGATGAATGCGGGAATATAAACGAGCATTAATTTACCTTTTATTGTGACCCCCACATTAATTAAAATCGAGTTTCTTTTAACGACCCCACGTCCTTATTGGTATTAACTGTGGCTATTAACTTGATAATCAGCTGTTACTGTCTCTAGTTTGTTGTCAGATTTACTGAGGATGAAAGTTTCTTTGATAGCCTCATTATATTTCTGTTTTTTTTTTTTTGTTACGAATTAATTGAGTGAATTAATCAAGAACTTTGATGTATAAGTTGTAGCGATAATTATTATATTAAGAGTTGTAATTATTTATAAAGTATTATTATTTGAAATTATGTGCTTTTAATTAAGGTATTTACGCTAATATTATGACCATAACTTAAAGTGGCGAGGTTTCACTCGCGTTAATTTGGACTAAAATACAAGATGATCTTAATAACAATAATCTAATATTGTTCAGATTCATCTTAGAGACATCATTACGGAATAGGATGAAACATACAAGAATTTTTATAAACTTTTAAACTTTGATAGTTTTACATCGCCTTTCATTATATTTACAAGTTTTTTTTTTCATCCTTCAAAATTCTATTTATAAAAAAATATTACATAAAACTACAACTTTAACATATCCTAATGCAACAATAAGGATAGTAGTTCGAAATTACAATATCACTTGCTCCTATGCGCCTGAAGTTGCCTTGATTACAGGCATTTTTTTTTCACTTATTCTTAATCTTACACAATAAATGATCTATCTACCAGAAAAATATTTCAAACAGCTCTTGTATTTACCGAAATTAATGAATGAAAACACACCAGTCCTTATTTTTTTTATTATACTATAAATATTTTATTAATAGATATTCCGAAACATAGAAAATGTAACTGTCTGATAACGGAACGTGTTGATTATAGCAAATTTTCTTTGAAATCATATTTATCAACGGAATCAAAATGTAAATGTAAATTAATATAATAGGGAACAAAAGTTATGCAATAGTGATGTAAATATAAAATGGCAAAACTAAGTCCATTTTTTTATGTAAAGAGATATTTAAGGATTTGTTTCTAAACCCATTTGTATCCAACACTCAGTACTTAGCAAAGAGTGACATGTTTAACGCTATAAGCCTTTTAAATTAATAATGAAATAATAATTAATTTAAAATTATTTAAAATAATAAACGGTTTTAAAGATATAAACAGAAATAACAGCTAAAATAGTTAATCTATCATCTACTATAATCTATGACGAAACAGACCCTCAATTTTACCTCATAACACAATTAACGTCTAAATATTCCTCCTCTGGAATGCCCTCTATATTTTAAATATGTTACTACTATAAAAAATAAAAAATAGCACTGTATTTTATAACAAATAAAATATGTATTTATTTCTAATATGTTTATATTTTTCATCTTGCTGTAACGTATTTTCTGCTTATATGTACCATTAAGCCTAAAAGCTTAAGCTTAAATGGACAGTATAGGCCATTCGCAATAAATATTTTACGACCCTTCCTTTTAAGGTTATCCTGTAAGGTTTTCCTAGGTTATCACTACATAAAAATAATAAGACCCGAAGGCTAAAGAGATTTCTCTTTTGTTTGACCCTCCCCAGGTCCGTAATAATTATTTGTGATCATTTTATATTTATATCGTGTTATTCTTTAGCAGTTTTATTAGCCTAGTTAGAGGGGTAGAGCAATGAACTGCAATGTGGAAGGTCCCGGGTTCAAATCCAGCTGAGCCAGATAATTTATTTAATCTGTTAACTGCCAGGGTTGAACCTTGTATGATCCTAGGGCTCGCCCATCCTCTATAAAGTGGTTACCCATTGGGGGAGAAACCTGGAGGTCGAGTATGGTCAAGGGCAAGTCACAATATAGTCCCTAACTAGTACTGATTCAAGACCTCCATTGGTTTGTAGTGGTACAGTTTTTTTATTATAAAACATCAACAATCCAGAAAATCTTCCAGATCCTATAAAAGAATAGTAGCTGCAAGAAGGAAGACAGAAGATCTCGAAGAAAGGTCACCCGCATCTTGTGGGCCACATGCACACAACCTGAGGGCGTTTACCTCCTGAGTCAGGAGCAAGAAGAATATGGATCAGGACTGGTTAGCCGACAACATGGCGTCTCAAATTTATGTAAACAGAACTCCGAGGCTATGTTTCATTTCCATCACAACGGTGTACTCGAATTGAATGTACCAAACTAAAAAAAAAGCTGTTTGACGGAACCGGGATGTGTCAAGAAAGTTAAAACAAATGCCAAAACAAACCACATTTCATTAAATGAAGTGAAGAGGAGCAGAACGTCTGACTTTATAACCTAGCGATTGCTTGCATACGATCGATTTCTAAATAAACATTCAGAAATATCTTTTTTTTTATAATCTTTCTTTATTTACGTATGTATGTACGGAAATAAGCTTGACTTTCGGCCTCTGTGCAATGAAACTTTGCACAATTTTCAGGGACAATATCAGAATTTAATCAGTTTTTCTCAAAACCCTGATCTTCAGCCGTTTTACATATCCGAATATAAGGTAGTATCTTGTGGCAAGTACTATGGCGTTTATTAAGACGTACTCGGCTTAATCATTCAGATAAGTATTTGCCTATTTGAAGAGTGAACTGGGGAGTTTTATAAATTTTGCAATAAAAAAATGATTAATTTAAAAAACACGCTATGGTAGCTGTCCGAACTAAAACACAACCAAATGTTTAAAAGCATAACCAATGAAAACACGTTTATAGCTAGCCCAACTAAAAAGTATAAAATAAAAAATGGTTTTAAAAAACAAGAAACACACCTTTATAGAAAACAAAACTAAAGAATAGGCAATAATGATCAAAGTTTAAAATAAAAAAAGAGCGATGTACGAAAAAAGTTATTTTATCGTAAAAAATCGTGTGTTGCTTTAATGTTAATTTTCGGCATAGTTAAAGTCCACACATGTTTTATGATAAAATAAATTTTTTTGTTCATTATTCTATCTCATTTTAAAAGTTTAAAAATGGATTAAATTGGTCAGGGGGTGCAGTTAAAGATTACACAAAATAAGAATAACTGATTATATATATATATATATATATATATATATATATATATATATACACACACACACACACACACACACACACACACACACACACACAAACACTGTAGGTTCCTGAACCGGTTTGCCCTGCGAACCCTAAAAATACAACATGACACCCAGGGCCTACGATGTGAGGCTCACTCAGACATTCCACACAGGTGAGATAGGGACCGGTGTCTGACCTGAGTCAGAAAAGGCCAGTAATCCTCCGCCTTCTACCAGATGAACAATATCTCAGGATGGCCTGTTCGGAATAGGGATGACGTACTTATGACAGCTATGAAGGGAAAGTATCAGAAGTTTGGACCCTGAGTAAAAGTAAACTGGCACATTGGCACGTTGAAATATTTCTGATTTTAAATAAAGTTCTTAAATTTCTTAATATTGAAAATTGAACTGGTAGTTCTCATGGCATTGATAGATTTGGTGAATCAAAGCTTGTTCTGCCAAGGACAATTAAAAGTAATTATTGATGTGCATTGTGTTTATCAAGAAAGGCATCGTTGAAAAATTTCACATTAGGAATTTGAAGAAACATAGCAATCAACTAGCCATTAGAATTTTTTTTTTAGTTTTTAGAATGGAATCCTCAAAAATGTATGGCTTTTGGATCGGACGAAATTGTTTTTAAATTCATAAATCGAAAGAAGTGTTTGTTGGGATATAATTTATTTGCTGGAGTGGAATATAAAAAAAATCCAATTTTGTATCTGTCTTCTGTCACTCATGAATTATATTTTTGTAACCTGTATTTCATTAAATTAGATCAGAAGTATGTATTTATAATAAATAAATATTTATAAAAAATATACTTAAAAAACGATGACTTGGTAAAGACTAATAAGAAACTGGTAAATTATTTAATCTATTGTATAATAGTGGATCTTAATTTATATAACTAACATATAACAAGATAGAGGAAAAAAAGGAAGCCATTAAAGAGGCGGTTCAAAACGGGTCTTTTTAAGAATAGGAGAAGCATTTTATAGCCAAAAATTTGTTCTTGTGTGCCTCTAACAAATTATAAGGAAATTTTGTTGAAGAATTTAGATTTTAACTACGTTTTACCTTTTGAAATGCTTACATATAAAATTGTTACTCAACTCGTTTCATTCATATCGTGTGTTGTTTTTTTTAATAATCAGTTACTCTGTGTTTTATAAATTTCATATTATAATTAGTTGTACAACTAACAGATGTAAATCCAGTGAAGCGTATAATCAACAGCAATTTACTCAATTATGTGTGACAACTTAAGTACTTTAGTATTAATTACATCTGTGTTATCAAACCTAATATCTGGGAAAGAATAATTAGGTCATGTACGTAATGTAGAATGTATAATTATTTATAATTATTAGTTCATGTTTTTAATCAGAAGGATTGAAATTGTATCTCAGTATTAAATATGATGAAGTAACAATTTACAACATATTTGTATAAGTAGTGTGAATACGATTTAGTCAATCATTAACTATTTAATTAAATATGTTTTAAAATGTATTGTACTATTATTGGGAAGTTTGAGAAGTTGAATAATAAAAAACGCATTGAAGACTAATGCAAGAAGCCATAAAACATATCCTGGCTTCGACTGCTCTGTTGATATGGGTCAGCCTTCGGTATTATAGCATTCTTAGAGATTCTGCCTGCAGTTTAAAAAAAGTTCGGGTATATAAATTAATCATTACTGATATATATATATATATATATATATATATATATATATATCTTACTAATATTATAAATGTGAAAGTTTGTATGTTTGTCTCTCTTTCACGCAAAAACTACTGAACGGATTTGGATGAAACTTTACAGTAATATAGATTATACATCAGAATAACACATGGGCTATAGCAAGCGCGGATTTAGGGGGGGCGCACGGGGGGCAGGTGCCCTCCCCCCCAACAGTTTTATAGGAACTGTGGAGAACCATTATAGCACATAATTAAAGGCAAATCAGGAATTTAGCATCTTGAAATTTGCAGATAGATCCTTTGTATGATTTAAGAAAGAAGTTTGGATAATTCCACCCTTATTATAATAAGGGTTCAAAGGTTGTATGGAATCCGTCAGTTTTGAAGTTAGACATCTGAAATTTTGTACTAGTAACCTATAGTGAAAAAAATTAAATTATTTAAATAATTAAATTATTTATTATTTTAAATTATTGTTAAAAAGCACTGTCAAGAAACTTTATATATAATATAATAATATATATATATTATATAATTATATTACATATTTATTTATACATGGAGGGGAGTCATATTAAACATCATATGCCTGCCAGTAAAGGTCTGACGCACCTTCCTGTATACACACATGTTCGGCCAGCGGATGTCGGAGTATTCTTGTTCTGTCGGTTTATATTTTCTCTCACTGACTTGACAACTAAACCCTAGTACTGTCGTCAGCGATGGCTATTATTGTCGGAGTTTTGGCCGTTGTTAGAAGCTGCCAATCTTCAGCAGTACGCACACTTGTCTGGCACACCAAGGAATACAAGGGTTAAGAAACGTTTTATTGACAACTTATTCAACAGAACGCTACCAAATTCATTTCAGCGTTCTATTCAATATCAAATTGACTATATTGGCTTGGATTAATTACACTGTAATACTGCGGTAGTTTAATTTTAATGCATTAAAAAATATCTGGGAAACAGTTATTTCA
This sequence comes from Arma custos, assembly GCA_037127475.1. Lineage (NCBI taxonomy): Eukaryota > Metazoa > Arthropoda > Insecta > Hemiptera > Pentatomidae > Arma > Arma custos. The sequence goes on along the minus strand of CM073762.1, from coordinate 56,606,051 downwards.
TAATGCACCTTACTCTCTGTATTCTTATCATTTCTGTTTATATAAACTGTTATTCTTCCTTGGTACTGCAATGTTTTATATAGTTATTTTCTGGTTCTATTTCTCAGCCTTGATGATGGCCGACATCTTAGGCCAATACCTAGGCCCAATAAAATAAGTCACTCTTATTTTGTGTGATCATTGTCTGAATCCCATGAACATTTCATACTACTCTTAGAGTTATCCAGACAATAATTTTCCACTTAAATTTTTAAAAATCATTCAAAGATTTATTTTAAAAATTTGTTTATTGAAATTTACAACTATATTATAATAATTAAATAAGTTAATAGAGGATGTACGTAATGATACAATATAAAGGCAAGTAGAGAAACTATCCCTTGGTAGCTCTCAAATAACAAATTCAAGTAGAAGATCAAAGTACCATCTTCTTTTCAGGTACCTCGGAGGATTATCGGAAATAGATGTAGTTAGGTCTTTAACTAGCGGGTTTGAGTGAGAAGCTCTTCATGAAAGGATTGATATTGGGTTCGGGCCAATGTTTATAATATATTTATTATATATTAATTGCATTAAATACATATCTTCACGAAATTTAATAAAGTATTGTAGATTGGTTTTAAGTGCAATAAAACGCGACATTGTTTTTAATTAAAAATAAAAGAATAATAAAAACAACTCGTGTCTTTTTCCACTGGCCTTGAACGAAGCCTTTAATCAGTTGATAAATATTTGATAACTTTTTATTTTAGTTTTTTGCTTCTTATTGAAAATAATTTTCATATTATATAATTTTGTTTTATTAGTACAGCTTCTGTCTAACTACGCAAAAACCCAAAAAATCTGCCGACGATTCACTTCCATGTAAATATATTAAACTTACGTAAACTATTTTAGGTTGCCGATAACAAAAAAGCATTCTCATATCATAGAAAATCATTCTTTTATTAGTTTTTTTAAATCAAAATAAAAACCTCAAATCATCGAGTGAAATTTTAACACAATATTTACATAATCGATTTTTCATTATGTTCTGTCCTTAATTGGTGTCAATATTTTGTAATTATTACTAATGGCGACAATAAGAAAAATATGAACTTAATTACCATGCACGTCAGCCTGAAGAGGCCCATTGTGCAAAATATGAACTTAGTTTTTACACATTGTTTTATAAATAGTTTTCTGCTAATAACAAAATTGCTATTTACTCTAACTCCTAACATTATGAATTTTATTGATTACTTATATCATCATTTAATAACAAAAACATTTTAATGATTTAATGATGCATATAATAATCGAATATTTTCATTCTTATATACAAACGCTGGAATGTTTTTATACAAACGCAAAGTATCGAAAGTGAAAAATACCACTTTTTCCGGAGAGTGAACAATTGTTTCAATTTTCATTCAAATCAGTGCTTATTGTATTTTACCTAAGTATTTAAGTATTTTTAATTAGTTTACCTAAGTCGTTATATTTTGTTTTTTCGTTTTATAGATAATTTTATAAATTGTATTTCAATTATCAATCCTTAGCAAACTCTACTGATAGGAAACGAAAAATGTGTTGTTTTTTCACATTCGATGCATATCATTTTTATCGGCGATATTATATAATGGAAACCTCATTTATAACTGACACTTTTTTTACTAACAAATCTTTTTATTTTTCAGGTAAGAATGGATTTTAGTAATCAGCTGGTAAGGATAGAAGTAAGTCTCTTTTTATTTTCAATAGAATAGTTATTTATTGTTACACATTGTCAAATAAGAACCAATATTACGAATGGTATCAATGTACGACAAATTTAAAAAAATTGAAGAAGCATCAGATAGTTGTATGTATTTTTTTTACTGTTAATAAAATAGGTTTTTAGCTGATTTCTTGAGATTAAGTCGTGTTAATTGGGTGACGTTTCGAGACTACATTGTTTTATGTTCTAACAGTAAAAAAATAGGCTTTTAATAAATTATATCACATGCTAGTCGAAATATCCATCCGTAGACTCTATTTCCTAGAATCTTTCTTATACCAAATCATGAACTCACAACGTCCCTCTTACATCTATAGTCTCCTACAATTCAAATCCTCTATCCAATCCCAGTGAACATGGTCTCACTTTCCCGACCTTAATACGTTCCCTCAGAGCCAAAACATTTGAGCGTTCCTCTCTTGCGCGTTCCACCACACTTTGGAACTCACTCCAACCTGATATCCATTATGCTTCTTCGTTATCCACATTCAAAACCAAGCTTTTTACATCTCATAAATTCCCAAACAGATTCTCTCTAATCTGTAAGAATTAATAGCTCATATCCATCAAAAGTGGTAGGTGAATCACTATAAACATTTTTCATTCATAACGTTATTATCTTTTATATTGGTAGGTGCTTTAATTTTTTTCTCTCAGTTTTTTTTTAGATTAATTTATTGATATTTACAACTGTAATAATATTACAACAAGTAAATTTGCTAATATGAACAAATGATATGAAAACAAAAAAAGCACTTGTGGAGAAACTACCCATCGGTAGCACTCCAAAAAGTTCTATAGTATAAGGTCTCGAGTTCATACTCTTTTCAGACGCCTCGGAGGTTATCAGGAATAGTATGAGAAGCAAGTTGAGAGACTAGCTGATTCAAGTGTGTATGGAACTTGTCATGGAAGGATAGGCATCTAGTTTGGGCCAAATCAGCAGCATATGGGATATTAAGATCATGATGAATGAGTTTGTTTGTGACATAACACATTGAGGATTTTACGAAGGATTTTGGATTGTAAGGATTGGATACGAGATGAATTGGATGGTTTAGTAGAGCCTCAAAGCTCAACTCCGACTGTCCTAATAGGTCTGATAGCTGTCATGTAAATGAGTCTTTTGTACTTAATTGGGAGCTTAAATCGTTTGTCCAGTAAATGTTGTAGTAGGCGTCTCTCAGCTTAATTTGTTTTTCACTACCAGAACATACCTTATAGTTTATATTTAATTGTTTAATTGTTTATACATGTTGTTATTATATTATATGGCATGATCAAGATTACAAGTTATATTACAAGTCTCGAAAAGTCGCCAAAAGACAGTTTAACGAGCGTACGACATGGGACTTAACATTAGGAAGATTTTTCATCGTAAACTCGGTTGACTTGTGAACTGCGGATAATGGATAAAATGTAAACAACTAAAGAAAGGAGACATCCTTGATGATCCATTTACAGTTATCCGACCCAGGTACCTGAGCAGAGGTCGCTTTGCATAGGGAACTGCACGGCACAGAAGGACAACAACTCAGCTAGGAAGTCGCTCGAGGAAGGGTGGATTGTTCACGTCATGTGTAGTCATCGTCATGTCTTTCTTTAAAAGGACATGTTCTTGTCTGCTTCTAACACGAATGATATAAACCTTATATAAAGTATCTGTATCTTCATTTTGAATCTTAATTTTAACCTTTACTATTATTTTAGTAAGAGAAAGGAAATGGCCCGGGTGGAGGTAAAAAAAGTCTCTGAAATAGGGAGAGCTGTTTATTAAAGTGTAAACCAATGTTTCAATCCACTTCGCAGGTCTTCTTTAGGATGAATATACAATACAGACAAATTAAATAAAATGCAGACAAATTAAAATTATATTCGGGAAATATTAAAATGCATAGACATCAAGGTGTCTGAGTGATGAAGCATGTGGTAGGACCTGTGGATAAATATTCAAAGCAAAGCAAAGTATTAATTATCCAGTATCATCTATAATATTTCAATTATTGAAATGTTGGAATTGTCCGCTTTTGATCCTGAACGCCTCATACGTTTTACTATGAAAAAAATAGTATATAATAACTACGTATTATATAAACATATGTACAACACCAGGATTTCTTTCCTTATTTTAATGACAACGTCAAGAAAAATATAAATGGACTCCTTGACTCAACGAGTACTATGGAAACACACTGATATGGCGGTAGCTACGTCAAGAGAGAAAAATAAATGAAATAATAAGCAATTCTTGATTGAGCCCTGACCGCAGCAAAGTGCAGAGGAAATCTTGCAAGAAATGTGGATAGGGATTTCCTATTACACTTGGAAATAGACATTTCTTTATCAATCATCATCATTCCTTCGGAAACGTGGGGGAATAAAGTATGCCGAGACACATCGAATGCCCAACTATTTTCTCTCAACTATTCTGTTATTCGATCTTCTTTGATCTTTGTATTGTTACGGGCTACTGGGTATTAAAATGAATTAAACAATTCCTTAATTAAAGATACTAATATTTATTAACAAAAGTGATTAAAAAGATACAAGTAAAGTATTAACAATTAAATTATTGAACTAATATAAATTTATAATAACAATATTCTAAATATTATCATCTAGGCCTAACTCCTATATAATTATTACAATAATATAAGATATTACTAATTCTAGATAGCTTAACTAGTTACAATAGTTTCTATGAATATTATAAAATTACACTACAATTTATAACTAATAATTAACACTTACAGTTCACTAATCCACCGACCGTAGGATTCTTCAAGTATCACAAACTGACACACAGTAACAAACAGAAACAGTTTATTACACTCGCGAGACTGTCACAGTTCACTGATACACTTATTACACGGGCCGGTTCAACACTGACTAGTTTATCACACTGACACTCACTTATTACACTTATCACAGATCTTCACTGGTCTACTCTCAGGCTAAGACTGAATGACTCGAGGTGACGGAAGTCTTTTTATAGGCAAAGCCGAACATTCTAGAACTCGAAGGGGCCAGATAATTCTGGAATATTCTTAATCCTTTGCCGACAAAAGAAGACGATCTAGAACCGTCCTAATCCTATTTAAACGTCTCCCGCTGACGGAGTTAAGCCGCTAATCCCCCGCTTCCGCCTTCCTGCCGGCGCCCGTAACACTGCCCCCTCCTTAAAAGTTCTCTGCCCCAGAGCAAGTCCGGAGAAATCGGGCATTTATGAGCTTCTACTGATGGAGACGCACCTTCTTTCCAGGGGTTGAACGTGCACACCAATATGGCAACTCCAGAGTTGGCGAATGTCTGCTCGATCATGTCCCTGACAATCCTCCATTCCAAGCCGTCGTATCCACAGCCCAACTTCGGAATAGCGAGCTTAGTGACACGCAGTCTCAGAAGCTTACTCCGAAGGTCATCGAGGCTTCGCCGCAGTGCGTCATATGTCGGCTTCTGATCAGAGGCACGCTTGGTAACCAAGTAAAACAGGTGTCGTCCTTCGTGCGGCTGGTGGAGTGCCTTCCCGACACTTGGTCCTTGGCGTTCCAGCTCCTCAGTTCCGCCGAACTTCTTCCTGAAGACCGTTGCAATCCCTCGAGAAGTCCTCAGATCTTCGGCAACGCAATGGGCCAGAGAATACTCCACTGGTAACGAGAAGATATCTCTGTAGATTACCTGAGTTACTCCACGGGTCCCTGGTACTTTAGTATGAGCAACTGAGTTATTTGTCTTGACGTTGTTTAGGTACCTGACCTGCTGGTCTTCTTTCGGGCCGTGGTCTCCTTTGTACGGGGCCAGTCTATTGAAATGGACTACCTTGGGTTTTCCTTTCGGCTGCTTCCTGATCCTATATATGACGTCATTGATCCTCTTGACGATCTCGTACGGGCCGTCCCAGGAGTTCTGAAGTTTAGGTGAGTAGCCTCGCCTTCTTCGAGGATCATGTAGCCAGACCAAGTCTCCAGGTTGGTAGCCACCCTTCTCAGCCCTGATGTCGTAACGCTCCTTCATTCTGTCACTGGCTCCCTGGATGTTTGTGCGAACCTTCTCGTGGATATTATCCATTCGCTTCCGTAGATCCGAGACGTACTCCTCTCCGGCAATTTCCTCATCAGGCTTGAAATCGAATTTCAGATCACAAGGCAACCGAAGTTCTCTGCCGAATACCACATTTGCGGGAGTCTACCCCGTTGCCTCACTGACTGAACTGCGGTACGCCAGCAGGAACAGGTGAAGATACTGGTCCCAGTCTCGCTGATGGTCGGAGACCACTTTCGACAAATATCGACCCATAGTCCTGTTCATGCGCTCCACCATGCCATCGGATTGAGGGTGAAGAGATGTCGTCCTGGTCTTCCGTATTCCCAGTGCTTCGCACATCCCGGAGAAGACTGCAGACTCGAAGTTTCGTCCCTGGTCAGAGTGAAGTTCCATGGGCACCCCAAACCTACTGACGAGCTGCTTCACCAGTACGTCCGCAACCGTGACTGCCTCCTGATTCGGAAGGGCGTAAGCTTCCACCCACTTGGAAAAGTAGTCCATGGCCACGAGAATATACCGGTTACCTTCATCCGTCACAGGGAAAGGGCCAGCGATGTCAATTGCTATTCTCTCAAACGGTGCTCCCACGTTGTACTTCCTCATTGGGGCCTTCTTTCTTCTTATGGGTCCGTTAGAAGCCGCACAAGTCGCACAACGCCTGCACCAGTCCAACACATCGTCCTTAAGGTTTGCCCAGTAAAAGCGTTCACGTACCTTTTCCAATGTACGGTGAACTCCAAGGTGGCCGCCAGATACTCCGTCATGAAGTTCCCTGAGTACTTCGGGCACTTTACTCTATGGAACGATGAGCTGAAGTCTGCGCTGATCTCCTTCCGTGTTCTCCAATGCCCGTTTCAGCAGCCCGTTGTCCACTAGAATGGAGTCCCATTGGGCCCAGTAAGTCTTTACATTCTTCGACATTGGAGCAACATCCTGCCAGGTTGGTCTTCCTTGCCCTGATAGTTTCCACTGCTTCATTTGTTTCAAGTCCGGGTCCCTGTCCTGCTCCTTTGACACCTCTGCATCCTGCCAACTGTCCATGACCACCGTTGTCCTCAACACTGCTGCCTGCTTCTCTTCTTGTCGAGAACAATGCCCGCATTTTTCGTCACAAGGTCTCCTAGAGAGCGCATCCGCATTTCTGTGACTCGTTCCAGCACGATGAGCAGATTCAAAGTCATATTCTTGAAGGCGCTCTATCCACCTCGCCACTTGTCCTTCTGGTGACTTGAATCGTAGCAGCCACATTAGAGCCGCGTGGTCCGTTCTCAGGAGGAATCTTCTGCCGTATAGATATTTGTGGAAATGTTCTATAGATTTCACCACTGCCAGAAGCTCCTTCCTTGTGACACAGTAGTTGCGTTCCGGAGCTGAGAGCGCTTTACTGAAATATCCAATAACCCTTTCTTCTCCATCTTGGAGCTGAGAGAGGACGCTTCCAATAGCGGTGTTGCTAGCGTCTGTGTCAAGTATGAACTTGCCCTCGGGACGTGGATAGCTCAGAATAGGAGCACTACTCAACTTCTTCTTCAACTCCTCAAAGGATGCCTGACATTCGTGATCCCAAAGGAAAGTCCGTTTTTCCTCGGGGAGCCTGGTAAGAGGTTTTGCAATGTTTGCAAATCCTTTGACGTACCTCCTGTAGTAGGTGCAGAGGCCGAGAAAACTTCTTACTTGGTGCTTATCTCGAGGTACTGGCCAGTCGGTGATCGCTGCAATCTTCTCTGGGTCAACGGCAACTCCGTTGTCCGACACAACATGCCCCAGATAGTTGACTTGCCTTCGGAAGAGATGACACTTCTTCGGGTTCAATTTAAGGTTCGCTGCACGCAGTCGTTCGAAGACCTTCTCCAGATTCTTCAGATGGTGAGCGAAGGACTTTCCCAGCACAATGATGTCATCTAAGTATACCAGGCAAATTTCCCAAGAGAGACCTCTTAACACGCTTTCCATCAGCCTCTCAAATGTTGCAGGAGCATTGCAAAGCCCGAATGGCATCACTGTAAATTGCCAGAGTCCAGTCCCAATCGAGAACGCTGTCTTCTCTTTATCTTCAGGTTTCAATCCAACCTGCCAATATCCACTGCGGAGATCCAAGGTAGAGAATAGTTCACATCCCTCTAGGGTGTCCAGGGTATCATCAATCCTGGGGAGCGGATAACTGTCTTTCTTGGTGACGTTATTCAGAAGGCGGTAGTCTACGCAGAATCTCGTTGTGCCGTCCTTCTTCTTCACCAATACAACAGGAGACATCCAGGGGCTACTCGAAGGCTCAATGACACCATCAGTCGCCATCTCCTTGATGATCTTCTCGGTGTCCTCCCGTTTGGCTAACGGCAGCCTCCGCGGGACCTGTCGGATGGGCTTAGCATCCCCGGTGTCAATTCTGTGCTGGACGATATCCGTTCTACCCCGTGGCCCTGGGCTGATCTCGAAGACGTCCTGCCATCGGATAATCATCTTCTTCACTTCCTCGCTCTGTTCAGGCGAGAGTTCCCGGCAGGATTCGTCCACAAATCCTGTTAGTTCTTCCGGCAGTCCTCGCAGCTCGGTGGGATGACGTTGCAGCTGACGAACCACTGAGGTAGCGGTTGTACATTCACCTACCGGTGTTCCTTTGTTCAGCGTTACTGGGAAGCTGTTCAGGTTCATTAGCCGAATCGGAGTGGTACGTCCGACCTTGATGAGAGACCTAGCCACCAGTACGCCGCGTCCGATATCCTGTTCTTCTTGTTTTCCAGGTTCAAGAAGCACACATTGACCCTCAGGTAGATGTCCTTCGACCGTCCCCTGTGTTATGATTTGGCTCCGAGAAGGTAAAGTGGTGTCTTCCAGTAAGCGCACTCGTGCGTAGATGTCCTTTCCTTGCCGCAGGATGACTTCTTCGTCTCCCAGCGTCATCACCCCTCTTGCCATATCCAGCTTGATCCCGCATATGATCATCAAGTCCGTGCCTAATATGACATCTTCATCAATATCTGCCACGAGAGCGCGGTGCTTCAGATGTTTACCACCGATGATGAAGTAGGCAACTGTCTCCCCGTAGACCTTCGCTGGCTCTCCTGTGGCAGTCCGTAATGTCCAAATCGTTGGCAACATCTTCTCAGCAGGAACTGTCTTTGAGCTCAAGATTGTCTTGGTTGCGCCGGTATCCAGTAGCAGACTTCGCAGCTGCCCGTTCACCTTCCCATCAACGTAGAAGCTGTTCGTTCTGCTCCCTAACGACGCAACTCTACTGGTCTTCCTGGGGCCTCTGACGTAACGGGCTGATAGTTGTTCCATCCCATCAACCCTACTTCTTTCCTGTGACTTTTCTTGCTTCTTGGATGGATACTTGCTTCTAGGGTGTCCAAGTTGGCCGCAGCTCCAACAGCATACCTCCTTCTTACGGGTCCTTAGAGCCTCCAAAACCTTTGACAGAATATCTTCGACGCTAGGGACCACATTAGGCTCCGCTTCTGCTGCTCGAATACGTGCATGGCCCCGTACTGACTGCCTGACAGCCTCGAACTCCATGGCCTGAGATAATGCGTCTCCCAAAGTCTTTGGCCGGGCGAGCTTCACTGCCTGTTGCGTCTCGGGGTCCCGAAGTCCATCCAGGAATTTGTCGACAGCCAGGCTCTCGTAGACATCATCGGTGACCGATGGGTAAGCATTCCTCACCAGCCGTGCAATGTCTGCTTCAAATTCCTGTAGAGTCTCGTTGGTCTTCTGGATCCTGCTTCTCAGCTGTGAGCGATATAGCTGGTCCATGTGGCGGTGGCCGAAACGCATCTCCAGTCTTCTAACCAGCTCCCCGTAGTTTGACCGCTCCGACAGTGGCATCCCCTGCAATACTCCCAAGGCGTCTCCCCGCAAGGCCAGGCACAAAGCTGAAGCTTGGGTCTCTTTCGACCACCGGTGGATCGAAGCCGCAGTCTCGAAGAGAGTCATGTAGTCCTCCCACGGCGTCTTTCCGTCGAACACTGGAATGGTGTTGTGAGTTGGTGGCGTCCCTGAATTGGCGGGCATAATGGTTTTATGAAGGCTGCCCTCGGAGGAAAGGTCAGTGTCGTTCTTCGGTGGGTTGCTCATACGTCCCTCGAGAGCCTCGACTCTTAGCCTAAGTTCGTCTTTAATTGAGTTCAGTTCTTCCCCTAACCTGGATTCTACATTAGCCACTTTATTATTTACATCGGCTAACTTATTACCAAAATTAGCTACTTCATTATTTACATCGGCTAACTTATTATCTACATTAGCTAACTTATTCTCAACATTTTCCATTAACTTATTCTCTAATATGCCTAACTTAGACTCTAATGTATCCAATAAATCACTTTTCACAGTACCTATTTCATTACCTAGCTCATTTTTAACATTGCTTAACTCATTTTTAACAGTACCTAATTCATTCTGTACATTACCTAGCTTATTATCTACATTGCTTAAAGTTGCAGACAACTTGCTTAAATCAGTTTCAAACAGAACGTCATCTGGATTTTCCCCTAAATCTACAAAAAATTGACGCAAGCGCTCTTGCAGTACACTTTTAGTTCCGGAACAATCAAGATCACGTTCTTCTAACTCCCGTTTCAAGTCCGCAACTTTTAAATCAATTAATTTAACACTTTTAGAAGCCATTTTCCATACAGTAGCCCAATAATTACAAAATGCAAAATAATAGCAATTACACAATAATCCCACTTCTGACACCAATTTGTTACGGGCTACTGGGTATTAAAATGAATTAAACAATTCCTTAATTAAAGATACTAATATTTATTAACAAAAGTGATTAAAAAGATACAAGTAAAGTATTAACAATTAAATTATTGAACTAATATAAATTTATAATAACAATATTCTAAATATTATCATCTAGGCCTAACTCCTATATAATTATTACAATAATATAAGATATTACTAATTCTAGATAGCTTAACTAGTTACAATAGTTTCTATGAATATTATAAAATTACACTACAATTTATAACTAATAATTAACACTTACAGTTCACTAATCCACCGACCGTAGGATTCTTCAAGTATCACAAACTGACACACAGTAACCAACAGAAACAGTTTATTACACTCGCGAGACTGTCACAGTTCACTGATACACTTATTACACGGGCCGGTTCAACACTGACTAGTTTATCACACTGACACTCACTTATTACACTTATCACAGATCTTCACTGGTCTACTCTCAGGCTAAGACTGAATGACTCGAGGTGACGGAAGTCTTTTTATAGGCAAAGCCGAACATTCTAGAACTCGAAGGGGCCAGATAATTCTGGAATATTCTTAATCCTTTGCCGACAAAAGAAGACGATCTAGAACCGTCCTAATCCTATTTAAACGTCTCCCGCTGACGGAGTTAAGCCGCTAATCCCCCGCTTCCGCCTTCCTGCCGGCGCCCGTAACAGTATTATCGCCCTCGTGAGAAAGATAACTCCCGAGTTGTTTTTCATAGCTCGCCGATGGGACAGGAGTTGATAGTGAAAATGTCTTCCAACACAGTAGTCTCTTCATCTGGTTAACTTTATTAAGCCAGACGTTAAGAGAAAAATATATTGAATAATATTATTTGATCTTATATAATATATATAAGCAAGGGCGGATTTAAAACAAATATTTCTTCTTATTTATAAAATAATTTCTAACCTACACCCAGACTATTTTCTTCCTCAAAAATTAAGTAAATATTCGCTGAAACAAAAAAATGATCATACGGAGATTCTAAAAAATAAAGAGGAGTTCATAAAGGAGCAAAACAGGAGAATACAATGGAAAATGTGCAGCTTTTAATTTTAGGTACGAGTGCAAAAAAAAAAATGTAAACACTGTATTTTTTCGTTTCTTGCCAATGATTCCTAAACAGTGCATTGAATCGACAATTTTATAATTCAACAAATTAATAGAACATTATTTCCTGCGTTTATTGAATACCAGTTAAATTAAGTCGATTTGTAAAAACCGGCAAACATAAAATTGCGATTTTTTCCACCTGAGACTTATTATTCATATACCTTCAAAAGTTGTAAATTAGAATACCTTGTCCACATCATGTGAAATGACAAATAACGTCTGCTGTGGCTGATAATGCAGGGAAAGACTGATAGTAGGAGGGGACCAGGAAGAAGGAGGCACTCCTGGATGAATAAGTTAAGTCAATGGTTTGGTCTCACAACTCTCCAATTGTTTTGAAGTGGCCTCGAATTAAATTAAGATCGACATGTTGACAGACAACTTCCGAAATGGATACAGGAAGAAGAAGAACTCGATAAAATATATTCAGTTGATGGACACTCTGTTTCTATGTTTTTATCAGATGTCAGAAAAAGAGTATCGTAGTAGACACTGATCTGTTTCTATGACAACAGTTGTGCAGGGAGTTCTTTTGTCCGAGATGAAGCTCAACCGTCGCTTTTCCCACCATTAAGGGTACCCACTTCAGTGTATACCTATCGCTCTTCAGTGTATATTCAGTGTATCGCTCATTTCGATTTAAGTAAGAGTTTGCTCTCTCTAAATGTTTAATATTAATTTTTAATCGAATAATATGACTCCTTCTAAAGAACAACGACACTCAATTTTGACATTTTTTAGTCAATCTTTCAGTAGGAAGTTTGTTGTTTGAAGCTTTTTAATTCAAGAAGGGATGTGTTATTCCATTTTCAATTTTTTTTTTTTGCAAAATCATATTTTTTAGTTGTATCTTGTTTGAACTTGAAGTTTTAAAGGGATAATGGCATAAGTTAAAATAAAAAAAGTTTTGAGCTTTTAAAAATTTTGTAATGGTTAATAAAGTAATTTCAATGTCATCATTGAAATAGGATTGCTTTGCTATGCTTACTAATACCCAAATTTATTTTTTTAATCCACATGGAACTTTCAAATACCTCTATTAAAAATTTATTTTGAGTTATGACGATTATTTTTCGAAGGTGTGATATGTTAACGCCAGAGTGTTATAAACAAAATTTAATGTAAGCCTATTTAGAAAAAATTCTGCAATACTTGGATATTTTGTACCAGGCAATGCCTGCCTGCACCTATCCTTAGTGGAATAAACAAGGAAGGAACGAGGCAGACTGGTATCGAACCCCCGGGACGAGTTCGGGCGAACTCCTCAAATGGCGGTGACCCATACTTGGAGAAGACACAGGATCAGAAATAGTCCTTTCTGAGTCACCCTCTCCCGCCGGATAAAATCCTATCAAACCATAGTCCTGTCAGTGGAGACCAGTGCCCGGCAAAATAAGCTCGGATTTTTTGAGGATGCTGACACGCAGACTTGACTCAGCGTCCAGAAATGTGGGTGTCACTGGGCTTTGCTTTTATTTGAGACTTTTCAAGGTCATCTATATTTCGTCGCGTATGATTCCCCTGCAGCTCTTCAAGCCAGAAATCTTTGCCAATGCGCAAGTTATAAATGACAGCTATCTCAAGGAGACGACCAACCCTCGTACTTTGAGCTCTTCTTCAGCGCATGGCTCAAGCAAGCACGTAGGAAGCAGTACAATATTCTTGACACTTGAAAGAATATGTAATATTCTTACATATTACAATGAAATTAATATTTGAGAATGGTCGTGTTTTCATCCCTTTAATGCTTATGTTAGCCTTTAGTCGTTTAGCAGTTATTAGGTGTAACTGAAAAAAAAACCTGTACCACAACAACCCATGACAGTTCTTAGGTTCTGTAAACCCTAGACTGTACTATTTCTAGGACAACAATTGTGTAGGGAGTAAGCCCCAGAAGGGTCTCCAAATCTCAAAAGATCCACATAGATAACAGATCAAATAAATTATACCCTGGATTTGTCCCAGGACCTTCAGGATGGCAAATCAGCGCCGTCCCCCTTCTTGAAGATTAGAGGTCACACTTGTTAAAAGCTAGCAAATAATAAGGTAACGAATAACTTCATTTCATTTAAATGTATGTTTGAACAAAGAATTTGTGAGCACAATATCATAAATCTATTGAAGGAGTGGGATGACTTGTTTAGAGCGCTGAGTTGCTATGTTGCTATCAGGGTATAATTTATTTGATCTGTTATCTCTATGGATCTTCTAAAATTTGGAGACCCTTCTGGGGCTTACTCCCTACACAATTGTTGTCCTAGAAACAGTTAAATAAACTATTTAATCTATCAACAACGCATGGACCTTGTGGAATCTACAGAACTTTCTGTGGCCCAACCAGCCACTGTAATGTGGATAAATTAACTCCTTGCTCAATTCTTGTCCTAGTACCTTGTTCAGTCTGTACCATGTACTGTTGCTAAATCTCTTCATGGATTTTAGTGGTACAAATTAATTTTTAATATAAATTTGTTGGATGACTGGTCAACATTTAAAGGGTTTAGTGTATGCAACGTAATTTAAAGTATTTATTCTTTTAAATTTAATTCCATAGACATAAAAAAAGGAGTTACCTTTAATGAATCCACATTTTTCAGAATAAAATATTGAATTTTTAAGAATAATTATGTAACAAAGTACTATTAATTATAATATTCGTAGTACCTGTTCCTTAATTATTTATGTTTTAATGATAATGAACCTACGGATTATTTTTTTTTCTGACGATCTCAAAGCAGGCAAAGTATTCGCGGACACGATTCCCTAATTAACGTACTACGGAACTCTTAGTCAGAGGTTGCTGCAACACCATGGCCTTGAGGGTTGTACGCTGATGATGGCTCATTCCACGGAAGTCTTTATCCCCCGCCATCTTTGGACATAACAATCGTCCTGAGTGATGCATCAAGCCTAATGGAGGACTTTGATCTGCATGGATTCCAAAATCGGAATTGGAGTAGATAATCAGTATTTAGAGGAGTGTATGAAAGAAAAAGTCGAAGAAACAATCGAAGCAAGTTCCTGGGCTACATCTTTTCTTAAATTACAGAGCGTCCTAAGTTAATATAGCAGTAATTATCATTTGCAAGCTTTGCTTTTTTTGGATTCTGTAGCATTATAACCAAAAGTTTTTCTGTTCCCTTCACATTACCATACATACTTAGCTGAAAACGTGATATGAATAAAGAAGAATGCAAATAAAACTGATTTCACTGAGTAATTGGTTAGGTTTTTTCCAAAAAAAATTTGTACTACAGCTTTTTAACATGTAAGATCTTGGATTGAGTACATGGTTTTATTTTGTTTTGTTTTTTGTAAGCAGACGGTTGTGTACCGAGGTGATTTGTGATCCGAGATCTGACTCAACCGCCAGGTTTTTCCCCAATTAAGGGCACCCACCTTTTCTATTCCCTTCGTAATACCGAACATACTTACCTGAATATATGATGTAACTAAGTGCTTCTAGAGGCTGGGTAAGGTATACCCCAGAAGTATCTGTGGATCCCACAGGATCCGTGGCTGTTAACAGATTAATTACTTTAACTGTGAGAGCAGGACCCGGGACCTTAAGCACTCTACAGAATGAGCGCTTAGTAGTCTACTTTACTTCAGCAATCTTTTTTTCTCTTTATATACTTATCCACACCTGTCAAATACAACAAAACTGATTTTCTGCTAGTAAAATTACCATAAAATGGTAAAAAATGAAGAACTGTATCCTGCAATACTTCTCCCGTGCATTGCTTTAATATTCTTATAATAACAATTCTCTCATCCATGTTTTTAGTCTCCTCCTTGTGTCATCCAGCTATAGAGTCGTGGGCATTTGTTTTATCAATGGGTTTGGTTCTTCGGGCAATTTTTCTTCTTAAAGTTTGTAGTATGT
The DNA here is from genome assembly GCA_037127475.1 of Arma custos. NCBI lineage: Eukaryota > Metazoa > Arthropoda > Insecta > Hemiptera > Pentatomidae > Arma > Arma custos. The sequence goes on along the minus strand of CM073762.1, from coordinate 56,590,509 downwards.
TCGTTGACCATTGGCATTTTTAAGTCAGTGTTATGTGTTTTATTATTTCGAACAAAGCTTTGTTGTTAAAAAAACATGATGCTTTTTCATATAAGTTTAAGTATCGTTGATCGAAAAGTTTAACTTCAGTAACCTTAATTCAAATTCAACGTTTTCAGGCCCTGGGATTTTTTGATACTCCACTTAGATCACCGATGATATGTAACTTACATTGTGCGATGATTAAATGTTTTCAATTTTTACGATGCAACCGCCCTAAACTGTTATACAAATATGAAACTGCTACCTTTCTGCATCAAGCCATGGGAATACTACTAGCCCATTGTCATGGTAAACGAGTTTATGATAAAGGGGAGTGACTAAGAATAGTGCTGTGGTAATTGGTTACGCCACATTGAAATAAGGGATGATTCACAGGGTGCTGTTCCTGTCCGGAGGCCAGGTTGCCTCAGGTCGGTCGCTGCAGGTTCACGCTCCTCTGAGCAGCTGCATTACCATCAGCAACAGTTTTCTGTTTCTGTCCGTGGTAGCGTTGTTTAGTTTTGTTTAAGTTATTTGTTCTCAGGGTCGTCTGTTTACGTTTTTCATATTTTATTTTCAATTTATCGACCCCCATTTTTGAGAAGAAGATAAATTTTTGCAACCATCAAAACCCGAAGTATTGTTTAATTGTTGGAAGAAATTAACAATATATTCATATTTTGATGGATCTCCGGTTCACAGGTATTTAGAAAACGTAAAAATATAAATATTTTATCAAAATAAAAATAATAATGTGTATACTTTAGATTATCTGACTCACTATGATGTTACATTATTGTAAAAAATACATTTTTCTATTAGTAAAACACTTTTAGAAGTTCGTCATTATACATGACAACCATATTTTTGTTTACGCCGTTTTTACACGTTTTAGAGAAAACAGAATTATGCCGTTCTTAATTATTATTTTACTTTGTATTTATTATGATTACGCAGGTATATAATTTATTACTAAATTAAATATTACAAAGGATTTTTGCTGAAGGTACTTGTGAGTATAACTGCAGAGCTAATTTAGTGAATAAGTTCTTGGTCTTTGGTCTTATTTAAATCAAAATTAGTGTGTGAAATTAGACTTGACTTTAGATGTTAGACGCCAATTACCTACTTGTTGCTTATCATATGGATTCATAATATATTTAATACACTTTATTTACGCGTATTCTTCTATGCACACGATACACGATAGATATAAATGCATTGGAGTGAAGTGGCTCAGTGGTAGAGCCCCGAGTTGTTGTTGAAATCCGGCCATGGCAGATTTTATTTAATCAGTTAACAGCCGTGGAGGAACCCATTGGGTCTGGGTTCCTCTTGGGGCTCACTCAGCCTCTAAAAAGTGGGTATCCAAAATGTCGAGCATGATCACAAATGAGAACAAAACACCGCACTCTTCTTATAGGTGAGTTGGTCCTATTTTTTCTATTTAGGAAGGATTACATAAATTAAATGTTGTGATTATTTTATGAATCGTCTAGGTTTAAGGGACAGTTATGATTGTATCTACAGCCCCGGTGAATAAGTGGTTAAGTCGATTTTTTCCAAAATCAGTTTCTTGTGCATAGGGAAGCGGAATAGTATTGGGTTGTAACAAATGAAATGTCAGTGAAGGTGTAAATTAAAATAATTAGAAAAAAAAATTAAACAATACATTTATTAATCATAATAGATCCTTCACTTTCAATACACTTCTCCGAACGTGAAACAAACATCTCTATCCCCGCTCTGTAGAAATTAGGTGTCAAGGAAGAAGCGAAGGCCGATTTCAGGGCATTTTCGTTGTCATTTTTTTTATTTCTTAAAACATTATCCAAACAACGGAAAAAGTAAAAATCACTTGGAGAAAGGTCCGGAGAATATGATGGGTGAGGAAGGACCTCTATATTCAGCTCCTGGAGCTTTTTCACGGAGCACGTTTCAAACCGGATGAGCTGATAGGCCTCCGTTAATTCATGTGGTACCCATATTTCCAGTTTTTTGTCTTGCCAAGCTCCTTAAGGTGTCTGGAAACAGTCATGGTACTTGATCCAAGTTGTGAACCTAATTCACGAGTGGTTTTGGAAGGGCCCGCTTCGACCAGCTCTTTCAACTTTTCGTTGTCCAACTTAGTCTTCGGCCACTACGTTCTTTGTTGGTAAGGTCATAATCTACAGACCGAATTTTTCAAACCAACAGAAGATTGTTCTTTCGCTCACTGTATCTTCACCGTAAACAATATTAGTGTTTCGGAACGCCTCCGTGACGCTTGGCCATATGTACTTAGTGACCTTTAGACCTTTCTTTGATTTGAACTTTCCCATTATTCTTCATCTTATTTGGTCCTCTGATGAGGAAGGTCCGTCGGATCTACCAAGGGGTTTCCGAAGCCGTATACTGGAGGCAGTGATTCACCATTATCCAGAAGGCCGTGATCTAATATCCTGCTGATCTAATCCTTCAAGTTACCTCCCGCATAGGAATCTCCTCTTTCTCCTTCGGCTCCATTAATTACCATTTGTTTTATCAGTGATTGAGGTCAGGCCTCATCTTCTTCACTAACTCGTTCCACATAACGTCGAAAGTGTAATAAACAATTCAATCGATAAGACAACTTTTGTTGATGGCTGTATTTAGGACAGGCCAAGTCGTGATCTACACAAGACCTATCGATTATTTACAGACCTGTCCATAGCTGTGAGGGATTTTTTTACTACATAGACGGATTTTTTTACTGAACGGGAAATGTAGGTATCCACTGGAGATTTTTGAACATTAATTTACCCATGAAGACATGAAGACCGTCCTGTCCTTATATCATTACTAGAGGTATATCAAGGTATCAGTTTCGCAGATTGTCGCTTCGAGTTGACACAAGTTTTTACTTAAATAAAAATAATGGTGAGCCGTGGTATGAAAAAAATAGTGTAGTTACGGAAAATGTGTATATTTCGGTAATCATTTCATCATGAAATGAACGTTTCAATAAACATTTCGAAGTATAGATGATATCTAAGTAGTGTGTGTAAGTCGGTTCTTTAATCTATAAACAGTCAGTAATAGCTACTATATACACTCTGTAATAAAATTATTATTGTTATTTTCGAGAATATTAATGAAAAGTTAAAACTGTGACTTAACTCGAAGCGAAAACTTGCTGGACTGACGACATTTACACCACTTGACCAATTATTGTGTCGTTTCATTTAAAATGTATGTTTTCAAAAGAAACGTTATTTAGTAAGACAGCACAATGAAACAAAATTTGTGTTCAAAACATTTTCTATAAATTTTTCTCAATACATTCTCATTTTCCAAACATTTTTCTCAACCTGTTATCAAATTTTCAATCCCAGAACTGAAAATTAGGGGTTTCGTGGTGAAATAAAGCCTGAAAATGTGTTTTTTCTTGAGAACCCATTTTCAAAAGTTGTCCCTTAAGGAAGTTGTCCAAATTTCTGAACCGGTGGAAATCTGTTTAAGATGACTGGTTAAGTTTCTCCACTGTCTGTCGTGATACGTGAGGTCTGCCGTTGTCGTGTGAGAGTATAGGTCCTTTTCGATTGCAATGCAGGTTGTTTTTTTTTTGCTAAGTTTTCGTTGCATTATGTCAATATCCCTGCAGTATGATATGAATGTTGGATAGAAAGAAGAAATGGATTATTCCTACTATTGAACACCATACAAACACATATATATTTTTTTTTTAAATTACGCCTTTCAACGATCCAATATGTTATTGGGTTTAAAAAAAATAAATAAAAATTAAAGAAGTCGGGAATCATGATTTGAAAATTTCTTAAATTATATACAACATAACGATTATTAAGGCTCATATCAAGATTTTAAGTTCTATTACCGTATTATATTTCTTATGAAAAATAGTCATAAAGATGGAACTAATTTTAATTTTTTTTTTTGGCATTTGGTGCTTCTTTTTTTTCAGTTGCCATTTCGAAAAGATAATATTACATCAAATACATAGAAAATACTCTTTTAAATGGATATAGTACATATGTCTATTTTGACAATAACCGCTATTTTGTATATGACTACTACAATAAATATATAGTATGTATTTATTGTAGTAGTCATGACTATTACAATATTACATTCATAAATGTTCAAAATAGTAAGTATGACTACTACTACAACCTTTAGAAATCAATCTTGATTTTAACTTATCACATCATGATTATAATTTTTTTTAAAGTAAATGCATGCACAACGTCGTATCAGAATATTGTATAATAAGTACAATATAAGAAGAGGAAATACGTGCATTGAAGCATCTAGACCCTTCTCGAGTTGAGTAGGTGTTTACAGAATCTTCTTATCACTTTTGTTGCCACGTGATATGATCCCAAGTGATTAGATTTTTTTAAACAAAAAAAAAAAAAAGCTGTGTGTTTATATTGTATATATAATCTTAACAGGCAAGCTAATGTTTTTGAAATGGCATGTACATTTTCAAAATACTTTTACATTGCTTTATTTTCTAGCTTATTCTTTCATATCTAGGAAACAGTTTTATGAAAGGTCTTTTTTTTGAATGTATATAATTCCTGGTAGTCTTGTAGGCACCATATCCATCTATTTCTAAAAAAAAAAAACGTTTCTTCAGATTTAACCTTTTATACATTTTTTTTTATTCCAACTTAATTGGTGTTTAATCTTCATAATTAGGAAGTGGGGAATCTCATTGATAGAAAGTTCAAATCCGGCTGAGGCAGATAATTTATTTATTCTGTTATCAGCCGGTGTCGGTTATCTATAAAGGTGGTACCTAAAATAGGAGGAAAATCTGGTCGTTGAGCGTGATTTAGAACAAATCACCTCCCTGCACAGTCGTTGCCCAAGTAACAGTGCAGTCTCTACCACGTACTGAACCCAAGATCCTCTATGAGCTGAGATGCAGGTTTTTTTTTTTTAATCATGATTACAATTATATTGCTTGTATGTAATTATTTTCATCAGAACTTCTTCATTATATCACCGCAAAACTAAGAATGAACAGACGAATTCTTTATATATCACTGGCTCCAAATCAGTTACCTACCAACTAATAGCTTGCACTAACTACTTTACCACGTTTGAAAGTATAATGACCGTTAGCGAATAATGAGAGGGTCGAATTCCAACTTTTGGATTCGACACATCAGCGAATCACTCACCGTAAAAATGACCGAATAATCGAGAATGCCGGATTCCCAACCGTGGGATAGTGTCGGTAAACTCTGAAATTAACTCTCCGTCCATTATCCGAAGAGTTGTGCGGGAGTGGTCCGGTAAAACCGGAGATTTACTCTTGTCGAATTAGGCTTCCTCTTCCGATGTTGTTTGGAGAAGCATATGTTACACGATGGTAGAAGTTCGTGGTTGTTCAAGTGCTCGAGTGTTGAATGGAGAGAGTGCGTGCCGGAAGTAGAAGGTGGATGGGGAGCAGATGCACTGCCTCCTGTACCGTTATTAGCAGCTACCGTTTCCAGCCACCTCCTTCCGTTGGATCTACTCTTGCGGAAGTTGTCCTTCCGATTGTATGCCATTAGGGCTGTGAAAGCTGCACTAAGGGTTCTTAGCTTCGTTAAGTACCTCCGGCTTCGGGGAGAGTGGACAATCAAGTCGATGTTAGAATCGATATTTAGATAGTTCTACTTTACCTACTACTATCTCGAGACTGCATATCGCGTCTTTTAGTAATTATGGTCCATAAAAATTATCAGGAACGGTTGCACCGGCATACAACAGTGGTAAGAACAAAAAAGGCTTAAAATACCATTGGATAATAAAAAGCACATGTAACTATGACTATATATATTTAATAAAATTCGGAGGATGAAAGAAAAAAAAGTAGATCAATCTTTTCACAGTTGTTTTTACATTGAAAAATGAAAAGAGGAATTTTTCTTTAAAAATTTTTTTTTTAGCTTCTTGAGAAAAAATCCATTCTCAATACTGCCTGTTAATAGAAGTGCTCATGAGTATTCTAAGATCTGACAAATTTATTTTTGGTTGATTTGCAATTTATAGCAAATTAATTAGTGTAAATTTCAAAAATAAATATCTGTTTAAACACCACATTCATCATGATAAAAAAAATTAAATATAATAAATATTTCTAAATCATAAAATTTGTTACTTAAAATCCTAATCTTTTACTTGTTAATTTATTTTTTAATTAACAATATTTATTTTTGATTAACATAAATATATTATTATATTATATATATTATAATTTTAATATTATGAACATTTTGTTGCAGTCAGCTAAACGTTTACTCGAGTTTTTACTTTTCCGCTATTTTCGGTTGAAAAATTGAGATATTTTAATAATCAAACGCACCTAAAATGTCAAATCTTATTATTTTTAACCTTACTAATTATTAATGGTCCCATAAATGACAACAAAATGTAAAAAAGTATGTATACTAAAATAACTCTGTGCCCCAGAGGAAAAAGTACACCAAATACAAAAAAATAGTAAATTTTAGATGATTCTCAGAAATAAATACTAGAATCAATAATTGCAATTATTAGTTAATGACAATAACAATAGGAACAGTTTTCTTTAAGCTGTTTATATAATTAATTAAGAAGCCTATTTCAATAGTTCAAAGTTATGGAAAATTGGGTCTTATGAAAAAATACCAAAATTTTACATGGTGTCCTTTAACTCCGGTGTACTGAAATATAGTTGACTGTTATTTTATATATATTAATGGATAGCAGTGGATTATCAAAAGTTGGCCTAATCATCCATTATTTCATGAGAATGTGTGGCAAACTCAACATATAATTTTCCTAGCCGATATTTCAACACGACCAATTTTTCTTCTGCTCCTTTTATGGTGATTAATGAGCTTTTATTATTAGAGTTATAACTTTAGAGTGTATATTAACAGAACGTTTTAGCGGTTGGCGCCTTTACAACTGCTCTCTAATACATCACCCCCACAGTCGCGGAAGAGGCCAGAACAGATCTGTTATAGTCCTCTACCAACTTTCAACGCTCCACAGCAGTAATTCTTGCTCTGGGGTGTCGATGGACTGTTCAGGATTATATTTACTTCTTGGAGCAGGTGATTCCCCTCCGTACCAGGGCACTGACCACACACCTATCTGCTCTCGAGATCGCCTCTTGCACTCCCGTACAAAGAGTCGGTTGTGAAAGACGCAATGAGTCAGAGGTTTCGTGAGGTTGAAGGAAGACCTTGTCCCAGGGCAGCAAACCGTCCAGGCGCCATATTATCCATCTCAACTTGCCTACAAATCTAATCTCGTCTCTATGTCATACATCGTACTAGTTACATTGGAATCGAAACTTGGACTAGCTGTGTACAATTAATGTTTGCATAAATAGTTGGACTTATGTATACACTTAGTTTATACAATTTATTCATATTTTCCTATCAATGCAACCTTTAAATGACCTTCAATATATTTTACATTTGAAGAATGAGAACTCATCAAAAATCTGGAGGTGGTCCAGAATTAATATATTTTTTACATCGGAATATATCGGAGTTTAATATATCTCTTTCACTTGTCTGTTTATAATATATATATTATATACATAAATATTGCCTATAAGAGAAAGTATTGTCATCGTGAAAATTTACGAATCCGAATTTTGAAAAAATTTTTACTGTTTAAGACCATCTAGGAACAAATATCCTAATCTCAAGTTGATTTGTGCATCAAAATATCTTCCCCTAAAATCCATTATTTTATTTATCACCTTTTTTTTTAGATTTAGACAAGAAAAAAAAACCGTACCACTACAAACCATTGATGATCATGACTTCAATCATGGCTAGAGATTCTACTGTTTCTAGGAAAACGGTTGTTCCAAGAGGTTATATGTCCGAAATCATGCTTAATCGCCAGGGATTTTTTTCCCTTTAAGGATATCCACTTTGTAGAGACTGGGTGAGTACCAGGAGGGTTCATAGATTCCTCAGGTTAAGGAGAAATATTTTTTTCACCTTGAAAATATATTTCTAAAAATAATACACGTAGTATAGGTATATAGAAAGCAATTTAAATGCTATGTATGTTAGACAAATTATTTTTAAACTTTTTAAAGCCGTAAATTTAATAAATAGGACAAAAGGTAATTTAAGTGATAATTTAGATAATCCTTTCTCTTTTTATAACGTTTTATGAAACATAAATGCTTCCTAAGAAAGTAACTGAAAATCCATAAAAATTAAGTGCAAAATTTTTAAATTGATTTCAAAGAATTTCGTGAAAGCAGTGTGACGAGTACGCTTGATTTTTAAAAATAATTTTATCTTATCTGGCAATTAAATGCTTTTAACGATAAGCTTATTCTCTTACATAAAATTTATTAATGTGTGGAAAAATGTAATAAATAAAATATATAAATATAAATAAAACATTTTTATTTATCTAGTTAATAAAATAGAAGGTTGGCAAGGGTAGGAAACCATCATTTAGTCAGGTGATTGTAAATAAAGATATTCTTTATAATTGTAATAACGTTCATATTTAGATTTGTACTGATTGAATGTTTGCATTAATTCATCAAAATTACTAAGTGTTAATTTTGAAATAAAAATAAAATATGACGAATTAATCGTCTAACTTTTTATTTGCATATTATATAAATAAATACCATAAAAATATTATGTATTTACTCGGAAATGTTTGACTCAGTGTTAACTGCCACGAGATACTTTAAGATTTTCTTTGATGACTGTTTCCTTTTTTCAAACAATTCGTCCTTCGGAGGCCGTTGAGACAGGTTATGTTGGCCACTTCAAGGACTCGGCCCCTCCAGTAATTATTTATACTATCAGCCAGTAAATTCTTATGTTAATATTTATATTTGTTTTATTTATAATTATATAAATTATAATTTAAGTATAAATATATAGTTTTATTAAAATGGTACATAACATCCCCAGAAGAGTGTGATCGAAATCAATAGTTGCGGTTTGGTGCTTTACAAGAATCCTAATCATTTTTATTTGATAAGATTTATTATTATTATTATTTTTGATTTAATTTTTAATATGTAATATTTCATTAAAACTTCAACATTATCAACTTGAGATCTCGCCATATACATTTCACTGATTCTCCTAATAAAATAAAATCAGAATATTGCAACGAAACATATAAGCTACCAATAACCATCATTTATTTATAAATAATAGTTTATTTACATAATAATTTAAAATATTTGCTCCAAACCATGATAAAAAATATATATATGAATGGAAAAATACTGCAACACTGCCATATCTATTACAGGACCGACTTCTAAATTGTTTGAATTGGAAACGATTGTATATTCTCTGATTGAAAAATGACATCATATTTTTTTTAGTCTTGATGGTTTATTTTTATCTATTGGATATGAAGCACTGCATCGTTTTATTTTGAATATAACCGATTAACTTTATTCCTTAAAGTTTTATATTATATCCTTATAGTATGTATATGTGTGTATTTATTTTTCGTTGTTTTTATGTTATTTTATTTATTAATATTTATCGTATTAATAGATATTCATCTTGATATATTCAAAATTAATACATTTTATAAAGACTCCTAGAAGTGAAATATATATTTACTTCATTCACATTTCACCTACTAACAATTATATGAATTTGTGATTTAACACAATCCAGATAAAATCACCGAATCATGTACAATGGTTTCATCTTATTAATATTCGTACTTTTGGATAAAATTTATTTTCTTAGGTTTAATGTAAAAAAAAAAAATTTAGAATATCTAGAGATAAACACAATAAAAATAAATTTAAATTAAACGAGATATTTATAAATTGAAATATTCAACCGTAGGAATTTTTTTCAAACTAAATTATAACTAAGGATGCACAAAATATTTCAAGTCCTAGAAATGTGGGTTTATATGGATTTTTTTAAGCAACTTATTATTAATTTGGGGGAAAAGTTACGTGATTGTGCCTGATCTCGAACTAATCACCACCCTGCACAGCTGTTCTAGAAACAGTACAGCCTCTACCACTTGCTGAACCCAAAACCCTTCATGTGTTGAAGTGCCACAGTCTTTTTTGTTGTTTTTTTTTTATTCTTTTATTACAGATATAAAGATTTTGGAAACAATTTAAGACCGCTTCTATTCAGAATTATAGCTTGTATTTGATTTTACTTGTGCCACGAGGAATGATACTGTACTGGAGGCCATAGCGCTGTCGTTAACTGTTTGATGAACACATTCCAGCTCATCAATGGCGATTGTTTCTCAACGATGAGTCAGAAGAAATAAGACAATTGCTTTCCGCGTCTGGCCAGCGCTTGGTCAAGTGCTTCTGCCACGGGTTGCCTTGACTTGAGCAAGCGTTGAATGAGAATTTCTGTGACACGTTAATTGATAATTCAATCACTCATTCCATTACTAAAAGCGGTTATAAATAATGCTTATATTTATTATAATGTAAGGATTGAAGGCTTATTAAAAACACATTCTCAGCTATACAATACTCTCTTTGACTTTTTGCTTTGGTTACTTAAACTTGCAATAAGTTTAATTCAGACTGAATAATGTTTGCACTTCATCCTTTTTAGAAATAGCTTATAGCTTCCTCAGTAATTGTATTTAGTAATTAAATATCTGTTAATTTTTATTATACCGTTAAATTGTCCATAATTGGTTAGATAAGTGGAGAGATTATAAAGCAAAAGGAAAATTAGAAATACAGAATTTTAATAAGCTTATTATCCATTCCAAAATATGCCCCTGAATTTTCTTTAGAAAGTTTCTTCAGATGTGAAGAATAAGGGGTAACAAAGATAAGCGGTACGTTTTATTTTGAATAATGCTTACTGAACTCGTAAAACCAAAACTGTGAGATTTAAGTGAATCCAATTTTTTTTCACCTATTTATTTTATCTGCGATTCATTTTTATCAACTTTGGTAATTTGTAGGGATGACAGAAATGTAAATATTATATGTGTGCATTTATATGCTACATTAAATGTGTATATTATAAAGGAATGTATCGAAACTCATTCCTTACTTGAGAAAACGTTTCAAATTAAATAAAATCGTATAAATTGGTATAAAATGTTTATCTATTAATATAAATACATTAAATACAATAAAACAAAGTTGTAAAATGATCCGAAATGGTCAATAAAAAAAAAATCTGAATACAAAGCGATTTTTTTTCTAATTTAAAGAACTTGACTGCAATTATAATATAAGATAGAAAATGTCCACATATAATAAAACAATATTTTTCATCTTTTTTTTTTATTACTTAGAAAAATAGATTTTTCCCCGTGCATATTGTCCTATGGGTCCACGTAAAACATCAAAACCATATTAGTTCGTAGACAACATGACAGAAAGCACAATCGTATCGTTAGTATTTTCAATTCAATTTTTGTATCTACCTGGTTTCCTTTTTTTTTCAAAGAGAGTAATCATTTACTTGGATAATTTTTATTTAACGACTTAAATTGAGGTTTGGATGTTCACGAATGAGCTATGTGAATTCTTCTCCCTGCCTGAAATTCACGAATGGTGGAATCAGTAGTGTTTCCAACTATGTGGGACATGCAATCCTCGGACATTGTTTAGACGTAGAAGAATGGCAAGACACAGATAAAAGAGTGGAATGGGAGGCCAGAGGGAGAAGTAAACAAGAAGAGGAAGTGGAGATATAGCAGCTGGGTGATAGGGCTGGGTGAGTCACAGCGAGTTGCTGGGATCATCCGCCAGGCAGCGCTAGCGGGAGGGGGCAAGGCAATTCCATTCCGGAGGAGAGCTCAGTTTGAGGCCGCACTCCGACAGTGGAAGTAGTCTGATTGGATCTAGTCTCTAGCAGTACTTGTACCTCTGCTCTGTGTTAGCTTCACGTCTACGTCTCGTAGTGCGACATAACCATTCGTGCCATAATGAAGAAAGAAGCACCTTGTCTCGTTCTCAATTTGGGACCTTTACCTACTTGGAGCCGGACAGGTATATATACTATTAAACTGTGAAATACATACTTATTTACATATATTTGGCTCATTTGCATATGTAAACAAACAATATAACCTGTCAAATTTAAACCATATGATTAATTTCAAGTTCTTAAATGAATATAATGGAAATAAAGGCCCTTCTTGTCATGGATATAGTTGATTACTTGTTGAATTATAATTATTATGAAAAAATCTGAATGTTGATTTAAAATCGCAGTCATTTTTATAAATAACTTTTCCTTAGGAAATAATAATTTGATAATAGATATAAATATAAAAAAGTTTTTAAAAGATTTAAAGTTAAAGTTAAAGGTAAATGTAGCTCTACTATTCGATGTACTCAGTTATTTATTTATTTAAAATTAATATTATTAAGGAGTATTTCATAATTTTTATTTTCATTCTTATTTTATTTTATTTATTTTAATCAAAACGCACACAATATACAGTAGTATGGAATGTGCCAATAAATAAACGGCCCTTTCAAAGGGTCCTTCAACAATTATCAGTTACCTTAACATTTATTTATCACCATTTATTAACTATTTATTATTTATCATTATGATTACTATAATTATTGTATGATTAGTGCATGCAATTTATTCACTTACTGTCCCATATAAATTTTTTATATTAATTAAATAGTGCAGTTATTATCACATAAAACACCAGTCCATGGTATGATTAAAAATGATTATATGAACTGCCACTTGCTTCATGTAAACTGCATTGTATTTTTTACTTTTATTTTAATTTTAAAGTAGATAAAAATAAGAAAAATCATTCTTTATTTTTTTTATAAGTATTGTATTTTTTTTATTATTGTAAACAACAGTTTGTTTGTTAAATGGAAGAAACTGTTGTGTATGGCGGGAAAGTAGGCGTTGAATGCTATCTATTATGTAGTTTCACCAGTCCCATATGAGTCACCTCTACGCACTTGAATACTATGGCTCTTAACGACTCTGTTTTAAATACCTACTCATGGTCTTTTGGCACCCTTCAATTTAGTCACGCGTAGGTTTAATAAATATAAAATTAAAAATTTAAATTTGTCTATATATATATATATATATATCTGTAAAGTGGTATATTTATATATATCAGTGCTGGTCTTAATTTATTGTGTACAGGACAGACTTTATCAGATACATTGTTTATTCAGTTATCAGTCGTGAATCGAATCAATGGAGAGACCCTCCTGCGTTAAACCCAACTCTTAATTGAGAAAATAGCTTAGGCGGTTGGCCTAGTCTGTCAAATCGCCTCCCTGCTTAACCGTTGACCTAGAAACAGTCCAGTCCCTATAAACCATGAACCCAAGATCAGTACAGAGATTCAAAGCAATATTCATTCGTCAGAAATGTAATCAGTTTTATCTTAAACTAATAAACCCATTATCATTATCGTTATCAGTACGAGAGTTAATAATAAAAAAATTAAACATATACCATTTTTTTAAATATTACAGTAATATACATATTTCTCGTGATTACACTCTTTTTTAAAATTTCTAAACCGGTTGTTTTTATATCAAAGAATATTAAACGAATGAAAAGTTAAAAACTTTTGACTTCAAGAGACGACCTGCGAAATTGATACAAATAGTTTTTCTTTTTACTTATTGTTTCCACTGGTAATACCTTTGAACATGGGGATGGACAAAATAGAAATGGAAAAGTTTTTAAGTCGAAAATTATAGCATTAAAATGGTAGATGGTTGGTTTTGATATATAAGGAACCGATTTCAAGTATTTTATTTTATTTTTTTAATTGAAAATTGTATTCAGTAGTTATGTAAGAACAGGCTCGGGACCCCCATATTAAGTACCTTCCGAAGGACGACATAACTATTTTTTATCCCCTTTCAAAAATCCAATGGTCATCTGCCGGCGTTAAGTCAAGCATCCTTATGACTTGGATAAAGCATTGGGAACTATTTCTTAGCCATGCATTTTACCTTGTTTTGACTTGTATGTTGTCAGATACTCGGTTGGCGTAAGTGGATAATCGTTTATTCTAACTATCCAGGTAGAACTCAATAGCCCCATAATTATCTAGTACGATATTCAGAGACTCGGAAGGCAGACGCTCCCCGGCATTCATTTAAATATATTTTCCCCGTCATCCGAAGCCCGCATTGACGCTAGATCCCTTATTGACGGGAGTACTATTTGGAGCTGGGTTGTGGGCCTTCCTGTGAGCCAAGAGGGTGCCAACGAAGATGGCACAGGGCATACCTCTTCTGGGTTAAATACAGTTGGGGTTCTATATCCGTTGGTGGGGGTCTGATTCATCTGGGTACAGTCATCGTTGGCCTCAACTCCCATGTAGTCTGCGATCTGCACTCTCTTCTGTAGGGTCTAGTGTACCATGGAGGCTTCTCATATCATACGCTGGTTCCCAAGTATGTCCCTGTCTGCTTTAATAACTTATCTATTAGGTACTTCTGTAATGACAATCGGGCTTCGAATAGATAAACGTGGGAATTATTGGATTTTTGGGAAGTAATTCGGACTTTTCATTTTCGTGAAGCTTACTTGCACTCACTATAGAAACAGTAGTCTTAGTATACCTCTGTTATACTGGATAAAAAGACTATAATGACCTTTTCTAGTTTATTGACATTTTCCTTTAGTTAGATATAACAAAAAAAAAAGATAGGCTCTCAGTAATTTTTTTTTCATTTGAGATGTTTAGGACTTAGATTTAATAAGAACTATGTCTACTTAAGATATTTGATGTACATTTTCCATTCCGATGATCAACACAACTTAAAAATATTAAATTATATTAGTAACTGTAGTCCATTACATGTTTAATATATTTAGTTATATATAAGAAAAGCCCGTAGAACATTATTTTTCTCAGTGTAATATAGATTTGTAAATAGTCAAAATAAGACTTGGAAAATACTTGTTGACCTTTATACTACTTACATTATTTAATTCTTTTATATTATAAACTATGGTTTAATTATTTAATATTTAACTATCGGTATTTCATTGATAATACGAAAGATTCTGAAAATAAATAATTTAAACAAAAAAAATCCTGGATGCTGGACTAGTCATATAGTCTTTATGCACTAGTTATGCCAATCAAATGTGCTAGATTAAATTAGATGATCTTCCTTTAGTTTAAATCATTAAAACTACTTAGATAATTTCATTTTATCTAATACTAGCGACCCACCCCAGCTTGCTCGGGTAATAAGGCATAGTATGCCTACATAATTTGTCTGTGTAATGTATTTTTCATTTTTTTATCACATACCGGCCACTAAGGACCACGTGAATATCATTGATTAAGCTTCTTTGGGAGTCTTGATTTTCTTTCTACCCATCTCAGCTAATGTACTTTATTACATAGAAGTTATAAAAATAAAAACAAAACCAAATATTTCTTTGTATACGAATTTATTATCTTGCACGTTAGATAATTTCGTGGGATTAGGCATGCAGCGTCTTCGGTGAAACCCATCGATATTCCAACCCATTTTAACAAAACCTCGACAAATTATTTACCTTAACCTTCCTGTTGAATCACTCTATCTATTGTTAAAAACCGCATGAAAATCCGTGCAGTATTTATTGAGTTAACCGCGAACAAACCCGGCCGATTATGTTTATAATATGTATAGATTTTATTATTATTGTTTAATTGACTGGTATATTTTAAGTAATCGGTATTATTTGTTTTTTCCTCTTAATACAGTCACCTTTTTAATGATAATTAATACTAGTATTTTCGACATCCTAAAACTGCTAAATATATTTTGTTTATTTGCTACAGCCTAAAGTTTAGAAATGGGAAACTGGGCTACCCATTTATAGTTTGGCAATTGGCTACCCCTTTGCCAAGTCTTTTCGGTTGGCGAATTTTTTTTTTCTTTCAGAGCTAAATGTGACAAGGCGGTTTAAAAGTGGTCTAGAAATATTACACAAGACCTATGACTGTATTTCTATTTGTTCATTTGAAAATTAACCAGTATCGAATATTTGTTTTCTTACTTAATTAGAGTTGTAAGAAATCCGTGAATTTTTTACACGTCTTATGATTTAAATATTAAGTATATCCGCTGCATAGTATATATCAGCTTGATAATACTAAAAAAACTGATATTAATATATACATACAGTGATGTAAATATTGTTTTTTTTATATATGTAATAGTTTATTCTGCATTTATAAACTTTGCAGATCGGAGGAAAGTTTAAAGTTTATTCTGATATCAAACCATGGATATCGCTTATGAATCTTCTATTAAAAAAAAAACATTGTAACGAATGACTCCATACGTTCCACATTCAGTCACTTCCTTCCATGACTCAGGGGTTGAGCTGTGCTCATGTTTTCTTCCTTATGTCACCGAAGAAAATAGCCGTATAGTAATGGTTTTTTTCCTCACCATATTCTCCATATTTTTTTCTATATTTCAGAATTTTCATATTTACTACATATTTTTTTGTGAATGAATTAATGATGAATTAATATCGAATCTGTTCATTTATTTATGTCATATTCAGTCATAAGTATGGATCGCATCTAATATAAATTATGTTGTATGTAAGTTGTTTTATATATCTTCCGTAAACTTTTTTATCCTAAGAAATTGTATTCAAGTTTTAAACGATTCCTATTTCATTTTCTATAAGCGATTCGTTTAAAAGAAAACTGGTTATCAGCATTCAATTTACGTAGACAGTCACGTTTGTGAGATCGAAAATTATCAAGAAGGCATCGTGCTATCTGCGCAGACTTATCTGATATAATTGAAGGTTTTCATTTCCATTAGGGCTCCGCCGTTCTTTAATGAAATATGTTAATTGGATTCGATGATTAATAATTTCAGCTTCTTAAACGCCTTGTACCAAAGTCATTAGGATTTTTTCTTGTGACGCCTTGACTGTGGTTTTAGTTGAAACTCCTTTTTGTGAATCAATAAATCTGAACTATAAAACGATTAGAAATGTTTATGTTCAAGATTGTTTTAAATCTACTTTTACTTATAGTTTAACATGTTATTCTTCCTAAACAAATGTTTAGTTGCAAGTACTTTTTCATGTTTGATGGCTATTGAAACAGCCCCAGCTTTCTTTCGGCTCCAAACACTTACCCAATCCGGACCGTACTCTTGTCTCGATAGAATCATTATATATAAATAGACGTGAGGAGTTCAAAGAACCCTACAAAGGATCCTAACTATTTATAGTAGCCGGGTCTACTCCAGTTCCTGGTCTGTCGGGCCGGCTAAATTCGTATCCTCCTGTTTATGTATCTGCCAAAAGTCAGGCGTCCCTCCTTTTTTTTTCTCAAAAAGCTTATGCCGGAAGATAGATCTAATTTTAGGACGTTACCATCAGACTTTAAGGCGTCCGTTCCCAGTCTGAGGTTGTTGGAGTATTAAAATGTATTTGAAACAGTTGGAATCTATTGGTAGAACAAACTTAGTATCCTAATTTTACATATATCAAAAGTATCCATTCTTATTGATTGTACATATTGCTTTATTTTGGTTATTATGTATAACATCTTTCTTCGATACGTCAAGTTTACCAGTTCCTTTCCTTCCACAGGAGGCCATAAAGAGTTCTCAAGAAGACACCGGAACCAGTGCGAGGATACGGCCCCCCTGTCCCTCAGCCCCGAACCGGCAGGTCCGGACATAGAGACCTACCCGCCATCCCGGGTATTGCCCTTCTTGTACGTCGGCAACGCCAGGGACGCCGGAGACACCACTCTGCTTAGAGACCTCGGCGTTTCCAAAGTCCTCAACGTCACCCTGCAGGCTACGGGTCCAGAACCGAGCGGAATAGCCTACAGGCAACTTCCTGCTTCTGACTCGGGCCAGCAGAACATCAAGCAGTACTTTGAAGAGGCCTTCTCCTTTATTGGTAAGTGTCTTTAATGTCCGCCTTCCAGCTTTTCTATGTATTGTACTAAACGATCGTAAAAATATGTTTATACTATGAAACCATACTATTAGCATATTTGTACATTCTTTATGCGTGCATGATCACTCACAACAAGCCAAATTTATTCCTAATGAGTTTCATACTGTGCATCAGATAATCACATGTTAATTTTTACTATGCATAATATCATCACCAAATCAATTTTTTCCTTTATTCTCAATCAAGAGTCGAATTTTCGCGCTGTTAGTTTTCACATGTATATAACTTCAGAACCTATATCCATAAATTTGTTTGTATAATGGGATTTGGGGACGTATGTCATTCGGGAAGAGGAAATTTACTGGGAGAATTCACTCCAGAAGTGTGCTCCATTAAACAGACTAGGAGGTAGAACAAACAGACGGGGCCATCGGAGTGGCTCGACACCGGAAATTAACAGGCGATTTGGGCCAATGGGCGGGGCCTCTTTATTTAATATATAGCCTCGGCCTATGGGAATCTTTGGTGGCTCTCCAGGACCTCTTCTGTTCATTGTGGATGGAAATTGTTATGGATTTTTTTGGATTGGGGTTTTAAAAGAAAGGTGGCAGATATGGTTGTAGAGGCAGGGAACGATGGGAGAAAGGTCCAGCTGGGAAGGTGAGACAAGGCCGCCTCTAATATATGCAGGCATCTAACACGCCCTCTGGAGCCGCATAATTACGCAAGTCTCCCTGTCGCTTCCGGATCATGGAATTGATTCAATCTACGATTTTATTATTATATCGATTTCAACCCCTACAGCCGCCATATTAGGTTATAACGGCTCCCTAACAGCCCGATCATGGTTTTTGACTGACAATGGGCTTGGAAAGCTTTGAAAAAACAAAACAAAAGACGTGACTCAGTTTCTCCGTATGTGTTAGACCGGGCAGATGCAGTCCAACCCCCTAGATGACGTCATTCATCCCTTTGTAAAAACACTAGTTGTGTTGGCTGGTTACTTTTCAAGGGGTGGTTGTCAGATTAACAAGTTCTTAATCTATGAATCATTGCGGACCCCATGTATCATAACGAATACGCGAAATACATAATGGTGATAAATAAATAGCCTGCTTGTCTGGGAACTGTTTTGATATAACTACTATTATTTATTTTTTGTTTTGATATATCTTTTATTTATTTTCCAAAGTCAACAAATTTGCTGATAATATCCTATAATATAAATACCACTCCAAACATTAAAATTCACTAAAAAATTCGTTGACTTAATAAATATTTTATACAAATTTGTTTTCAGCATATATAATTTAGTAAAACAAATAACCACTATAGTATCTAAAAACGACCGTAAGTTTTTGGCGAGATCGCCAACGATTTGTGTGACCAAAAAATATAAAAATAAATTTACTTCTTCTAAATAAAAAGTATAATCAAATCAAAAAGTATAGTTGCAGATATTTTAGACATTTTTCCGCTACAAATAATTTAATTGTTATTCGTTGAGACTATTGCTTACCAAAACAAATTATTAGAATCCTAGGTCGGTTTCGATTTATTCAAGATTGATACTGTGGGACAGGGTAAATTTAGATTATATGTAATGTAATCAATTAATATATTGATTGATGAAAATGAATAAATGAAAATTTGTAAATATGATATCAATTATAATTAATATACTTCGTTTTTCAAGTATGCGTGTGTGCCCCCACGAATAACGAAACCATCTGTTGCATTGCAGACATCTTGTAGCTCTGAATTCTCTATACCTGTCGGATTCGGATGTATTTTTAAAAACTATACCTAATAGCGCGGAGTTAATTGGCGTGAATATTTTGGCACTATAGTATCGAAGAGATCCATATTTTAATATTAGTTGATGGATTGGCTAATATAGCCCAGGTCGATGTATCGATTGTAAAGGTGGAGGTGACGTGGCAAGGTCAGGTCGGTGACGTCTTAGCTCCGGCTGACTCATCCTCCAAAGGCCTCACTATATTTACCTGCTCTCTCCTCCTTCTGGCTCCTTTTAAACGAATTGTAGTTCAAAAATATTTTCATTTTTAAAATTTTTGTCTTTTTGATATTCTCATTTTTAATATAATTTATTAAATTTGGCGCTTTTAGAAGGTGTTATTCTGCATAAAGATGATATTAATATAACTTAAAAAATCGCTGCATATATATTTATGATTAATAAGTTGGGGCTCTCATTATTTTCCAAGCACTAAAGCGAGCTTCATTTGCGCCCATATCTGGAAATCGCCTTGGAAAACTTATCCCAATGTCATAAGCCAAGTCTACCTGTCGGCTATGTCGTCGTCCTTGTAATTGCATGAATTTGCAAATCGCGTCTTTTGTAAAAAGGCTTCAAGATCTACAAATCTATTTTAAGTATTAAATATAACCTATATCTACTAAGCCGAAATTATTTAGCAGAATAAATTTTTTTAATGATCTGACCTACTCAACTAATTCGTTATAAAATAGTGGTTTTCCCTGACCCTTACATCATCGCCTATTTTTCATATTCTGATTATGTCCAGGTAAATAGGAGCGCTTATTCTTAGTAAAACACTGAATCAGATTGTCCGGGATTCGTTCTCCATGAGTGATTCATAGTTAGTGGCATTTCCGTCAGCCCTTAAAGCACAGACAAGCCATTTTTTTTTAAACTAAGAAGAATAGGAAAGTCGTTTCTTTAACTAAACGGAACTGGGTCATTTTTGTTCTGAAATTGTTTCACTGTCTCAGTCCCAAACCGTTTTTGTCATCCAAAGATTCGGTATGAAGCATTCTAGTGTTAAGACATTGTTAACTATATCAATCTCTGTTTTGTAAAGTCTTGCATTACTAACGTACGTTCTTTTCTGATGTTACAGAAGAGGCAAGGAAGTCTAACTGCGCGGTGTTGGTCCACTGCCAAGCCGGTGTGTCCCGGTCGCCTACGATCGCGATAGCCTACATCATGAAGCATCGGGGGCTGTCCATGATCGAGGCCTACAAGCTGGTCAAGGCTGCCCGCTCCATCATCTCACCCAACCTCAACTTCATGGGCCAACTCCTCGAGCTGGAACAGTGCCTGAGGAGCAGCTCAGAGACCAAACCCACCTGGCAGCAGCAGGCCACTGCCCAAGAAGAGCTATCAGGATGCTCCGTCTGAGCTCTTATTCCATATCCTTCATTATATATGTGTATATTTTTTGATTGATTTTTATTATTATTTTTTTAGAATAATTTCATCTCCATTATTTTCTAGTCTTAATTTATTTTTTTTCTCGTCATTTTTGTTCATGTCAGAGCATATTTTAAAGGCTGTGTTTCCTACCAGATGATAATTTTTTCTAATATGTATAAATGGAATTTAGTGATGTGAGTGGCTCTGTAATGCTGACCATTGTATATAAATTATATAATAGCATACGCGCAGTATGTGTATATTGTATAGAGTTGTGATATACTACGTCTGTAAAGGGTAGATGCATTTCGTGTATGACCCATAAATGGGATAAATGAGTGTTTGTCGGTTTGTTCCTCATATTCTATTAGAATGAAGAAGTGTATTATTATTTATCTAATTGACAAATTGGACATTTTTATTTATTTCGTTTTATTGTTTTATGGATTCTCAACTTCAGTTACTTATCGTCCTGTTTTGTTTTGAGAATATTTTCTCAGAGCACAAGTGAATAGGCACACGTTTTAGATTTAGATTTCCATTTTGTTTTGGAAAATAAAATGTTTGATTTGATTATTAGTTTTGGAAGAAAGAGTTTTATATTGTTTTTATTATATACTATGAACTATGTTAAAAACTTGTGCACTGATTGTTGACGAAAGATCATGAATTGTTAGTAAAAATACTGTCTCTTAAAACTATTGAAGTCAATTTTTCTTTTTTTATAGTTCAAATAATTATTCCTGTATTTGGGTGACCTAAAAGTATGTCTGGATCTCTAACACTCATCATTAGCAATGTTTGGCACTATTTTGACAAGATACCTTTTTCACAAGGGCTTAATTTCATTAAATGTTTTTATTTGGATGTCTAGATTCTTTACCATTCTTCACCTTCTAATGGAATACAGATTTAATTAAGAATCTGAATTCAAAACATTAATGTTATGTTCAATTGCACTAGTAGCATTTGTACTTATTAAATAATATTGCTAAACAAATTTTCTATGAAGCGTGTCTTGTCATTTACTTACTGCTACAACATGCTACTAGATACAATAAACTCATAGCTTCTCGAACGGGGAACTGATATGTTCTAATTCATGGTCCATCCATTGACTGAAATTGTAAATTCTATTATAAATAGCAAGTGCGCTACTTTTATCTAAATTCAAAATGAAATCTTTTTTATTCAATCACGTGCCTTATTTCTTGGTATCATCGCCATTTTTTTTTCTTTTAAATTGCATATCTCACAGATGACAGTTTTTTTTCGTTTTTTTCCTGGGCCAATATTATGGTATATACTAGAAATAACCAGAAAAATTGCCTAACTCATGATAAACTAATGTATATAGAAAGCATAATCGTCATGATGAAAAGATGTATTTATTTTATATTTTGGGTTGAAAAGTTTTATAACAAGAAAGTTTTGAATAAAGCAACCAAAGACAGAAAAAAATTAGGTTGCATTTATTTATTGATGTTGAGATAATCCATTTTCTTAAGTATTGACTTATGTTAGACAAAATTAATATTATTATTATTATTATTATCATTATGAAGATGTTTATTTTTGTTATTAAGGGTTTATGATCACACTAGTATAAATATTATCTATGTCTATTGGAATGTGAATATAATTTTTTCTCTTAATTCTATTAAACATGAATTATATTTATTTGTAAATTTTATTTGGTAATGGAAGTCAATGATGTAAAATATATCAATTCTACATTGTGCCTTCAAACATATATCAAGAAAGGCAAATTTATATTTTGTAATTATTGTAGATTATCATGTTTTTCTTTATATTAGTAATGGTATTAAACAGTATTAGTACCCGTAACTGATTTTTATTATTGCTCCTTTCTAATTTACTTTAAAAACTCCATCAGTGATGTTGGTCTTGCCAATTTATAATATTATCTTAATTAATGAAGTATGTATATGTGTTGGTACAAATTTACAAAAATAATACAATATGTATTATAGATCAACTAACTAAATACAATAACACATAAATTTAAACATGATATGGCTATCCATAATACACAAACAATAATAAATATACTTTTGAGAAATTCTGTAAAAATAAAGATGCCTGAAATGTATGTAATCCTTCCTACACAAAAAACTCAAAATTTGCTTAGGTTGATTGGGTGGGAGGGTTTATTTAGAGTGGGAGTGTTAATTTACTTTTAATACATGCCAAAGTTACAAAATTAATTGTGAAATTCTCTCATTGGTTGAAGAAAATTAATAATCTAAGTATGTAAGATAAGACCTGAGTATAGAATATAGTGATAATTAGGGGATCTTGGAATGAATCACTGGAATTTAGTTTTGATTATAAGTATTCTACCGAAAAAATGTAAGGACAGGTTGAAATGAAAAAATGGATATTGCAATCCAGTAAGTATAGTTGTCTCAGTACAAGTACTGTACTTTTTCTAAACCAATAGTTTTGCAGGGAGTTAATTTGGCTGAAATCATGCTAAATCACTAGGTTTTCCCCCAACTATGGGTACCCACTGTATAAGGCTGAGCGAGCCCCTGAAGGATCTTCATATTCCACAGAGTAGTTTCATAGCTGTTAGCAGAATAAATGATTTATCTTTCCTAGACCGTTTGGAAATAAAGACCTAGCAATCAGCAGCTGAGAAAAACCTTGATTGATTGAACACATTGGAGGCTTTTCTCCGATCCCCTTGTCATTGTATCTCAGTCATCCACTGTTCTTCTGATTGAAGAAGTATTACACTAACACTCATACAAAAAATCAGTATACTCTACTCAGTGTTATATGGAATAGCAACCACTGATCCACATTTGCTAAGTAGCTACCCAGGATGCTGCTGTGCATGCATCGTATTCTTTGGTTCAAAATCAAAAGAGGGGAGGAATCAAACATGCTGAGGTGTCAACTAACCATACAACACATCAGTATATATTATATGATGAGTTTGATTTAATTAATATACAGAATGAAATAATCACTACTGCGGCTTTTTATCAATACATAACATATTTATTATAATTTTACATCAGGATTCTTAATAATGAATTACATTCTCAATAGAAGGTACTTGATATTGTATTGTAAATCCTTCACCATGATAAAAAAACAACAAGATTCACTTGGCATCCTTGTTATCATCAACTACTTATAGAATGACTTAGTCATTAAACTTTCTGTGTGGATTGGCACCGAACAGTTGGTACCTCAGGAAAGATGAAACTGAGTTTCTGATGAGACCCAGCCTGGAGCGGATGGTGTTCTCCACCTTGACACACCCACTGTTGGAATACATCACTATGCCACCGAGGGAGTTGTCGTCCAAGAACACTCGACCATCTACTTCGAATCGCACTCTCATGTGCGACATTTCTTGAAACTTGTCGACAATTTGTGGAATCAGCTCCTTTATAAGATACTTATCTTTTTTCCTAATGCGAATTCCAACATTCTTTTCCATTATCTGAGATACAATATAACTGATTAGTTCTTAATGAATAAGTGATTGGAAATTAAGATGATGTATTTACTATTATTTGTAAAGTTACTATTATTTAAGCTAAAACAACAAAAACATCTTCAAAAAAATTATTTATACACATACAAGGTGTAAGCTATTTGTTGTGAACCAATAAAATGATTCATGAACATGAACTCTTTTTTTACAATAGTTAAGGCTAACTGTATTACTAAATTGGAAGCTGAACTTTACTCAGCGTTAAAAATTATACTACACTGAATTATTAATATTTTAGAACTGGATATAATAAGGAAACATAAATTAGAAATCTGAAGCAAATTTAATCATGCCTTATAAGATATCTGTTACTGCCATGCTAAGCTTTTTCCCCAATAGCAAACATTTCATCCAAAATTACTGTTCTGTGTTAAGGTGGCAGAAATATTTAGGGAAAGATTACTCAATTGACAGTTAGGGGCTTAGTCCTCTCTCTTGTGACAATATGATTTCACACTCCATATATTTATTTTAATTTATATTATGTGATATATGTATATTGTAATTATTTCGCTATTCAGTAACTATTTATCAATTCCGTAGCTTGTCGCTTCGATTTGAGTCACAAAATTTTTAACTTTTTATTCAGTTCCCTTTTGATGTTTTCCTAAAATACAAGTTATCATGAGCTATAGTATGGGAAAGAGAATGGAATTATGGGAAATGTGTTTACTTCAGTAATCATTTTATCTAGAAATGGAAGTTTCAATAAACACATTTCATCTATACTTCGAAATGTTTGTTGAAACTTTTATTTCTTGATGAAATTATTACCGAAATCTAATCATTAATTACATTCTGATCTAATCATCTATACAGTTACTAACTCAACTCGAAGTGACAACCTGTGGAATAGATACCAATAATGTATTACGGAATATAATAAATAACAGAACAATCACAGTTATCACAATTCATTGATGAATTAAACCTACACCATCCTCTCCAATACAGCTTCCAACTTGGTTTCTAAACACAAACCAGCCTAGTCAGAATCACCAAGAAACAGCTGCATCGAAATGTACAAAGAAAAGCTAATAATATTAATATTCGTGAATAATATTAGTTGACCTTATATAAATATAGGGAAGGAAATGTTCCAGGTGGAGGTCTGAAAACATTTCTTAAATATGGTTGAACTATTTATTTGAAAGTCCATGTTTTGACCCACATTGCAGGTCTTCTTCAGGGCTAAATACTCTGATATATTAATATTAATGTTAGAGAAGAAATTTCACTCCCAATCGACTCTTTATCTTTCTTCACTGCCCTTTTCTCAAGGGTTGCCCAAAGATCAAACATTTCATCTCTTTTTTCATTTCTACATTAATTATCTTCCCAATTTTTATATTAAAATTTATTTTCCCTAGACGCCCTCCAAGTTGATATTAGCATTCCCCAATACTCTGCAGACCTAGCAAGGCAATAGCAATGCCTTGTTCAACTTGAATAAATTAAGGTTAATTGCAATGAAAATTCGAGCCATCCTCTCAGACCCAATGCCACCTGTGTTTACACATGTTACTATGTCTATTATTATGTTATTAATACAATGATATAATAATTTAACATACTGTTATCCTATCATTTATTTTCAGTTCCACTGTTAAAAACCTAATTTATTAGTTTTGCCAGAAGATTGGCCATTTTAGAATTCTCCCTGAAATTATTAAGCTTTCCTAGTAATAACTTGTCTATTTTTAATTTTTTTTTTTTCTTCCAACTACAATTCACAAAATACTTGACTAAAAACACAACTTGTTTTAAAGAAAAAAACATTTAGGAAACAAAGTATCAGGATTGCAGAAATAAGAAAGATTACTCATTGGTATTAAAATTCTTCTTAAGGGAATGGAAAGTTATATAATATGAAAAATAATCCTATATAAAGCTTTTGCTAGATATCAGTTTTGATATTGTCAATACAAATGCTAAGTATTGAATGCGAAAAAATAGACTATTTTTATCTCTATCGTTTGCATTAGGATTGACAATTGATATAAAATTCAAATAGATTCATCTATAAGGCACAAAAACAATGCATAATGACGTAACTAAAACACATTTGACGATACGCTCTGATTTTGAATAAACCATGAACAAGTTTTATCAATCTTCTGAAAAGTGGTGTTTTTCACTTTTTTATACTTTGCATTTGTATCGAAGATGTCCCAATATCTTACAAGGCATAGCGCTTGAAGGACAAGCAGTTTGAAAATCTTCTTATAAAAGGTTATATCATTTATGTCTTCTTTTATCTTGAAGTAAACTTCTCCGAACAGAGCCTCCAGTCTCCTTTCTTTCAGCTTAAGAATTTGCATCCTCGCATCATTCGCTAGCATCGATACCTGCCTGCGAACATCGAGATAGCATGTTACCAAAATATCTGTAAAATGAAAATGAACAAAAAAAAAAGTGATGTCTACAAAATCCAATTAGATAATCAAATCAAATGAATAATTTTGTTATTTTCTATTAATAAAAACTTCAATTACAATTACAAATCGTGTAACAACATTAAACGATTCCGACGACCGATTTCTTACAAGGCAAGGCAAGGCTAATTTACTTATTAAATGGTGAATGATGATTAACCATAGTTAATAGATGCTATTAGAGTACTTTTATTTTAAACTAGCAATATTTTTTTTTGAGTGATTGTTTAATCATTATACAATTAATTATTTAGGTCATTCTTCTAGCAATAGTCGAAATGAAGACGCTATAATACTCTTTGTTTGTTTGTTTATTAATTTAACAGCATTTTATGCTGCTATGGCTAATCCGAAGGTGCTATAGCAGCGGGAGCTCTAAATTTTACCTATCCAGGTATAATTAGGATATGGATATTTAACGAGTATATGCCACTACATACGCTTGGGGCCCGTATTTTCCGAAGAAAGGCAGATCCATAGATTTTTTACCCTATTTAAAAATACTAGGGTCACCTGCCGGGCTACAAATCCGCGATCTTGGGTATAGTAGGTTGTTATGATAACCACTAGACCACAGGTGACCCCTTATATTATTATTAATACTTTAGACTGGAATATAAGTTGAGATTAAAGACAAGGTAAGGTCCATTACACAACAGGTCAACCTTCGAGTGATTGCTCATATAGAAGTAATTCCCTCCACATAAAATAAACTAACCATCTCACTCTGGTTCGTACAGATAGGAATACACCACTTACCAATTCAAGTTGGCTCATGAGAGGACTTTAAATGAAATATACTAACAAATTTTGTCCCCCAAAATGAGACACAAGTACTAAGGACCGAGGAGTCAGAGTCCGCGATTCGGAACGTTGTAAGTTCGATTCCCAACTGGATAAGTAGCTCTCAAAATGTTTATATGAGATAATATATGTAATAACGCCCTTGATTCGATCTATATACTGTTTTTAACTAATTAAAGCGACATCTCCATTAGTGTTCTGTTTAAAGTTAGCCTCTGAACTATTCTCAAAACTGTTCCGTAAGCGATAAACCCAGATAGGACAGAAATATAAATCAGAATCCTTGGCAAGAAGTGACTTGTTGATACTGTAAATAATCAACCACGGCTAGGCCATTTTTGAACGTAGTGTAAACACATTTATTTTGAGGAAGTCTTTTTGAAATAAGAGTGAACTAATTAAATACGAATAGAACTGGAGATTTATTGGAAATTATTTCTGCATGCGATGTAGGCAGATGTTAGATAGTGCGAACCACTTAGCACCTGGGACGTTTCGGTCGTCACAAATCTGCCAGCGAAGCCTCTTGACCTATGGCCAAGCGGAGTGCACACTATTACTCCCTGGCATAGTTGGCCGCTGATAGGTAACTCCTTACGTCATTATGAGCATGTATGAGAGGACTTCCAACTTGGAAGGCGGTCAAGGATCATGTCTCAGATCAAGTGCACGACAAAATGGTTCCGTTTGGACCGTGACAAAATGGAACAGATTTTTTTTTTACTTCCTGGAATTTTTTCTTGAGGGAAACCAATACACATTCCCATATTTGAATTTTGAATAATGCAATTATTCTGTAATAGTTTAATGAGACAAATTATAATATGTTTCTTTCCATCTCCCAACTATATAAAAAAGTTTTACATGTTAGAAACTCTTTTACACGTTGCTTAGCAAAATTTTGCTATTCAACAGCGATCAAATATATATTGCATTAATGGTAAGAGAACTTGGGATGTTTCATTCTGTAATGAAAAGAAAAAAACTGTACCACTACAACCAACAATGGTCTTGATTTCAGTACAAGGTAGAGACTTCACCGTTTCTTGAATAACGGAGTACTGATTTGTTCTGGATCACGCTCAAGATTTTCCCCCAATTAAAGGTGCTCACTTTATAGAGGTTGGGTGAGCTCTGGACGGTCCCGGTTCCCGAAAGCACCCCGGTTGTTAACAGATTAAATAAAAGCTGCCACAGCCGGATGTGAACCCAATACTTCCGGCACAGCAACTCAGCGCTCTACTACTGAGCCACTCCGCAACTAATATCAGCTCTCTATATACTGAGCCACACGTTTTATAAACCTATTTAATTCTGAGTATTTAGATTTAATTTTGCGTACTTTAGGAATGTACCATAATTCGTAATCATGATTCAAATTCAGTTTTCTCGTTGATAAATAATCTGCGTACTGTGCTGATTTGTAGTATTAAGATAACCATAAGTAACCTCTCAGAGAGAGTAGTCTTTACCCCGTTGCAACCACGAGGCTAGTGTTTTTATATATATATATATATATATATTATAATGCAAGGCCGTAGCCAAGTGGGGAGGTAGGAGGTCAACCCCCCTCCCCCCCCGAAATCCCGATATTTAGTTAGTATTAAAAATTAATACTAGGTTAAAAAAAGTGCAAATTAAATTAAAAACAACACACAACAGAGGATCCAACACATTTTACATCATTGTGTATTGCAACAAGCATACTTATATTTATATTTGTTTGAAAATGACCTCCAACAATTTCCCAATAATTAACAATCGTATCGAAAACCAATAATTGAAGTATTGTTGTTGTTGCGTATTGTATTTAAATCATTCATCACCCAATAATATTTTATATGGGCAAATTTATCCAAATTTTAAAAATTATCATGAATAATGGTACTAAAATCCTCGATCCTGACCTGACCCTCCCCCGAAAGGTTCTTCTGGCTACGACCTTGTTATAATGTGAACATATATTGATATTGTTTAATAAAGTGAGTGTTATTCTAGATATGTGTGTGCATTAACCGACCACATCAACGACACAATAGTATTACGCTACTGCTTTGAAGAAACACTTTGGGTGTAGATACAGGTAAAGTTATGCGCTACTCAACTATACTCGTATACCCACACTATCCTCTGCTTCTCGACGATGCTCTCGAGTTTGCTGTAGTAGTTGTTAATCTTTATCCTCTCCTTGTTGATCATGTTCCCTAAGGCGCTGTTCGCTTCTTCGTCGGTTTTCGATTCTATCTCCACCATTTTCTCATCGCCTTCTTGATCGATAAAGGCTATCATCCGTTGGACCTGGAAATTAAATTAATAAATCAATCAGTATTATGGGCAAATAGTACCATGGGGCGTGGGCCTGTGGTCTAGTGGTTAGCATAACAACATACTAAGCCCGGGAGTTCGTAGCACGACAGGTGGCCCTATGATTTTTTAAAGGGAGTAAAAAATACATAATTATGCCGTCCTTCCGAAAGGACGTAAAACGGCGGGTCCCGAGCCTTTGCGGTGTCAGGCACTCGTTACAAATCCCTATCCTATTAAAGCCTGAATAGACGAATTTTAGAGCTCCCACTTTAGCATCGTCCGATTAGCCATAGCAGCATAAAATGCTGTTAAATTAATAAACAAGCAAACAAAGAGTATTATAGCGTCTTCATTTCGACTATTGCTAGAACAATGACCTAAACAATTAATTGTATTATTCGAAATATACAACCTCAACAGTAGATTATAATCTGTAGTTATCACTTGGATATTCTGGAAACATTTGTACGATCTTAGCACTTGTTGCCACTTAACCTCGCTCGTACATAGAACATGTTCAATAAGGCATTGAAGACAGAGTATTATAACATGAAACATACCTAATAACTTCAGCAATGGCAGGATCTTAAGGATTAAGATCGTTGCTACCATAACTCCAAACAGAAACATTATTTTAATAAGCTAGAGCGTTATCATCCTGTGTTACCGTTGTCATACAATTGTCAGAAACCAAAGGTACTAACCTGTTTATTAAAATCCATGGCTGGTGCCGCAGACGAATATATCAGACGTAGCAGGTGTGTGTTGGGGTGCTTGTGTCAACAGCTGTTGGAGCAACAGTCAGTCTCAGCTGTCTTCATTCCTTCGAGGTGCAGCAATCCAAGCCTTGTTGAAGGTTATAACCAATAATCTAATTTAGACAGGTAGATTTTTTGTTTTATTATTTCAGATTTGAATTCCGGTTCAGTAGCATTTTTTCATAAGTTTCAATTGTTCAAAGATTTCAAATTTTGTTTATATTCACGTTTTCATTGGATTGTTTTACGTTCAATTCTAATTTCATATTTACAACTGTTTGAAAATTTTAATGCCATAATTGACTATTTAATGCATTTATGAATATTGGGGTCTTTCAGATTGAATGAACTATTGATTCTTTGCTTGGTTGTGCAGACAGAAATCAACTAACAAAAGTTGTGGGGCGATCTGTGGTCTAGTGGTTAGCATAACAAACTACTAAGCCCAAGTTCGCAGGTTCATTGCCCGGCGGGTGGCCCTAGGATTTTTTAAAGGGAGTAAAAAATCTTTGGATATGCCTTTCTTCGGAAAATACAGGCCCCAAGCCTATGCAGTGTCGTGTACTCGTCAAAAATCCCTATCCTAATTAGGCAAAAATTAGAGCTCCTACTGTAGCATCGTCCGATTAGCCATAGCAGCATAAAGTGACGTTGAATGAACAAACAACAAAAGTTGTAGCGTTAGTTGTTCTGGCAATAGTTACGATTTTTGAGATTTTCCTTCTTTTTAATAACCTTGAGTGATTTTTTAACCTGATTTTTGTTAATGTTACTAAATTTATGTTCTAGAGACCCCATGAGTTTGGCGTCTCCTTAATGCTTTTTTGCTTGTTAAGCTAACTTGATCTTCCCGGAGCAATTTAACTCCATATGGTTTTTAGTTTTATTTTTAAAATAGGATTCGAAATTCGGCAAAAGGACCGAAATAAAAAACATTATAAATGAGGTGCAAGCCTCTTCATTGGAGTATCAGTAAGATCATTATCCTTGATACCTGCATGATCTGGTACCAAAAGAAATTTATAGTTTTACATGAAATAGTATCATCTTCGATTAAATTTAATTAGATCAAGCATAGCATTATTTCACATTTGATAGATCATTGGTCTATCAAATTATTTGCGATTAGATACAATAATAAAATTTGGATAACGCAATCAGATTCACAGATGATTTATTTTCTGGTACATAAACAGTCTTTAAGACTTTAACATTTTAAGTTGAAAATGTCATCCCAATAATTAAAACTCGTTTTAGACAGATTATATTTTGATAAACGGAAACAAAATTAGGGGTATAATAGTTGTTTGAAGATATGCTTAATTTAATATAATTAAACCGTTGTTTTTCGTACATCGGAGTAGCTTAGTTTGTAGAGCACTGTGTTTCTAAACTGAATATCCCGGGTTCGAATCCGACTGTAAGAGTTAAACTGATTATTCTGTTTATTATTATCTATGGCCGTAGATAGATTATGTGGGATCTGTAGACCAAACAGGCCCTCACCCATTCTCTATAAAGTGGATTCTCTTAATTGAGGGGAATTAATTAATTAATTGAGGGGAAACCTGGTGGTTGAGTGTAATCTCGGACAAATTGCATCCATATGGAACAGTTGTCATAGAAACACTACAGTCCCTACCATTAACTGAATCCAAGACCCTTCTTCGTTTGAAGTGGTACAGGTTTAGAATTTACGTTGCATTCATAACAAAGGTTTTTTTTCCCATGAATATCAGATTCAGAGGACCATTGGAAAGTTTGTAGTCAAAATAAGATCTTAAAAACTTTATCCTACTAGTCAAACGAAATCAAACTCAGTTTTTCTACAATCTTTGTTTCTTTGATATTCTATAATATACGAATATATAAAAATTTTAAAAATACAAGATTTTCTTTAGTTAAGATATCATTTCTTTCTCCAGGAAAAAAACTAAAAAAAATAAACCTGTAGCGCTACAACCCTGAATTAAAGTCCGAATTGAAAATTGAAACCATGGAATCTAGGATTCCGTACTTGGTAGAGACTGTACTGTTTCATGGACAACGGTAGTGCAGGATAGGTGATTTGTCATAGGTCACACTCAACCGTCAGATTTTCTTCCTTATTGTGGGTACCGGCTTTATGAAGATTCGGGGTCCTCATAGTTTCCATCACCAGCCGCTTATAGAATAGATAAAAGTCTGCCTGCAAGCGGAATTTAAACTTAGGAACTTCGACATGGCAACTCAGCGCTCTACCACAGAAATTTTGATGCGATTTCGGAGCGATTTGGAGGATTTTTCATCCACATACTGAGTTATTCTTGTAAATCTCAGTTATTTACACATTCCGTTCTCTTTCTTTTTGAATGTGTTAGCGTTCTCCGAAGTATTGGTTTGTATCTAATCGCAAATCATTTCGTTGAGTGATGATACCCCTAATCTAAGTGTAGAAGATCCTACCCTCAATGGAAACCAGTTTGGAACATTGGGTGAATAGGGGGGAGATATATCAGTGCTTGAAGGGTGGCGCTCAACAAGTTACCTTATCTATGACTAATTTTCAACATTGGTGACGTCAGATATCACTCATATTGACTCACTCGCTGAGTCATTCATCCCTTGTGTTATTACTTAACGTCACAACACAGGGTTGTTGTTTATTTATTTTTTAATCCGGATTTGGAAGCCCTCCTCAACATTTGCCATGATCGTATTGCTCAGCTGCCGTGTCCAGATCTTCTGATTGGGAAGATCAGATGATGAAATGGTTAAATTAAGATAATAATAAATTTTAGAGAATGTTGAAGTTTCGACTCAATCTAGTTTCCAGCTTAAAAATAAAAATATCAGTCTCCCTAGATGTTGCAATTGGAGATCTCCAAGCATTTCACGTATCCTGCAGAGCATTTACTCTGGTTATTACTAGGGCCCGGATTTATATGCAATAAAAATCCTTAAATATGTGCATATAATATGCATTTATTTTTGGGAAATATGCAGGCAAAACAAAATAAAAAATGTATTACGTACTTTTTAATTTCTAATATTACATCTTTCATATGTCAACTGTCATGGCGTCGGACGAGGCAGATTTCTTAGAAGCTCTCGAGTTTTTAAATAGTCTTACGCAGTTGAAGATAAAAGATTCTATAAAAGAAGGTATTTATAGACGTATTGACTCCTTGAAATTAATATTTGGGCATCTCCGAAGAGATAACGAGCGGTTGGAGAGTGAAAGGAAAGAGATCTTGAAATTAACCTCAGCACCACGTTTTGCCGTTGCCCCTTCTTATGCAGAAATAACAGGTAACAAAAGACCTACAGTTAAAGAATTTAAAGTGTTCATAGAAAAAGTAAATCCGGATAGTACAGATGATACAAAAACCCTTTTCAAGAACGCTATTAATCCCAGAAAGTTAAGAATTGGGATAAAAACATTAAGAGGGACCAAGAACGGAGGTTTAATTATAGGTTCAGAAGCAGAAGCCGATCTTAACCTTATCAAAAATGAAATCGTCAGTAAGCATGGCAACAATTTGATAGTGAAAACTCTGAAAAAAAAAACAACCCTATAGTTATAATAAAAAATATTCCTCAAGACTTAAAAAAAGAGGAAATAGTCCCAACAATTATTGAGCAAAATAGGTTACAAGAGGAGGACTTGAAACTAATAAAAATTCTGTCGAACCAGCACAGGAACACAGATAGAGGTTCACTGATTAAAATATGGAAGCACGCAATTGTGGAGATAACTCCCAAAGCGAGAAAGTTGCTGGCTGGCAGGGCGTTCGTGGACATGGTGACCTGCTCCGTGGAAGATTATCACTCGGCTCCGAGGTGCTACGTCTGCTCCAGGATAGGTCATACCAAGAAGTTCTGCACGGCCGTCCAGCCTACGTGCCCGCTCTGCTCGGAGCCCCACAGCCTGAGGGAGTGCCGATCTGAGGCACACAAATGCATCAATGTGGCTACTTTGGGACACGAATGGGAAGATGCTATGTGCCCAGTACAAACTAGGCTGTACGAGTTCCAACAACCAAGCTGAGAATTACGCAGTCGTAAAAGCGACAGAATTCCTTCTTGACCTTCCAAACAACATACATACAGACATAGTCATACACACAGATAACAAAATCTTGATACAATCAGTTCTCAACACAGACGTACATGACGAGCTTACCGAAAATATCAGAATGAACTTGTGCACACTTACGCTTCTAAATTTCTCTGTAAAAATAATATGGGTAAAGGGTCACTCTGGTATCGAGGGCAATGAGATAGCGGATAAATTAGCAAAAGAGGCAGCACAAAGTGATATGTCTCCATCTTTTCAAAAAACACCAATTTCGTTCATAAAATTCAAAATTAGGGAAGAATCAATTATGAGGTGGAATGAACGGTGGACTATTTCAAATAAATCTCCTAGTTTGCATAGGTTCATTCCAAAACTAACAAACAATAACTACAAATTAATAAAATCCACTAACTACAAACTAACTCAGGTTTTAACTGAACATGGACATACCAAATCATACTTACACAGATTTCACATAACCAACGATAGTACTTGCTCAATAGACAAAGAAGAACAGACATTTAAACATATAATATATGACTGCCAATTGTATCAAGGACAAAGATCAAAATTAATTATCTCCTCAATATTAAGAGGGAAAGTTTGGCCAGTTGCTGAACATGACCTATACAATCACTTTCGACCCGAACTCACTAAATTTATTTATAGTATTGATTTTGAAAAGTTGACATCCATATAAGAAACTCCCTGTACTATACTAGGTAAAAAAAAAAAAATAATAATCATTTCGTAAGTATTGTAATTTTAATTAAAAAAAAAAAAAGTTAATTGTTAAATTTATAGTTGTTAAATTCGTTAATTTTGTTAATTATGTTAAGTTGTAACAGCATGTATATAATAATGTCTTTCACATATATTTGAGAATTGTCAAACTGTAGTTAACTATTTGTAAAATGAATTTATAAGGCACATAGTATACTCACGTATGGAATGTGCTAACAAATAAACGGTCCTTTCAAAGGGTTACTTTGAATGGAAAAAAAAAAAAAATATATATATATTACATCTTTATAATATGAAAAATTAGTTACAAAACGCTTATTCATCTTTCAAATTAATATTTGAAATTGTGTACATCCTTAGATTATCGAATGTGAAGCTCTGAAGATCACGTCTCAATATTTTTTTGTACCTACTAAATGATCTTCCCACGTCGATAGATGTAACGGGAGCTCTTTTGCATGATGCTTCACTAGGGCTGAATGACATATCGTTTTCTTCAAAGTTTCCTTCCGGAATGTCGCAAATGGATCGTAACTGTTTTAGCCCACGGTTGTTTTTGAAAACTTGTTGAAATTTTTGTGTGATTTTTGGATCAAATGTT
Source organism: Arma custos (assembly GCA_037127475.1). NCBI lineage: Eukaryota > Metazoa > Arthropoda > Insecta > Hemiptera > Pentatomidae > Arma > Arma custos. Next base: position 56,554,178 of record CM073762.1, on the reverse strand, counting down.
CCATGGACGCTTTTTATTTTTGTATGGAATCATCTACTATTTTCAGGTTTTCTGATAAAAACAAATTTCGATTTTCAAGTATTTTTATTGTTTCAACTAAAGAAACAAAATTTGTCGAAATATAACATAAATTTTGTTTTAAAGTTGTTTTTTCCTTTAATACCTTTGCTCTTGATATTGCCGATGTTGTATCATCAAATTTGGAAAGAACCTTTTTGATCTTATGAAAATGTTGATAGTAGTAGTGGGATGCATCTAGCCAGTTCTCCATCTTGTGATTATCGGTTCCAGTGGTAAATTTAATTCTGGGTAATTTTCTTTCAATACTTTTACCCGACTTGGCGCTTTTAGAATTTTTTTGACATTCGAAATCAGCAAGTCTACATATTAAAATTTATTTCTGACGGTTTCGTTTAGAAGAAATGGTTTTGATAAGTCTTCTAACAGCTTTCCGACAATAATATTGGCCACGTACCTTCCCAGAGAATCAGTCGTCTCATCTATGGATACCCAAATTGGTCGGTCTTTTATGTAGTTGCGTATTTTATTCATGGTCTCCTGGTAAATATCAGGGAGTTAATTTTTTCGAATAGTGCTTTCGCCTGGCATTTTGAGTCCGGTATACTTTTCAAAAACCCTTTTTAATTCAGAATTATTGATCTTATAAACTGGAATATCTGCGCTTATAGAAGTACGAGTCAAATCAGTGAAATATGCGACTTACCGGAAGTCGAAGATGTAAATGATGTAGAAATAAATGTCTGGATGAATTGTTTTTTTCTTTGTAGGTTTCTTTATGTTTCATTGTTTCGATATGCTCCATTACTAACTCCATAACTAATCTTTGGGATGTCGAAACCACCCTATCACAACTGTTACCAAATAAAACGCCCGATTCACTGCGAAAAGTTTTATCAGGGAATTCGCGTAAATATTTTGTTACAAGTTCACTAGCTTTAGCCTTAAATTTCTTCATGTTAACGGTGCAATATTTCGAACCTAACTAAAACAATTTTTAGTTACAGAAGAGCAGCAGAACCAAAAGTGGAAATGGATTCTAAGAATTTCAACATAGAAAGGGGAAGGGCCAATCTTCCTAGAAAAAGAAATCTTATACACGGAGGGTTTGAATAATTAATTGTTTACTGTTATTGAATTATATGTTATTATTGATTCGTCGTTTTTAAAAATTACAAAAACACTTCTAACGACTAATAAAACCTAAAATAGAACAAAATCCATTAAAATATGAAAAAAACCCGATTAAATATGCAAAAATAAGCATTTTCCTTCAAATATGCAAAATAGAAGTTACCCTAATCGAATATTTTTGGCCCGAAACACGTTTTAAAAACTTCAAACGTGATGTACAAAGCATAAAATCAAATATGCAAATGCATAAAAATCCGGGCCTTAGTTATTACTATGTTATCAACAAACCAGTGATTATCTCAGATAAAATTAAGAAAATTTATTGAGACAATTCCTTATCTTCTTTCAGTAAGGTACACTACCTACCAACTCCAGATGCAGTCCTGAGAAAATGTTACAACGTGTAAAATGACATCCCCATTGCTTATAGATAAGAATAACTTTTAACATTTATTACTTTATATATTTATATATAACCAATAGCAATTTTCGTATATGTTTCTTTCTTCCTGTTTCCGGGCCAGATTCATCTATACATATTATAAAACAAAGTCCTCGCCTGCGTTTGTTTGCGGTAAACTCAATAACTACTGCACGGATTTTCATGCGGTTTTCACCAATAGATAGAGTGATTCACCACAAAGGTTTAGGTATATAATTTGTCGAGGCTTTGTGTAAATGGATTGGAATATCGATGGGTTTCACTAAAGACACTCCTTGCCTAATCCCTTGCAATTATCTAACATGCAAGATAATAAATTTGTATATAAAGAAATATTTGGTTTTGTTTTTATTTTTATAATTTCTATATAATAAAGTAAATTAGCTGAGATGGGGGGAAAGAAAATCAAGACTCCCAAATAAGCCTAATCAATGATATTTACGTGGTCCTTAGTGGCTGGTACGTGATAAAAAATATATATATACATTACACAGGCAAATTATGTAGGAATAATATGCCTTATTACCCGAGCAAAGCTGGGGTGGGTCGCTAGAAGTTTATACAAACTTTATTATATTCATATAGTTTATGATCATAAATCGGGATTTGAACTCGTAATCAATGGAATTAAAGATGGAAATAACATGACCAGCTTCAAAGAAAGTAATTGCTGGAAGAGAAACTCAACCTCAGAGGTAAAAGAAGTACTGAAGAGAAAATCATCTGTACGAAAGTGAAATCGAGGAAATAGTCTACCTCAAGATTATTTTAAGAAAAATTATAATACCAGTTAAGGAAGAAACTTTAACAAGAACTCCATTAAAAATACAAAAAAGAAAAACCTATAACGTTTTGTGTAAAAGTTGTGTATTATATTGATATATAAAGTTAATATTTCATATTAATATAGCTTCATGTTTTAAGTGCCTTAAGAATCACTCATAAAACTAATTCTTTAATTTTATTTACTTGAGATAAAAATAGTTTTTATTTTTTTAACCAAGGTTGCAGCTTACACATTAAAAAATGCGACTAGGAAACAGCATTTTTTGTAAAACAAAAATGGATGCCATTTTTGAGCTTAGAAAAAAGACAATAAATTCAAACTGTTATTTATGAACACTGCAGTAATCCAGGAATTCACTCACTACAAAACATATTTCAATTTCAAGCAACAATTTTTTTTCTGGATATCATAAATAGGTCCTTAACCATAATATGTTGTATTTACTTTTTATTTATAACTTTTAAAATAATAATTTACTTTTTATAAATAATTTTTATTTTATTAAGTTTTTTCAAGTTCCTTTACTTACTCATGTTACCTATTAGGTATAAGGCTATAATTAAAAATAAGAGAATAGTTAAGCTTTGCTCATATTAATATTATAAATTAATGGGTATCATTTCCGGAGGTTGTCGCTTTAAATCCCAACAAGTTTAAACTTTTGATTCGTTTCCTTTTTAATATCCTCCCAAATACAAACAATCGTGTATTAGCATGGGAAAAAAGGTGTATTTATTGGAAATGTGTTTTTGAAATTTTGGTAATCATTCGATAAGAAATAAATGTTTCAGCTAACATTTCGAAGTATGGATAATATTGTTGAAACGTTCATTTCTAGATCTAATGATTACTGAACTACTCACATTTCCCATAATTACATTCCATACTAAATAAAGCTCATGATAACATGTATTTTTGTAAAATATAAAAAGGGAAACGAATGAAAACTTAAAACTTGTGACTCAAATCAAAGAGACAACTTTCGGAATAATTACCAATTAAAGAAAATAATATATTTTATGCTTTGCTTATTCTGTACACGGTTTTAAACTTTTTTTTTTTTTTACTGCATTATTTTGGAGTTTGTATCGTTTTTTAAATGATTTTTTATCGAACATTTTTTTAAACTCCTCTTTTATTAGTTCTTTTCTGCACGTTTTTCAATTTTTTAACTTCAGTTTTATGTTTTCTATTGATTTTTTTCGGATTTTAATTTTCTAAATGTGGTCTCTATTCATCACCATAAGAAACAAAATTAATAATTTTGTTGTTATTTGTTGTTGCTTAGAGGCATAAAAACCTATGGTCATCAACGCCTGTAGATTTTTGATTTTTATGATTATTTATCTTTTAAAAAAAAATATTAATTATAAATATTGGTTTCTACTTATCTTGACTGTTATGGATATTATATGTTATGGTTAAAAAATAAAATAAAAAACTAATATATATATATATATATATATATATATATTAGTTTTTTATTTTATATATATATATATATATATATATATATATATATGTGTGTGTGTGTGTGTGTACATATATAATAAGGAAATAAAACAATCGGAAAAAACAACAAATGCATCTATAGGCAATGGATGATCAAATATTGGTTATTAATTTACAGTGTGTAATTAATTTCACCACTTTGTAGATTTCAGATTTGTTGTCTCTAAGTGATTCTCTGACATCGGGTGGTACCATGAGCTGATTTAATATTTTTTTATAGAAGCAGCATTCCACAAATATATTTAAATAGTCTGATACAAATATTTTGATTAAACTTAGGGCATATCGGAGGTGCATCCCTTGTAATGAGATGTGCGTGGGTAAGCCGAGTAATAAATAAATAGGGGCCAGCAAACGTTTCCCGAACAAAATTAGGGTTGAAATTTTACTTTGTAGTAGGAGAGTAGGAGTTTGCAGGAGCTCAACTGATCAAGCGCTTCCGATGGTGCTGAAGCCTCGCGGATTTTCCTTGTAGTTCTAGTCGCTGCTCAAAGGTAGCAGCATAATCGGCCCGGGTTTCAACCCTCGCTATTGAACTCCTGTGAACTCCTACTCTCCTAATACAAAATAAACCTTTTCATCTCTAATTTACTTCGAAAATCCTTGGATGGATGGTGCTGGTCCCTATAGGCTCATAATAGAAATATATATATTTTTTACTGCCCTTATTTGTAAATCTTTTGAGAAATAAATAAACTATTATTTTAATGTTTATAATTATTTCAATATAATATAATATTCTGAAAAGAACTGTTTCTTTGTTAGATTACATGGTAGGGAACACCATTATGTAGATTTTTCTTCTACACACTTATTACATTATGTTAACATTTCTTGGTAGAATGTTATAAATATAGATGTTCCGTTCCGATTTTATGATATGGTTTTTTGCCATATAAGATGTAATTATTAATAACAAATAAAAGCCAATTATAGGCAAAATATAGAACTAAATAAGTTAAATATTCCTAGTACCGCAAGCTCTGTATGAAATAGCCGACTGTTTTTAGATATTTTTATTTTAACCAGATTTTAGACCTCTATATATAATATTTATAAATTTTTCTTATACACATTAACATTAAAAATGATTCAGGTCCCAACATTAAAAAATGGATTGAGAAATTAATCTATGCTATTTTGGGCACACTTTCTTTAAATGTTATTTAAAATTTTAGGTGAATATATTTGTTTTTTAAATCATAGTCAAAGTTGATAGTAACTACAGTTATGAATTAAGCAATAAACATATATTAAAAGAAAAGGAAGAATATATTATTTTTATTTTGTGGTTCTGAATTGAAAAATTGCTTGGAAAGTCACCAATTATTTCTCTATTAAATATGAACATATTTGAAAATAAATGACTATTTTGATAGGCTGAAGAGTTCATAGCCAGTGCAAATTTCAACTATTCGCAGATAACACTATTTGTTTAAAAAAATTAATGTGTCCACTTATAGAAAGCATTTGCTAGTTTTAATGTATAATAAACACCATTTAATGCTTTTAAATAATGCCAGTTATAATGAATAAGATATTTATTTTATTTTCAGTTTAAGATTTTGTGAGTAAAGTTGATCCCTAATTTTTTGTATCATTAGAGCAGTCTAGTGGTTCTTAAAGCATACTCTAGAATCTATTCTTGTTTTTTGAATTCACAGAAATGAAATACTTCACAATTCAGTAGGTTAAACTCGGCTTACCATGATTTTTTTATAAATGTTTTCTAAAATAAACTAACCACTGATTATCAGGGTCTAGTAGTTGGTACTAATATATTATTTTACCATACCAAACCATCTCTTCTAGTTCATTAGCAATTGGTAGATAATTTTAATTGCTACACTATTAAAAAATTACTTCAGAACTACAGAAAAAAAGGTAAAGGGAGAGGATTGATTGAAATTAAAACTAAAATTTAGTAAACATTTAATATAATTAAGGAGGCATATTTTTTCCTTTTTTTAAAATGGATATCTTAAGGTAGGAAAAAAGGAACTGGGGCTAGGTCTAGGAATGTACTTACACAATTGAAATCAGTTTTTTCTTTCTTAAGTAATAAATAGGTAAACAAAGTGTAAATATTACATTAAATTTGGCAGTTTCCAGAAAATTTATATTTATTGCAACTATAGACAAATAGACAGATAGCATATTTGAGCAGGAAAAAATATGATTGCAGAGATTTTGGAATTATTTTCAAGAATGTACACATATATAATATAATCGAAAAACAATTTACACCATTTAATTAAGTTAGATACATAATTGAAATACACTCAGCTATCTGTTATCTGTAAACCTTGATTTACAAGAAACTTAAATCGAATAAAATAATACAAACGTTCTAAAAAAATGAAGCCATGTTAATAGCTGTACAGATTCAAGTGTGCCTACAATTTATAAGAACATGGGGGAAAACAGTTTCTCAAAATCACTGGCTACAGCCGAACACTTAGAATCAATACCTTATTTTTACAATATGCATAAATTGCAGTCTAACCCCCGTAAATTGATCTGGATATACATAATATATATATATATATATTTATATATTTTTGTTTATTAAATACCTTTTCTCATTAATTTAGTTTCTATGATAATAATTAACACATGGTTATCATTCTTATAAAGCCTGATAGCATGTTATTTTATTACAATGGAACAATAGCTTTTTCATATTTTATTTTTTATAATGGAGGCAAAATCTTTCAGCAGAATTACACTCCATTCAGGAAAATTCACTCGAAATTCACAACTAAGAGAATAAGACCACATATAAGTTGTTTTAACTTCAGATACAGATCATCTTCTGGTCATCAGCTCCAAATACTCTCTATATTTATGTATACTTTTATAATAACAAATACATTGTTCACTAATAATTAACACAGTTAAAATAATGGAGTTCATTACCAAGGAATCACACGGATACGCACATACACGATAACAAAAATCATACTAGCAAAGACCGGGGAGCTCTAAATGAGGGCTGAACCCTTTTTGATACACACCTTTTAGATGTCGGTTTCTTCATCTTCTTAAAGTTGTCGAAGATGCGGAGAGAACTCAATTTGTATTTTTTATTTATATTTTAAATGTATTAAACATTTATATGCTATCATAGAAGTAATCCATAAAATAGCATCGTCTCAGTGCTCGATAATAGAGAAATGAGGAACTTTCACGTAATATAAAGAGGGTTACAATAGCAAAATTACAATACAATACCTAGTATGCTCTTTGCTCTGCCAAAGTTGTACAGAGCTAACCCTAACCCATAACTAATAAGATAAAGAAAACCCTGCTCTGGGAAAGCAGAGCGGTTGGTGGACATTTTATCCATTTCTTCATGATGAGAGGACATTGTTACTGTTCAGAGCTGTTAGTTGTTTCCTCCTTCTTTTCTTGTTTAGTATTTCCAGGGTTTGTCTGCTCCTGTAATTTATCTCCTTCATTCTTGCCTTCAACATCAAGTTTTACAGCGTTACCTAAGGAAAAAATATTTAAACTTATTTAATGAATTTTATTAAAGTTCCTTCTTTAACCTAAGAAGGGGAGAGGAGGGAATGGACGAGGCATTATCACCAATTACAATAGAACTCCTTATGGTGGTATTCAGTTAAAAACATTAGGCATGTGCCTGAGGAGCTGAGAAAAAATATTCCATATTTTTTCTTTTCTTTGGTATGCAAGAATTTAAAGTAAATACCATTAAAAAATTTAGATAAAATTGGCAAACCAGAAGTAGTAATTATCTTTGATATTCATAACAGAATTTGATAGAAAAAACAAAACATATTATATCTATATTTGGAATACAGGCATTTTATGTTAATGGGGAAAATATATTTTAATTTGGTAACAAGAAATAAACCAGAAGTAGTACTTAACTTATAGCATCAAGCACATTTCGGTACAAAAATATATTTAAAACTGCTAAAAGAGGTCCAGGCCTCATTCACTAACTGAATTGATGCGTCACCATACAAAAAATATCAACAGAAATAACAAATTAAATTTTAGATATTTTTCATAAACCAGGAGGTACTTTACTTGGTACATTATAATGATGTTTACTTTTTGCCATATCGATGCCTTAGTTCACACATGTGTTAAGTGCCGAAAACAAGATTTTACATGAGTCAACTTTGATAATAATTTAATACAAGAAATACAGTTCAAGTTAAAGCACACAATATATTTTTCTAATCTTCACAGCTTCTCTATTAATTTTATATCAACATATGATCTATGATTTTCTGATCACAACTTCCCAATATTATTTATATAACAAAACCCATTTTTGAAAAATTTTCACTTAACACAATTGTCAACTAAGGGATCGAATGATATGATAAGAAAGATACAATTATTTATTAAGATTATAGTAATGGCTCCTGCTAATACAGGTAATGATAAAAGCAATAATAAAGCGGTAATACCAACTGATCAAACAAATGAAGGGATTCGTTCAGGAATTATTCCTGCCAATATTGGTAATAATAGAAATAAAATTTACAGCCCCTAAAATAGATGATACACCTGTTAAATGTAATGAGAATATAGCAAGATCCACAGTATAGAATCCGTCAGTTTTGAAGTTGGACATCTGAAATTTTGGATTTACGAGTCTTATATTTTTTTTAAATAATTAAAATATTTATTTTAAATGATCTTTCACGAAACTTTTATATATATATTATATATATATATATATGCAGGGTCTCCCGAATGAATGCAAAACTTCTGGAACTTATAGGGGGACCGAAAAACTAAGACAAAAAGTCCTTTAGAGATTTGCTCGTTTTAGAAAAAATCAAAAAAAGAAACAAAACAAGTTTTCATTTTTATACTTATTTATTTACATTTATATTTATGTCATGTTCTTTTTAATGTAAATATTGCTCAAAATGTTGTCCTCTTGCACCAATGCAAGCATTACATCTAGCACTCACTTGATAAATTGCAGCTAAACATTGTTCTGATAATTGGTGCACTGCATCTATGATTCGCTCTCTTAAGTTGATTGGCACCGAATAAACTTTCTGCTTCAAGGTTCCCAATACAAAGAAATCCATGGGTGTCATATTAGGTGATCTGGGTGGCCAAGGTACTACTCCTCCATGTACAATCCATCGTTGTGGATAATTTATATCCAGTCAAGCTTGAGCAACTCAGCTATAATGAGCTGGACATCCATCGAGTTGGAACCACATTTCAATCCACTGTTGTAAGGGAATGTCATCTAAATAATTAGAAAATTCGTTCTCCAAAAAATGTGTAAATGTGATACCATTCAATCTTCCAGGTAAAAAATATGGTCCCACCAGTAATCCGTATGGTTTCAAATTCCAAGCCAAAAGTTAATAGCAAATTCATGCTGAAACCTATCCTCTCTAATAGCTCTGGGATTTTCAAGAGCCCATACATGATAATTTCTTTGATTAACTATTCCTCCTCTTGTAAAGGTAGCTTCATCGGTTCATATAATTTTTAATGGAAATAAATTATCATCGCGAATTTTTTCAAGAAACCAGTTACTAAAATTCAATCTCTTGACATAATCTTGAGGTAATAAATTCTGAACTCTTAGAAGATGGTATGGGTAGCGATTATCACCTTTCAAATTCGCCATATTGCTTGCCGCGATATTGCTAATGCAGCAGATGCTCTTCGGATGCTAGTGTCAGGATTGTTATCGACGTGGCGTTGGACACTATTTCTTCTCCGATAATCTTTTCTTACTGCTGCCTGGAATTGGTCGCCTTCATTACATATTCAGTATGATCCAGTCTCTCGTAGTCTATTGAAAGTTACCAAAAAGACTCGTCGCTTAGAAACTCTTCTATTTGGAAATAGGCGCGCATACTCCCGCACCGCTTCTAAAGCATTACCGTTACAGAAACCATACACAAAAATCATATCAGCGCATTCAACATTAGAATATGTATGCGCCATTGTGGCTGATGCTATTCACACAAAAATATCTGAGTAACTGACTGAAGACTGATTTAGGAATTATAATCCTAGAAGGAAGCCAAAATGTAAACAAATAAAAGAATGTAAAGGATAACGTTGTGTTTACATATCTCACTGCCTAGCCTGATGAACTTTGAAAGGTGATAATCGCTACCTGTAACACTTTTGTTTTGTTTCTTTTTTTGTGATTTTCTCTACAACTAAGCAAAAACGAGCAAATCTCTAAAGGACTTTTTGTCTTTTTTTTTCGGTCCCCTATAAGTTCTCGAAGTTTTGCCATTTAAATTCGGGACACCCTGTTTATGTATATGTATATATGAATGATTTAATACCATTTAAGAAGTAAAAACCATTATTACATATACATATACATATACATATATATATATATTTTACGAGGGCTACTCAGAAAGTAAGGAACGTTTCAACCTGATGCGGGCCAACAGTGTATAGATTGGTGTGCTCGTGCTAGGCACCTCAGTCAGCATCAAGCTATGACAACGGTAACATCTCCGCACTACTCCCCTCTTTTTTTATATTCAAATTTTAAAAGAGTACTGCAATCCAAAATCCCACCAGTTGTGAGGTGCGGTCTGTGATTTGTTTTTTGTAGGCAAAAATCTTAAAACAAATAAAAATTCACCAATTAAAAAGCGCTGAGGAAAATTGTCATCCGAAATATTGCTTTTGCATGACAATGCCTAACGGCAAACCGTATTCAAGAACTCCTGAACTCGTTCAACCGGGAAGTTTTTCCTTCCTGGCACAGGAATTTCAAAGCTTGTCCACCGCTATGATAAGTGCCTGAATTTGGATGGCGATTATGTTGAAAAGTAATATTTTAGCCCCTTTTTCTCATGTACACAATAAAATGTTTTTTTTTTTAAATTCCAAAATATTCCTTACTTTCTGAATAGCCCTCGTGTAACATTGATGTTGAATTGGTACTGTGAATAAATAATTAGTATTAACTTAATACTGATTGATATAGCATTGCAAGACCAGATTATAATTTTAATTGATTCAAGATCACTTTTTGAGACAGATTTATAATGTAATAGACATTCGAAGAAACCATGTGTTATCAACACCAAATAATTTTAATAGGGGTTATAACATGGCAGATTTTGTATTGATAGATTTAAAGGTGAACTGAGAATTCTAACATAGCCGAATAACTTATTAAAAATCAAGATCTTTATTTGATAGTTGCCATAGGATTGCATAGCTAGTTTCCATAGCACTAAAAACCTCCGATGAAGACGGGAATAGATTCCTCCCTGATCTATTATTAAAAATTTAATGCGCAGAGAGTGACTTTCCATGAGAAAGTCATGGAATATGCATCAGTGGTTGATGCTGAGTGCCCCAAAGTTGGGTGAAACTAAAAAAAAAAAAAAAAACTCCAAATAATATTCCTTAATATTTTTTTTACTAACCTTGCTGTTGATAATATTGGCTGGTGATCTTCTGTAGATGCTGTTGCTGTGAGACTGGTTGTGGACGGGACTGTTGCACCCTGTGCCTCTGAGGCTGTAGGCCAGGGTAGCTGGGAGGCCTTTGGATAGGAGTAGGGTAGCGAGCGACACCAGCATTGCCGCCCAAACCATTGCCATTATTATTTCCAGTCCTGACACCTTGAGGAACGGGAGGTACGCCACCTCGCCCGCCCAACTGTTGCTGTGGATTGTTGTTCCCACCTCCCTGGATCACCTAATGAGTAACAATTAATTAAGGCAAACAAAAAATATCTATTTTTTATTATTGTATTAACTATAATTCATATTTTAAACTATTATACAAGAGAAATAATAAACCGAAGATATGGCCTTGTGAATACATTTTTATTATAAAGACATTATTTCATGAGATAAAAAATGAGTAAATTTCAAATGAAAAGTATCTCATGAAACTACATCGATTACTGAATTACCCCTAAGGTAGCCAGTAGTATTCAAAAAGGATGAGAGCACATAGTATCAAAGATAATACTACAAACTAGTGGACTTTTTTTAAAAATTTATTTATTGAAATTTACAACTGTATAATAACAGGTTGTAAGTAATAGTATAAGTAAATAGAATGAAAGATAAATAATGACGTGAGATTAAGGCAAGTAAAAAATCTACCCACTAGTAGCATTCCAAGTGGAGTATTCATTTTATATTTAGTCTTATTTGCCAAATAGAATATGGGATTGTCTCAGTAGTAAGTGGTTTTTGGGGCTTATTTAGATTTATCTGTGATAGAAATACAAAAACTTTCAAAATTCAATTGTATTCAGTAAAAATTTTACAAGGTTTGCCAAGAAAGTTAGTATAAAAAAAAATTTAATGAATTAATTCAATATTGCTCCCTAAGACACAAGACATTTGTACCATCTCTGTTTACAATTTCGGAAGTCTCCTTGGGATTATTCTTTAGTGAGGTTCTTTAGGTAATTGGTGATTTTTGTTATGATAATTACCTCTTCTCAGTTTGCTCGTATTAGATCGAGTCTGATCTAAGGGGACTGAAGGATCCTACATTACAACAATGCAATAGCACACTTTGTTAATTTTACATGATTTTCTGACCTTAATTTCAATACCATGTTTCGTTTCGATTTGAAATCATGTTACCTTTTCTTGTTCTCCACATTGAAGATGGTGTAAGTTTATCAAGTCTAAGCAGGACAACTTTAAAGAGGATAAAATGTATCTAATAAATGATAACTTTTTTCCACAAATAAATTTTTTGAAGAAACAAAGAATTTAGGAAGAATAATGCCTGGCAAGCAGTTTTAACTATGTTCTGAATCTGTATTAACAAATCTTAAGTACAACTAAGGAATGCTCAGATGTAACTTTAGTAAAAAGCAGAATGCAATCACAAGATTAGAAGTGATAATCTTAGCATTTTATTGATATAAATAATCTATAAAAAAAACTTTGATTAACAGAGATGTTAAACATGGTAAAAAATGAACGTACCAGGTTGGATTGGGCTGGGTACGCAGTGAACTTATGGTGCCCTTGTGTAGGTGATGGTTGCTGTGGTGTCTGGGACTGCTTACCACCAGCACCACTGTTCCCGGCGTTCCTCGACTTAGGAGAAGGGATTTGTCCACCACCACCTATTGAAACAAAAACAAAAGGGTTAACATTCAAATAGATCTCAGTCACATATGAATATAAAATAACAAGTATAAAGATTTTCAGTGTGTCACAAACTCAAAATATTAAAAAAAATAATACACTGAAGGAGCGATGATTAAATAAAGTGAAGAGAAAAGTATAATAAATAAATAAGAAAGATGTATGGAAAGAACAAAGGTGTTCGCATTTCATAATTTGTTCATTAGAAATGTTTAAATTTTTCATAAGTCAATAATATTCCCAAGTTAAAAAGATAAGTGAAAATCCTATTTCAAGTCCTAAAAATGTAGTTCTAGGGTTTTTAATGTGTTATTTTAGGACAAATGGAGTTGTCACATTTTATACTAAAAAAAATTGTTTACAACTTATTGCATATCAGGATTAGCAGTTAATATAGAGAAAAATATTATCTAGTTGTATCACACTGTATGTCAGTTTTTGGGTAAATCTTTTTATAATGAGAATGAACAAAATAGAAGTTATGGAGAACGGAGATAGTTGGGGGTGCAGTCAAAAAAACACCAAATAAGTACCAGACTTATATTTAGTCAGTGCCAAATCTGGTACTTATTTGGTGTTTTTTTGACTCCACCCCCAACTATCTCCGTTCTCCATTTTATCATCCAGTCAACTATTTTCCTCTCATACATGAAAAAAAAATAGAAGTTAATTCAAGCAAATTTCAAAACTCTCGCATCAGAACCATAAAGGATCTACCGATGGAATTGAAGTATTTACTATAGTTTAATGTTCTAATTGTTTCCCTTCCTTTTGCAACTCATGAATTGATATTTATATTTTAATCAAATATTAAAAAATGTTTCGATGTGATACAACTAAATGGTTGGAAAAAAATTTAGTTAACAACAACCAAAAGCTGAAAAAGTAAATGACAAAAATTATTACCTGTAGAAAAAACCGAGTTAATATCCTGATTTGTCGAAGGCGATTTTGCAGGATCAGATGCATGCTGGCCAGTAACAGGGTTACCACCAGCAGCTTTAAGGTAAGCTGCTGGGGCTTGTCCCCTAAAATGCCCCATCTAAATAACATAACGGATACTAACGTTAGCTGTGTTCATAATACTCCTAAACTATTGCAAGAATAAAGTTTAAGTTAATACAGAGAGGATTAACAGCCGAAATGGGGGTTCAAAATGTTACCATAAGGCAACATTCTAAAAAGCCTAACACATAAGTGAACAAGACCATTAGGATCTGTATTCATGAGCTGTAGAAAGGGATAAAAAGTAAATATATATTAAAAAAAGTAATCATTCCGCAGATTGTCGCTTCAAGTTGAGTTACAAGTTTTAACTGTTCACTCGTTTCATTTTTAATATTTTCCAAAAATACAAGTTATTATGATCTTTAATATGGTAAAGAGAATGTAATTATGGGAAATGCGTACACTACTATAATAATTTAATCTAGAAATGAATGTTTGAACAAACATATATCATCTATACTTCGGAATATTAGTTGAAAGGTTTATTTCATAATGAAATGGTTACCGAAATATGCTAATTACCCATAATTACATTCTATTGTCCATACTAAAGTTCACGATAACTCGTATTTTTGGAAAATATTAGAAATTAAAGGAATAAAGAGTTAAAACTTGTTTTAACTCAACTCAAAGAGACAACCTACGGAACAGATACCCAAAAACCTGTGAGCCATATACATTCAGTGCTACAGAACTAAGTGGCTCGGATTAGATGGTTTGCAAATAAAAAATAGATTTGTTAAGCAAAAAAAAAATCCTAAAATAATATTAATATCTTTTACATGATAAAAAGCAACTGGAATAAAAAATAAACCATTACAGAATGAAAAAATTTATAAAATATTTATCAGAATTTATAAGAAAAAGGTTTTCAATTTTTTTTTCTTTTTTAAATATTTGGATAGTATGGAATAGGGATAAATAAGTCTGCTGTATAAGAAAAAAAAAATGAAAATACCAGACATGGAAAATCCTGAATTACATGATAACTTCTTATGTATATATTAAAATGTTTGTACGGTAAAGAAGCGAGATGAACAGACCTGGGAGGAATAAGGTACGCCAACGGGGTTGTTGGAAGCAGGCTGAGCTGGCGCGGTCGACTGAGCACCGAAGCCTTGCATTCCAAAAGCGGTAGCGGCGTTATGTAGTGCTGCTGGCTGGCTACCACCTCCTGCAAGGATAGAGCTTCCTGGCTGGAAGAGACCTGTTTGGCCTCCTGTAACATAACAGGCAAATATATTGTAAGTACAACAACGGTTGATTTTATTTTTTATAAACCATTTGGACAAATTTAAGTTTAACATATTTAGTTTTATCTTGGTTTAAATTATTTAAATCTGCTCCTTTAGCTTTAATTTTTTGACCGGATTAAGATTATGAAGAAAGTAAGAAAAAAACTACATAACTTAAAAATTGTCATTTTTAAAAATCAATATGATACATCTGTGGCACCTGTGCATAGTGGGCTAAGTCGAATTTTGTGAATTTCAAGCTATCTTAGGATACTTAGGATTGTAATTTTTCTGAACTTATTTTAAGTTCAAGATTGGAGTATCAGCCCACGATTCACAAAGGAATATCCTTCATTGCAATGGACGGAACACTTAGCTTGTTAGACACAAGGAAAGAGAAAAAGATTACGATTTTAAGTAGATAGCTTGAAATTCTCAAAATTCGACAGCCCACAATGCACAGGTGCCACAGATATAAGTCAATGAGGACAAAATCAAAATAGCTAATTTTATGAATTTGATTATATGAAAATGAATTTAAAACAGGAATACAATAAAACATTTTGTTTAAGAAGGAGTAAAGATCAGAAGGTTGATTATATTTCTAATAACAAACACAACAGCATACTGTCCAATTGGGTGAAAAAATAATACAGGCAATAAATTTTATTCAGTTTCAGAACAGGTGAGTTGATAAATGAAAAGAGAAAAAGATCTTAATAAGTAAAAATAAAAACAATTTATAAATAAATACTATTTGGAAAATTTATTTAAATCAAGTTTAACTCATAAGGACCGTTAATCTAGTTTTTTACAAATATGTGCATCTATTTTTATGTTATCAGTTATTAATTTTACTAATGGTAGATAAAGTAGCCAGATTAAACAGGTATAGCTGTCCATTTTGTTATTCTTAGGGACTGAGAGTTCAAGAATAAACACAAACTTATCACTCCTTAATACCACACTAGTATTAATCCACATTTATAAAGTGATTGTGCCCTCTGATGGTCTGCTTTTGTGTTTTAAATATTATAAAGTAAACTTTCATCGTTATACTAAAAATAATAAGTACTATTGTAAATAACACATAATGTTGTAAGCTTAGTCATTTCATACTTAAATTGTTTATTTACTCTTTTGATATATATTTTTGTATTCAAGTTCACATCTTGGGTGTTTGAATAGTGTATAAATAACTTAACAACTTTTGTATTATTAAGTGAAAGGTGAGTAATAAGTTAAAGTGTTGATGATTTATCTATAATTAAAACATATTTATTGTTTGACCTAAGTAAAGGGATTTCAATTTTGTCTGTTACATTAAAACAAAACTAAAAAATTGGATAATTAGAAAAAAAAATGAGAAAGTTTCCCATATTTTATTGATCACTCAGTTATGTGAACATTAAACAGAAGTAAAATCAAGAAAATAATAAAATAATAAATGTTAAGAATGACCATGGAGAACATTACAAACTCCAAGTATATCAAAATTAATTTACAACTATTAAAAGATTAATAAAGTACAAATTTATGAGTAAAAATATTTAAATTAAATAAAAATGACTTATAAGAAAAGAAAACATTGAAAATGACTTAATAAGTCGAAACCTATTTTAAATAAAGAAAAAATTTTTTGACTGGAAAAAGGTTTTTTACTCACTTGAATGAATGATTCAAGAAAATAATATAAAATAGAATAATAATTATTAATATATTCTGATTAAAATTAGAAAGTTATAAAGTTCTTGAGAAATGAAAAAGACCCAAGTATGTTTCTATTGTAGCTAACATGTCCTGTAACCACTACGACCCATGAAGAAGTCTGGGGGGTTCAGTATATGGTAGAGACTGTACTGTTTCATGGACAATGGTTCTGCAAGGAGGTGACTTGTCCTAGGTCACGTTTAATTACCAGGTTTTCCCCCTTATTTTGGGTACCCTATTTTTATAATATTTTATAGAGGTTGGGTGAACCCCAGGAGGATCCTAGATCCCATATGATCCATCTCCTGCCGCAAACAGACTAAATAAAAGTAACTGCGTGCAGCGGAATTTGGAACATGATCTCCAAAAATAACATGGCAACTCAGTGCTCTACCACCGAACCATTCCGCTACCAGCTAACATGTTACAGAAGTTTAAAAAGTTAGGATGTTTGATGTGAACTGAAAGTTCACTTTCTGAACTGACACCTTGATTACTTCCCGGACAATTTGGGAGATGTTAGTGAGGAGCAAGGTGAGTGTTTTCACCAGGATGTTAAAGTGATGGAAAAACGCTACCAGGGCCGCTGGAACACCAACATGATGGGGGACTACTGTTGGACACTCCACAGAGAAATTCAATAAGCAACTCATCGTAGAAAAAGCTATACAAGAATCTTCAAAGAAAAAATATAAAGTACAGACCAATTCCAGCTGACAAGTGAAACCTGTATTAGCACATTATATCACTGTTTTAATTAGCCACTGTAAATTCAAACCATGCTTATGATGTAACATAGTGTTTCATTCACCCTGTATACTGTATAGGGGTTTATAACTATATAATACAAAGCATATTGCTGGAAAACTATGGGTGATACAAAAAAACTAAGCCCAGATTTAGATTCAGCACAAGAATCTATGATGATTAACCATTAAAGTTAAAAAAAGTTCTAAAAAATTGTTTTTTCTGTTGTCCTGGGTAATATTAATGATATATATATATATATATATATCATTAATTATATATATGGGATCTAGGAACCTCCTGGGGCTCTCTAAAATATAAATATAGGGTACCCAAAATAAGGGGAAAAACCTGGCGATTGAGCGTGACCTAGAGCAAGTCACCTCCTTTCAGAACCGTTGTCCGCCAAACAGTACAATATCTACCATGTACTGAACCCCAGACTCGTTCATGGGTCGTAGTGGTACAGGTTTTATATATATATATATATATATATATATATATATATATATATATATATATATATATATAAATAAATATATATATGCCTGTGTGTGTGTTTAATACATTAAATCATAATTATCTAAATATTGTTATTTTTAACTACTAAAGCAATATTAAACATTGTAGCTGCAGACTTAGTGACTTAGTTTTCTTATCTTATAAGGCTTTCAAGTCAAAGGTTGGCTCCAGATTAATAATTTTACTTGTTTATTCAAAATAAAACTAATATTCTTTTTTTATCTACTAATAGTCAATCATTGGTAAAAAAAAAAAATCCGCACAGTTAGTTGATGTGTATTTGGAAAAGGGTTAACACCGGGTAAATATGACTGCAGATAGATTTAAAGTAGAACTTAAGTTAACACATTTGAAGTAAACTAAAAAAATGTTGATTTATAAATTTATCTCTTAATTACTATTCTGATAATCATTTTACAAATATTATGTGTAGTGAAACAGAAAAATTAAGATAACTTCTTTAAAACTGCCAATGATAAATGAAAAAATACATTTTTTTTTTATTAGATTCTAAAATTGTTTTGTACAGTGCCTCCTCAATTTCTGTTCATGCCAATCAATCAATACGGGCTCTACAACCCAGTACGGGTCTTGGCCGTATCAAGGCGCTGCCTCCACTCCTCTCTGTCTTGTGCCAGGGTCCGCCAAGCTCTTGATCCAATGAGGAGAATCCCTCTCGATCTCGTCTACCCATCTCAGTAGCGGACTTCCACGTCTCCTTCTCCCATCCATACCTAAAAAGAAGTTTCTTCTGAGTAGCGTTTTTGTCCATCTTAGCCACATGCCCAGCCCATCTTAGCCTGGAAATTCTTATGGGTTGTACCACATTGGGCTCCTGAAAAATTTGGTACAGCTCTGCATTATACCTAAATATTATACCTGAACTGGTCACCCACTCTTACCACTCCAAACATTCTTCTTAACACTTTCCTTTCAAAGAGCAGTAAACTGTTAGCGTCAGATTTTAACAAAGGCCAGGTTTCTGAGGAAGGGTTAAAACAGATCTAATAAGCGTTTTGTACAGTGTAGCCTTGGTCTTTTTTGATAATAGACGACTTCTCAATGTCTTGGCCAATCCAAAATAACACTTATTTGCAGCTAATATTCTTTTCTGTACTTCTGGGCTGGTCGTGTTGTCCGATTAGATCAGTGAACCAAGATACTGAAAACCATCAACACCCTCAAAAGTAGTCAGCAAAAGTGATATGAGGTGCTGGTGGTCTTGGAGGGTTAGTCACCATGTATTTAGTCTTAGACTGGTTTACTTGGAGCCCCATGCTGCGTAGTCCTGCTTGCTCTAAGGCAAGAAATGCCTGTTCCAAATCTCTCTCTGACCTTCCCACTATATCAATATCGTCCGCACAGGCAAGAACTTGAATGGATTTGGACAGAATTGTACCGGTCACCTGTATTCCTGAGTTCCTAATCACCTTCATGCCAATAACCAATATAATAAAATATTTTATATACTTTTAAAAATGTAAATGAATCGTAGGAGAAAAGAACAATGCAGTATGCATACCAAGTCAAATGTAATAATGAACAACAATAACTCACAAACTAATTACTTAAAGATTTCAAATTTTAGTCCTCTATTGATATTTTTAAAGTATAAAAATTTAGGAATAATGAGATATTCAAAGACACTTAATGCAATAGCAAAAAAGTGGATTGTGTTACATTTAATGTACAAGATTTTTTTTTTAATTTCAGTTAAGTACCAATTTAATCAAAACTTCGTTTGGTTCAGTGTCAACTTGGTACATTATAATAATTAAAAAACGTTTAGCAATAATGATATTATTATTTCTATTTAAATAATAAACTATTTGACACAGCTATAGGAATATGTTTATTAAATTTTTTTAAACTGCTTTATCTATTTTCTTTTTCAAGTTGAAGGGAAGAAGAAAGCTTGAAATACTAATCTTTGATTTTAAATTAGTAGGAAAAAAAATTTGGCCTTTTTACTTACCTTCAATAGATATTATTTTATAACTAGCAAAGTCATATTCATGCCTCAAATATTAACAGATAGAAAATTTAACTTATTTTCACTCGAATTTACCAAATTAAATACTGTAGCACATTTATTTGTCCATATTATATTTCGTGTTCACAAATAAGAGTTCATTTTTGCCTTAATATAATTTTTCATACTCGAATGTTCTTCTATTGAATTCCAATAAACACATAATACAATCAATTTAGTGTAACTAAGAATCTATGTTTAAAAATTAATAGTTCAGACAATTTATTAGTTATGTTGTATATAACTAGTTTAGTGATGTATCTTTTTTTTTAACTAGCTTTTTTATGATATATTACATCGAGATATGTTTTGCACGAAGTACTTCAACAGAGAATCATCAGCATAATAGAAACATACTTGCAAACTTTTCGATTCTCATCTGATAATGTCAAGACAGGTGTTTTTTTTTTAATGTAACAAAAATATTTGATGTGTCCTTTACAAGTGATTAAATATTTATAACAAGTTTGTTGCTCTAAATTCACACTCGTCATGAAGTTATAATAATTTTTTTTACTAAAATGCTGGAGAAAACAGAGGTTAGGCTATTACCAGATTTCAGCTAATCAAGAATACATGATTGATTTTTCTTAAACTATTCATAACTACTTTAGTAGGAAGTGTTCACATACACAAATGTAATAGCAATAAAAACTTCCTAAGGTAAATTAAGATTTATCTTGAACTATCACCAAATTACATTATTGTCTGATTATCTATTGGATATTATTTTGTCCATGTCTGAGTACTGAAGCCAGGCGTCAGAACAAAACTACCAATACCAAATTATTAGACATAATGAAATTTGGAAGGTGAGCAAAAAAAAATAAAGATTAATCTTGGAATGCTCAACTTAAAATGGATTAGTTGATTATCTTCCCCCCCCATCAGTTGTATCATATTTTAGCTGATAGGTCCAAAACTTAGGTTTTTTGAAAATAACAAGCTATATGAGCACTTTTACTTCATGATTCAAAAGAGTTATTATTTAATATGATTGTTTTGCATTATAAGTAGTTCTGCATTATAAATTTTATTTAAAATTTATGCTGCAATACAACTCGGCTTCTGTTTAAAGGTATAAATTATATGAATTATTTGGGGACAGGATAGTGGTAAGTAGACAAAGGCTATATCCATAATCTCCTTGGCAATATTGTTAAGTGAGAAAAATGTTTATTAACCCATTTATTTATGTCCACTGATGCGTATACGCAACATTAATTTAACATTTTTTTTTAATTTTTATAAATTCAAATATTTTTATATTTTGTTACATCAGTTTAATGTATATTATATATATAATATTATTTAAGGTGTGTAATTATGAAAAAATAATTTTTGTTTTTTTTTAACCCATTGAAAAATAACAGTACAGTAGGTTTTATTTCAACACTAATGAGTACTAAGATTTGTGTGCAAATTGTAATTTTTTATTTCTTTGAAGAAGTTTATTATTCAAACTATTGTAATAAAAGTTTTCATAAAGCCGATATTATTGTATAATTTATAAAAATATCACCTTACCTATTTCTAACAAAATAAATAAATAAAAAAGTATGTAAAAATATATATATATATATATATATATATATATATATATATATATGCGTGATTGCAACATTTTCTACCGCCATTATGCCTGAACAAAAATTTGTTTTTTAATTTTAATTTAACTACCCTAAAAATATTTCTATGGAAAAAAATATCAAAACTTTGAACTTATTCTAGCCTTTGCCATAAATGGGTTAATTATTAATTTTTTTTAATATGGTGTTCTTCATTTTATGATTTCGTTAGAATATTTATTTTATAAATATAATTATTTTCTTGAGCATGAGTAAATTTATATACCTTATTTACTTAAAAGAAAAAACACACTGAGAACTTATCTTTTATCACAAACACACTGAGAACTTATCTTTTATCACAAACTTAAAAATGAAACACCAATTAGAAACTTATAAAAAAATAAATAAAACAAAAATAAACACATTTAAATTTATTATCAAGATATATAAACATCTAAATACAAAATAATAAACAGTTTACGATATAGATAAGTAATTTATATAATTTTTTTTTTACAACTCATTCCGTATGAAGTATTTCAGATTTAGAGGATGTCTATGACAATTAAAGTGTCAATCAAGTAATTACCTTAAAATGTTTAGTTTAAAACTTATAATGAAATTATAGACACTAATATTTGTTAGAAAGGGACAAAGTAATACTATTTAGTTTCAATACAGTCTATCAATGTTACAATGAAAACTTATTTTCACTTAAGTCCAACTATTGCAGACAATTCTTCCTAATTTTAAACACTAATAACTCTAACAATAAGCTTTAAATAGCCACTAAACTTGACAACACTGAAATTTGATTCTAAATTTTTAATAGAAGTTTAAAAGTCAGATGAAAGAGGAAATCTTGCTACCCGTAGATGTAGAGACAAAATGATACTGTTCACCTTCTTAGAAGACTTACAATTCAGAAATTTGTCAGTACTTTAAATAATAGGTTTCCTATGCCAAGAAGCCTAAAAAGGAAATGAAAACGTAACAGGCATTTGAAGATTCAATTTTCTCTCTCATGAATGATACATTCTTGTAATTTTTTTTTAGAAAGAGAACACTATAAAAATATTAGCCATTAAACACAAAAACAAATTGAGGTTTATTTTCCTAAACTAATTATATTTGAAGCATAAATGAGAAGTGTTTTCTTTCGGGTCATAAGCAAATAAAGAAATACCTGCAGAACCTGAGTAAAAAGATGTCGGAGGCTGAATTGCTGGAACAACGTTGTTGGCTCCATGCCTCTGAACAAGTTGAGAATTCTGCAGAAAACTTTGAGGTAGTATCTGAGTTGCGTCATAAGGGATGAATCCAAGTTGTACCTGTAAAATTAAACGGACCATAAAATTATTGATGGTCACATAATTCCTAACAATATTAAAAAATAATAGGGACTACGATGTGTAGATAAATTCAAACAGTACTATAAAAGATTACTCTTAAGAATTAAAAATGAATAACATCTAACATTAGGTGTAATAATATATGAAAAGTAGTTCTGTTTGTTAGTTTCTTATTTAAATTTAAAATTATCAATTAAAACATGTATATTATATTAAAACATATGATTGTTATGCAATATAATACTGATTATCATATGTAATAATGACATTATTTATAATCACCATATAATGTCATAAGATATAACTTAATCACACACTTAATTTTGTTTGACTAAACAAAATTTTGTTATTTTATTAAATGCAATTGTAATAAAGTTAAGCACTTACTTGAGACGGCACTGCTGATGACTGATAAGCACCTTTGGAGCCTATGGCACCGATAGGAGGAGGTTGCGGCGATGATTTAACACTAGCAGACATCAACGAATTCGAGGAGGAGGTAATGAGAACAGTAGAAGGACTATTACTCAACTGCTGGGATTGGCCATAGGCAGATGGCTGTTGGCAATAATTTTAAATTAAAAAATTACCATGATACAAGTCTTGAAATAATTAAGAATTTATCAATATTCACAGGAGGAAATTAGAAAAAATTGGTATGGATGGGTGGAAGTAAAAAATAATTCCTTAATTAGTGAAACTGTTAATTAGAAACTGTTGTTTCAGCTCACATGGCAGGAATTTTTCAGAGCTTAGAGATTACAAATATGGGAGTCTACCACTTTTTCGCCATATTTTATAGTAAATTAATACCGTAAAACAGGGCTACTTTGGCCCAATTTTTTGAAATTTTTTAATCACGCTTAAATTTTTTTTGTAACTTTCCTATATCTAAGCTCTGGTAACCTTTATTACACAACTAGACTACCCTAAATTTAATTTCTAACGAGTTTAACAAAAAACATTAAGTTTTTATTTTTATTTTTTACTTGGGCCAATGTTACCCTCATGTTTGGGTTACTTTGGCCCAATGATATTTTACCTACTTTACAGCATTGTGGAATTAGGATTGGGCGAAGAAAGACTAGGGTTAGTAAGAAAGTTCATTTATAAGACAGAAAAATACAATTAAAATTCATTTAAACATTCTTGTTTTCATAAAAAGGTACAAAAAACTAACAATCTAAAAAATACACATTTATCTTATGTCTCAATAATAGCTGACAAGGAAGAGTCCTCTTTTCATCCAGTTTTGGAGGGCCGATTATCTTCTTTATAGCAGCCCATTCTTAAACAAAGTGTCCTTTACTGCTGGCCACTTCCAAAATGTTAGTGCATCCCATGCACTCAACATCAGCACATTCATCCGTCACATTCACAGTTATCCCAGGGAACTCTAGCCCATTCCATTGAACAACAACAAAATTCCCTTCTTTTAGATTTGCCTTTAAATGTTCTTTAGGAGTACTTTCTAGAGGTGTATTGGTGTTTTCTTCTGGAGATTCGTTACTAACTTGAGGATTATTGCCATTTTGGGAAGTAGGTGGTACAACTGAGTCAACCAATTCCTTTTTATCATCATTTGAAAGAACGAGGTCCCTGTGGCCTGAAGAAATGAGGCTGTAGTTATCACCATCTTCTTCTGTTGATGAGATGATATGTTTTTTGTAGTCTTCCTCTTCAGGAATTTACCATTTACTTTATTTTTTTTTTCAATTCTCTCTGTCGTATTTTTTTAAGTTTTTGTTTTTATCTTAATTCTTGTTTTTGCTTTTTTTTCATGCCTCTTTCTCTTTTCTGTTGATCTTTTTGCATTTCTTGATATTGAATATCTTGGGCTGTAATGCTCTTACCAGCAGCAACTTCCAGTTTTTGTCTTTAAATTGTTCTCGGCTGAACAACCTCTTTTCTTTTCTGTACCAAATGGTGAATGAAAGTTTTTCCAACCAGATCCAAATTAACAGACACATCCTTAGAAGGTAACCGTTTTAATACTTCTTCTTTATTAATAGGATGTATTCCAGCCTTCTTAAATCCAGACTTAAAATTTCTTTGGCTCCGTCTTCCGTTTCCTCCTAGCTCCTTGGGATCTGTTTAGAGAGTCCCTTTCTAGTGAGTCTTCGACCCCTACCTTTACTTAATTCTTCAGTCACCTTGACCATAAGGGGACCCTTCTACCTGCGTGACCTACTTCTCGCAAGCCAACATTGTTCTTTGTGCTAAACAAATTTACTTTATTATGCCGCCCCCTGTAATGTATAGCAATAACTACAAAAATAAGTTTTCAAAAGCACGACTTACTTTGGCCCACAAAACAGGTAGGCCAAAGTACGTCGTATTTTTGAAGTTACTAGAGCTGTTGTTATTTTATATTTTTTTACCAAAAACCTAAACCCTAATGTCAAATACAACTATACCACTGCCTACCGTACAAAGCAAATTAGTTAATTAGGTACTTACCAAAGTTGTAACATACGTGGAACGGTATCGAAAGTTGAAAGTTTGAGAGTAAATAAAACACGTGTTTTCACAAGGTTAAGAAATCCACAGGTCCTGATACTAGCAGACAATTATCGAACTATTTCGAGTACATCAGTGCCGACTTGGGGCTGTAGCCTTGCGGAAACTGCAGTGACTAGTTGAACAATTACTACCAGAAAGTATTTAGAGAACGATTTATCTTTTCCTACATTTGGGCCAAAGAAGGACCCTAGAGCCAAAGTAGCCCGGTATTACGGTACTTATCCAAGTTAGATGTTTTGCTAATATACTTACTGTTTAAAAATACAACTATTATACTACTGTGATCAAAAAGTAAGGTGAAATTGTCATTTAAAACTCCCGGGCATTAGGAAGGCAGGTAAATTTTTTTCCCCTAGGTTGATAGGACTGTCTATAACATTTGCCAAGCGTCTGTTTGTCAACAGGTTTGATTATCTCCGAGTTACACGTGTTTTTGTAAACAACCAATTGAGTGAAGTGAATTTTTCGATTTTTACAATGGGTAATTTTGTTGAGCAAAGAACTAGCGTCAAATTTTGTTTTCGGAACGAATATTCTTGTGCGGACACGTTGAAAATGTTGCGGAAGGCCTTTGGTGATCAAACTATGGCACAAAAAAAGTTTATAAGTGGTATGAGTTCAAAGCGGGCCGAGAACGCGTTGAAGACGAACCACACTCTGGAAGACCATCAACGTCTACCGACAAGGGCCATGTCCAAAAAATCAAAGATTTGGTGCTTGAAAATCTTCGATTGACAATTAGAGACCTCACTGATAGTGTTGTAATATCATTTGGCTCAGCCTAAACCATTTTGAAGGATGCTTTGTGTCTCAAAAGCGCCAAGTCTCGATTGGTGCCAAAATCACGATAATGCATCGATTCACAGTGCATTGGTTCTTTGTGACTTTCTTGACACAAACTCGATTCATATCGTTCCGTAACCACCGTATTCACCTGATTTGGCTCCATGCGACTTCTGACTATTCACCAATCTCAAAAGGCCAATGCGGGGATACCGTTTTGACACGATTAAGGAGATAAAAACCGAATCGAAGAAGGTCTTGAAGACTATTCGGACTGTTTCAAGGACTGAAAAATGTGCGTTTTTTCGGACGGGGATTTGGCTCTTTGATTTGGCTCCATGCGACTTCTGACTATTCACCAATCTCAAAAGGCCAATGCGGGGATACCGTTTTGACACGATTAAGGAGATAAAAACCGAATCGAAGAAGGTCTTGAAGACTATTCGGACTGTTTCAAGGACTGAAAAATGTGCGTTTTTTCGGACGGGGATTACTTTGGAGAGGATGAAATTGATTTGGAAGAATAAATAAAGAATTTACATTTTATAAACAAATTCACCTTACTTTTTGATCACAGCAGTATCATATTTTTCAACATATCAACATAACATAACAAGACTGCTAACTATCGTAGATTGCATTCTTTTCTAGGAAGCCAACTATGAGTAATCTCGTCCTGTGTTTACTTGCTATTTTTGTACAGCTACAATTAAATTCGACATATCTCAGAGTTAGAGTTTTTAATAATATGTGATTAAATCAACTTGTCATTTTAGGCCAGATTATAGAAAATTGCCGTGGCAGTCAACATGTTAATGTTATTAAGTTTCAATATTTCTCAGTGTGATAAGACCACTGGTAAAGATAGTAAAATAAAAAAAACATTACTATAATGAAAAGAAACCTGTTGCCTCTAAAAGCTAAACCTTTTGTTTCAAGCCTCTATCTAATTATGAAAAAGGATCTTTTATGAAATCCTACTTATCTACATCAATACTTAGTGATCTGAACTTATTCATTTTTCACAATTCAAGGAAGAACCACAGACTAAATACTTCTAATACACTTTAAAAAGTTAAAAAAAAACAACATTTAATACCTTGAATAACTATGAATCTGAGAAATTTAAAGGAGCCACTTAGTTAATAAAAGAAATTGACTTCAACGTATAAACATAAGTATCCAGTTATTATAACAAATTATGACCACGAATTTTCTCAAAGGAAAAATGGTTAGAAAATAAAATTGTCTAAAATAGAATAATTAAATTGCGAATGTGAATAAAACCATTTATTAAAATTTAAGAATAAAAAATTAATAATTTTTTATAAACTTGATTTCATATACTGAATGTTGAAAGTATAATTTAAATATATACCTGTATTCTATATTGAGATATAGATTGGAAGACATCCGGAGGCGGATTAGGAGGTGCAGCTTGTGGTAAGTGATACAAGCTTTGCTGGCTGAACGCTGAAGTACCACCTAGGCTTTGGCCCAATCCATAAGGAAATTGGGAGAATCCAGATCTAGCTTGCTGACTTCCTATTACCTATAAAACAATTAAATTTTAACTCAATGATCAAGAATCATTTGATGCAACTTATAACTTCAAATCCTGAAATATACTCTTTAATTAGAATCAAGACATGATTATATAATTATGGCTCAGATTTATTAATGTATCTGCAGCACCAGTCAATAAATGGTAAAGCCAAATTTAGTCCAGGGAGAGTTAACAGTATTGAGGGAAGCGAATCGTGCTAATATCATAGTTTTTAGCTTGCTATGAAGTCGAGCGAATGCCTGACAGCCCCTTACTCACGAAAAAAAAATAACATAATTCCGCTCCCAAAAGGAAACTTTTTTATCTTAATAACAAGTCATTTTAGAGAAAATTAAGACTTAAACAATTATTCACTGCAGCTGAAGATATACAGGCATCAATGCCTCACTGAAGAGGAATGGTTAATACAGATATTCTGTCAAAACATTTCACTAAACAATACTATTTACAAGGAAATAAAAGCTTGTTTAAAATTAACAATTTCTATGATAATGCATTATAACATATTTTAATAAATTTAAAATAATGTGTTTGGCAAAGAGAATATTTGAGATATCATGTAATCATAACATGCGATGAAAATACATAAAGATGAATGACAAACGTAAAATGACTTACAGTAGGGCCTCCAATCGGGAAGGAATGATACAGTTCGCCTTGATGACTGGGAGGAACCTGTTGACCACCAGCCGGAGAGTTAATCAGTACAGCAGGGGGTGAGGGAATAGCAGGTATGTTACTATATTGAGTCTGTAAAAGAGGAAAAAATTTAGACATATTTTAATCATACAAGGTATATAGCAGTAAATATAATAAATAAATTAAAAAATTAATAATATAAACAAATATAGAAACTCATATTAACAATGGATACCTGGTAATTAAAGTGGCCTTGGGTGAAAGGCGGTGGTGGAGAAGAGAGACTAGGTCCCCCAGAGTGTGTTCCTATCGCTGAGGATATCACCGCCTGCTGTGGCTGAGGCTTCACCTATAAAAACAAAAATACTATATTAGTCTACAAATAAAATAATTGAATAATAAATAAATAAAGGTTTTTAAAATTGAAATAGTTAATAATGTTTTTAATTAATATCATAAAACAAAACAAGGTATCAGTTCCCTATGTTGTCGCTTCGAGTTATGTTACAAGTTTTAACTTTTTATTCGTTTCCTTTTTAATATTCTCAAAAATAAAAATAATCTTGAGTTTCATACTGAAAAAAAAAATGTAACTATAATAACTGGGTATATTCTGATAATCATGCCATCAAGAAACAAACATTTCAACTAACCAATCGAAGTATAGATCGTGACTGTTGGAACATTCATTTCTTGATGAAATGATAACCGAAATATACACATTTATCATAATTATACATATTATGATATGTATTTTTTTTCATACTAAAACTTTTACTTATTTTTACTTGGGAGAATATTATAAAGAAAATGAAAAGTTAAAACTAGTTGTAACTTAACTTGAAACAACATCCCGCAATACCCAAAATATCCAGGTTTTCATAGACAATTTTGAGAAAATGATGAATTTTAATCTTTATCAATTCCAGCCCGATTCCTAAAGAAAGCAGTAAAACTTTAAAGGAGAATCTGAATTCTAGATTGAACTTTTCACTTATATTAAATTTACTGTGCCCGGCATTAAATAAGGATCACCCCAAAACACTAATAAACTGGAACTTAGTTTTTATTAAGTACCATCCCTAGGTTGAAGGTCTTTAAGTGGGTAAGCGAGGGGGAAAATAAAATAAAAAAGAAGGATAATAATAAGCATTAAAATTTTGTACAAGAG
The DNA here is from genome assembly GCA_037127475.1 of Arma custos. Classification (NCBI taxonomy): domain Eukaryota; kingdom Metazoa; phylum Arthropoda; class Insecta; order Hemiptera; family Pentatomidae; genus Arma; species Arma custos. Next base: position 56,524,303 of record CM073762.1, on the reverse strand, counting down.
AATTTAAAAAAAGGTAAGTAAAATTATCATGTAGGAAAAAATAGTCCGGGTAAATAATAAGCAACTATTTAATAGAAACCAACTGTTTTTGACCCATCAGGTCTTAATGATAATAAGTATTTGATTATTAACCTCCACCCAGGCCATTTTATCCCCATGATAATTAAATGGTCAACTAATAATTATTCAAGCAAAAATAGTTCAACAGACATATAACACTAACTTTTTAAATTATATAATTTATCTAGGAAGAATTTTCTCTTAGCAAATTTTTTATGTTGACTAATCTGTTTCTGAACATCTTTGCCAAAAATTCCATTCATATTCCCTGATATTTCTGTACAGAATAGTTTGTTAAATATTCCCTTTAGAGCAGTCGTTCCCAATCTTTTTTGTAACATGTCCCTCCAGTTCAAATGAAAACCTCCCATGCCCACCCTGTTCACATGAAATTTTTCCCACAACCCACTTGGACAATAAATTGCAAGGGAATATGAATAATAATAAAAAAAATTATTACATTGAAAACAAAACATTTAGTTTTACTGTATGCTGATGATACATGTGTATTATCAGTCAACACCAATCCAGTTATTGCATCCCAAAGCCTCCAATCCCATATCACTGATCTTGAAGAATGGTGTCAAAAATGGAGAATTATATAAATTCTCAAAAATCGCATCAAATTACTTTTACCTTACGTCGTAAACCAATGACTTCCTGCCCTTCAGTATCCTTTAATAATATCCCACTGGTGCCTGTAGAACAGATCCGATACTTAGGGTTGCACCTTGACAAACGATTAGCCTGGAATCCTCATACAAGACTGAAAAGACAAGAAACCGCTAGACGTTTGAGGTTTCTTCAGCACTTACTAGACAAATGCTCTAAGCTCCCAATTAACTACAAAAGACTCATCTACATGACCTTCATACGACCTATATGGACTTACTGAATAGAGCTTTGGGGCTCCACTAAGCCATCAAATTCCTTTAGTATCCAATCCTTACAATCCAAAATCCTTCGTAAAATCCTCAATGCTCCTTATTTTGTTAAGAATAAAGTCATCCATAACGACCTTAATGTCCCTTTTGTTGCTGATTTGGCCCGAAACCAGTATCTATCCTTTCATAACAAACTTAATTACCACTCAAACCCTCTATTTCAAACCTAGCTACCTCTTCAATTCCCGATAATCCTCCGAGGCGCCTGAAAAGAAGATGGCCACACGACCTTCTTAGTTGAACTTGGATTTGAGTAATACCAATGGGTAGTTTCTCTACTTGTCATTATGTATCACTTATTTTATTTACTTGTTGTATTATTGTAATAGGATTACAAGTTTATATCAATAAATAAATTTTTTAAAAAAAGTTTTACTGTAATTAGATACAACATTATAAGTTTCAATTTAAGGTAAAGAAGTACTGATAAGAGAAAAATAAAATTAAGTCAGAATTTTTCAACTTCAGCTGGTATCATGCCCCCCTCCTCCCTGACTTGTACTTACACCTCCCTCGTTGGGTACTACTGCGTTAGGTTATCATATAATTTCTAGTTTATTCTATTTTCTGTATTCGGTATATTTTATATTGATGAGACAATTGGTCGATATTACGGAAAAACTAAAATAGACACATTATAGCATGGTAATATGCAACAGTACATTTAGTTCATCAATTATTTTCTTCTCAATTATTAACTTTGTTAAAAATATTATAAACGTAAAATATATTATGGTTATAACTAATCAGGCCAAAGATCAGATTATCTTCAAATGCTTAAAAAAAATATCTGATCTTAGTAATTTTTTTTTAAATCATTACAATCAAATAAATTGTGTCATTAAGATTTTAAGCTTGTTGACTATTTATGCCAAAAAAATTAACATATTGACAATTTACCTTACATACATTGCTGGTTGCATTTGATGGATCCTGTTTAATTATGTTTGCACCACCACTTGCATAGCCAGGTGCGCTGCCTTGCATCTGGGGACCAGTACTAAAACAAAATTTTATATTTTAAATTTGATCTGTACTACATGTATTATAAAAACAGGTATTGTAATAAAGATGAGTACTTACATGATGAAGTAGTTTGTGCGATTCGTAGAAGGATTCTGATGCCTGAAAAATAAAAAAAAATTATAAAATAGTCTGGAAGTTTTCTGCAGTAATTTGATAACAACAGTTGAAGCAATCCTATAGCTCTATTAACTAAGTTACTGATAGGCCTAAAAGTTTCTCATGTGAATCTTTAGTTTGATATGTTCATAACTTAATAATTCCAAACGAATTGAAATGTTAAAAAACAAAACAAGGTATGCTTGAGAAGCTATTGTTTATTTGTTGATTGCCTAATCCTGGAAGCAATTATATTCAAAACAACTCGATATTGCTTGAAAAACAAGGTAATTGTTTTATTTAACAAGGAAAAATACTAATTAATGATCTAAGTAGTTTTGCTGGAACAAGAAGGTTAGAAGGAACTAAGGAACTTAAATGCAAACAGTAATAAATAATACATAATTTGCTATAATCTAAATCATATAGTACAAGGTATACCAATACAGGCTTAGATATTTATGTATGCTTGCAACTGTCCAAACAATCATAACCAACAGCCAAAAATGATGAAAATAAAAGTTAAATAACAGTATGAAACTTACGCATAAACGTCAGGTGTTGCGAAAGTAGTATCATCAACTTGATGAACTGATGAATGGTCCAACGATGTATCGACAGCAGAACCAAAATTTGGTGTAAATGATGAGGATGTAGACACAACCTCATCATGATGCTGGTGTTCCATCATTGAGCCCGGCGTTTCCCAAACCTTTAAAAACAATCAGACAATGAAAAAAAGTTAAATTTGTATATATTTTATAGCTTAAAAAATAAGAGATGATCTAAGGTAAATACTAATCAACAATAAAATGAGAATTATAATATTAATTTAAGAATATTTTACGTAAAAACACTTAATATGATATTAGAACAAAACAAGTAATATAATATACCTTCTTTACAGACGCAATCTTTTCATTCAACTCTGCATCCGAATTTTGACCCAATCCCTGGTGAATCGATCGAGGAATATTGCTCTTATCATCAGTCAACTGTGTCAGATCAGAGTCGAATGCAAAATCCAACTTCATGTCTGCATTATCTTCACTCTATAACATATTTCAAAGCTTACAAATATAATCAAATATTATTTCTTTAAATATAAATCCAATTTAAAGAAAAATACTCTTCAAGCTTATTTTCCAGGAATGATAATGTTAACACTTATTGTACCTTTGCTATGAGTGGATAGTTGAATATTGGAATAATTAACATATTTAACAAATTAATAATAGGATGTGTTTAAATTCAACACTAACTTGAACTTTTAGATTTTTATTTTTAAACAAGTATCAGGAAAGTAAAATTGAATTTAAAAAGTCAAGTAGAATTAGTTGTGTTAATCAGAGCCAAATCAATCATTGAAAAGCAGGCAAAATTTTATATTTTTTTGCAAATGAAAATACTTCACCGCACAAAATACTACACTATTACCTGCCACCTAAGACTCGTCATCAAGTTTCATCATTTTAACACAATGTAACTGTAGTATTAATAATAAAAAATTAGTAATAACAGCAGTAAATTAATATCAATTAGATAATACAACTAAATTACTGTAATAATTGTTAAACTGTTGGTTCAGTTAAAGAAAAAGGAATAAAAGTTGCAAGTTTGGGCTTAATGTAAATTTGACAAGATATGAAACGATTTATATATATATAAATATAAGATTTATATTTATAATGCTTTAGGTGAATTGAACTGTAATATTATATCTCCTTAATTTTTCTAAAAAAGACTTATTTGCCTAAACCATAGAGAATGTAGGTATGTAGCCGTACATAATAATTTATTCTGATCCATAAAAAATAAAAATTTTAAGGGAGAAAAAATCCTTAGTTACGCCGTCCTTCGGAAGGGACGTTAAACGGGCGTCCCGAGCCTGTACGATGTCAGGTACTCGTTAAAAATCCCTATTAAACCTGGATAGGCAAAATTTAGAGCTCCCACTGTAGCATCGTCCGATTAGCCATATCAGCATAAAGTGACGTTAAATGAACAAACATAAAAAATAATAAGAGGAAGTTGAGATTAAATTAGTTATACATTTAAGAATATATGATTGTGAATCATATTCATATATAAACATTGAAGTTTATCTAAACCAATAATACTATTGAGTACAATAGATAACAAACGAAAAAAAAATATCCTGTTAAAAAATTATGAGAATTTAAAAAAAAAATATTTACACAGACTTATAATAGATAACATTACACTGATCAGATGCCAAATTCATCATAAGCAAGCAGGAATATTGCGACAGAGGATTGAGCAATAGGAAATACTCCTGAAGCACAATCTATTGCACTACACCTGCAGCCACAGACTCGTCATCAGTTATCATCATTTCAACTAAATTCAGTAATGTCATCTTTTGTATCAATAAGTTTAATTTTAAAAAACACATATAAACAAAAAGTACCAAACTCCTCTATGTAAAACATACAACAAATTACTTTATCAATGACTTAAAAGGGGGATATCAAAGTTTTTATAAAAGTGACTGGAATCTATTATTCTGAAGTTTGGCAATATTTTTGTTAGTTTAATTGAATTGGTGGATCAAAGTTTACTAAATGCTTTCAAAAAGGCAACAAAAGTAACAAGTTTGAGATTAAAGTAAATTTGAAAAGATAGAAGGAAGATATGGACTAATTAAGAATATCTCATGTATAAGATAGGACCTAGAATTGGTACAATCACCAGCTGAGGTGACAAGGCTAACTCAATTAAATTTTTTTTTTAAACTATCTAATCTATCCATCTTACTAAATCATGTTTCATAACAATAAAATTAAATCACCAATTGCCTCTATCTGTGTTTTGTTTAGTTCAACCATAATCAAGACTCAAACAGACTTACACACAGATGGAGCTTTAAAACATAGAAAGTAATAGGGATGTTTCTATAATCACTGTAGCACATGTGTATTAAAACCTACACAAAACAATAATCACAAACAGTTTAAATACAAATGGGTCTTGATGAGAAAATTAATTTAGAATTCGATGCAAATATAACAAAATAATGTAAACGGTTAAGACATTTAAAATTAAGTCAAAGAAATCATTTAGATCTTGTTTTATAATTAATTTTTGCCTTAATTAATCTTATCTTAAATTTGTTTAAGAACCGTTGGTTTAGTGAGGGATTCAAAGCCTACCTAACCTATAAAGGAAGGCAAAATTTCATGTTTCTACACTTGAAGATTTAGAATAACACCAAAAAATGAAGCACCCCGCCGCCAAGGATGGATTATTACCACGGAGCATGTAAGGCTGTTTTTAAATTTTGGTATAGTTAATTACTTTAAATAGTTTAAGGAGTTTTTTTTCTTTGCATGATGAATTAATACAAATGGAATTTATTTAATTAATTAAACATGAAGAACTGATTTAAAATTTAGTTGAAAGATAACACATACCTTACTGAAAGACATAGGCATTTGTATAGGCTCTTGAGGTTTATTTTCGCCAGGTTTTAATTCATTGCCTGGTTTAAAACCTAAGCCCAAATGAGCTCCATCTTCCAATTCTTCACCTAACTTACGTTCAACTAAAAAATGAATGATACTCAATAAATCAAACTATTTAAAAACAAGAATAAGCCAAACACTATCCGAGATATAATCCATGTAAATTACCTCTTCCTTTATCTATTCTCTGCCCCTTAATAGGATACTTAGTTTTCATGTTCATATCATTAGGGGCTACTTTGTAATTAGTATTTTCAAAAATTATAGTCTGAACCGGTGGTGTCGTTCCGTCCAATAATGATTTCTCAACAGCCTAAAATTGTTTAAAAAAATTAAAAGTGTTAAAGAAAAACATGACATGAGAATAAAACCCATAACATTACAAAAAATCTATGGAAAGCAAAAATAAAAATAAATTCCCACTAAATGATAGAAAACTAGCCACGCACGTTATGATTTAAAACATCAGTTCTTAAAATTAATAGTTTGAACTTTATATTCATGTTATGAATTGATTAGTTTAAAGAAAAATAATCAAAATCAGAATGAAGAAAAAAAAAAAGAATAAAATCAATGTAAATAAGACCTACAGTAAAACTATTATTAATAAATTATTTCTTGATAACAGTGTGAAAGTGAAGGACATAGGCACATGATACCAAGTTGCCATTAAAAATGTTTTTAATTTACTTTTGAAATATGTAAAATGTTCAATCATGGTATAAATTAAGTACTTATATATCTCACAAGAACTATAGTTCAAACACAATTCAAAATTTATTACGTTTTAGCAATAAACAATTCTTGTAGTAAAAAATGTTACAGTGGGCAGATAAGAAAGAATTTGTAAATACACATATGTACTATTTTAAATTTAAATGTAATCAATAGAGAACTTTTTTTTTTTTAATATATGAAGGAGAGGATGAATATTTGCTAATGAACTGGTAATAAAACTTTAAAATATTATTTTAACACTACATAAGATAGGAGTGTATATAAAAAAAACTGAACCTATCAGAAAACATGCACAGCCAAGTAATAACTGTATTCTTGGACGTAGTACCATAACAATGCTACCAGGAAAAAAAGGTTTTTACTCAAAACTGGCATAACTGTTTACAAATTAGATTTTAACTAAAATAACTTTGAAGGTCACGGTCACATTAAACTATAAATTTAATTAGGCATGTGCATTAACAAGCCTCTTCTGAATAATAAAACATGAAGTTGACAATGAAGAAAAAGATTCCAACTTAAATATCTATATAAGCAAATCGACTTTTAAAATTAATGTTGAGGGTCTGTCCAACCACATTGATGTAAAATCATAAATATATGTAGGCCACTTATACTTAATTGTAGCAACACTTAAAATGAACATTATATATATTAATAAAAAAATATGTAACAAATAATTGATCACATATTTACCTCTCTACCCATTTTTGAAAGAGCTTTTTCAGCGCTAGGGCTGCTGGTTTGGCTGCTTGTCCCAGACTGACCGTGATCATTTAGTTCTATAACACTAAAAGCATAAAATAAACCATAATTAGATAAAGATGGGGGTATATACATAATAACATGAATCGTGGGTTATTTAATAAAAGAGATAAATACACATCTAGAAAATAATTTTAGTGATTGAGACAAAATATTTCAAAAATTTTGCTCAATGGTTTCAGAAGCATAGGATATAGCCTCAGGCAAAAATACTGGTAATTGTCCAATATGAACGAAATTGGTACAACAAAAGGAAGACTTACAAAATTATCTGTCATAGTGACGCAATGAAAATAAGGGACTAGTTTTAACCATGAAAAATCTTATTAACTGATAAAGATTCAAATCCACCAACTCATATAAAACAAAATCATCCCATATTTAAAGAAAATCTACCTTGTAAAATATTGACATTTGATGAAAATTTTTAATTTAAACAAATATAAAAAATTTTAAAAACAATTAGGGATAAAATTTACAATTGCAAAATCACATATAGGCAAAAATAACTAATGTACAAAATCAAATCAAAACAAGATACTTCATAACAAACTTAATTATCATTCAGTAGACTTTTCGTTACATATAGTAACAGTAAAACTCATTCACTAGTTGAAGACTAAAAGGAGTTGTAAGATAAATTTCTAAAGCTAATAAATGAACTGAGTATAAAATGGGTACATGTTCTGATTTGGCCTGTATATTTTATTAATTTTTATGAATTGCTTAACACATTCACTGATTGTCTTCAACCTGAAGACAGGCGGGAATTTGATAATAAATACTATAAACAAAATACACTTATAATTTTTTAATTTTGTTCACATTTCCTTCCAATATTATTTAGTTTTCCTTAGATAAAGAATAGTACCATTTTCCATCTACGTTATTTAGAGATCATACTATAGAATGAAATTGCTCATGCTAGAGTTGGATAACAACGAGAAGGATGATTGCATTACTTCTTTAGCATAATGACGTATAATTTTTTTTATTTTTTTTATCATGTGAGCCCGTAACACAATACAGAGAAAATTTGGAACGTCCAGAATATTAAGAAAATATTGACATGAAACAAGAAAAAGGCATCAAGCATTTGCTGAAAACAAGATTTTTTTTAGACTGTATAAATGTATGACGATAAATGTTCACTATTTTGATAAGGAATCCAAAATATGAAATGGCCGTAATAGAAATTATAATTATTTCCACTTTTAATAATTCTTCAATCTTTGTACTTTTATTTTAATAAATAATAAGAAAACATATTTACTTTTTATCCTGGGAATTAGCAATAGAAGGGGCTAGATGCTGAAGGTTGGCAGGTGGCGGTGTTGTCCGCAAAGCGGCCGTTATTGGTTTGTCCCACGCGTTCACAGGTGGAGGCGGCGCTGGAGCAGGGCAATTCACTTCAGCTGGAGTTTAATGTATTAAATGAGCATAACATAAAGAAAACAAATTTATCAAAGGTTTCAAGATAATAAATAAAGACTAACTTCGAATCGGAAACATAGAAATGTTTTGATGGTTGAGTTTGTTCATATCAGAAACTTCTTGATGACCCTGTTGTTGCTGCTGCTGAAGATATGCTGCAGCCATCCTCTGCATCCTGGGCGGTTTATTACTCCATTCTCGAGTGAAGTTTTTATTTTGCGAACCCTTGGAATTTCCGCCTTGAGGTCCTTTGCCCTTGTCTTTACCCCTGTTCTTTTTCAGTTCTTCTTTGCTCAACGGTCTATTATCCTTCCCAGTTTTTTTACTTTTGACTTCTTGAAAGCCATTATCTATAATAAAATCATATAATAATAATAATAATCTACTGCAGCCTGATATTTTTGTTAAAATAAAATGTGATAAAAACAACTTGACCCATAAGATCATGAAATATAACTGCATGGATTACAATTATAAGCTCTTAGTTTATTATAAGAAAAATAATAGTTGTTTTATTACAAAATGATAAAAATAAAAAAGTGTATTTTTAAACACACAAGTTAAATTTTTTAACCTCACTTATTGTATGATTTTTGTATCTTTCTTAAAAACAACCAGCATGGATCATCAATATTTTAAAAAGTATTGTTACTTTAATCTCCTAATATGAGCATTTTATTTAGAAAACCTTTAAAAATTACATGCAAAAGCAAATAATTCTAATGTTTGCTATTTACTATATATGGCCATTTTCATGAAATGAGAGTCAATAATTTTGAATATGTGTCATATTATTAGTTAGATTGAATTCATATAAAATCTACAAAACAACTAAACATATATCTTTAAGATGGTTAATAGGGTGTTAAACTTTATATATATCTTCAAGATGTTTAATAGAGTGTTAAACTTTATAAACTACTCCAATGTTTTCGAATTTTAGATCATTATGGCTACTTTAATATTTAATATCGTAATCATTATAAAAAGATGAGGAAAGAAAAATAAATAACCTATCTAAGCGTTAAAGTTATTCTTTTGGTTTATAAACCAAATCAAAATTAACTCCACGCATCCACTGACACTAAGTATTGAAATAAACTTGTTAATATTAAGTTCAAATGACAGAACACTAGTCAATAATCTTCAATTTCGTAAGTAACTTGACATGTACAAATTAATTAATCTTCATACAATTTTGTGTAACCAATGGCGGATCAAAGTCAACGAGGAAAAATGCAAACATGTGACTTTTACACTTCACCGGGGAACATGTCCATCTGTCCAATTCAATGAAGCCGTCCTACCTATTTCCGACATAGTACGATACCTTGGCTTCCTCCTAGACAAAAGAGACTCACATGGAATCCTCATAACAGACACAAAAGACAAGAACTTAACAGATGATTCAGCTAACTAAAAGATTAATTTGTAGTACCTCCCATCTTTCAATAGACAATAAACTACTAATATACAAGACCATCATCAAACCTATTTGGACCTATGGACTGGAACTGTGGGGGACCGTAAAAAAATCGACTATCAGACGCATTCAATACAAAGTCCTGAGAACTATTGTCAATGCTCCTTATTATGTCTCCGACAAACCCCTCCATAATGATCTCAACATTCCTTTCGTCCTCGACCTCATCCCTACTAAATTTTCAAATATTCACCAAAACCTTGTCTGTCATCCCAACTCCCTGGTTCAGTCATTATCCAGTTCCACATATACATATAACCCACCCCGCCGTCTAAACCAGCAATGGCCCCGAGACCTGATATAATAATGTTATTTGGAGTACTGGCACTGGCACGATTCTTCACTCACGACCTGTGTGTGTGAAGCGCCCTTAACCAGTTTCCATTGGCGTTTAATGCCAGTGACGCGGCTGGGGCCTCCCGGACCCCTGCTTTGCCCTCATTCCTGGGGAAGAAGCTCAGTTCGGGGACCCCAGCAAATTGTAAATAGGGTATGAATGTGTAAATTATATATATTTTATTTATTTTTTACTTTAATTATTATCATTTTCATATTAACTTCTTTTTATTACTGCATATATATATTTTTCCGCATGTATATATTTATTTATGCATTTAGTAATTTTAGTTTGTTTATATCATTGTTTTGTTATGGAATGATTGTAAGCTACTTAGCTCCATTACTTATTGCCCACAAGTGGCAGATTGTAATGTTTCAATAAAGTGTTTAAAAAAAAAAATTCTTCATACAAATTTACAATGCAAATTATTTATTCTTCATTAAGTTAAAAAAATCCAAAAATATATTTTAATACTACTTACTCGTATGGTAGACATCTGTATGATTAGTCAGGTGTGAATTATCATCATCTTCTTTGTTTAATCTTTCATCGATTTTACATTCCTCGAGGCGACTAGGTCTACCGTTAATTTGGCTTGAATTAAATGGTCCTCTCTTGTCATTATTTAACCTGTTATACAATAAATATAAAAAATGAAAACAAAGACAAAAACTAGGCTCAAATATCGATTTAATTGTTACAAAGCAATTTATAACAAGTAAAGATTTTTGTTGAAAATTTACAGTTTTGTATCATGAGAAAAAGGAATGAAAGACTAGCTGAAACCCAACAATCAGAAATTGCTTAGTGATATAATTTTAATACAAAAAGGAAATATATATATTTCATAACTAATAATCTTTAATACTTTAAAAGAGCTTAGATATTATTCTGTTGTTTTTTTTTGTAATTTCATTTTTTTTTTAAGGCTCTAAAGAATATTACAAAAAATAAAGATACTAAACTTTAATTTAAAAAAAAAACAAAAACACAAGCTCACAATCTGCGGTTTGATGCTTCGAGGTAAGTCACAATAAGTTTTTGTTTCATTTCTTTCCTTTTATATAAACAATCGTATGAAAAAAAGAATTTAATTATGGGAGATGTGTCAAGTAATGGACGTTTTGAACAACATGTATCATCATCTATACTTTGAAAAGTAAGTTGAACCGATTATTTCTTGATAAAATGATTACCAAAGTATACACATTTACCATAACTATATATTATTTTCCATTTTAAACTGATGATATTTATTTTTTAGAATAATAAAAGTGAAACAAATGAAAAGTTATTGTTGTGACCTAACTGGAGCGCCAACCAGCAGAACTGATACTAAAACATAGTTAAAATATTTAACCATATTTTGTTAGACAATCATTAAAAGATATAAAAAAATATATATAAACAAAACTTTGAGAATTTATTTAACCAAATTTTGTTAGACAATCATTAAAAGGTATAAAAAAAATATATAAACAAACCTTTGAGAATTTATCTAACCAAATTTTGTTAGACAATCATTAAAAGGTATAAAAAAAATATATAAACAAACCTTTGAGAATTTATCTAACCAAATTTTGTTAGACAATCATTGAAAGATATAAAAAAATATATATAAACAAACCTTTGAGAATTTTTCTTATTGAGGTGCCTCTGTTGCTTTCCTTTTGCTTCACTATCACTTCCTTCACTGGTAGTTTCCCACTCTTCCTGTTCGCGTTTGAGTTTTCCAGTTTTTGTTTTGCTACTTCTATTCCCATCACTGTCCCCTTTCCTCTGGTCCTTACGGCCTATTTTTAATATTTTTTTTTTATAATAATAACTGATATAATTTTTAGTGGTAAGTATAGAAGTAATTAAAATAACTAATATAACAGCAATAACAAAATCAGTATTATATCATGAAAAATGTTTCACAGATCAATCTGGATTTAAAAAAAAAAAAAATCATTTTAGTTATTAAAATTATTTTATTTCATATCAGTCAAGCCCGTAAATCAGTGCAAATGCAGGGTTAACACAAAATGATGTAAAAAGATTCAAGAAAAAAATGTCAAAATGCAAAAAGATCATCCAAATTTTAATATTAAACTTATCAGACCGTGAAAAAAAAATTGAAAACTTCAAACAAAAATACATAATAGCAGATATAGTCACTATAATAACTAAATGAAGGAGCAACCAAACAATAGGACATACTTACTAATAAAACATTCATATAATTTAATTATAGCTGAACGGAAAATAACAATGCAGCCCACACAAAGAGGAAAAAAAATCCAAATTTTAACTGTCGATAGTGCAATTCATCATCCACAATAGTAATGAGTAGAATTTATAGTAAGCGTTGATTATTAAATAAAAATCTACATATTTTTCAATAGATTCATAACGATGAAAATCATAGTTTATTTAGTTCAAATTGTTAATGAGTTATAGTAATTTCTTTGTATTTTTTTAAAATTTTTGTCACTGACTCTTGAAAAACACCAGAAAATAAAAAATCCAATGAAATCACTTATTTATAATTTTTTTAATTACTTCTTTGTGATTATTTACTTTAAAAGATATAGATAGGTGGTGGCTCTGGATTAGTGAAATCTTTCCATTTACTTGGTGTAGTTATTTCTGATTAAATGGCTGGAGTATATTTACAGCAAGTTTTAAGCAATGGATTGTTTGGACGTTTGATTTTACTACAAAATTATCATTTATTATTATTATACTTTTATTATTATCAATTATCATTTTTTTATAGGTTATTAAAGCTCCTATATCCCAGAAAAGTAAGTTTCTTCCCCAGAATTTTTATTATATGCTGTATTATCCAAAACCAAAATTAAACATGAAGATATAAAAATCTATATATGAAGAAACTATTAAAAAAAAAAAAATCATACAACAAACTATTCACAAGAGTATTCTAAATTACCCACATCTAAAAGTAGACAGTCTTTTTTTTTTTTTTTTTAAAAGAACTTTCAATGCCTGATAGCTTGTTTTCAAAAAATACAAAGATAATAAATTAACTAAGACAAACACAAGTAAAACTGTTGTTGGGATAGATACAATTCGGAATTACATTTTATTTATTTAAGCAGCAATTAATTTTAATAGAGTTAATGAAAATCACCACTGACATTTTTTCAAATGTCTTTAAATTAAATTAGTTTTCTTCAATCTAATTGCTGGTTATCGAATTTCAATTTCATCCTGAAATGTCAACCAACATAACATAAGGAGCTTGCCATGAACTTATAGACTAATTATTCTACTATTACTTTTGAAAAGAATTAGAAAATTAAAAATCGATCTTTGATGATTAACCAGTAATTTTACTCAGAACTTCAAGCCAAGGGAATGTAAGGAAAAAAAAACACTACCTTAGAGATGAGATAAAACTATTAAAATTAGAGAAAAAAGTAATAAAGAGATAAATTAAAAAAAACTACCTCATGACTCATTTTAAAAATTAATGAAAGTATATCAGTAATGATAAGTTCTTAAATATTCTGAATAAGCAACAAAAACCTCAGGAGTAAATGTTTTCCTTTCTTTAAATCCAAATAAACTGACACATTATATTTGATAACAAAGTTAATAAAAATTAAAAGGAATCATTTAAACTAATTTGATCAGTTAAAATAGTAGATTATGAAACTAAAGTAATTAGTTAAAATAGTGAATCAAAAAAAGTTTTTCCAAAATTAAATAAAAGTTATCCAAGAAATAATTGATTCTTAAATAAAAAAAACATTTAAAAGCATAGCTAGAAAGAAAAGAAATAAGAATTAATTTTGGCAGTTCCGGACTTTTGGATTACCCTCTATTCCCTCACGCTTTTTACAATATTTAAAACCGAAAATATTAAAAAATGATTGTGTTAGCCACAAATATAAAAATATTAATTCTTAGACTGAAGAATTAAATGACTAATTCAATATATTTTATCATCAACAGAGATTGAATTGAATGCAGCACCTGCATTTAAACTAAATGCTTCAATTCATTATTAATTTTTTCTGCTTCTAAAACTATCAAAAATTAAAAGATGAGAATGTAATAATGAATTACCTTAGTTATATTAACATTTAATGATCCATTAAACTATCGTTAAATAAATTAAATAATTGGACATTCCTGAAAAACTTTATTGATTCAACTATTGCTTTAATTATTATCTAATAAAATAAAATAAAAACTAATAAATGCAATCAAAGAGTAGATGTTTTATTGAAAGGATTGGTTTAATTGTATGGTAAATAGGTATCATAAAGGGGCAACAAGAGGGTACCAAGATGAAAATTAAGAAAAGTGAGAAGGGAGCGAGGGGCGGAAACCGGAGAACTTGTCTCCTCGGAATGGGTTAAAGTCCCCTGCAATGCAGAGGCAGGTATGGTCAGGTATTCATTTGTGTCATCAAGATTCTGGCCTCCGAAGTATACCTGTAATGATGGGTCTTTTCTTCTCCTCAGAGCTGGAGTCTGCTACTTCTTCCTCCTTATTGGTAGGTGGTGGTGTTGGGAATGCTGGTTTAGAGCCTGGAGGGCCATAGTGAGCTCCAATGTGAGGACCTCTTCCACCAGACACTCGGAACCCTCCCCTTCCACGACGGGATGGTTCGCCACGTGGCTGGAATCCCTCTTTTCTACCACCTCCAGTATCATATGCTCCGCCCTGCTGCTGATTTTGACTTGACATGTTAGTTGTTTGCACCTGGCCTTGAGGAGCTTGATTGGACTGGTGCTGTGAAGTATTCTGTTGTAAGTGTTGCTGTTGTTGAGACTTACGGTTCATATTTCCACCAACAGACTTTTCATTAGGTTCATTTTTTTTTGGATCTCGAATACGATCGTCTTTGTCTCTTTTCCTTTCTCCTGACTTTGGAGATCTAAAAATTTCAAAATAATCAGTTTATCAAAAAAGTACTTTAGACAAATAAAATATATTATGTATTTCAGTAAAATGAAGCATTGCAGGGAACAAACAAGAATGATACATAACAGATATCAAATGAAAATAGACAAAATAAACTAGCCTAGGCGGTTGTTTTCGCTCAATCTTCTTATCTTCTTTTCCGGATTCAGTTGAGGCAGAAATTTCATCCCCAGAAGGTTCAGAATCTGATGCAGGGATCCATTGCTTACCAGACTTTGAAATCCCTTTTCTGCTGAAAAAAAATTTAATAAAAAACATAATGAAAAACTTTACTAATTTTACCAACAGTAAATAAAATAAATCAATAAATTTATCAACAGCAAATAAATCGAACAATTTGATTAAAAATTAACAAGCAGAATTTGAGCTAAGTATAAAAAAAGAAAGAATTTTATAAGGAAAATAAATATTTTTATAAAGAAAATCTTTGCAGAATTAATAATATTGTTAGAAATGTAGAGCTATAAATATGGGTAAGGTTTTGGGAACAGCGCCCATATCCTGATATTATATTGCCAATTAAAGCTTGAAATTCTTAACTTTAATATTAGCAATCCCTCATTAACCCTAAGCCCGACCAAATATCTACAATATGTTTTTTTCTGGTCCATTTAATTTAATTCATACATAACAATTTCACTTATTGTTATTTGCCAGAATAAAAAAATAGATATAGTTAGAAGCCATTTTGATGAAGTTTAAATTCTTATATTAAGAGAACAAAATATTCCTTGGGACTTCCCTATTGAGAGAAGTATGAGAATAAAATTTTAGGTATTTTACCCTAGAAGAAATAAATTTAGTAATAATATGTATTTTTTAAGCTTATATGCAATACATTCAGAGCTTGGTTTAATAGCAAAATCATCTACTATAAAGAGAGAACATCTTTATAACTCATATTAAAGGAATATGTTCAGTTGAAGATAGATAGCTTATGTTACTTAATGTTTATACCTGTTTGTGTCTTTGTTATTGCCCCAAGATCCTGAGCCTCTATAACAGACGTAATTGTTGGAATAATGCTGCCAGTTTCCTCCTCCTCCTCTACCACCACCAGGACCGCTACTCCTTCCAGTTCCTCTCCCAGCGCCCATACCCTTGTCTTTATTGCTACTAGCATTAATATTGCTAGTAATAGAGATATCTTTCTTTTTATCAACTGTCACTTCTTCTTTAATACTAGCTCTATCGCTGCTATTATCATCGGCTGAACCAGGAGCTATAACACAAGAAAAATTGTAACCTTAAAAAAAAAAAATTCAAATATTATATCAGTGAATTAAAAGTTCGTTATTAGGAAGGGCACCCTAAGCATAAAAAATCATCACATTATAAAATATTGCCATAACAAGAATTGCTTTAGAAGAGGACTTGACTTGGAAGATAGATTTATTATCTTTAGAAAAATCCTGAAAGCAGGACAACTTAATATTGAAGAGTACTGTTACACTAATGTGTTGGTTGCGGGCACTAAACATTAACGACTAGCTGTGGCAGATAAATTATTAATTTTGAGGTGTGGATCAACCTTTAAGGATCTGAAGGTTCTCAGCCTCAGTAAAATTAATCAGGGAACAAAATCCAACAGCTGTCACCACCCTTGAAACAATGGTACTACTGTAATCAAAAAGTAAGGCGAATTTTTTATAAAATGTAAATTCTTTATTTATTTTTCCAAATCAATTTCATCCCTTTCAAAGTAATCCCTGTCCGATAAAACGCACTTTTTCCAGTCCTCGAAACAGTTGGAATAGTCTTTTTCAAGTATAGCCTTCAAGACCTTCTTCGATTCAGTTTTTATCTCCTCTATTGTGTCAAAACGGCATCCCCGCACTGGCCTTTTGAGTTTGCTGAATAGCCAGAAGTCACATGGAGCCAAATCAGGCGAATACGGTGGTTGCGGAACGATATGAATCGAGTTTTGGGGAAAAAAGTCGCCAAGAACCAATGCACTGTGAACCGGCGTATTATCGTGATGAAGGAACCAAGAGTTGTTCGCCCATAATTCCGGCACACGAGCAGCTTCACGCAAAATAATATCCCCTAATTGCCAATTGACGATTTTTAAGCACCAAATCTTTGATTTTTAGGACATGGCCCTTGTCGGAACATGTTGATGGTCGTTCAGAGCGCGATTTGTCTTTAACATGTTCTCAGCCCGCTTTGAACTCGTACTACTTATAAACGTTTCTTTGTGCCATGGTTTGATCACCAAAGGCCTTCCACATTTTCAACGTGTTCGCACAAAAATATTCGTTTCAACAAAATTACCTTTTTTCACAAGTTTTTTCGTCAACAAAATCACCCATCGTAAAAATTGAAAAATTCACTTTTAGTTGTTTACAAAAACACGTGTAACTCGGAGATAATCAAACCTGTTGACAGACGTCTGAAAATGTTATAGACAGTCCTACCAACCTAGGGGAAAAAAATTTACCTGTCTTCCTAAAGCCCGGGAGTTTAAATGACAATTTCACCTTACATTTTGATCAGTAGATACGTTGTTTAAACAGAATAAACCTATTCTGAAATTTTTAGGAGCCGGATGTTAAAATGAAATTTATGCAGTTAAAACACTAATTATCTCTTTCATCTTTATAAATTTTCATTAAAAGATTAATTAATAGGAAGTTAATTTGTTAGTTTTTTCATTTAAACTAATTATTAGTATTAGAAAATGTAGTTTAATCAACTGATTCTTGTGATAACAAGTAAAGTGGAAGTCTATATTTGCGGAAACTAAAATTTTAGAAAGTTAGAAAGGTAAATTTACCAGGAGCAGAAAACGTTGATTCGGAAGCTCCTTTGTTCTGAGCTAGTGATGGCTGCTGCTGCTGTTGCTGACCTGAATTGTCATCAGCAGAATCTGCCCAGGAAACATTATTACTCAAATCTGTTTTCTTCCAACTATCTTCTTCATTATTTTTACTTTCCAATGAAACTGAACTCAATAATTCCTTCTTTTCTTGCTAAAACCACAATAGAAAGTAAATTAGCAAATAATCGTATAATTAGTAAAAAAAAAATAATACAAAAATAAATATAAACCTTTATATACTGCGCCAAATTATGTTTATGCTCATAGGCTTCCATTTTCTCTTTTGTAATTGGACCTGGAACATAGCCTTCTCGCCTAGATGGCTAAACAAAAGAAGAAAATTTATATGAATATAAAATATCATTACTCATAAAACTAATTACTTTACAACACTAAAATTTAAGCAAATCCTAAGACATCGGTATTATAAGGACAAACTGATTTGATATTTAATTGAATTTCAATATGGAAATTAGGAAACTGAGATAAATGAAATATAGTAACAAATATTTTCATTAATTTATATGAAGTCATCTACAAAATTTTATAATTTTTTTTTTATAATTATTATAATTTTTAAATATTTTATTTTAAAGTGAAAAGATATGCCATGAACCGGGATTCGAGCCCGGGTCTCCCACGTTTCCGTTGTGGTCTTTTCTCTCTCTTCAAAATAAAATATTTAAAAATTACAAAATTTTAGATGTCAATAGTTTTTCAATATACGGTAGACCAAATTATTATAAAAATATTGTATCAGAGTATTTACCTGGGTTTCTCGTCTATCTTCTTTATAATTCTCTTTTCTTCTAGGTCTTTCTTCGTGAATCTCTTTTTCGAATTCACCATCAGCCCAAGAATAGTCATTGTTAACAGGATCTTGAATGGACCTTAAATACAATCTTCGATATAAATATTAAAACTAAAATTTAAATTTAAACCATTCCTTCAAAAGAACAATGTCATAACTCAAAATATAATTTATCAACTGAGGAATTTTAAAGTTCCAAGCCTTGTCAAACTTAAACCAGATGAGTAAAAAGAATAAAAATCTGGGTATTGGTAAAGTTTAGAAAAATTTTAAAAGCTTGAAACTTTTTTTGATTTTAACTTATGCCATTAACCCCATAAGACTTCAAATTTAAGCACGATACAGCCAAAAATAAAACAAAAACATGTTGGAAAAGGAATATCAGATATGTCACTCCTTAATTAATTAACTTCAACCAATAAATTTGCTATGAAGGCTTCACTAAAAAAATGCCAATTTTCAGTTATGCCTTTGTTCTTTTGAAGAAGCAACATGTTAAAATGTGCGACCTCTCACATATTTGTGGGACATTGATTAAAAGTTTTCCAAAATGTCATATTAATAATAATATATACATAAATATAATATTATTATATTTATAAATACCTGGTATCTTCTCTTGAAGTTCTACTATCTCGAGATGCGCGGCTATCCCTTGAATCGGGCCTTACAGGCCTATCACGATTTTCAGGCCTTTCTCTCCAATCATTATCTCGCTCATCAAATAAACCAGACTGTAAATAATAAAATTAATTAAAGATCATTTAAGGTTGATTAGATGGAAATTACTTTAACATGTTCAAAATTAAAGATACTGAACTCACATGAGGCTTATTGTAACCTTCATTGGGTTTTTTGTTATCTCTTCGACCCAAAGGTTTGTTATCTTCGAAATTTCTATTTCCGTCCCAAGCAGAACCTCCCATTCTTCGGTTGTCCCATTCTACTTCATTTTCTCTGTCACGCCTGGAAATGAACAAACTCAGATTATATTTACAATATAAAACTAATAGAACAGGAGTTTGATATTTCAATAGCAATATGAATTAAAGCTTTACTCCATCAATAACAATTTTATTTAAGAGAACAACCCTAATTTAAAGTATAAATAAATTACAATTTAAAAATATTAGTTTTATACATAAAATATGCTTTAGATTTTAACTCTTTGGATTACCAATAGGATTTTCAAATAGAAGATGGTATTTGATAAATTAATTTAAAAATATATGGTATGGTATTGGAATTCTTACACTAAATCAATCCACTATGAAAAATATTTATACATGGAATAAAAAACCCGGGATCGTGATGAAAAAATTCTAAAACAATATTTACAAAACAAAAAAAAAACCAAGTGTTTAATAATATATGTACATATAAGATTGAGATATTTGAATATGACTTCTACAAAACTAGTTTATGATACAGTATATAAAAATTCAAATTAAGTAAGTTTTAAGGAATTCTATAGGAGAGAACATACATTCGAGATTCAGTTTCCTTGTTTCTATCCCTTTCTTGATCATTGTCTCGGTGATAACCTCTGTTATAATCATGTTGGTTGTCATAATAACCACTTTTTCTGTTATCATAACTTCGGTCATTGCGTATGCTGCCAGACCTGAACCTAGCAAGGAAAATAATTTTCAAAATACATTTAATAGGGAAATTTTTTTTTCGAATTCTCAGTTCAAAATTAAGTACAATTTTACAAATGATTTTATAAACTGAAAATTGATTTGTTTACCTTTCACTGGGTTCTGGGGTATTTCTCTCTCTCTTATCTCTTTCGTCCTCCTTTTCTTTATTTTCATCATTATCACCTCGTATTCTTTGTTTGTTACTAGGAAAATGCTGATTATTTCCCCAACGATTTTCTGAGCTTCCACTTTGCTGTTGTTGTCTTATATTCTGCTGTTTTTGAAATCTCGGAGGAAGTAGAGGATTCGGATACCTGAAAATAAAAAAAAAAAAGTTAATCTAAGGTAAACCAAACTATAATTCAATCCAAAAGAAATTCATTTTTTTTTTTTATGATAGAAGCCCAACAAATCTTGGCTTTAAAAAAGGTCACAATTTTATAAAATCTAACATATTGATGGAACCTTTAATTTAAAATTGACATTAGTTACATTTATGAAGTTTTATTATAAAAATAATAACCTTGAATATGATTGTTGAGGTTCCTGACGTGGGTAATTCCTTGATTCCAAATGAGTCATTTGCCTAAATGTTTCGGCAGCTACTTCTTTAATTAAAGATATATCTTTCTTTTCATCCTTGTCCCAATCATTTTCAGTATCCTCCTTCTTCTTTCTTTCGTTTTCTGTTTTAGAACGAGTTTCCTCAAATCTCTTTTCCTCCTCTTCTTTTCGCTGTTTAGCTTTTTCGGCTACAGCAGCTACTTGTTCGGATGTCTGTCTTCTTTTTTCCCTCCATACATCATCCATTTCCATTTCGCGGGCATTCTTTAAACATAAAATAGGTGAAAACATGTGTTTAAATAACTATAATTTAAGTTTAATTAATGCAGCAAGAGAGATAGTTTAGACAATATAATTTTTAAATATGTTCCTAGAAAAGGATGTTTCAATATTAAGATAACTATGCCACAAAAAACATGGCTTTATGTAATAAAAAAAGGTATAATAATGCCCAGAAAGTAACACAAAAAAGGCATACCATACATAATATATTTTTTATTAAAAAAGATAAATGTAATTAAAATATTTGAATTTAATTTTTAAGTGGACCAATATCAATTAATTACAGGATAGAATAATATTAACATTTCTAAATTCAGAAATTGTGATCTTAAGAATGATCATATTATCAGAATAATTTAATCTGGAGTATATCAGTACATAGATTGAAACCAATAAATTTTGTTTCAACTTATTGAATTAAAAAACAAGTTGATTATTATTTGACATCCATATATTAATAAAAATTAAACAAAAATGTAATATACTTACAGGATGAGGCATTCTTGAGTGTGTACTTCTGAAATCAGGTGCAGGAATATTAGCTGTACTTCTTCCTTGCCAGGGATGATTAGATTTATCAGTGAGCCGCTCATTCATATTAATCTTCTCACGGTTTTCCTGAATTATAAAACTAAGGATATTACTCTGTTTTTCAATAAATATGATTAGGGATATTCAACAGACCCTAATATAATTATAAAGCTGCAATTATATAATAAAAACAGCTCTATTTTAATGTTAAAAACTGACCCAATTACCAACACTTAAGGTCTACAGTCCACTCTTTAAATAAAATATTTCAAAATAATTGTATTGAGTAAATAGTTTTTAACAGCAATAATAATAAGAATAAGGCAAATCAACAGTGTTTATTCTTCACTAAAAAAAAAAAAAAAATCAGAGGAGATACATTTAAATTAGTTTTGTTTGTTGGAGTTTAAAAGCATAAAACCCTTAGGTTATCATTGCCTAGTGTTTTTATAAAATATTTGTATATATTACTGGTCAGCAACACACATACGCGAAAATCACTTACCCACCCACCCAAACCAAAATTATTTCACTTTATCTCTTTTCCTGATGCGGAAATATTATACTGTACTTGTACTTCTTCATTCAAGAAAAATAAATTTATGAAATTAGAATATGAAATGAGAAAATTTTGCCAGTTCTAGAAAAAAATCAGTGCCCCTATTTTAAATGAAGGAAACTTAATTACTTAATTATCACTTTAGTAAATGCAGCAAAATAAAAGAAGCTTTTAGACTACATACTCAGATTAACTAAATAAGTGTATATTTAAAAAAACATCTTTGGTCAGAACACACTTATTTTCTTTATGAAAAATAAAAGATTAATCTAGTATTGAGATAAAAATTCATAAATCTGATTTGAAAAATATGCTTTTAATTTTTTACAATGGCCATGGAGTGTAAAACCAGTCCAACAGAATAATTGCCAATAAAAAAATTATTACATCACATATAGCTCAGCCTAATACAAGATAACATGAAGTTGATCAGATGCCAAATTCATCAGAGGCAAGCAGAAATATTGCGATAGAAGATTGAGCAATAGGAAATACTCCAGAAGCACAATCTATCGCACTACACCTGCAGCCACAGACTCGTCATCAGTTATCATCATTTCAACCACAAAGGGAAATTCATAATAAAATAGTCATACTTAAGCTAACTCCTTACAACATAATTTAAGAGGCATTTACTTCAGTGTTTTGGAGAAAAATGTTCCTTGAAAGATTGATCGATTTAAATTTTAGGTATAAATTGGGAAGGCTGTGCAGTGTTACCAGATTGGCTATACGCTTCATTTCCAGGGAATTTCAGGAACAACATATTTAAAAACCTAACTGAAACTCTGGATGATTTAAAAGTGGATGGAATTAAACTATTAATATCGTATATTTCAAAATTTCTCAATTATTTCTGCCTTGTTCGGGATGAATTCAAAGCCTCAAATAGATTTTAAAACATAAGAAAGTTGAAAATATACCTTTTCATTGTCAATGTCTTTCTTTTCTTCTTTACTTTGTAAGGACAGTGACTTTACTTTATCCTTCTCATCATCATTTCCAGTACTTTCATCATCACTAAAGGCCAATTTCTGACTGTAATAAATAAAAACAAATAAATTATCAACACAATCCAATAGATAACGAACTTTAACAAAAACAAATTAAAAGAAGTATTAATCTTTAATTTTAAAAACTAATGATTATATTCTATACAATAACTGTAAATGATAATTATTCCGCAGATTATCCGAGTTCAGTCACAAGCTTTAATTTTTTATTTGTTTCCCTTTTAATATTTTACAAAAATACAAGTTATCATGAGCTTTAGCATGGAAAAGAGAATATTATTATGGGAAATGTGTATACTTCCGTAATCATTTCACCTAGAAATGAATGTCTTAAGAAACATATATCATCTATACTTTGAAATGTTAATTAAAACTTTTATTTATTAATTAAATGATTACAGAATCCACTCATTACCTATAAATACATTCTCTTTTCATATTAAAGCTCACGATAGCTTTTATTTATAGATAATATTAAAAAGGTCACGAAATAACAGTTAAAACTTGTAACTCACTCAAAGCAACAACCTGTGGAACAGATACCAAATAAAATAATATTCACTTGATAAACTTACTCGTAATCAATATCATCTTGAGTCGCCCAACCAGTATCTCGAGATATTTCATCCATTCTATTAAGATCTTCTTCTCGTATTATCGGCCGAGGCATCATCTCCTCGGGATCAGCTGTAGGTGGTGGACGAGATCCACTATATCTATTTCAAATATCAGAAAAAACAGTTAGAAGGGGTATGAAATACATAGTGTTGGTATTATTTTTAAATATAGAAGAATACACCTGCCATTATAAGCTAAAAAGGCCACCACTCCAAATCATTTACATAAATAATGTTATTACATATACTCAAAATGATCAAACAATTAGGCACAAAAATGAAAAAAATAAAAAATAGATAATTATAATGACAGTAAGGTTATACAATATTAAAAATTGCATACGTATAATTGTTATATATATAATTAAAAAATACTGGTTAATAATGCAAATGATAAATAATTAATGGTTAACAGGATTGAAGAATTAGAACTACTGAAATATTTATAAATAAATAAAATAATATTACCTAACTTCCGTAGAACCATGAAACTTATTTGAAGGTCTGATTGGTGGAGGGTTGGGAAAGTTGCTGGGGAAGATGCTACCTGGAAATTTTCCGATATTTCCACCACCACCAACTCCGACACCACCACTGACATCAGTACTACTGTTACTACCAGAACCACTTCTGCTATTTAACATCTGGAAAAAAACAAACATTATTATAAATATTATAATGCGTAATTATTATTCACTACATCAAGTAATTATTAGTTTTATAAAATTCACGCTCTAAAAAATGTAAACATTGAACTTCTAGAGCTCATTCCAATAACAACTATTCTCTAATTATCAACAGATACAACAATCTACCTTAACACATTGTGGTCTGGACACAAACATGTTTTTCAAAAACTCTGAGTAGAGCAGAGATCATTGTAGTTATACAAATATTTTTTTCTCAACTTAGCAACAACTGGAGCACGAGTCGTCTAGTTATAGTTATTTTTTAATATATGAATTGTAGAATGAGTGAAATAAAGCTATAAGAGGTACTATGCTTGTTGTTGCCTTTTCTTGTACATAGTATTATAATGAAAAACATGCATTAAACAACAGATTACGTAGGTTGTTGATAAGATCAAAGTGCCTTTATTTTTTAAATAATGATGAAAAATACTTTATGTCATGAAAATAAAAATTTAAAATTTATAGTAATTTTTTTTGTACCAATACAATTCATGCAAATTTTTCAATAAATTACTCACTCCAGCCATAATATACTGTTAAAAAACGCCTGACCTCAATGTGTTAGAAAAAATAAAGGTTCATTTCTACTATAACATTCACAAAGAAATAAGGTGATAAAAAATGTTTAATCGACTTACAAATGACGGTACTACTCCCTTATATTGCGGAACAATATTAGGAGTGGAAACCGGAGGAGGAAACTGAGTGAGAGGCCGGGGTTGAGTGTCCTGCGTCGGTGGAGGGGCCTGATATCCTCCACCATGAGCCCAGGATCCTTCTGTCTGAGGGCGAAGAGACGGACCGGGGCCGTATCCGCCTTCACCCCCCTGGGGAGGGGGGCCCGGGACCCCTCCCTCCCCAAGCAGTGAGGGGAACTCCGCTTGGAACTGGGGCGACTGGTGGGCTAGGAACGATGGTCCATTCCCTCCACCCAAGCTCACTCCACCACTTCCACCCTCTCCTCCTACCATTACAGAACTCCAAGTCTTGTCTCCTCCTACGCTCACCACCTATATAACCAAAAGGTTTTGACACTATTTCCTGTAAGGAAGAGCTGAGATTTAAAAAAGAAGGAAGACAGCTTACTGGTTTCGGAGGCTGCGGAGGTGTCGGTGTGATGTTGGTCTGTGGCACAGGGGCCGTCCCCACGACAGCAGGGGCATTTGTACCCGGGGTTGGCCCACTCGTAGTACTCACCTGGAGAAAAAAAAAATCTAATTATTATTTATTTATTTCTGATTTTTACATTAGTATTAAAGTATTAGTCGAAGAAAGAAACTGTTGATAACTTCAGTTTACGTAGTTTTACTTTCTCAGAAAAAAATGCATTTTTATATATTTTTGTTTTATTTTAATGGGTTCCTTCAAAAAGGAATAATTATTAATTTTTAATTAAAAAAAGCACTGCTTTTCGAAAAATGTATTAATTTCATTTGTTTACTGTTTTGTGCCAATAATAGTTTAGAAAATAAAAAAATTAAAAATACTGTCATGATTTATCCCATAGAGTTCTGAAGCCTTAACTTCGCCCATTCCACAGTATGTTAAATTTTTTTTTAAATTTTCAAGGGTGAAAATTTAAATGAAAACGGTTACAATTGAAATAAAAAGGGAGACAATTGAGTTGTAAAGCGTTACATTTGCTTTGGAAAGGGTTTCAACTCACTTGGAAAGGGTTACTTGTGACTTGGAAGTTATCAGCAGAGAGTTTGGTTAAAAGTACACAAGAAAAGTACATTAATAATAAAAGTTACAACCATAAAAGTACATGAGAAAAATTAAACATACAGAAAAATACTTGGAATTCAGCTTAGATAATAAATATACTGAATATAGTGGCGAATGTAGAATTAGAATTATAGCTATGAGTTAATAAAAATCAGACTATGAAAAATTGGAGTACCAAAACTGGTATGTAAGAAAACAAAAAAATTATATAAATCAAAATTTATGAGTGGATAAAAACCCATAAATATGTAACTGGGTCAGAGCAACTGAATACTTTGATATAATAATGGAGTTTTTATTTACTAAGTATTTTAGCACATACATTTTCAAATATATAACACTTATCAATTTAGTTTTAAAATAGTCATTTTTCTTTTACATGCATTACAGTAACTAACCATTTTTTTTTTTTACAATTTCTTTTCTAATTAAAAATATATATTTCTACCCTCAATTTTTTTTAAGGCTGTGAGTAAGGTAACCACACAAGTATACACTAAAGCAATCACCTTGATCACAACAACTTGATTAGCCTCATGTATAATGAGAATTTTATGGTAACAAATGTTTTCTTTAAGAATTATATCCTTAACCTTGATGTAGGATTGCCCCTTTTAAATACTGTGTTGCTCCATACAGTAAAACCTCGAATTAACGGACAGCCCTGGTGCAAATATTTTTGTCCGTTATTTAGAGGTGTCCTTTAAAGGGAGGTTTTATTTTTTTATAAATATGTATTTGTACAAATTAATTCTCTCTTATTCAATTTCCCATGTGTTTAAAAGGTAAGTAGAATAAAAAAAAACATCGCACGGTTTTTGAGTTTTCCCGAAACTTGTGTCCTACCGATATTGAGTCTTTCCACTAGCGCACGTACACTTAACTTTTCACGGTCATAAAAGTCGATTACATTTATTTTTTGTTCTAAAGTGAGTCTCTTACGTGAGGGAGACATTTTCAGCCGCCTGCCACGAGGGTTAGAACAGAACTAAATTTTAATAAAGCAAGTCCGACAATAAAAAAAAAGTATTTATGTGGAAAACCTTTACTCAAAAGTAAACACAACTACCCCTGTCTGTTTCCTTAGACCGGAAACAACTAATTGTTTCCGAGAAACGGGAAAGGGATAAAGTCATACTGTCCGTCTTTTAGAGGTTTTTTTAATCGATTTCTAACCAACACAGCCTGTCCGTGACCGTTAATGAGAGGTTTCGTTAAATAGAGGTTAAAATGCCTTAAAAATTGTATTAAAATGTTGGTGCAAAAAAAATCGTCCGGTAATGGGGAGTGACCGCTATTTAGGGGTGTCCGTTAGTAGAGGTTTTACTGTATATCATAAAATAGAAATGATACCAGGGAAATTTTAAGGACAGTTAATTAGCACTGAACCACTGTGTGCAAAATTGGAAGTAGCAGTGAGACAATAACTAACGGGACACAATTCAGAGATTAGCTTTTCTCACTCATCAGGCTAGAGCAATATGACGACATGATATTTATGGCTCAGATAAGCAGTTTATTCAACAAGTTTAGTTGTTAGGAAATAAGCACTATCAACAGGGAATGAAAGTGACAATTTTTTATTAAAGACCCAAAAATGAAAATTATATTATTAAGTTATTTATTAGAATGTTTATGAGGATACGTTCATACTATTAACATTAACATAGTTTTCCTACATCCTACTAATATTATAAACGTGAAAGTTTGTATCTTTTGTCTCTCTTTCAAGCAAAAACTACCAAACAGATTTGGATGAAACTTTACAGCAATACAGGTTACACATCAGAATAACACATAGGCTACAGCAAGGGCGGATTTAGGTACAGGGCCACGGGGGCACGTGTCCCACCCCAGACAGTCTTTTAGGTATTGTGGAGAATCCATTATAGTACATAACTAAAGGAAAATCAGGTACTTAGCATCGTGACATTTGGAGATAAGTTCTTTGTATAATTTAAGGAAGATATTTGGATAATTCCACCCCTAAGGGTTTCCCCCTTAATATAATAGGGGTTCAAAGATTGTATGGAATCCGTCAGTTTTGAAGTTAGACATTAAAATTTTGGATGTACAAGTAACTTATAGTTAAAAAATTTTAATTATTTATTTAAAATGTTCTGTATGTAGCACACCAAATTCCACACGAGTGAAGCCTTGGGCAAAAGCTAGTACAGTAAAACCTCGAATTAACGGACAGCCCTGTGGCAAATATTTTTGTCCGTTATTTAAAGGTGTCCTTTAAAGGGAGGTTTTATTTATTTATAAATATGTATTTGTACAAATTAATTCTCTCTTATTCAATTTCCAATGTATTTAAAAGGTAAGTAGAATAAAAAAAAAAAACATCGCACGGTTTTTGAGTGTTCCCGAAACTTGTAGGACACAAGAAACCCCCCCCCCCCACCCGTTATAGTACATAATTAAAGGCAAATCAGGAACTTAGCAACTTGAAATTTGTAGTTAGGTTCTTTGTATAGTTTAAGAAAGAAATTTGGATAATTCCACCCCAAGGGTTTCCCCTTAAATATAATAGGGGTTCAAAGGTTGTATAGAATCTGTCAGTTTTGAAGTTAGACATCTGACATTATGGATGTATGAGTAACTTATATTTTTTAAAAAATAATTATTTATTTAAAATGATCTTTCACGAAACTTTATTGGGCAGATCAAATTCCACGCGAGCGAAGCCGCGGACATAAGCTAGTGTATATTTACATATAAATTCTAATTAAGATGCTGAATGAAATAAAATCAATCAAATTGTCAAATTAATAGTAGGCACACATGGTTAATAATTATGAATAGTATAAATTATGGAGGATTGGCGTTAAGAGTGATCTGGCGGACTTGGGTTTGGATAGTGGTCAGTGATGGAGGTTTGCAAGCCGAGATCAGCAATATTGGCATCGAGCCTTCAGGTTACTTAAGCCGTATTATTATAATTAATTATGGACTAAGTTTCAGCAGTTAAAATTAAAAAAAATTGCTAGATTGGTTATAAAACTTTCATACCGGTGATGTTGATGTGATAGGAGGTGCATCTGACGCCTTGCTTCCCCATCCTGTACCTCCAGTTGGAACTAGACTCACTGTTGGATCACTTCCACTATGTTCAGATTTCAAACTTGGTAAATTGACAGGAGCTCGCCGAGTAGATGGTACTTTGCCCAAGCTTTGCATTCCATGTTTACGAGGAACTGTGCTTTTTGTCTGGTGCTGTTCTGAAGATTCCCCCTAGGAAAAAAAAATTGAATATTAAATACACCTACTAACACAACATGCTTATTTATTACATAATATAATTATTACTTCTGTACTATAATTAAAAAAACAAAAACTTTTATTTTAAACTGGCAACAAATATACTTTTTAAATACTTTTAAGAATTACTGCACATTCTCAATAAATACACTTGAATCTACCAATTTAGAAGCATATTTTAAATTATAAACGTACAGAAACAAATGCTTTAAGAAGGTATGAACGGATCTTGTGATGAATAAAAGGTTCTTTCTGGTCATGCTACAGATTTATTCACTTGAAACAAGTCTCCTTAGGAAGCAAGAGAATTTAATCTCTAACATAGACAAGTGATAGATCCAATAAGTCATCAGATAACAGCAAAACAAAAATTAAAATTGATTGTTAATTTTTTTTTTTTAAAAACAGGATAGAATAAAAGTTCTTGATGAAATTTTGTTTTCAAGATTCACAACTTCCTTAAACTAATAATATTCAATGTTTTTTAATATTAACAGTATAAGGAACAGATAAATAAATACAGAAACTATTTTTTTAAACTAAAATAAACACAACTGTAACCAACTGAAAACAATTTAATTCATAGAAGGTAAAAAACTATTAGTTAAAACAATAAACATTTTCAAGATATTAACAATTAATTTATAAAGAAAGAGGTTGAATTTTTGTTTAAGCAGCAAGGAGTATCAAACTTCTCGAAATCTAACACTGTTCATTTTAGGGCACACCTACTAGGGCAGTTAAAAAATTCTATTTATTTGTAGTTAATTGATACATAATAATAAAAAAAGTGTAAACCTCTAGGTTTTATTCCCTAATTTAATAGACCTCCTTTTCAGTTATTTTGACATTATTTTAAATAGAATCAACGCAATCATGTAATCCTATGCAAGCAAAAAAGAGAGAAAACTTCATAATATTTAACGTGCCATTCCAGAGTTTACTTGTTAAAAATAATTTTACACATTAATAAACACAAACCAATAGTAAGTCTACAGATACTTAAGACTTCATTGGATATTTAATTTCAATAAACACTAACACAAAGAATTGCCTTAAGTAGAGAGTTATCGCGCAATATTGCTTAAATAGATGGAACAAAACCTCTCTTCACTTATGTTAAATATAAATTTAAGATTAATAGTTATCTTTCTTTACGACAATTAGATATCAGAATTATTTAAAATTAATAAAGATTGACTTAGTTGATAATACAACGTTGAATGGCCTTAGAAGCAGACAGAAAAAAAACAAAAAACTAATACATAACATGAAAAAACTCTACATGAACTAATAATCAACTATCCTAAATTCATTATTAAGCTCTTTTTGTAAAGAAAAAAAAAATGTAAAAAATTATTGTTGTAATAAAAAAAAAATTATAAGAGTTAATAATTTTTACTTCAATTTAATAAACCTATGATATTACTTTATTTTATAAATTCCTTGCTTAGTCAAAAATAATGTATTATCCTAAATGAAATAATTAGTATAATCCAGAAAACATATTTAAAATGATTTACAGGCTATAACATTCCTTTGTAAAAATTAAACAGTTGATATTAAAAAAATACATATGCATCAGAAAAATAAATGATAAAAGCCTCAAAACCAATTCAAAAAACATTATTCATATTGATATACAAATTACTACACAGATTTCTCATAGGAACAACAGATTTGTAAAACAGATAATGGGTCATTCTTAAAATCATATTGTATTAACTAATAATAATAGAAAACATTTTAAAACTATAATCTCAATCTACAGTGTTAATTCTAACAATTAATTTCAAAGAATAGAAAGAACCCATTAATAAATAGTAAGATAAAATTCATTTATGGCAGTTTAAAAATCATCTTAAAATCAAACTTAGAGGCAAAATTTGCAGGTATGTTATAACAAAACATTCTACAAATAAGATATGATATAAATAAACACTCAGTCGACAACGATATTTGATTGAGATTTTGCAAAATAGAAAAAGTCGAAAGAAAATGTTTATAAAATATAGAACCCGATAAGGAAAAAATTACTTTCAACCTTTAAAGTAATATGCCACAAGAAATAAGTATCAGTATTTTTTAACACACTCCAAGCGCATTAAAAGTAAACACTAACTTAAATGGTTAAAAGAACACTAATGGAGAAAATGGGTTTTACAAATTATGAAACCAATACAAATTCTAAAATCAACAAAACTAATTCATTTTAATGTTTCTTAATATAGATTATTAATCTAAACAAAATCAAAAGAAAAAACCCCATACAATAATAAAAAAATTCTTGGATAAAATATTTGAAAATCAGAAAACAACATAAAATAACTGCTATACAGTTGTGGTTAGAAATAAAATTAAAACAAGAGTTAATATCAATACTAATAATATATCATACAAATCTAGATGTATATAACAACTAGATATGAAGAATTAGTTGAACCACATGAACATAATAGTATCAAGACCATGATTCCTGACAATCAAACAGATAAATAATTCAGATGATCAACAAAAGCACAGGTTATGTTATAGTTTTATGTTAACATGTTTGAAATTATATTAGCTTAAAAAATCAATTTAATTACCTTGCTGGATTTGTGGTATAAGCTATTTATGTCTAGGGATTGGAACTTTGGCTTTCCTTTCTCCCCCTTGGATGAGACCCCCGACAATGTAGACATGCTGTCCGCAGGGAACCATTTAGATCAAACAGACCCTTGGAACGAACCTTTATTCTGAAATAGAAGTTTCTTCTTGTTTAAAAAATTAAAAGTGAAGTTTACAGTATCTGTTAACAAAAAGATCACAGAATTAAAACTAAAATGTAACTTTGAACAGGAGATTATATATAAACAGAAATCTCAGCATTCAGATACATAGATCTAGTTGCTAAGATCATATGAGAAAATATTTAAAATTAATCAATGATACATCAATTAAATACCTCAACATACTAAAACAAATATGAAATTCCTACAAGAAAACACTTATTATGTTAATGTTTGTCAATAAGTAAAAACAATGGCACGATTAAGATTTTAAATGTCTTTAAATTCATACTTATGCACTGGTTGGAAATACATTTTGATTGAGAAGATAACTATCATTAAGAAAAATTAAGGTACAGAAAAAAAACATCAAAATAGTTAGCATTTAGATATGGATTACAGTAAAATTATAGAAAATAAATCTTAATATTGTTTAATTAAAACATAAGTATAGAAATACAAGCACAGAAATACTTTGAAGTGAATTACCCTCACAAAACAACAAAATAGAATGGAGAGAATTTTATTATATTGAACACAGAGATAAAACAAATGTTTACACAAATGTATATTAAACTTCTTGAACACAATAAACCAAAGTTTAAATAGTGAAGTAAACAAAGGATTCACAGGGCATTAAACTTGGCAAGACACCCATCTCTAAAAAGGCGTCTGTTTTAAGAGTGTATAATAGAACAAGACAACACCCAAGAATTTATACGAAAAAACTGGATCTGTACTCACCATATGAATTAATTAAGCACTATTAGAAACTTTTTAACCAAGGAGTTAATTGAAATGAAGGTTAAATGAGGTCCCGAACAACAAAGAAGTTAAACGAATTCTACCCAGGTACCCAAGTACAAAGAATCGCCAACCTAACAGCGGGAGCTAGAATCTAAACATAATAGTATTTGTTAAAATGAAAATAAAAACTTACTTTGGTCCGTTCGATTGGGTAATGAATAAAAAGAAGAAGTATTCTCCTCCTCAACTTATGGCAGGACGGATGACTTGAGATTTTAATTTAACTTCTAGATACTTAATGACCACCTATCACAAGATGGCGATCACAACGGGTTTCCTTCATTTCTTCTTCCTCCCACTTCTCGATCAATACATGACGTCATTTAGTACCCACAAAATTTTAACTAGAAAATTTTGATAAAAATATGTCCATAAACATAATTACATTTAAATAATTGTAAAGCCTTGTTTTATTTTTTTGTCAATATATTGTAAACTGAAATATGTTGAAATCATGATTGACGCTCAAAAGGCTATGTTTAAACAAACATACCGCATTTAAGGGAATGACAAAGTGAAAAAGGATTAAATTAATTATTTATGATTTTTATATATTTTTCGAAAGAAATTCGAAAAAAAAAAGTTCGAAAAAATCATCTCGAAAATTAAAATATCAATGCTTCACTGATATCATAAAAGTAACCTTTAACATAAATATAACCTTGTCTGGGAAGGTTAAACGTTAATTGTTAAACTTTGTTTATGGCAACGGGTTTGTGTACCCAATGGTTAAGTAATCTACCTAAAACCTTACATTTATAAACTTCTTAAAATATAGCTGGTAATTTATTTTTATTTTTTTACCCTTTAGGCTGTGACGTTACATACTGATGTTGGAGATTTGAAAATTGAATTATTTTGTGAAGCTTGTCCAAAAACTTGTGAGGTATAAAATATAGATTGTAAAAACTTTTAAAATGATAGGCATTTAAAGAATGTTGAAATCTCAAAATGAACTTGATTCAGTATTGTTCACTGATACCCCTCAGGATATTTTATTGTAGATCTAAATATACAGGTTATTTGTTAATAATACCAATATCTGTTAACAGAATTTTTAAAGTTGTAGGTAGATACTTATTTTATTAAATAAATATAAGATGGCATATTGAGAGGCAAATTATAACACATCTTACTTCAAAAGTCCACGAAAAGATAAAAATTACATACAGTATTTTACTCCACGAATATATCCTTTAAGGTTTAATTACTTTGATTATTATTAATATACTTGCATGTATCTGTTCAATGCTATATGTTCAGACTCTGCTTAATATATCATCAGATAATATATTGAATTAAATTACTTTATTCCTTCAATTGAAGTGTTAATGTTATCAAAATATTATTTTTTAAGCAGTTTATTGCAGAAGTATATCTTTATTCATTGAACTATATCATGTTTTATTTTCAGAACTTTTTAGCATTATGTGCTAGTGATTATTACAATGGGTGCATCTTCCATCGGAATATTAAAGGATTCATCGTGCAAACTGGAGATCCTTTGACTACTGGAAAAGGTGGTAACTCAATCTGGGGAAAGAAATTTAAAGATGAATTCAAAGAAAATCTTAAGGTAAAACCTGTTAATAGTAAAATTAATTTTTCTTGTGCTTGTTGAAAATAAATACTTCAGAACTGCACCACTGAAAGTGGATATTCATTAATTAAGAGTTCATTTTTATATAGATACTATGAAATGTTGTACTATCCTATCTTATACTATTTATTTATTTACTGTTTTAAACTTCAAAATTATTTCGACAGGATGGTTTGTTTAAATAAATAAGCAAAATTTTTTAAAATCTCATAGAAGTTGAGTTCTGCTCTATTAAACTATAATTAAGCTGTGAGAAAGTCATTTGTTTACAGTATACCTATTTTACCATGTAAAACTTCTTAATTATTAACAATGAAATCACTGATTATGCAGAATAAAAAGGTGTGGAAAAAATAGTGAGAACTGTTTTTAGGAAAACATTAGAAGGCATAAGATACAAAAAAATTATTTCTGATTTGACTATAAGTAAATTATCAGTTAAATAAAAAAATAAAGAAGATAGCTCAAATTAAATCATTCCTGAAAAAAAAAAATACATTATTGTTGATAAATTTGGGTACTTGTATGTTATGGTATCACCACATTATAATTTAATAGAATTTATTGAATTTTATGATTATAAAATACATGTGAAGTAAACACATGTAAATGGGTAATATACAGTTTTTACATAGTCAATTTTATTAGAAAAGCCTTAAATGTATTGGTGGAAACAACCTATATGTAGAAATTGACAACTCTATTTTCTAAAAAAAAAAATATAATGTAGGACAAATCCTTCCACAGCAATGGATGTTCGGAGGGATCTGCAGGAGTACAAATGAATGTTTCCTATGATTGAGGCAGGATAGTTCGGAAGCCAGAGTATTAGCAACAATGGAAAGAAGGGTCCATCCTGGAAGTATTGTAGTGTCCTACAGCTGAAAGAGATACACGAGATTTAGGCATAAATTTTATAAATTTATGCCCCCGGCATAAAGATTCGAACCCGGGTCCTCTGTCTCCCGGCCGGGGGCATATCTTTTCTCTTCAAATAAAAATTAAAACAATTAACAAAAAATTATAAAAGAAGAAATTATTAGTTTAGTTAATTGTAATGGCTTTAAGTCACTAACTTTATTTGTATGGTTATATTACATTTCTGTTGACCGTACAATCTTCGGATGTGATGGAGCAAAATATGTTTCATATTATAGATTGTTAAGTAGCTGGTCCATTAAAAATGTATCAGAAGACAGCATGTTTAGCTGAAACTGCCTGTGATTAGATTATAATATAATGATAAAAATAAATTTTGTTAAATAAGGCACATTCCATTTCTCTTTGTTTAATCTTCTACATTAGTTTTTTATATTATACAAAACGTTATTTTTTTTTCCTATTAATATCTTTCCCCTTTCTATCCTTTTACGGATAAATAAACCAAGACTAACATTAAAATAATTATAAATTATTGCCTTTTATCAGATATAATTAAAATTTTATTTTTCTAATGAAGCATTCCACTAGAGGTATGTTGTCAATGGCAAACAATGGACCGAATACAAATGGAAGTCAATTTTTCTTCACATATGCGGCTCAACCTCACTTAGACTTGAAGTACACTATTTTTGGAAAGTATGACATTTTTTTTCTGTTTATTAATTATCCATCAGATGACCTTAAAATTTGTACTTATAGTTTATTTTATATAAAGACAATCTAGTTCTCTTTGTGCTCTTATAAAAAAAGCAATTCGAAAATAATTATTTATTTAATGTAAAGGAGATAGTTGGGGGGTGCAGTCAATAAGTACACAGAATAAGTGATGAACTTATATTATGTGCCGACGTTTCGACCTACAGTGTAGGTCATCTTCAGGGCTAACAGAGAAACAAACAGAACAAAAAAATATAAAAAAAATTTTATTTTATATTTTTTTGTTCTGTTTGTTTCTCTGTTAGCCCTGAAGATGACCTACACTGTAGGTCGAAACGTCGGCACATAATATAAGTTCATCACTTATTCTGTGTACTTATTGACTGCACCCCCCAACTATCTCCTTTACATTAGATCATCCAGTCAACTATTTTCATCTCATACAATTATTTATTTAGATTTGAGTTCT
The DNA here is from genome assembly GCA_037127475.1 of Arma custos. Lineage (NCBI taxonomy): Eukaryota > Metazoa > Arthropoda > Insecta > Hemiptera > Pentatomidae > Arma > Arma custos. The sequence continues at coordinate 56,487,220 of CM073762.1, read as the reverse complement.
TGTATTTGTTCAATTTGTTTTTAATATATCTTTATCAAATTTTTATTTTATTTTTTTGGTAGCTTAATTTGAAGTTATCTTAAATTTTTCTTTAAAAAAAAAAGCAAGTAAGACAAAATACAATTTTAAAAAATTACTTTTGTGTCCTAATATAGAAAATTAACAATAACATACTCTAAAGTTGTAACATACTTCATTTTGTGAAAAGGCAGAATTTCTTTCACCCAATATTAATAAAACAGAATTTACCATTGAGTTAGAATTCATCTCAAATATCCTGGCTATATAGTTTTTATATTCGTTCTATTAACTTGAACATTACTAGAATAAATGACAAAACTTTACAACAAAGCTGTTTAGCTCCATTTTATTTGGAATACCATTAATGAAGGAATATTGTTTCTATAGGAATATGAAGGATTGTTTATATACCCTCTTTCCATTGTTACAAAGTTTGCCTATGGTAATCATGTTGGTAACTTTGAAAGAATTAAATTGCCCTGCAGTAAAACTATATTTAAATCATACAACTATGTATTTTTGTTTGCAACATAAGCTACCTTGCCCCACATTGAAAATTTTATTTCCATTTATAAATTATTCTTTACTAATCTGTCTTATGGCATGCAATAAAAAAAAAATTGTTTTGTTTCAATTTTTTCTTTATCAATCTTGATTCAAGAATTATTTCCAATAATATTTCTAGTTTGTTTCTTGTATATTATTTTTATAATTTTTCTTTATTTTTTGTTTAGAGTTATAGATGGTTTTGAAGTACTGGATGAATTAGAGAAACTACAGGTTAATCCGAAAACCTTCCGACCACTTGTAGATAAGAAAATTAATAGTGTCACAATCCATGCAAACCCCATTGCAAATTAAAAAAAAACAAATTTTTTTAATTGCCAGATTTTCTAGTTTTGTATTATATTTTTAAAAATTTTAAAAGGATTTGTAAATACATTCTTATTTTGTTTATTTATTCTCTTTATTTTTCATAACACCAATGACCCATGATTTTTTTTTCTTTCACTTAGAATTTTAATTATCTTTCAAATGATAGTTTCTATTATCAATGAGAAATGCATACTTTTCGAGTTATGAGCAAATAAAATATTCTTTTCATTATAACATTTTTCTTATTTTTTTCAAGGTATTAGTAGTGAAAGGGCTCTAAGGAATAGGAATGTTTCACTAAAATCTTCTAGGACATTTTGGTATTAAACGAGGGAAGAAGTGTTTTTTTAACTGTTACACAACCAATTTAACTGTTGATATCTTTATAGATTTAATTATTGCTGGACCTTCAAGGAAACATTGTTCATCTTGTCTGGATGTATAGTAACTTGGCTGAAATCTGTGACAAGGAGTGATCTTCATCTAGGGGTTTATAATTTATTAGTAAAAATAATTAAAATATTCAAAATTATGAACTTTGATTTCAAATACAGATTTGTTTAAGTAGGAAAAAATATATCAGATAATGTATTTAATTTAAGCGCATTAACTAAATTTCAAAATTCTCTACATTAAAGTTTATTAGCTAATATTAACTTATGTATCTACAGACTTTACAATCTGCCTCAATATTGGGCTATAAGGGTCTTTAATGAAAGACTCCTAAGTCTTAATCTTAAAAATATAAATGGTATCATATGTATAAACAATAAAAAAATCACGAATTCAGGAAATGATTATTAATAATTCGACAATCATGTAAAAAGTTTTTTGAGAATAATATAAAAACATGCTTGTGGTCTTTTCACAAATATTAGTCTGATAAAGATTGTTTATAACAATATATTTAGCTTTGTAAAGGATTAAAATATATTATCCTTCTGAAACTTAAAGGTATCTAGATTTTTCTAGTCATTAAATACCTGAACAAGGATTAAACATGCCCAATTTTAGTATTTTTATTTTTATTACCTTTAGATGGCATACTACAAAACATTTTTGGAATATACATATATTGATTATAAAAAAAAAGGGGAGGTCAAATTTTTTATTTTAATCACATCATTTTTTATTATCTGTGATCTATTTTCAGTCTAAATCTGTGAAAGAAAACTGAATTCAATTTTAATTGAAATATAATCCTGAATTTTTTTTATGAAATATTGCACCATAATGTGATTTTTTTTTATTATGGTGCTTTGTAGCAATTACAACTACATAGGAAGTAACCCTGTCTTAAGCTGCTTATGTCAAAGAAGTTAGTCAGAGTGATAGGTCAAATGAAAGAAGAAACACTAATAAGACTTGTTTATTGTATGTCAACATTTATGTACAAAAGTTATTGGCTGTCATCAATTTGGTCATGAAAGAATTATATGCATTTGGTTGATTAACTTTATATTTGAAATCATAAGTGGATGAGCATGTTAATATAAAAGATGATGTTTAGTTTTTATATTTGTAATTATTCACATCATTAGTGAACATAGTATGCAAAAATATAAATATGCAAGTCACACTGTAAACCAGGGTATCATATGGATAACCATAAATAAAGCCATTGTGATAAAATTAATAACATTTATGTTACTTATAAAATAATAACATTAGGATTGGCAATGGAAGTTTTACTGTTTTGTAAATTCCTAAATAATAACTATTTTATTAAATGTTCCTAGGAAGGCAACAAAGAGGTTTCAGACAGCTGAACAGTCTGAAGAATTAGGAAACTAACTGAAAAGTATTGGTTTAAAAGTAACCCTAATTTAAAAAATATATATATAAAGTAAGCAAATATAAAAAATATTAATAAAGTTTTGAAAAGAAAAACAAAATCTTTTGTTTTCTAGTCATTTAAATTTAGTCTTATCACATTTCATCTACGTCAATCACCTCAGTTATTACCATTTAGATTAGTAATGGAGATTTATTCGTTTATTATAAAACTAACATCTTGCATAAATTGTCTAGACTAAAATAATTACAAGCATTTACAACATATGTACACATGTAGCTAAATCTTCATAACAAGGATATCAATAGTATTTATTAAAATTATACTACATTCAGAGAGTTGTAATTATTTTATTACAAGAATAGTTTCAATTATCGCTAAATATTGAACTTATTTGATTTAAATATATCACAAAGTGCACTACTGCTCAAAGCTCTGCCTGACTGGAAGAGGCTCATCGTAAATGCCTTGAAGTCTTTTGCTCTCGGGATCAAAGGGGCTCTTGAGGTGAACTTGTGCTTTGCGACGAACTCCAAGAATTTCCACTTCATAATCCCCGGATTCAATGAATTCAGTCGTTACATTTTCTCCATTTGGACATCTCACATATCTTTAAAAGAAGGAAAGAAATATTTTATATTGTTTAAATCAGTATTAGGAAAAAATAATTTAAACTCAACAATAGTGAATGACAACATCTATTTCATTTAAAATTAAGAAATAAGGATTTTACTCTATGATAAACCATTGTGAGAGAGAATTCAAAATAAATTTTAAATTCAACATTTTCTCCTATATTTGAATTATTAATCACCAGCACTTGTTTTCTACTTAATTAAATTTCTGTTGTTAATTACTATTTTTTGTATATATAATATATTTATCAAATATTAAAATCTTTCAGATTAACAAAAGGCATTTAGTAGATATATATTTAACAATTGTCCACATTCAGCTATCATTCTATTACAGAACATCAACAGTTTTAAATAAATGGTAAATCAAAATTTGAAGAAAAAAAAATGAATTCATACAATTTCCGTTAAGCTATATCTTGTTAATTTTGTTTGAAAAACATGATATTCTTTATTTCAAAGCAACATTAAAATTCAGTAATTATATAGATATATGTAAAGCACTTACCCTTGAGCTACGCTACAACCAAGCGAAAAACCATATTCTCCCCGCCTCAGGTAACCAACTATTTCTCCATTTCTCCAAATAGTTTCCATGCCATAGAGAGGTATCGGGCTGAAATAAGTTTCATTATACTTTAATGTAATAAATAATAGAGAAAATGAAGAATGAAAGAAACACAATTAAAAGAATCTAGAGTATGATGACCATAAATTTATTACCCACTGCTTCTATGTTGGCTGAACCAAATAATAAAGCAGATCCCCTCTGAATCAATATTTTGTGATTTATTTTTAGTTTAATAATAATTATAAATGGTTTGAGGTTTTATGTGAAGAAAAGTTACCACTATTTACTCTAGTTATACTAAAGAGGCTGATGAATACACTTCAAGATTTAGTCTTCGAGATTCATAGATACTCCCCCAAATCTGTTTATAATAATGGGATTGTTCTGAAATTGTTGCTATATTAATTTCTTTATGAAACAAATTTTTCCTATTGTACCAATTAAAACTATTAACTCTTAAATTATTCAAAATCCTTCTGGTTCTAATTTCTCCAACTTTAAAATTAATATTTGATCTCATAAAACTGCATCATTTGACAGTCTTCATGATCTGAAAAGATTGACTTTATAGTTTTTTCCGTTCATAACCAATTTTCTCTACCATTAATAATTAATTATTAATATTCACTCATTTTTTCTCTCTTCCTTCTTATCAACTTATCTATTAAAGTTTGGTTTATGATGTATGATAATTTTTTAAAATATTTTATTAAATAGAAACCTAGAAATCTGTAGTTCATTACTATGTATACTGAGTTAACCCACTCCCAACATTGTTTCTAAAGATAAATAAAATATACTTACTCAGTTATGGTGAGGAAGACATGTCGCTTTTTAATTCCATTCCTCAATACTTCTTCCAAAGCTTTTTTTCCCAAATACTCTCCTTCCGATCTACAAGTATAGTCTAGACCTGCTTCCACAGGATTGTCATCAACTCTTACATCGGAATTCCATAATCTGTAACCTAACACCAATAATTCTATATTTTAAACACTCATAAAACCTGTTAGGTCAGCTACCTATTAAAAAAGAATTGGCAATTATATTTAATGTTTCTGACAAAACTTTTGAGTTCTTTTAATGCTAAATTTTAAAATAAGAGTTATAGAATGATTGTTACAACTCCAAAGTGCTGCCAGCTTATCAATCAACAATGTTGCATTAGCCTTATCAAGAAGGATCCATGGCAAAATAACTTATTTTATTCAAATTTCAATTCTTATTTATCGGGTTTAGGACTCTCCTAGGGCTCAAGCAGCCTCTATAAAATATCATAAAAAAAGGGTACCCATAATAAGGAGGAAAAATCTGGCGGTTGAGCGTGACCTAGGACAAGTCACCTCCTTGCAGAACCGTTGTCCATGAAACAGTACAGTCTCTACCACATATTGAACCCCAGACCCATTCACGGGTTGTAGTGGTACAGTGTAGGGGTTAAAATATCAGATAAGATAATTTAGAGTATGTATCATGATTACATGGAATAGTGGTACCATGACAATTTTGAGATAACATGTGAGCTTATCTACAAAATAAATATGTAATGGAAAAAAACAATTACTCATTTTTAATTAGGTTTAAAATATTCTGTATGCAGTATGATAAATACAATATTGATCTATTTTGTGTTTAACTAGATTAGGTTGCAGATGAATTTGAATGGATTCAGAATTATCTTTTTGATGATTAATGAATGAAAACTGATGAAATAATGATCGAGCCACAAAGGTAAAAAAAAAATAAGAAAACATTTTCATATGAAAAACTACACAAAACTAGGCCTAGATGGGCAATAGAAGCTGGAGACTTTTTTGCTACTTCATTCTAAAGGGGATTAATCAATAAAAAAATACCAAAAAGCTAATGAAAGTAATATTCTTAAATGTTCAATAATAAAAAAGTTACCTTTCTCTGAGCACAAGGAATAAAGAGCTCTATATCCTGCATGTCGTAGGCCGTAATTCCTTCCCACTTCCCAAAGAGCCAAGTACACTGGAATGCATGCATGTTCAGGAACATGAATCTCCCAACCCAGTTCTCCAACATAGCTAGTACGCATAGCTCGCACCTGAAGGTCAATAATCATACATAAAAAATGTACAGTAAAATTATATTAAAAAACAAAACAAACACATCAAATGATTATAAGTTGTTCTCTACCCATTCTCATCACTTCGTCTTCTTGTTAGTAAGAATCAAGTTAAAACCCAATTGAATCTCTTCAGCATTAGTATTCCTATTGACTGTAATCAAGGGATTACTAATTTCAATTATTGTACTAAACCAAATATCAACATTTTTGTACTCAATGATCATAGAATTTATTATTTAAAAAAAATTGATTTATTGATATTTACAACTATTACAATAATACAACAAGTAAATAGGATAAGTGATACATAATGACATGAGAATGGCAAATAGAGAAACTACCCACTGGTAGTACTCAAATCAAAGTTCAACTAAGAAGGTCACGTGGCCATCTTCTTTTCAGACCCCTCGGAGGATATTAGGAATTGAAGAGGAAGCTAGGTTTGAAACTAGAGGGTTTGAGTGGGAATGATGTTTGCTATGACAGGATAGATACCGGGTTTGGGCCAAATCAGCAACAAAAGGGACATTAAGGTCTTTATGGATGACTTTATTCTTAACAAAATAAGGAGCATTGAGGATTTTGGATTGTACGGATTAGATACAAGAGGAATTCGATGGCTTAGTGGAGCTCCAAAGCTCTACTCCGCAAGTCCAATTAGGTCGTATGATGGTCATGTAGATGAGTCTTTTGTAATTAATTGGGAGCTTAGAGCGTTTGTCTAGTAAGTGTTGAAGTAGCCTGAAACGTAGAGCGGTTTCTTGTCTTTTCAGTTTTGTATGAGGATTCCAGGTTAATTGTTTGTTGAGATGCAACCGTAAGTATCGTATCGTATCTGTTCTACAGAATTTATTATTAATTTTTTTTTCAAGCTGCAGACCCTTATTTTGAATTATATCAAGATTAAAAATATTCTTCGGATAATAGCTTTTTTTTTTTTTTTAGGGGTTTTAGCCTATTATAGATCACTACAGATCTTGATCAAGATCAAGTTAAATAAGTACCCAAGTTTTAATCAACTACAAATTTTGATACTTATTTAGTCAATTTGGACTTCTTTTTTTTAGTCAATTTTTTTTTGTCTAATAATGTTTTTGCATCACTTTTTTGTTTAAAACGGAAATTTCATCCATCCTTAAAATCCATATAACCAAACATTTTTATCAAATAAGTTTTGTAGCACCAATTAGAAAGCTAATTAAATGCACCAAAAAACAAAAAATATATATAAATAGAACCAGTAATATGATGAAATAGCTTATTCAAATTTTTTATTTGGCGTATGGTGTAAAGAATTTTAGTTATGTTTCTTTGGAGACCCTTGTTTAGTTCTTTTATAGTATGACAACTATACCTCTCCTTGAATTATTACCTTTAATAGATAGTCAGTTCAAAAATTTGTTTTAATATTAATTTACACCGAGCAAATCCTTGGTACTCAGTAAAGTGCTTTATAACAAAATTCCAGTTATTGAAAATTACTTAATATTTTTTGTAGATTGTTAAAGAAAGATAAACCAGAAAATCTAATCTTGAAATGGACGCATGTACTTGATATGGATAAACGCCAATAGTGATAAAAAATGTTGATTTATTAAATGAAAAATATAGAATATAGAATTTAAGTCAACTATGTCATGACTCAAATAAACTTACATCTCTATCATGTTTGTAATTACTCAATAAGGATGATATATTTATACAAATAAATGTGAAATCTAACTATATTGCAATGCAAGGGTTAAAATGAAAAATGAAGTGTGTTAGTATTATAAATAATTTAATAAGGGTTACCTCGATTCCGGCAAGCTTACAAACACGTGACGTTTTGTAAGGAAAGTTCTCATCACTTAGATTGCAGTCGACTAGATTTTGTAGAAGTTCACGGCTGAAAAAAATCATAAAAACAAATCAATATCTTTGATATTAATATCTTCTTCTTCTTTCCTGTAGCACCAAGGAAGAAGAAGATAATTGAGTGATGATAGACAGATACAAACCTGGAAGGACCTTGGATAGCTAGCAGCCCCACTTGTGATGAAAAATCAGTTATATCTACTTTGAATCCTGTTTTCTTAATTACTGACATAATGTGCGCTCTAGTTTGTGAAGCTGAAGCACCTCCAGCAACAATATACATTCCACGCCCCTAGAATAAAAAAAAAAAAGTATTAATTATATATTATCACAATTAAAAAATAATAAGTAAATATTAAATTCTAAAACAAAATACCTTGAAAATAGGATTAGCCATGGTTCCAGTACCAGGCCTAATAGGAACAACGGTGAGATCTGCTTCGATTCCAGCATTATCATTTAGAAGGCAAGTATAGACAACCTCATCGAATGGGACATCTGTATTGGCAGTAAATAGCCAATCGGCTGCTCTCTGTGTATCAGGACCGATCATGTATAATTTACAAAAGTACGAGAAGTCCATCATCGCTACCTGCTCACGACAGGCCAGGCATTCTGATCCAATCTAAAAATTGAAAAGAATTGAAATATTCCATAGAACATTCTCTGCAGAAGACAAGCTCTTAAAAAGGATTAATTTATAAGCTTACAGCAAGGTGATGTTTAGAAAATCCAAAAGACCTGTCACCCTTCAGAAGATTAGTATATCTTTTATCAAGGTTCCTTGGAGTACCGTAGGCACCGTACCAGTCGTATGTCGGTATAGGACAGTATCCCTGAGGATTGAACCACCCTGGTCTTTCATAGCCTTGTGCCTGTTCATAAACCGCTCCAGCAACCAGCAGTTCCTTATTACAAATATTATTTTATCATTAAAAAATTAAAATGAAGCAGAAACAGAACCAATAAAGATAAAACTGTAAGGGAATATAGAAATGTCATCTTCCTTTGGTTTAAATTTTTTAGAAACCAATTTCAGTTTCAAGAAGTTAATCATACTGAAATAAAAAACTTAAAATAAGACACAAAAATCTTTTTTTAAAGATTTTGATTGAGCAAAGAACATGTTCTTAAATACCTTCGCTTATCAAAGAATTGATTCAATAATTGACCATTCAATCAATCAATATAAATTAAAATTTGTGATTTAATGATTTAAATATTCTTTATTTTCCAGATCGGCTATTCCTAGCCTTACATGGCTTTTTTAAATAATGGATAGAAATCATGATGATGATACTAATATATTATATTCACATATCATCCCTCTATTAATATAATGATAGTAATAACAAAATCTTAATATTAAGAATATTTCTTTGCAATGTTATTGATAGTGAAAATACTATAATTAGTATGAACAAATATCAGAAAATAATTTGGTAATATAAACATAAGTAATATAAATTAAGATAATTATACACATGGATCAAATTTGCTGGGTGCGCAATTGCGCAGGTGCAAATTAAAATTAAATAATAAACAATAATAAGATAATTATACATGTACAAGTAACATAAATAAACAATAAAATAATATATTTTTACTGACTTCATAAAATGGATCCTGTTTTAGATTTCTGCCAGCTAAAGGCTCATCATGTGGAAATATAATTTTATAATTATTTACATAACTTTCATGGGATCTTTCCTTTGCCCATGCTTTATTACCAAGTTGTTCTGGAGTAAATCGCCTGAAAAATTTTTTTTTTAAAATTATTAATAAAAATCATTAGTAAAGTAATTTATTTAATTACATAATTAAATAGATAATTAATAAGTATAAATAACTAACCTGATATCATAGCTATACATATGAAAATCAGGCCTTCCATGTATAATCCATTTGGCTAACTGCTCACCACATCCGCCACTCAATACAACCCCCGATGCGTTGAATCCACACATATGATAGAAACCTAACAACCTTGGATCCTCTCCTGTAACATAAATTATTACCAAGAGTTATTATGTACAGTGACTTAATGAATAAATATATTAAATATTTAATTGGAATTTATTATACTGTAATTCCAAAACCGAAATGGTTTATCTGAAAAATTGACAACATTGGGTTTGAATTAATGTAAGTTAGCCAATTTCTTAATTAAATTGATTGTATTTTGAGAGATATTGTACATTTAGCTAGGTATTTTTGGCATTATCAGTGAATTGGATTGAAAACTATAATGTTAAAATGTAACATGACCCAAAAATAACAAATTTTGCAACTACCCAATGACTTTGGGTTTAGACCAACAATATATTACCTATCAAAGGCTTCAGGTCTGGGGTGAATGTTTCAGTTCCACAAACTGTAGTTTTGATCCCAGCGGTTTCAAAAGCCGGTAATATATCAATGGCATTTTGCATATGTGTATCAAACACTTTCCAGTCCAGTTCAAACAACTCAAACGCATGGTCTTCAGATAACTATAAGAAGTTAGGAGATATTAACTTAATACATTTTTATTATGAGTAATCAATTTAAATAATAATAATCAGATGTAATTACTTGATCTAAAAATATTGGGTTGTACTCGAAACCTCCAACACAAAGAGAATCACCTTTCACCCTGAAATAGATTCTTCCATCAGAATCCTTCACATTCGGTAAAGTCCTGGTAATAGATTGCATCGGAGAACTGACAACGTATGAGTGCAGTAACGGCACTACAGGAACGTCTAGACCAGCCATTTGAGAAAGCTTTCCTGCCCAAGCACCTATAAAAATTTAAGGTCAACATGTTAACATTTATAACATAAATGTTTAATTAGTTATTGAATAAAAACTAAATGAATCATGACATTCGCTGATGTATATGTCTTGCAGAATGATTTTAAATTTAATCGAAAGACTAACAGGAAATAAAAAAAAAAGGAAAGAAAGAAAATAATCATAAAGAAACCAAATGTCTTTATCCTTGTGAGGAAGTTATGAGACTTAAAACTACAAATCATCAATTTTTCCTCATTATCATTACTCCTAATTTTTTGAAGATTGATAGACATTTGAGGCGCGGAGATGCAAAAAGGGTTAAATCCATATTTAATCATTTTTAATGTTTTTCACAAATTTAGCATCCTCTATGCGGTGGTACATGTTTCATAATTCAAAACATGCCAAAGCAAATCTAAATTTTCTAAAAAAAATTGTCTCAAATAAATAATCATTTCATAATAACCTGAATTATGCATATGTTTGTGTTTCTTGAAAAATTTTCAAATTTGGATTTATCCCCTTTTGCATCTCAACGCCTCATTTATAAATATTTTTTTAATGGGTGATAGCTCATAATTGGGTTAGTAAAGTAATGTAATATTTTTTAAAAGTTACTTTTTTCAGTAACATGATAAAACATTAAAAATAAAAACACCTTAATAAGTATATACTTATTTATTGTGTGCCGACGTTTTGGCCTATGATTGTTCAATAGCACTAATGGTCTAGAAGTTAAATTTTGCATGCAGCCTTTACATTTTAATAGTCTGTTGCTATTGCATTAGTTGCTCTAATGCCTTAAATAAATTTAATCTATCATTAGAATAATCCAGTCCACTATTTTCCACTTATAAAAACATTTAAATGTATTTATTGAAATTTACAACTGTATACAGAATAAATCAAGTAAATATAATGAAAGATAAATCATGTCCTGAGATAAAGGCAAGTAGAGAAACTACCCAGTGGTGGTACTCAAATAAAAAGTTCAGCTTAGAAGGTCACGAGGCCATCTTCTTTTCAGATGCCTCGGAGGATTATCAGGAATTGAAGAGATTGCGAGGATTGAAAACTAGTGGGTTTGAGTGGAAATAAGGTTTGTCATGAAAAGATTGATATTGGATTCGGGCCAAATCAGCAACAAATGGGACATTAAGGTCTTTATGGATGACTTTATTCTTAACAAAATAAGGAGCATTGAGGATTTTGGATTGTACGGATTGGATACGAGAGGAATTCGATGGCTTAGTGGAGCCCCAAAGCTCTATTCCATATGTCCAGATGGGTCTAATGATTGTCATGTATATGAGTCTTTTGTAATTAATTTTCCACTTAAATTTAAATCTTTCATACCCTTCTCTTAACTTTTTAATATAATAATTTTCATTACTCCTGTTGTAAGGGTTTGAGAAAGAATTTTTTAGTCTTGTAAGAGTCTGATTAGTGAGCATTAAAAATCAAAAGAGGATTATGAATGGACGGGATTAATGAGAAGAATGTCATATTTTTTAACACTACTTCCTCAGCAAAATCAGCCAATACATTTTCTAGCTTATGGTAGGTAAAGGAAGAAAAATATTAATGGTTTTTAATTTATACCTTAGCCATTAATATTTAATTTATTAATTGCTAAAATATTGCTTTAGGACCAAAAATACAATAACAAAAATCAGTCTGCCATGAAATATTACCTGTTGCATTAACTATACATTTCGTCGTTATTGTTCCATATGGAGTTTGAACACCTTCTACTTGTTTGTATCCAAATTGGCTTCTTCCAGTTACAATTTTGGTAACTGGGCAGTTTTCAATTATCTAAAATAATAAATTCAAATTAAATTTAAAAAATAAGAATTACTTTTGATTACCTAAAAGACACAACTATCAATTTAGATAGCATAAATAAATTAAAGAAAGTGGGCTTAATCACCATGACAAGATATATTTACTTCTGAATTTTTTTAATAACTCAAAAAATATTAATCTGCAGCATACAGCATAATACAAGAATATCTATTATTAAGATTCATAATAATGCATCTCATAATATAAATAAAGTAATAATTTTCTGGATTAATAAGAATAAAAATATATAATTTTATGAATGCAATTTAAAGGTTTTATTAGCACAAATGAAGATAATAAAATAAATCACTATATTTTAACAAATATAATACCTACTAATAAGTTAATCAAATAAAGTAATACTTTTTGAATTATGAAGTATAAAAATATATATTTTTATAAAAGTAATTTAAAGGTTTTATTGACACTAATAAAGCTAATACAATAAACCACTATACAACTATATACTAATAAGTTATATAATTATGTAATAATGATTTGATTTTGATTGTTTTATGAGGCATCAGTATTACTTTCTATATTTACAGTACTGTGCCAATTAGTGTGAACACGTGATAATAATTATTAATGGAATTAGCTGCTACTTTTCAGCAACAGCTCCAACGGTTACTGTGATTTTTGTTACCTGTGATTTCTTAACTGCTACTAACTGTGATTTGTGATTCAGTCGAAATCATACCAACAGTGATTGCATCGGCATACTTAATTCCACATCTTGGATATAACGATCACACAATACACATTATAAGGATAGTAATTACTTTGACACTTGTATAATTCACTATAATCCTATCAATATACATACAGATGGAATTATTTTCAATATCCTATATAACGTAAATTTTGCTCTTATGGTTTAAGTTGTTACAAGATGATGAAGAGAAGTATTATAAACTTTTATGAGTAAAAGATGAAGAAAAAAAACTAAATCCTCCAATAAATATTTTTATTTTATTGGTTTGAAGTGTTATTCAAACTAAGATAAAACATTACTTATCAAATGATAGATTATTTAAATAAATAAATAAAATTCATAAATATTATAAAAAATAGGATAAAATATTATTACATAATTCAAATTGAAAATCAGTTATTTACCTCAGCACCACCATTTATTGCAGCTGTGTTGAGGGCTTGACAAAAAGCAGTAGGGTCGACCACACCATCGCTAGGGCAGTACAAGGTGCCCTGGATGAGGGCGGTATCGAGGAGTGGAAATAGTTCTTTTGTTTCAGCGGGAGACAGAAGGTGAGTCTCAATGTTGAAGTTTTTAGCCAATGTACTCATCCTTTTGTACTCATCCATTCGTACCTACGAGGATTAATATCAGTAATTAAGAATATAGATTATTACTATATTATAGTGATAGAAAAAAAGAAAGTGAAACAATGAGTTATCTACTGTATTAATGTCTTTACTGTTAAACTGATGCATAAGTGTATTTGATGAACTAGATTGTACTACTATCTTTCTGTTTATAAAACATTGTTCAGTCTTAATTTCATTTCATAATCAATTTAAATTATTCACTATTACTATAATTGATCAGGTTACTCCTCTAATGCTGGATACAATGATGGATAAATTCATTAAAGAACAATTATTAAAACAAAAATTGGAAAAAAATAATTATTCTTGATCAGAGCATGTGCTTATAATTTAATATATATAAAAATAATTTATCATCAGAAATTTCAATGTTTATTACACAATTCATAACTAATTATTTATTTGCTATTTATTTTGTCATTTTGCCATAACATTGAAATAGAATTTCTTATTTATTGCATTATTTGGAGTTAAGGCAAACAACTTAAGAAGAAGAATGAAGACAGAGTGTAGGTCCAGAGGTTAAGGAGGGAAGTGCTTTCTTTCTATCCATAACATAAGACAGAAGTTACCTTTGTCAAAAATACTGTCTGATTTTTTTTATTTATTTTTTACTTAATAAGGCGTTCATTCTCTCGATCTTATGATCTAATTAATAAGATTATTTTTATTTCAATAACTATAATTTATGTTAGAATATACATACATACTAAAAGGTTCTTTCTGTTTGCCAATATTATAACTATGTCTTTCAAGATCTCCTTTACCTGAAGGGAGTTGTTAGATTTTAAGGGGATTCTAATTTGTTAAAAATCTGTACTTTAAGTTCAATCTAATATATGTTAAAATTGTTTCTTATTATTACTACTTATGTGTGAATTTAATAAAAAGGAAAAAAAAAAAGGTTAGTTCTAAGACTAGATGCAACAAATGCTAAGATGAACTGATTACTAACATAATCTACTGACAGAGGTATAGCAGTAGATGACGAGGATGTACCTACACCGGAACATAATTAACCTCAAAGAAATTGTCAATTTTATCAAAATAAGAAATAAATAATAATAAGCTTAGAGAACCCAATGGCCTGATACTAATACCTTCAATCGCTGTATATAATATCTCAGGAGCAGATTACCAACTAAACACTAGCAAGCTCTTAAAATCGTTCTTAACGTAATTCTTACACTTAGATATACTCCCAGGCATTAGCCAGTTGGATCAGTGCTAATTGATTTTTTAGGAATTCACTCATTAATAAGCCCAACAATCTTACAAGCATTAGCAACATTGTGTGATGATAAATATATGTTAGGTTAATAATAAAGATAAATAAATAATAAATTAATAAAAACAAAAGAAGTGAACTCTACAGAGAAAGCAGAAGTGAGGATCCATTTACCACAGTTTACTTTAATGAATAATGTATAACAATAATTTAAAAATAATTAATAAATAAAGATTTATTTGAATAATTTTCAAAGCAGGGTTCCAACCAAATTGGTTGGATAATCCAGTATCCTTCATTTATGAATATCTATTTAAGATTAACATAAAGACATTTTTGAACTTTAGAGTTTATACACTATACCAAACTAAATATGTTGAGGTGAAATTTATGTATAAGTTATTAAAAAACAATTTGGATCTAATTATATATGATTATTAATTATAATATATAATTTATATTTTTTTGAATGTTTATATATGAAGAAAAGTTTGATAAAATGAAGAAGAATGACAACATGACAATTAAGGAAAAGAGTCCTTGGAAATGGCAGTTTTGACTAGGTTTGGCATAGTTCAAAGAACCCATAAAAACAGTTCTCACTTCCCACCATTTTTTTATTTAGACATCCATAATTTATTATGCAAATAAAACTTGTTTTACAAATATGGTAAAGCTTGTTTAATTCAGAATGAAAACAAAAAACAATAAACAAAAAATAAACATTAATGGAAGAAGTGAAAAAAAGAAGTCACAATTTGGTTTATGAATACAATTATTTTTATGTTATAATTGTGTGAAGTAAAAGATGAGACAGTCATGGTCACAGTTTTTTTTCTTTTTAAAACCTATTATTAATTTCTCAAATTAAAAAAAAAAAATAAGTATTTCATGAACAAAAAAAAGAAAAGAAATTGCAGTAATGAATAAAACCAATGCAAAAAATCAGGCCTAGTGTTTTATGAAATTCTGTAACTATTAATGCTAATTAAAATAGGTTAAAAAAAATTATGATTCTTTTTTTACCTTTATTCTTTATAAGCCTTTTAGTGTATCATAGTAACATATTCTAGGAGTATTTTTTATATTTTGAATTGTATATATAATTGATAGACTCGGCAAATGTATGAAACCCAAGATTTTGTGTGCAGAATTCAAATTTAAATATTAATTGTTTATATTTGAAGAGCATATATTTCTGATAAAAATTATTTAAAAAATAACCTGTTACAATAGGAAATTTGAAATTAAACCAGTAATAACTTAAATTGCAGTTAGGACCAAACCGTTTTAAAAAAAATATGCTGGATTTCGCTCAACTGTTGCGTATTCGTAACAAGTGGATTGTGAACAGCTGAAACCATATTTCTATTCATTTATGATAAATCAAATTAAATAAGTGCTAATTTTTAATTAAAAATAATTTAGTAAAGCAGTTTCCGCATATTTTGCTAGACAGCACAAGTACAAGTGAATTGGCAAGGCGACAGTCCACTGGACTTGTACAGGTCCTGCCTTAAAACATTTTGTAAAGAATAGATTCCCATTTATGAGAAAAAGTGCAATTGTTATCTCCTCTCAAGGTTTTAAATTTAAATAAAAGAGAAATATATTTCACTATGTCAATAAAATAAACAATCAGGTATTTTAAACATTCTTTCATCTTACAACCTTTTATTAACCTAATGTAAGGATAGAGATAGTTGGGGTGCAGCCAAATTAAACACAAATAAGTGAATACTTATTTATTATGTGTGCCGACGTTTCGAACTACTTTGTAGGTCATCTTCAGGGCTATGAGAGAGAACAGACAAAACAAAATAACTAATAACTCTTCTCTCTCATCGCCCTGAAGATGGCCTACTAAGTAGGTCGAATCGTCGGCACACATAATAAACAAGTATTCACTTATTTGTGTTTAATTTGACTGCACCCCCAACTATCTCTATCCTTACAATAGGTTAATAAAAGGTTGTAAGATGAAAGAAAGTTTAAAATACCTGATTGTTTATTTTATTGACATTACAAGTTCCAGTCAACTAATATCATCTCTACTTTTACTAACCTAGTATTTTTTTTTGAGACCCATAAAAGCTGATAATGTGAGGTAAATTTTAGTAAAGTTTTGACAATGAATTCTCATATGACATATTATGTTGGACACTATGAAGATACCTATGCAGCTGAAGCCATATTTATTCATTAATATTCTATACATTAATAGGTATCTATTCTAATAGAATCTAAGTATCTAAAATACAATAAACATTTTTTTCAATTAGTTATATTAATTTAATTTAATGTGAATAAGTTTGCTAACCTTAGATCTTGCTAAATAAATAGCTCCATTGTTGACCCATTTTGGATCGACTCCTGTTTCTTGCTTGAGAACGCCTAATAAATTCTTTGTTGCAGATCGTAACTGCATTTCTGTATCGGACATCCTCATCTGAAGTATAAGCCCTGCACTGTGCCATGTTTCACCAGCAGTAATCTAGACAAATATTAAATAAAATTGAAAATTTTGCAAACCAAATAAAAAACTAAACTATACTTAATGTAAACATAAATTTGATTTTGATTTAAAATTATTAGATTAATTTTTATTAATTCAAGATGAATAAATAAAAAGTTGAATAGATATTCTTGGAATTTTAGATTTCAGATTTATTTTTATAAAATAAACTAGCAGTGTTTATACACACTTTTTACAATTTATACTTTTGCAATGAAGCGAATAAGATACTAAGAAAATAAGGAACGATAAGACACTGCAAAAATGATTATAAACAGGTGAAAAGGAGATGAATGATGATAAAATTGTAGATAAAAAGAAAACTTACTAAACATTACATTTACCATGAAAAGAAAAAAAAAATGCATGGAGGAACAGCCAGAAGGGGTTGTCTCACAAACACTTTGTTTTCAACATAAAAAACACAAATAAATAAATATACCATAAGACACAGGATTCACAATGTTCTAGAATTAAAGAGATTTTTTAAATAATATCTCTGTCCGAAATCTTCTAAACTTCAATAGGAAATCAATTTTTAAACAATATTTTGAAATGTAATTGAAATAAAGAGTATTGTTTTGATTGAAAATTATACAGTGGTATGGGCAGTTGTCAAACAATCTATTACACTGCCTTAATTGTATTTTTATTCCGAGGCCAGAAGATCCAATGTTGAACATTTAAAATTATATTTTAATTTTTTAACTTGGATTTAAAGACCATATTGAATCAGAGATCTAATGTCTTAAGTACAATGAAAATGTAAGTAAATTACTTTATATTATCAGCCTTGATTGTTAGGTACATTGACTTTAGTATTCAATAAAGCTATTTTTAATATCAAACGGACCACACATTTCACTTTGCAGTTGAATTGTAGAGTAACAATGGAAATAGTAATGACGTATCTTACCAATAAAGAGCTATCCAAATCAAAGCTAAATAACTCGTACCCAAGAAAAGTCTCGGGTTCAGGACATGGTAAATTGCAGTGTTTCTAATAAAACAATTGTACAGGGAGATGGCCTTGTCCCAGATCACGCTCAAATGCCAGGTTTGCTCCCCAGTTAAGGGGTCCACTTTATAGAAGCTGGTTGAACCATATGAGGATCTGCAGATCCCACAGGATACATCTGTGGCTGTCAACTGTTTAAATAATTTATCTGCAACAGTTAGATTTGAATATGGGAGCCTCAGCACAGCAACTCAGCTCTCTACGCACTAAGCTATTACATTGCATAAAATTAATCCTAAGGGATCTGGGGTCTGTAAAAGCAAAAACTAACAATGTTTAACTGAATAATAAATGAGAATCATTAAGTGAAATGCATTACCACCAAAACAAGAAAGACAGAAAAAAATAAAAAAAATTATAAAGTGAGTACGAGTGATGAGGAGAAAAATTAATGAACCTAAAGAAGCGTCAATAGTTACTTCTCCAATGACAAAA
Source organism: Arma custos (assembly GCA_037127475.1). Classification (NCBI taxonomy): domain Eukaryota; kingdom Metazoa; phylum Arthropoda; class Insecta; order Hemiptera; family Pentatomidae; genus Arma; species Arma custos. Next base: position 56,468,198 of record CM073762.1, on the reverse strand, counting down.
TCTTTCCCTCTGTAAAACTAGACTGGCTCCATGTGAAACATATCTTGTAGACTATAAGAGAAGTCTTATTTTATAAAAATAAAATGAGGGTTATCCAACCTTTTAAGCCTATGGGTTACATCCACTTAGTTCGAGAGACTAAATTTTACAATCTAACCAAAAAAATCTATGATGGCAAGATTTGTACTGTAAGTTTAAAATACCAGTGATCACTATAACAGCTTTCATAAACAGAAAGCTAAGAGAAACTTTATTTTAAATTTAACCTTGAAACTTTTTTCTAGTAAATTTTCAATTATAAAACCTTTACAATATTAGAGTTATGATCATTAACATGCTAAAATTTCTGAATTGATTTGATCAGTAAAAAAAAAAATTAAATATCTCACCTTTGCTTTTTCCAAAAGAACAGCTTTAACACCTCTTTTTGATAATTGGTACAGCGTATTACAGCCAGCACTACCGCCGCCTAGAACAATTTAAATTTTAATATATTTTCTTCAGTAAAATAAAACAAAATTATTGGTTTAAATAATACATATAAAAACTTTGTTAAATATGCACATCTTTATAAAAAAAAAGAAAGAAAAGAAAATAATAAAACCTATTATAACAACATCTGCAGATTCAGGAAGTGCAGGGGTTTCAGTTGATTGATGACATCGCTGAGTTTTAAGGAAACTTTTTTCAAAATTCAACCAGAGGTCCTTAGTTGTTAATGGCCTCAGAGACCCCTAAAATGTAATTTCTTATTTATCCAAATATCTTAATAATATATATGTGTATAATAAAAATATGTAAATTAAAATTTATAATAATTGTTTTTACCTCATACCGTAGAAGCTTCAGCATGATTTATGTAAGGATTATCTTTAAATAACTACACCTAACATGAGACAGAAGCCTAGAAAAAAATCAGAGAACTGTATCATATAAATATGTGTATAAAAACTAACATAAAATATATAGAACAGAATAAATAATATACATGCATCAATATATTAAGTTGTTAGCAATCATTACATCAGGAGGAAGCGGAAATAGTCCATGAGCACAATTAAGACTTAGTGTAGCATAAAGGCAGGACAAAAATAACTTCCATTTAAAACTAAAAACATAGAATATGAATGACACTGTATATTTTTAGTAAAAAAAATTATCAACCATCAGGGGAAGAAACAGGGAAAAAAAGTGAGATAAAGATCCTGAATCTTCATCTCTTATTTTCTTTTTGTAGGATTACTTATTTCTTTCAGATTCACTTTTATTTTATTTTTGGTATTTTACAGATAATAAAAATTGTTAATCGATTTTTTTTTACACCCTTTATTTCCAGATAGGCTATTCCTAGCCTTACATGGTATTTTTAATGATGAATTTTAAATTTTAACATGAGGTAAAAATGTGAGTTTTGTCTAATACAAGAAACACCTCTAACTGAACATATTAATAGATTAATTTGTTTAAATTGAATTTTCCAATAAAATATTTATATTTTATATTATATTTTAAAGCATTTATAGATCAATGATATACTAAATTATAAACAAAAGACTAATATTACATTTGTTTAAACTTTAAAACTATAAAATTTGTATTTATTTGTTAAATAAATTAAAATCATCATAATTTATTTTATTGTTATATGATATAATTTTTTAAAATATTTTATTTGAAAAGAAAAGATATGACCATGACCGGGACTCGAACCCGGGTATCCCACTTCATCTTAACTTCATTAATATTAAATAATTTGACCAATTTTTAGGAATAACCAACTCGAATATTTATTAATTCCTCAAGTGTAGAGAAAAATAGTTCGATCAGAATAATAAACTTGATTTAATAGATAACATAGGTTTCATATTTATATTAAGTGTAACTTTAAAATAATTTAAACATGTGATCTAATTAATTGGAAAATGTATTTTTATATAATTTGGGATAGAAAAAGCAAATAATTCTTCAGTCAATATTTTAAAATGTTTTAAATATCAGACTGATATAATAAAGTGTTATTAATAAACAAAAAATAATCGAAATTAGATAAGCTGTTATAATTATTATAAACTTACTTGTCAGCCTACGGAGCTCCCTCCTCTTAGATCCTACACTCAGTGGATGTGATTTAGTAATTGGACCAATCAAAACAATTTGATAACAAAAGATTATATGACCTCCTGGCCTATCACATACAAGATCACATCTCTTAAGCTTGATATATGCTCTTTTTTTTTTCTTAATTAAACTTCAATGTATAAATGATTATATTTTAAAATAATAAAGAGAGTAGAATATTCAAGGACTTGAAGTTCCAGTCAGGGTGCTGGGTGCTGGCTTGAATGATATGCTTTGATCATAACATAAGGGCCAAGGACATCTACAGAGAGGGGATGACTCCATAGCACTATATGCAAACAGACTTCCACTTAAGTCAAGAATCTGTTATGTAATGAACGAACAGCCTACCCTCAGTTCAAAATTATAATTTGAATACTTTCTAATCTATTGTTAGATAGTGTCGCTATCAAAAATGGAGAGATTAAAACAATCGGGGGAAGTATAGTGTACAAGGGATATCTAGACAACTGACATAATAATATCAGCAAAATTGACCCTTATCCATAAGTTAACATTCCGTTTCAATGAGTTTTTATGAAATGCATGCATACATTTATAGTTATATATATATATATATACCAAACAAAAAAGAAAATTTAACATTCCAATAAAAATAAAAAATAAAATCAAAGATTAACAACTTGATATATTTCAAAATATGATCCAACAGAAAAGACAAAATACATATAATTGATAAATGTTTAAATTTTAACTTTTAACTATTAAAAATTATTTGACCAAATTTCATGATTAGCTAACTCGGATATTAATTAATTTCTCTAAAGTAGGAAAAAATAGAATAATAAACCTAATTTATTATATTGAAATGATTTTTGTTATAGCAGATATTTAAAATAAAAGAAAATAAGAATTTAGAAAAATGTTTTGGGAAAGAAAAAAAAATGTCAACCTAAATTAATCTTACCAAAATGTGCTGTATACTAATAAAACATCTTCATTCTCTTTTATCTTAAACAATTCATTATTGTAATTTTAATTTTTCATAAGCAATATTGTTTAAAATTTTAAACTGAAGTATTCATATAAATATGAACAGTAAAAGGAAGTGTCTAAAATGCATACTACAAAGATAGATTACACAAGAATAATTAAGATTAAATAAATAAGTACATAATCTAATTTAAACATTGGTTTAAGCTTCGTACCATTATTAAATATCATATCTGAAAAAGATATAATAAAACTATATGGCTAAAAGTGATTTCCAATTTATTATAGAACAACACATGGAAATATCTAGAATGTGATAAGAATATCAATTACAAACAATAGATTGCTTAAGCTAGAATATGAATTGATATGAATATGAGCAGGGTTAATACTAAACCAGGTTGTTAAAATATAATCATTAATAATTTATTTATTTAATCGATTTTTTATTAAAATTGAAATGTAATACTTTTTAATTTAAAACATCTATTTTTCTTTTGTGATATTAGCTCCCCTTATTGGGCTTATTGTTTAAATACAAATATTTGAACTAAGAAATAACACATAAAAAAACATGGGACATGCAAAACAACAACAAGTGTTCATTTACGACAGATTTATCAATAAATAGTCGACTTTCTGTGGCTGTATTTATTTCAAATCAATGAATATAATAAAAATGTTTCAACTTTTTTTTTCATGAAAATAAAACCTTTATCTTTTAAACTTAATAGAAAGCATTGGTTTTTTGTAATACTAAAATTGATGTTGGCAAAAAAAACATAAATGTGGGAACTTTAAGAGAAAAAAAATAGCCACAATTGGACATGAAGGTCCTAAAACAGTGAAAAAAAGAGCTCCATGAACAACTTTACATTTTAATCTTGGAAGACAGTAAGTTTAAATTTAACCAGATGATTATTTTTATAATTTTATAAAGCTCACTAAATGGCAAGATGGATCCAAAAATTATCTGTGATACCACATTTACTTGGGAAATGTTTACCTTGAACAAGTCAAGAGAAAAAACTTAACAATTCACCCTGTAAGATTACTTCTGCCCGAATTCTTAGTAACTAAGTAATTTGAATTCAGCTGTAAATTTTTTAATAATTATTATTTTCTAAATTACCACTACTTTAATTTGATACTATTTAAGGTAAGCAAATATTGATAAGGATTTTTTTTTAATTTTCAAAACCATTGTTATCAACTACTAAGATTAGCCAACATAAAAAACATTGAACTTTTGAGGCAATGTCGTTTTTCGGACATAAAGATTACCAAATCAGTCAGTGGGTTAATCGTATTCTTCTATCGTACTGTAGAGAATTTTATTGACTTACAAATGGGTATAAGTGAAACGTATAGTTTTATAATGACGAAAAAAGCAACAAGCACACATGTTTCAACGGAAACCTACGAAGAAAACCCGTTTTACGAAATCTTGCTTTTATATATACAATATTTGAATATACCTTTCGGAATGTTAGCCGGTTAAGGTGTTTTTTTTTAGACAATTTTATTATTTTCAAATGAGTACCTGTCATTTTCCAACTGGTGTGTAGTTTTTGAGACGTTAGAATAACGGTGTTTTTTATGGGGTGGTAGAAATAATTTATTCTCCACTATACAGAGAATTAAATTTTACAAACCTAGTTTTATTACGCATCTAGAAAATGAGAGGAACGAACACAAAAATTCTGTTTCAAAGGCATTTTCTTTTTTTAGAATGGTTATAGCTGTATAACTAGTAGATTGCATACATTAGATATAGCAGATAGCAGATTTTTTTTTGTCATATCGCTAACTCAACATGCGTTGTAGAAGGGGAAAGAGACATATCATTATAGAATACGTAATGTCGGGTAGATATAGTTAAAATTATCCACACTTACAAATTAAAATTTTAGCTTTAAGTTACTTTCTCTTTTGGATAATTATTCCGAAGGTTGTCGCTTCGAGTTGAGTCACAAAATTTAACTTTTCTTTCATTTCCCTTTTAATATCTACCAAAAATACAAGTTATTATGAGCTTTATTAATGGAAACGAGAGTGCACTTACGAGAAATGTATGGACGATCATTTGAAATCAAATGGACGATTCAACAAACATATATAATTTATATTTTAAAATATTTTATTTATATAGAAGACAAAGAAAGAAAAGACCGAGAAGCGAACCATGATGGGTGAGGTGGCTAAGCACCACGACGGATACGTGGGAGACCCAGGTTCGAGTCCTGGTCCCGGTCATATATTTTCTTTTCAAATAAAATTAAAAAAATTATATCATATTACAATAAAATAAATTATAATAATATTTAATGACGTAAGGAAATAAGATCCAAAAATAAAAGTAATGTTTAATTAACATTCTCCCCGTGTATACATCGCAAATTGCGAGAACACGGAGATATAGGATCAGTGAAAAGATATGATTGGGATATGACTGACCGAGAAGCGAACCAGGATGGCTGAGGTGGCTAAGCACCACCACGGATAGGTGGGAGACACGGGTTCGAGTCCCGGTCCTGGTTATATCTTTTCTTTTCAAATAAAATGTTTAAAAAAAATGATACCATATAACAATAAAATAAAATAATTTATAATATATCATATATACTTCGAAATGTTAGTTGAAATTTTTATTTCTTGATGAAATGATTACCGAAATCTATTCATTTCCCAAAATTACATTTTCTTTTCCATATTAAAGTTCATGATAGCTTGTATTTTTGGAAAATATTAAAAGGGAAACGAATGAAAAGTTAAAACTTGATATGACTCAATAGAAGGCGACAACCTGCGGAACAGATACACTTTTTGTTTTGTAGGGCTCGGTCTTGTGCCTGCGTAGCATACCGAGTAACCTGTTTTAGCGGCTGCGCAATAGACGAAAATGATTCGTCTTATGTATTATCCACCCATATAATAAAAAAATATAACAGAAATAATATGTTATTTTTGAATAACATGGGCAACATGCATTCGTGCAAATAATCGTGAGAGAGACGAATTCCCTGCAGGACCAAAAAAAAAAAAAATCATCGGTCATGGGCTCTGGAAGTAGTAACTAAAAATTAAATAATCATAAAACACGTTGAAAATGATTTATAATTATACTAAATTAGCCAGAAATACCGATTTCAAGAATTAATACTAGCTGCATCTCAGCCTGAGTAGTTTGATTATCAACCTTTGTAGTTCGTATCATATAAAGTTAATATGATGAAGATCGATAATATGGTGAAAGAACTCGTTTTAAACATGTAATGCCAAGGAAAATCTGGAAAATCAGTGCCTGACTATGGGTGGAACTCACCCAGCTTCTTTTAAATGTTAATCACCAAATAAAAGATAGAGATTTATACTGACTGAATGATGATGTAAAGTATATGTATCGAAAATGACCACTCGTATGTCGAAACGTCTATATATAATGAATAAATGAATCAAATGACTTGTTTGGACTAAAGGTTTTTGTATTTTTGTACATCAAAAGAAAAAGAAAATCTGGTGTATAATGCGTAGTTTGTCGAAATTATATTTCCCTTAAACGATTTAAAAGTTAAAAAATAGTAAGAGAAATAGTTATAAAAAAATATTGTTCCTAGACTGTTTGACTTCATATTCGTCCTGATACAAGCTGTTGGAAAAATACAAGTTTATTAAAACTGAGAAAAGATAATTATCAATAACAATATATTAACCCTCTTAATACCGGGTGGGGTCACCAACTTCCCCAAGCTCCTTTTTTTGACTCTCCCGAAGTCAAAAACAAAGTTATGCTCACTAAGGTCTAGGACATTTATCCTTGGACTATTTGTAGAACTAAGAGTGGAGTACTAACGAATTTCATGCACAAAATAAATCACTGTGGATTAATGTTTTCCAAAAACGTGGATGGGGTCCCGGAACGACCCCACCTAGTAGTTACTGTTAGCCTTATTTCAGATCGCCGAATTCACTGACTGCGAATTTTAAGGCTCTTTATATAACTCCCTAGAAGAATATCTCCAGTTACAGTGTTAGTTTGTCGATATGGGTTCCGATTACCACCGCTCGTTAAATAAATATTTTCTAGAAGTCGTTCAAGCTTTGGTGTTCTTTGGTTGGAACTCTCTTACTTTCTTTCTTTTTCGCCTCCTTTTTTAAGACGTTACGAATTCTTTGATGTGCGTCAGTTACTAGATATTTCTCAGATGAATTAGGTACCTACTAAACGAAGGAGAGAAATGTTGGGGGCTAGATTTTTCAGAACTTTACTAGTAGAATCACAGCAAGCACATTTTCCATTTCCTTATAATCACAGTGGAAACATCCTGGAAAATGATATTGAGAAAAAGCCCAACATCATTGCCCATTAGAATGACGTGAAAGGAGGATTTGAAAATCTTGACCCAATGATAAGTGAGTATACCTGTCAGCAGCAAACTAAAAGGTGGCTGTTCTCACTTCTCAGGAATCTTACATTTATTGAAGCAGTAAAAGCATTCCTCATTTGGATTGATTTGCATTCGGAATGGAAAAGGTCTAATCACCAACGATGACGTTTTTTTTACTTGAACTAGAAAAAAAGTGGCTGCACATGATTCAGAATTAGTTACACAAGAAGAAGGAAAGGTGCTACTTTCTTTCCCTAAAGTAAACCTTGTTTGTAATGTTTGCTATAAAAATATTTGTAAAGACTACAGAACCACAACATATTCATGCATTCATTGTAAGTAGCCACTTGAGGCTTGGAACATGTTTGTAGTGAAAGTGAGTTATTTTCAAAATAAATAAAATTATACATTTTGAGAGTTCAAAAATTATTGCTATTGCTTTTCTACAGTCCCTTTCTATCAGCATCATTAATAAAGACTCTTAGATGGATGATAGCATCATAGCTGATGGTAGAAAAAGATGGAGTCTTCCAGTAACCCCACCAGGTATTACATGTAACTTTTTTCACCCAGTATTAGGAGGGTTACAGCCTCTATAAAATATTATAAAAATAGGCTACCCAAAATAAGAGAGAAAAACCTGGCGGTTGAGCATGACCTAGGACAAGTCAACTCTTTGCAGAACCATTGTCCATGAAACAGTACAGTCTCTACCTTATACTGAACCTCAGACTCGTTCACTGGTCATAGTGGTTATAGGTCAGGTTAGGAGGGTTAAGACCTACGCTTCTTGTGATCATACAGTGAACAAAAACAAAGGTGCACAAATAGATGTTATACCCATACCAAAAACGAAATTTCAACTTTATACCAATAAAAATTGTTATAAGGATTTAGCAAGGTTGGCATTGATAACAAACTAGTGAAAACGCATTCAGCAATAGTTAAAATGCATATATCCATTGCAACAAATTCTAATTTTTTCAAGATTGCATGCTTCCCTAGTTGGTACAAGAAAGGAAAAAACAACTCTACCTATTGAAAAAAATAAATAGAATAAGGACCATTTTCTCTTTTTGCATTTACAATGGCTTCAATAACTACAAAACAAATAGGACAAAACTGTACATTATGTAATACTACAGTTATAAATAAACATTGCCTCCAATATTGATCGCTCTAATATAATTGAATATGATTATATTTCTAAACCAGCAGTATATTTCTCAGTTTAAGAGGGAAATTTGAAGAATTACTATGAATTTAGAAGGAACATGAATTTAAAATTTTCATAAAAAAAAACAAACTAAATATTTATATTTGAAATTTTGGGGTAAAGTGTATTTTTTTTAATAAATCAACCTGAAGACCACCTTAGTGAATTTTTGTTGATAACTTAGAGTTAGAAGATAGATAGAGGATAGTAAAATCAATGAAACTATATTATTTATGGAAAAATATAAATATATTATGAAATACAATAATAATATAATTACAATAATTATCAACTATCTTTTTCACAAGATATTTGAACATAAATTTTTTAGATATCTTAAATAGGAAGCTACAAAAATAAGAGGAGTGACTATGAACAATAATCTTTTGAAGCCTACTGTCTTCAAGTATAACTAACATTAAATAAAAACAATAACTAAATAAATAACACATCCTTAAAATAAATAATCTATTAATTATAGATAAATCTCTGATATGATAATACAAATCAACAATAGTTTTTGATATTATATAATAAATAATTATAAACAAAAATATTATACCAGAGAAACTAAACAAGTAACGAGATAGTGAATTCTGGCAATGAAAGTTAAGATGTATTTATTTAAATAAAATCGAGGAGAACAAAATAGTTATATAAAAATTAATAATTTGAATTAACAACTAATTTAAAAGAAAAATCACTTTCATAATAATTACAATTGCCGTTAGCTAAAAGAACAGTATGAATACATTTACAATCCTTCTCAAAATAAAACTGAACAATGAACTTGTTCATTAATATTCTGATAGAATATAAACACAGTGTTGTTTGTAAACATTTGAAATGCCAAAGGCAGAAATTTGAAGGTCAGCATGTTAACTGATTTAATCAGGTGGGCAAGTTATATATAGAGGTTTTCTAGACAGAGAAATAAATTTAAAATACTTATTTTAAAAATAAATTCAATAACTTAAAGTACTTTGAGTATTCTTAAAGCTGATTGATTTTTTTTGTCAAGAGTTTAATTTATTTTTGTCTTCATGCAATAAATAAATTATTCAGAAGTATCACTAATATGAAACCATTATCCAGTCTTTTCAAGATGTTGGATTAAAAAATATCCATTAAATACATTAAATTATGAATACAAAAGAATAAAAATACTGATAATCTGCAAACAAGTAACCAAGCATATGAATTTTCAATGAAAAGTAATCAAAAAACTAAATTTATGCCAATGAATCCTAAAAAAAAATTAATAAATTAAAAAAGAAAATTTTAAATATAATTATTATGGTGAATAAAGTAAGATTCAGTTAATGACTTAGATACAATAAAATTCAAATTAGACAAAAAGTAAATATGATAGATAAAGAAGAAATGAAGATCACAAGATAACAACAGAATGAGATCATTTAGTAAGCATTTTTTAATTTAAAAAAATTAATTACTTCTATAATTTCATTTTAAATTATTTTTTCTTCGTTTATATTTAGTTTTCAAAATGAATGTTTACAATAATCTTTCAAAAGAGGTTCAAAACTAACTGTATCATCACATAATTTACCTGATAGCTTTTTCTCTTTTAATTTTATAAGACATATCTGAAGTTAAAGCAAAAGAAATATATCATATCTGAGGAATAGCCTTTTCTCGAGGAATAGTTTTCCATCAAACGCCCTTTGAGTAAATTTAATTAATGATTACATTATTATATACAATAATTAATTTGACACTCACAACCCTCAAAGAAAGAAACCATGATGGTGTCAGCTGAGCTGTAGTAGTTAGCATAACAACCTTCTATCACCAGGGTCGCAGGTTTGTTGCTTGGCAACTGGCCCTAGGATTTTTTAGAAGGGCATGAAAAATCCTTGGTTATGTCATTCTTTGGAAGGGTCATAAAATGGGGGTTGGTTCCAAGTCTTTAAGGTTTCAGGAACTCGTAAAAGATCCCTACCCTAATTTTATCTGAATAGGCAAAATTTAGGACTCCCATTGTAGCATAGTTCCAATAACTAGAAGAGCATAAAGTGGTGTTAAATGAAAACAAGAAATAGCAATTAAAAAAAATCCAGCAATAATACAAAGCAGATGTGCTGAACTGTATCTCAATCTCTCAGTGTAGCTTAACCAATAGCATTGCATTAAGATATTTAAAATTTTGCATGTATTTGTTACATTTTTGTTTGATCAAAACTATTTATATATTTAGTGAAAATTCCCAAAGAAAAGACAACATAAGTAATAATGTAGAATAGGAAAAAATTGTTAACTAAATATATTTTCCTAGCTAATACCCCATTATGAAATATGAAATTTGTATAAAGAGGAATAAAGAATGTTTTTCTCAAAATGAGCTGGGAAAGTCACTGAAAAATAGTTAAAAAATGAAGAACACAATATTTACAGAAGTTTTCTTTCTTTTTTTGGATTATTTAATGTTATAAGACTGTTTTGGTTTCAGGTAATAACAATTTATTTTTATTAGATTTTGTAACAGACTGAGTAAAATATAAAAAAAGTTAGATATATATATTAAATATTAATTATTGTTAGAAGGTTCGCATCTGTATCCAGGCCTCGCTTAGTAATCACTTCATAGGTCCAATTCGGGAATGAGGTTGGATATGGCTCAGGGCTTTGTCACTTCTAGCCGACCTTAATCGAATATTTAATAATGTTAGATTTAATTCAAGAATGTTATTCCCAATTTCGACCACCCTTGGCAGCACCTTCCGGACCTAGGGGTAAGAATGTTTACTCTAAATTAAATACCCGACCGATTTCTCTCAAAAGTCAGAGTTCAGAACTGGTACTCTCGGCGAGCAGGGTCGTGGTCAACTGGAAGGAAGATGAGCTGATGAGACATGAAGACTGGTATCAGTGAGAAGTATCGGGACCTGAGCAAGAAGCCAGATGGAAGGTAGGACATTTTCTCTATATGGTAGTCAGGCAAGATTTGGGGTGAAGCCAGATGGAAGTTCAGTTGTAGATAGAGCCACTCAATTCTGACAATTAAATGTTTTATTCCTTCATCGCATTTTGGCCACAAAACAGATGGCAATCTTTTATTTAAGTTGTAATTATTATTAGTGCATATTTATGGTTAGAGAGGATGGAACTTGTTTTAAATAGTAATTATTATTTTTATTAGCGGTTATGAAATAATGATTACTGATGGCGAATATTTAAGTTGTAATTATTATTAGAGCCCATAGAATTATGGAAATTGTTTTATATTGAAATTATTGTTTTCATTAATGGTTATGGGATAATGATTACGGATGGTGAATATTAAAGTTGTAATTATTGTTTTTTTAACAACCTTAGGACTATTATTATTATCATTATTAAATGTTGGGTGTAATTGTTCATTATTTTGGTTCAATATAATAGCGATTTATTTTTGACGGATGAATGTTTTGGGTTATTTCTTTACCAAGCTTCCCTATGTGTCCTCGACTATACCCTGTCCTCTCCCAGCCCTTTTTAGGTGTCCATAGGGTCCAAGAGAAGTGCCACAGGCACATTTATGTTTATATAATATATATATATATATATATATATATATATATATATATATACTATATATTTTGTTAAAAATATAAATTATATATATATATATATATATATATATATATGACTTTATCAAATGATAAAGACACCTTTCTAAACAAACCTACTAAGGCAAAGATCTTATTTTTCTTATCTCTCAGACTCTTCTAGCAAATTTAATTGACTAAGTTGGAAATATGCTATAAAGTATCCAAAATTTGACCACTTATGCAATATGATATGCACTACAATTTTTTAAATAAAAATACAATAAAGATATAAATCATTTCAGAAACATTCAAAACTAATAATTGCCCCACAATCAATAAAATGAAAAACCTGTAAATTGAAAATTTCTTTCAGAAAAAACAATTCTTTATAATCAATATAAATATATTTATTCATATTGATTATAAAGAAAAATTGTATTATAAAGTATATATATACACTATTATCTTATCTTCTACATATTTAAAAGTACATCATCATTTTCATTTATAACCTCAAGATAATTACATACTTGGTGAGGTTGCATGGATTAGCCATGTATAGGCGAGCTAAGCCGAGTAGGCGAGTTCATGCTTCGAGCCATTCTGCTTTTAAGTTCTTTCCTAGAATCGTCAGCTAATTTTTCCAATTGTTCTTTCAAAGCAAGCAATTCTCTAGTCCTCTGGTACACTGGCTCCTAGAAAAGGAATGCTAATTAAATCTTAAAACACCATCATTGAGGATGCTTGGACTGGACCTTCTGTGTATAAGGGGATATCGTGGAGGAAGAAACTGACAATAGGTAGAGTTCTTGAAGTTATACAACAAAGATGTTGTAGATGAAGCTGCGTAATCTTAATTACTTAAAATTTTCTTTTAATTGGAAATAAAAGACCCAGTTTTTTTATTTAATCAATCATGAACTTCTATTTATTATTATTATGTATTCTATTTTAATTCATGCCAAAAACTATCCTATAAAAGAAATTAATCCGATAGCTTAAGAGATTATTATATTATATTTTATATGGTGGAAGAAATATTTATAGTCATCTTCATTTAGCATTTAATGCAAAAATAAAAACATGCTTTGAATGATCATGAAATCTGTGGGAACAAGAATAAAGATCAGAAAGGCGAGATCTAGTGCCCTGGGATTATTGGATATAGGATTTGAACTGTAGGAGACTATAGATTAAGATGGATGTTGTGAGTTGATGGTTTGGTATAAGAAAGAACCTAGGAAATAGAGTTTACGGATAGAAGGGAGGAGCCACTTTAACTCATCATAGAGTTGGGACACAAGAGACTTCCTCGGGCCGCTGAAGACAAACCGAAGTGAGCTGTTCATAATTCGTTTCAGTCTTTCCTCAAGCTTGTTCGATAGCCCACCATAAGCCACACAGCCATAGTAAAAGTGTGAAAAGATGAAAGAAGTGATGAGGAGCTTACGAATAGATAGTGTTAGAAGATGCCGGGAACAATGGAATAACTTTAGAATTACTTATTGATCAATGGGAAATTTGGGCAACTTGGGGTTTCCAGGAAAGGGTTTGTTCGAAAACGATACCGAGATTTTTAACAGAGGATTAGAAAGTAATAGGGTGATTATTTAAGATTAGTCGGGGAAGAGAGTAGATTGTTTTAAGGAGGATGTTGGAACCAGTTAGAATAGCCTGAGTTTTAGCAGCATTTAACATTAGTTTATTCAGGTCAGCCCAGGCACTGATCCTATCCAAGTCATCCTGAATATTAGCAAATGCAGCTATTATATTAGAGGGAGGAAAGGATAAATAAATCTGGGAGTCGTCGGCATATAGATGGTGAGAACAGTGGCGGATTGATTTAGGAAGGTCATTAATGTAACAGTTGAAAAGGATTGGGGAAATAGTAGAACCCTGAGCCACTCCTGTATTCAGCAAAAGGAAAGAGGATAAGGGTTGATTAGGGACAGAGACCACTTGAGTCCTATCCGAGAGGAAAGCTTGGATCCAGAGTATGGAACTGTAGGAAAAGTAAAGAGATTTTAATTTAGAAAAAAGGATGGAATGGTTAAGCAAGTCGAAAGCTTTTGAAAAGTCGAGAAGAATTAGTACTGTTAGTTTTTTTTTGTCCATAGCAGTATGTATGTCAGTGGTGATTTTAACGAGGGCAGATTGTGTGGAGAGGTCAGGACGGAACCCTGGTTGAAGTGGATCAAGGAGTTTGAACTGTTCCAGAAAATTTAACATTTGGGATTAAACTATTCTTTCAAGAGGTTTGGAAAGGTTAGAGAGAATAGAGATAGGACGAAAGTCATTTCGGTTTGAGGGATTGGATGATTTTTTAATAGGATGGACTATTGCTTTTTTCCAGGAGTATGATACCCTTGTCTAGAGCATATTTTATTGTTGATTATTGATTTTTAACTATTTTTGCCAATTCTAAGAAATTCTTTTTAATGACTGAGTAAATCATATGTACTGTAAGTAAACTTAATGATTTTATCTTTCTTTAAGTGGTTAAAACAGTTGTTATAAAAGTAACTGGTGGGGGTTTGGTCTTGGCTTCTGAGAAATTTTTATTAGTACCAGAACCCATGCGAGGTGAAGAGCCTCGTCCTGCACGTGGTACCCCTGCACAGTGGGGAGTTCCTCCTCACTGACGAAACCCATCGGAACTTGACTGGGAAGTCGATAAACATCCCCCAATCCAGGCGGAACTGCATAGGCTATTGGATGAATGGCTGAGGGTGATTCAGTCCTACTATGCGAACTCCGGACACCTGGGCGACCTCCGGTTTCAATAAATGCCTTCCTATAGTAACAAGGCTCTGCTATAGGTGACCTTTTTTTACCTTTGTTACTCGTGGGAACAAAATGAACCCAAATTATACAAATACTAAAATAAATGAGGACTCCATGGAGTCAAATACGACTGACTCGTCAGTAATTAGCCAATCGGTCTCTGAACTGATGGCTAACCTAGAACAAGAGGTCTCAGACCTCGCAGAGGAAAGGGAACTACCTGCACAGCAGCTGGCAACCACCTCTGAGATCAATATAAACAAACTTCCAGACGAAGTCTGGAAGAATATGACGCATAGCCAAAGGAAGAACTTTCTACGGCAAAAAAAGAAGGCGACTCCCACCGAAACTCAACCCTCAACATCCAAGGATGAGAGGAAGAGAGGTAGGGAGAAGCAGGAGACTCCTTCACCTTACAAAACGGTGAAGAAACCTAAAATGGACTATAGTGGAGCAGCCGCAAGCATCAAGGTTGCAGTTGCCCACACAGATTACCCTCATCAGAAACTGAAGGATGAAGATTTTCAGGGCCTTATGCTCAAGCTCCTGAAAAGAATGAGGGAGAGGAAGGTTGAACAAACCCCCGTTGGCTTCAACGGCTACTCCCTGAGAGACGGAGCACTCGTGGTGAACTGCAAGGACGAGTCCACCAGGGAATGGTTCGTTAGCAATATTGCGGAGCTCTCCCCATGGGAGGGGGCACCGCTGAAAACCTGCGACCCCAAAGAACTTGAGGGTTTCAGGAAGATAGGCACCTTCATACCAAACCCAGTGGAAGGTATTAAGGAATGCCTACAGAATCTGCAGGTACAGAATACGGGCCTGCAGACTGAAAGATGGAAGATTCTTGGTAACAAGACCCATAAACATGGGATGTACTTTGTGGCATCCATTCCTGAATCTGTGGCTAAAGCCATTGAGGAGAAGAATGGAAGAATCTACCACGGGTTCCACAACCTACAGGTAAAATTTTTTCCAGGAAAAGACGCACCCACACCAGAAGCAGCTGTGGATGATATGAAGACTGGTGAAGAGGTGGGAAAAACCACGGGCGGTGAGGGTGCGGCTGTGTCGGCGGCTGGCGTCACCGTGCCCGGATCCACTTCGGGCCAAAGTGCATCTGTCACTGGCAAGCTTGGTACCAGGCGGCAGCGAACGGAGCACGGAGGCAGGAGGGATTGCGGGGTGGGGCGTCAGGCCGTGGGCGCGGCCGGGCCCGTATGCCGCAAACCGTCCCCGGGCAGTGGAAAGGAGAAAACTCCACCACATCCCGGGGGTGATCCCCCCTCATCACTATGATCAAGCTGCTGCAGATAAATCTCCATCACTGCAGAGCAGCCAGTGGAACACTGCAGCAATATGTGGTAAGTCATGGCATTGATATTATACTTATACAAGAGCCGTGGATTACCAAAAATAGCAGGATTGCGGGACTGGGCCTGAAGGGATATAGACTTATCCAAGCAAACTGCCCAAGGCCCAGAGCCTGCATCCTTGCAAAAATAGAATTAAATTGATTTCCAATGTGGTCATTATGTTCCAGAGATTCTGTAGCAGTAATGATCAATTTAGGGGGCCAGGAAGTCATCCTGGCCTCATTGTATCTCCCATTTGAGGAACAAGTCCCAACGACATGCCTTGAGAGCATAGTTAACTATCTCAAAAGACAGGAAACGATGGGAATTATTGGGGCGGACGCCAATGCCCATCATAACATCTGGGGCAGCAGTAATACTAACCGTAGAGGTGAGTCCCTTTTGGAATATTTGCTAGTTAATAATCTAGACATAGTTAACAAAGGTAACACACCAACTTTTGAAATTTCCAACAGACAGGAGGTCATAGACCTCACTCTGACCTTTAAATCAACTAGAATGATAAATATTACAAACTGGCATGTCTCTAAAGATCATAAATCTCTTAAGAGTATCTCTGATCATAAATATATTAAGTGGGAACTTGAGGCCACAATCTCAAAGCCTGAAACCTATAGAAATCCCAGAAATACAAATTGGGAAGGCTTTAGGACAAATCTTAAAGACTTAATTAAAGAATGTCCCCGTTTGGCTTCTAATACCTTCCAGCTGGAGTTCTTAAATGAACTACTGACTAAGGCACTTATCACTGCATTCAAGGATAACTGTAGAACAACCACTAAAGGGTCAAACTGCAATGCACCCTGGTGGAATATGCAGTTAGAGAAGTCAAGATCTAGAACCAGAATACTTTTCAATAAAGCAAAAAGGACTGGTGAATGGATCGAATACAGACACGCTCTAACTGAATATCATAACCTCATTAGGAAAGCCAAGCGGAACTCATGGAGACAGTTCTGTGAGGAAATTAATAATACGAATACATGCGCCCGCATGAATAAAATACTCTCTAAGAGCAACTACTGTAATACTGTGGGCTCCCTAAAGAAACCAAATGGAGATCCCATGAACATTACAGAATCTATAACTGCTATGCTGGAATCGCACTTCCCAGGGAGCAAGCTAACAACCTCGGATACGAAGGTCTACCTCCCTGAGGATAGGTGCAAACCGGACTGGACATCAGTCCGTGAAATCTTCAATACCAGCGCCATAAAATGGGCAGTTAAAAACCTCAAGCCGTACAAAACACCAGGCTTTGACGGAATTTATCCTGCCATGCTAAAAGAGGGTCTTGAAATCATCTTAGGCAGGCTCTCCACTCTATTCCAGAGCTGTTTGGCCTATAATTATATCCCAACAGCTTGGAGAGAAGTTAGGGTCACATTTATTCCCAAACCAGGGAAAGAAACATATGATGAACACAAATCATATCGCCCCATTTGTCTTTCCTCATTCTTGCTGAAGACAATGGAGAAAATTCTTGATAGATATATCAGGGACAAACATCTCAGTGATGGATTAGTAATGTTGCATCAACATGCATACAGAGAGGGCAAATCTTGCGACACTGCGCTGCATGCAGTGGTGGACCAAATAGAAGATGCTCTGCAGTGGAAACAAATCGCGCTCGGAGCATTTCTAGATATAGAGGGGGCATTTGACAATACCCCTACTCATATATTAACTAATGCCCTACTAAGGCACGGCACTAGACCAAACATTGCCACTTGGGTTATTGCTATGCTAAAGAACAGGGTCATTCAAGCCAATATGGGCAATTATCACCTAAAGGTTAAAGCAGCCGCAGGCTGCCCCCAAGGAGGTGTCCTTTCCCCACTCCTATGGAATCTGGTAGTGGACGAACTACTACACCTCCTAAATGAGGCGGGTTTCCAAGCGACAGGCTATGCAGATGACATAGCAATTATCATCAAGGGCTTTGACCAACAAACTATTTCAGAGTTGATGACAATGGCACTAAGAATGGTGGTGAGATGGTGCACGAGAGTAGGATTGAACATCAATCCTAATAAAACGGTAATTGTACCCTTTACAAACAAAAGGATATTGAGGGAACTCAACCCCCCTAGGATGAAAGGGATGAGTATTCAATTCAGCAAGAAGGTTAAATACCTCGGTGTTATTATGGACAGTAAATTAAACTGGAATGAACATATCGACTATGTTACCAAGAAAGCCACAAGAATTCTGTGGACTTGTAAGAGCCTCTGTGGCAACAAGTGGGGAATTAGCCCCAAGATGGCTCGTTGGATGTACACAGCAATAGTTAGACCTGTGCTAACCTATGGCTCAATAGCCTGGTGGCACAAAGCTGGTATCCAACAAAATAGATCAAGGTTGGAGAAGGTGCAGCGGTTGGGGTGCATCATGATCACTGCGGCCATGAGAACCACCCCTACCGCTTCACTGGAAACCATACTTGATTTAACTCCTCTTGACATTCTAATTGAATCAGAAGCATTGAAGACAGCCTACAGGCTAGTAAAAATAGGAGGGGTCAAAAAACCCACCAACGATTTTGGACACAGAAGTGTCTTTGATATAATCGAGCAAAATGCAGATCTAAAAAAGCATTCTGATTCAATGCTGAACAAATATAACTTTGACAAAAGATTTCTCGTTAATATACAGGCGATTTGCAAAAGCAAGAATGATTGCTTTAATCCACCCAATGGTCTAAATGTGTATACGGATGGATCCAAAGGGGAGTTTGGTGCCGGCTCGGGATTCTGGTTTAGGGGTTGTCAGGGCATGGGTTATTACTTAGCTCTGGGCACGACAACCACTGTATTCCAAGCGGAAATATGGGCAATACTTGCAGGTGCCTTCGCTATGAAGGACCACAAGAATAAGGTAATTAACTTTCTCACTGACAGTCAGGCAGCATGCAATGCATTACAAAATGCAGTAACAAACTCCAGACTAGTGGAGGAATGCTGTCTAAGACTAGATGAACTAGCTGTGCATAACAGAGTTAACATATTTTGGATCCCTGGGCACAGTAATATTCCAGGAAATGAAAGGGCCGACAAATTGGCGAAGAAAGGAGCTGTTACTGCTCCTATTGGACCAGAACCATGGTGCGGGGTCCCCCTTCCCTTGGCTAAGGATACAATTAATAAACTAGCCAAGAGGAAGATAAAAACACGTTGGGATAGAGCCAAGATAAGGCACACAAAACTTTTCATAAAGGATCCCAATGATAATCTTTCTGATAAAATCAAGAAGAAGCTGCTCACTTGTCGAGAACCGACCTCAAAAGTATGGTTGAAACCATCACTGGGCACTGTAAACTCAGGAAACACATGCATCGCTTGGGCATTGAACAAGAACCTCGGTGCAGATGGTGCAAAGAGGAGGACGAAGCCCCTTGGCACGTCCTCTTCGAATGTATAGCACTAAGTCGAAAGAGGACATTTGACCTTGGGCCCGGTGGATACAAGGAACTTCAAGAACTGAGGTTTAAAGACTATTTAAAATTTCTCAGAAGTCTAGGCCTATGTTAGGGATTTTTAGGACTCAAGCACAATGGGCCTTTTTAGGCCGAAGTGCATAGTAATAAGGGTCACACATAAATAATAATAATAACTGGTGGGGGTCTTCTTGAAAAGACCCTTCACTTTTATTATATTTCATTCCTTAGTAAAGATATTAATTGATTATAAAATAATGTTTTATTTATTGGGAAACAAGGTCTTAAAATTTTAAGATTATAATAGGTTGTTAAATATTTCTTGCTTCTTAAAATAAAATTGAATAATGAACAAACCTGTGGCCTCATGGCTGGATTCCATCTACTATAAAGACCTTTCCAAAGCTTGATATGTCTTATACTAGCAACAGGGAGTAACACTTGAGGTTGGTGAGAGTAATATAAGGGATTCTTATAAAGGTCAAGTTGACAATTTGTATAAGACCAGAGAGAGACAGTTTTCATTTTAACTTGTTCGGCGAGTCGCTCTTTTTCACTACAAAAAAATAAGCATTAAGTAATATTAAAAAATGAGAATCTTATTTCAATGTAATTATCAATTTTATCCGATTATCACAGGAAAAGCAAATCCTATAGAGGTCATGTCATACACAAGAATAAATAATGTAGAGAACTTTAAACTTAAAGTACTGGTATTGTTGGAGGAAACAAGGAGGCCTTTTGGTCCTATTTGGAAATCCTTGTTGACAATACCTAGGTGTGCACTGCCTATATAAACCAGAGTGGAAACACAGAAAATTAATTTCTGAGGAATAAGTCCCAAATCTTTTCTATTTCAAGATTAATCTTAACATCATCACATCATGTCATTAAATTTATAGTAAGTAAATTGAAAATATTTATTTTTAATTTTTTTCTTGTATATTCAGCCAAAAAAAAAAAAATAGGTTCCAATAATAGTTTCTTACTACTTGAGAATTTTTTTTAACCTCCAACTGGACTATTTTATCTTCCATAAATTGGATGTATTTTTTAATTGGTCATTTATGAATCCTACAATCGTATAAATACAAATCTTACCAGTTAAAGAGAAATGTTCCAAATCGACATGAATACAGATGGTCGAGGATCGTTAATAAAAAGTAATCATTAAATTCGAATGCATTTGGAAACTGCTGCATGACCTGCCATACACAGTCAATAAACTGGAGGAAGACCGGAGATCTATCAGCATCAGAATGATTGTCATCACCATGACCGACTCTCTGCACAACAAAAAAACAGAAATATTTTAAAATAAATTAATGTTTAAATCTAATAGAATTAAAATGTCTTAATGACTTAAAATATTATATTAAGACCGTGAAAAAATCCTAACGAAAATCATCAAGTTTCCAAACTAAAACAGAAATAGAAATATCTGTCCTTTTTAAGAGAGATGTTTGGGACAGATATTTCTGTTTTAGTTTGGAGACTTAAGGCTTTTCGTTGGAATTTTTCCACGGTCTTAACATTTATGTAAGGTCTCTTTTTACTTTTCAATATTAAAATATTATAATTTTTTTTTTCTACTTTTCTCACAGATTTCTCTGACACCAATCATATTTGAATTCAAAATTCAAGGGAAATGTAAAAGATTTTTATTGATTTAGAATTTTCTCACAACTATACAGGTGTCCAGCAGAACTACCTTTTGTGTCAATTTCAATCTTTCCAAAAGGAGGCCAAGGTCTTCTGTACCCACTCGTGTGCTTTTCAGTATGAGAACATTTGATGAAATGACTATTGGAGTTATTAGCACTTTCTCCAAATGATAAAGTGATTTTAACTCAATAGCAATTTCCTGGTACTAGTTAATTTTTTCATTATCATTATTATTATAGAACATTACAAAAATAATAGTGCAACTATACAATGCTGCCATTATATCTAATAATGATGCCACACTTTCTAGTGGAATTTGTTTTAACCAACTTTTTTTTTTATTTAACATCAAACTTGGGAAAAGCTGGGATTGGGGCCTTACAGTAATTTTAACTATTGTTGCTATTAATTTTAACTATTACTGTGTTAATTGTTTCATAACCATCGATTTTAGAGGGACGACTTCCCTTCCCTCAAAAGATGCATATACCACTGGCCCAATTCAGTAGAAATGCTAATAAATAAGAATCCTTCACAACAATCAAAAGCAAATGAAGTGTTTATAAAGGTTCAAAAGCTCCTCAATTTACTTTAACCTTGACCTTCCTGTGCTTTATAACCAATGCTATTGGAAAACAAATCTCAATTCTATTTTTATTTGATAATATATATTTATGTAGATCTAGATGCAACCACTTTTTATTTGTATGGGAAAAAAGACGCATCCCTCTTCCTGAGTAGGAGAATACCAGAATTATTTCACCAAAAAAAGTTATTTTTTAATATGCTCTCAATCAGCAAACATGAAAAGTCAATATTTTTCAAACTCAAGATATACAATAAAGAAGTATCACATGTTTTATTATTTTTTAATTGGCTCCTATTACCCATAAGGGCAATTAGTCGAACACGTGCAAAATATTATGGATATAGTCACTAAAAAAAAAAAAATTGAATTTTAAAATTGAAATTGGCAACAAGTAGCCATTGACTGCTCTATGTCAGCCCTGTTTATTCAAGTAACCTAGAATAAAACGCTGGTATAAATACTGTATAAACAACTTACTAATTGAAACTTATGGCCAAAGCTGATCCATTCTTTTTCAATTAGAACCTCAAAGCCTTTGATGGTGCGATAGTAAGGATCAAGTAGTAGCATTGCAAGCGAAGTCAACTGAAAATTATAATAGAAATTGATTATAACCACCATTAAGAAATGAAAAGCTGTTTTTTTTGTAAAGATAAATAAAAAAATCGACCACATTCAAGAATAAAAGGATCTAAAATCAATATGAGTGAAGAAGAGAGCTCTCAACTCTTCTTGAGCCATGCCATTATTAGAAACTGTAAAAGATGAGGAATTGCCAACACGCAACAAATAATATGTTACTAATTAACTCATAACTGATCATTAGACTATACTTAAGCATTTTTCTTATAGCTAATATTTTAAACGTTTAGCATCAAATAAAGGTTTAAACATCGAATTCAGAAGTTAATACAAAGATAAAACATAATATAAGGAAGAAATAGTTGGGGGTGCAGTCAATAAAAACACCTAAATAAGTGTAACTTATTTATTGTGTGCCGACGTTTCGGCCTACAATGTAGGCCATCTTCAGGGCTAAGAGAGAGAAACAATACTTTAAAAACAAAACATTTAGTTTTATTATCACAAGATACAAAATTATAATTTTAAATGTAAGATAAAGAAGTACTGGTAAGACAAAAATAACCAAAACTAAGTGAAAATTTTTTTATTTTCAACTAGTCTCGCACCCCTTGACTTATCTTCACGTTCCCCAGGTTGGGAACCGCTGATTTAGATATATTAAATGGCATTTAATTCATATATATATATGCATAGCAGAGAGAAGATTTTCATTCGATAAATTAAGCTAAGTTCGACGACCTTGAAGACGGTGAAGCTTTCGGTCCTAATACCAATAGCATTAGGCATTATCCCGAACATACAAACAATTGTGAGTTATTTATTTACTTACGTAATTATTTTTTCTCTTCTTATTCATTATGGTTCACTGCACTATTTGCAACGGCGTTATTACCCGAGATGACAAAATCAATATAAGTTGCTCTAAATGCAATCTCATATTTCACGGGCGATGCATTAACCTCACTGATAAAGATTTAGAGGCCCTTAAAGCTGTCAAAAAAAATCTGTGGTTATGCTCTCAGTGTGACCAGGCGAAAAAGAATACGGCGACGGGAGAAAAACTTAAAGCTGAACTCTCTTTATCAGATGTTCTAACGGCCGTGAAACAAATTGACACCAGTATTAAAGATGAGATTAAAAATATCAAAACAGCCATTGATAAACAAGGGGACCTCACCTTTGAGTTTAGTGATAAACTAACCACAATAGAAAAACATCTAGAGGGCCAATCAAGATTCATAGAAGAGATATTGGCGGAAAATAAAGCTTTAAAGGCCCGGGTAGGAGATCTCGAAGTGCGGGTAAACAAAAGTGAGCAGGGCATGTTATCTAACTCCCTGGAGATCCGGGGGATCCCAGTCCTAGCCGGTGAGACCCCTTCCGGCCTATTAACTAGTATCGGTGCGGGCCTAGGCATAAAGTTAAATCTAGAGGATCTGGACACAGTGCAACGACGGAGAGCAAGAAATGATGACCCGCGACCCCCACCTATCATAGCACGCTTCGTGAGGAAATCAGTGAGGGATGACTTGTTACATAAAAGAAAAGTCAAAAGAGATTTCTCTACGCGAGATTTAGGTTGGCAGGGAAATGACTGCCACCGTATCTATCTGAGCGAGGAGATGACAAAAGGTAACAAGCACCTCTACTGGTTAGCCCGTCAGAAGAAGGCAGCGGGAAAGATAAAGTATGTGTGGTTCTCTGGGGGCAGAGTGCGCTGTAGAAAAGAAGATGGTCACCAGGTGGTCTTTATAGATCAGGCCCAAGATCTAGACGTCTTCGGGTGACTACTAAAGTTTTGTTTCCCCGCTAGCTCTATGACAACCCATGGCGCTCACCACGGAATTTTGGATTTTGCCCACGCCCTCTCTATACAGTTAATTTCTTTTTATTGGTCCATATTTTTAGTTCTTAGGATCTTTTGTTCTATATTTTTAAGTTTGTTCATGTTCAAGCAGCTATATATATTCTATTACTTTGCTTCTCTCATTATTAATTCATTATTTTCTCTTTTTACATATTTTAACAGTATTATCACTTCTATACTATTAATATTCTTATATGTTTTTTGTTTTATCTTGTATGTCTTCAACTATCTGGAACATTTCATAGCTTTTTACCTAATCTACCTGCTAAAATTAATTGCACACAGCATCTTCTCCTCTTATACGGGGATCTTCTCTCCTACCTCACCATCATGTCCAGTATCCTGACATCCTGTCACGTCAACACCCAATCCTTACCTGCCCATTATGACGAATTCCTTCAATATTTTACCCAAAACTTTTATCATACCATTGGAATTTCCGAAACATGGCTAAAACCCCACATCCCCTCCTCTGCAATATCCTTACCAGACTATTCATTCCTTCGCCACGACCGGGTAGACCGGACTGGTGGAGGAGTAGGTCTTTACGTACACAACTCCCTAAAATCACGTATCCTTGATTCCTCACCCGCAACTGGTTATCCTCACACAGAATTCCTTCTGGTTGAAATCTCTTTTAACCCAAACCCTCTCCTTTATGTCGTAGTATATCGCCCTCCTTTGGCCCCTCTTGATTCAATTTTTGAATCTACCCTTTACGACTACATTCCTCTCTATAACCATATCATTATCTCCGGTGATTTTAATGCCAATCTCCTTGTCCAATCCTACGATCAACTATACCTGGAAAATCTCTTTTACTCTCTACACCTTTCCATTGTCCCATTTTCTCCCACCCATCACACCTTTCAATCCGACACATGGTTAGACCTGTTTGTCATTGATTCACGGCAGAACCTCCTTTCCTCCTCTCAATTACCCGTTCCATTTCTGTCCTCTCATGATCTCATCCATATTTCATACAATATCCAAACTCCTGTTATACTACCTAAAACCGTAACCTTTCGCAACTTAGATGCTCTCACCCCAGAGAACATCTCACCCTCTCTTGAAGCCTTGGATTGGAGAGAGATTTATTCTTGTGCCTCTATTGATTCGATGGTTGACATACTTACTTCCAATCTCAAATATATCCTTGACACCCATGCTCCACTGAAAACCTCAACCTTCCGTCACCAGCCTGCTCCCTGGTTGTGTCAAAAAATTAAAGATCTTCAAAGGAAGCGTGATGCGGCCCGAAGACGCTTTAGACGGACAAGGTTAACTGACGACTATCAAGCGTTTAGGGCCCTCCGCAATCTGACACAGTCGGCAATCAGGCAGGCAAAAACCAAATACTTCCACGAAGCCCTTTCATCTGCTCCCGATTCTAAATCCAAATGGCATCTCCTTCGAAAGCTTTCTCTTCTTAATTCATCTTGTTCTAGGCCCTTTCCAGCCTCTCCCAATGAAATAAACTCATATTTTTTGTCCACCTCAGTTAATACTTCTAAATCATCCTCTCCCGTATTTTCCCTACCACCATCTTTCAACCCTGACAACTTTTACTTCGCTGACATTTCACCCAACGACATTATTTCCTCTGTTCTGAAATCCCACTCCATCTCCACAGGCTTCGATGGGATTCCTGTCAAACTGCTAAAATCCTGCCTTATCGATATTATACCTGTCCTACTCTTTATATACAATTTTTCACTGCAAAACGGAGTATTCCCAGCCTCCTGGAAAAAAGCCATAGTCCATCCTATTAATAAATCCTCTAACCCTGTCTCACTCAAAGACTACCGCCCAATCTCAATCCTCTCAAACCTTTCCAAGCCTCTAGAAAGAATAGTCCAGTCACAAATGTCAAATTTCCTCGAACAGTCCAACCTCCTTGACCCACTGCAATCTGGTTTCCGTCCCGGTTTCTCCACACAATCGGCACTTACCAAAATCACCAATGACATACATACCGCTATGGACGACAAAAAACTAACTGTGCTTATCCTTCTTGATTTTACTAAAGCTTTTGATTCCTTGGACCATTCTATCCTTTTTAGCAAACTCAAATCAATGTCCTTTTCTAACAGTTCCATCCGATGGTTCCAATCCTTCCTCTCTGATAGATCTCAAGCAGTTTCTATACCTAATCATCCCCTTTCCTCTTTCCTCACTCTTTCCTCAGGCGTGGCACAGGGCTCAAGTATCTCTCCTCTTCTTTTCAACTGCTATATCAATGATCTCCCTAAATCTGTTCACCACTGTTCCCATCATCTATATGCTGACGATTTCCAAATATATCTGTCCTTTCCCCCTTCCGAGCTATTTTTTGCGTTCGCTAGTATTCAGGAAGACCTGGATAGGATCTGTGCCTGGGCAAAGCTGAACAAACTGGAATTGAACGCATTGAAAACTCAGGCCATTGTTTTAGGTTCCAATTCCCTCCTTACATCCATCCACACCCTCCCAACATTACTCCTAAACGATAATCCTATCACGTTTACCTCCTCGGTGAAAAACCTAGGCATCACCATCGACCAAAACCTTTCCTGGAAATCCCACATCGCCCAAATATCCCGACGGACAATTAGTTCCCTGAAGTTGTTCCATCGTTCTCGTCATCTCCTTACACAATCTTCCCGTAAGCTTCTCGTTTCTTCTCTCATCTTCCCCCACTTTGACTATTGTAGCGTGGTATATGGAGGCCTCTCTAAAATGCTTGAAGACAGATTAAAGAGAATAATGAATTGCTCTCTAAGATTTGTGCTTGGTACTCCGAAGCGATCGCGCGTCTCCCACCTCTATGATGGGTTAAAGTGGCTCTTCCCTCCCTTCCGAAGACAATATTTCCTCTGTTCATTCTTATACCAATCCATTCACTCTCAACACCCTTCATATATCTACAGTCTCCTCCAATTCAAATCATCAGTGCAACACCATAAAACAAGATCCCGCCTTTCTGATCTCTATATACGTTCACACAGAACTAAAGCATTCGAACGTTCCTTTCTCGCCCGCTCCACCACAATGTGGAACTCAATCCCTCCTAATATCCGGCACACTCCCTCTCTATCATTATTCAAATCCTGGCTGTTTCAACATCTATTAGCTTCCCAGAAGGATAGTCGCTAGGTAGGTTAGTCATTTGCTTAGAATACAATGTATATAATAACAAACTGTGTTATCTAGTTCTTTTAATTCTGCTCTTTGAAAAGCTGTACATCATGTAAACAAATTATTGAATGCTAGCTCATGCATTCAATTTCAAAAGCTTTGGATTTATCTATTCTCTGTAATTGCTTAATATCCTGTCAAGATCTGTACTATTTATTTACTTACTATTATTTTTGTTTATATATTTCTTTTTAAATTGTTTTCTGTCATGTTTTCACGCTTTATGATTTGTAACATTTAGCCTTCTGGCCAGATAAATATTATGTTTTTATTCCTGTTCATATCTGTTATTCTAAAGGGACTTTGTCCCAGAATAAAGTTACTTTTCTATTCTATTCTATTCTATATATATGATTTTGTCTACAGTATATTCATCACTAAGAATATAAATTGACATGAGCATGTTTGGTTGAACTTGTAATTATAGATTACAAAGGTTTAAACCAGAGTAGAATGGTCACTTTCAGGATAGAGAATTCTTTTACAAATGACAGCAACCAATGGATTCATTAGATTTACTATTATAAAAAGTTTATGAAATATGAACCTAGCAAAAGGAACTAAAATAAATAAACCTTAATAGATATTTAATATTTTATTTAAAAACCTGTGCAGTTCTATCCCAACCATCGGAGCAGTGAACTAGAACAGACGTTTTATGAATTTCAATCTTATCCACTATCCTGCAAGCTGCGGCAAGAATACATTTGATATGTTTTAACCAGTAGGTTGATTCAAGGCCAGATAACCATTTTGCTTCATCTATGTTTGGGTAACATAATTCTACAAAAAACAAATCAAGTTAATTATTATTAATTGGCAAAAAAGGAGAATTTTTGGTGATGTTGTTGCAGGAGGGAATAAGTTCAAAAATGTGGAGAAGTTTAAGTACTTAGGGTCTATGGTAACTAGAAAAAAAAAAAAAATGAAATTCAAGAGGAAATAAAGGCGGAAAATGTTTGATATTATTCAGGTTCGATATTACTAAGCTCATATCTTTATTCCCGAAATCTAAAAATCAGAATTTATAAAACCATCATCCTTCCAACTCTTCTTTACGGATATAAAACTTAGCCGCTAATGCTAAAGGTATTAAAAAATAAGCTGTTATGTAAAATATTAGGTCCAAAACAACATGAGACCACCGAGGAATACAGGAGATTACATAATGCGGAATTGCAAAGCATGCATCCAGTAAATATTATTCAAGTTGCTGGGCTGAGTAAGGAACGAATTCCTAATATGTTGATAACCGCTGTGCCGACTGGAAAGTATTTGAGGGGTAGACCGAGACGTAGTTGGGAGGATTGCGTTAAGAGTGATCTGGTGGATTTGGGTTTGGGTAGTGATCCGTGGATAGAACAGTGTAAGCAAAGATTGGTGGTATTGGCATCGAGTTTTCGGGTTCACTAAGCCTTATTATTATTATAAACTTTTTAGAAAACAAAAGCCATTTATTCAACCATTTATAGAAGAGAGACACATTAACATACCTTTAAGCTTCCTTAAAGACTCCCTCATCACATGAATATTGTGAATATCAAGGAATGTTATTTCGGCATTAGGATAAGCTTCTTCAGCTTCGTATCCTCCTCCTTTTGCTTTGTTTGCAATAGCATTAGTACTGAAAATGAAGAGAAGCTACATGTATATATACTCACAATCTTTTCTTTAAGCATGATTTATTTTACCATTACAATATTCGTTGATTTTCAGCGATACTAAGCAGCAGTATAGCAGTTTGATCCAATATTATTGGAAGTGTGGGTCTCTTAAATTGCCTCCCTATTGTTTAGCCATTTACTATAGTGCATTAAAGATGTGTCATTTAATGGAGAAGTAGAATAGGAATTAGAGAAATGAAAGGTAGAAAACTTTTCATACACATACCTATAAACTCACTCTTAGTTCCACATTCACAATCTTAAAGTTCTAAAAAGCAGTTCTATATCAAATTTTCATGTAATTTTGACTTCAAATTGGATTTAAGCTTTATTAGTTTAAAAAATAAAAAACTAATTAAATAAAATATAAGTTAACTGAAAACATAAGTAAAGATTGTTCTTCCATGGCTCTACAGCCTATTAAAGGGCCTTAGCCTCCTCAATTTGTTTCAACCAGTCCTCTGTTTAATTTGGCATCCTTACAAATCCAATTTTTTTTCTAAATTTATTTGTTGGAAATTACAACTGTATTATAACAAAATAAGAAAATAGAATGAATGATAGATAATGGTCTGAGGAGATGAAAACAATTAAAGTAACTACCCACAGGTAGTACTCGACTAACAAATTCAACTTAAAAGTTCAAGAAGCTATCTTGTTTTAAGATGCTTTACAGAATTATTGGGAATTGAAGAGTTAGCTAATGTATAATAAATAGCTAATAGTATAATAGCTAATTTGAAACTAGTAGATTTGAGAGGGAATAAAGTTAAAATAAAGGATTGATGGGCCATTAAAGTCATTACTTGTGACAAAGTAAGGAGCTTTGATGATTTTACAAAGGATTTTGGATTGGATACGAGAAGAATTTGTTCGCTTACGAAGATTTGACAAGCTACTGGTGTCTTCACTACACCATTCAGCCATTGCCGTCGCTCAATAGGTCGCCCTAATCTTCTTGCACGCAGCACATTTTTTTCAATTATCTTTCTGGATACTTTGATCCCTATTATTATATCTAGCTCAATGTATTCAGGTTTATCACATTAACAAGAACTGAGGGCTGGAATTGATCTGATACTAAAACATTATTAGTAAAATAAAATTTACAGTAGTATATCACTGTAGATAGTGCCAATGTATTTAGCAAGATGCCATAGTACTAAGGGCAAAATTCCAAGATATAGATTATGACTACTCCTTCTATTAAGTATTAGTGTGTTTGAATTTCATCGACCAAACCCCTGACCAATTTCTAAACATAGTAATTTTATTAAGTTATAAATAAGGAACGGCTGATCATAGATCCATGCAACATTGAGACATTAAAAAAGTTTAATTATATAATTAAATAAGTATTATTAGGGTAAGTTTCTAAAAATATTGAAAATAAGGAAAAAAAATATTCCAATCAAATAAATCATTCTACAAAACACTACACTCAAAGGACATTTTTCCAAGATATACGCACATACATACATATGAATATATGGACCAATAATTGTCTTCTTTGGACTGGATTGGGGTATATATAAATATTTAGTTTACCAGGGGGACCACGGCCCATTTTATAGTTTACACAACTGTTGATTTAATTGTACTACTTGTTGCTCAAATTTTATAACCATTTTTTCAGGAGAAAGGGTGACCGGGCTATACTCTCCAGTACTGGGTTTCTCCAATCTGGAGGACCAGTGGCTGATTGCAGTCAGACAACTAGGTCATGGGGCTGCCAACTCCCTACGCCAAATTTTTTGATTTTTCAAATTCTACTTCATTTGATTTTTAATTTTATATAAAGATGTAAAAAAAAATGTTTACAATCATTATATAAGATCTGGTGTTAATCAAAAATTGATTTATCAAACAAGAAATGTTAATTATTTAAAAAATGAATTATTACCTCATTTATACTTCCAAGATGAAATTGTTTAAATTTCTTCGATTGTTAAATACAATAATTTAATCTTAGAATGAATAAATTCGATTTATCTCATTTCTACTTGTAAGACGAAAACTGCAGTGATTTCTTTGGTAGCTAATTATAATAATTGAAATTAGATTGAATGAACCTGATGCATAACCAATTACTGCAAAACTTACTTTCTTATGAATTGCTTTATAGCTCGGCCAAGACTGAGAACGAAATGCTGCATACGAACCTGCATGCACCTGTAGTGTTCAATGTACAAAGTAGAGAAAATAAAATGGCTTCTTAGAATATATTCTAATTGACAAACTACATTTTATTTAATCATTTAATTTTGTAATATTGTAAGTAATAAAAACCTTAAAAATAATTACACAGGCTTTAGTGTATTAATCAAACAGAAAGTGTTATTTATTAATATTATCTCATTTCTTGTTGTAAAATGAAAACTGCCTTGATATCTTTGATTGTTAACTACAATAATTAAGACATAGATTGAATAAACTCATACATAGTCAATGACTGTAAAACTTACTTTGATATGAATCGGTTCATAGCTCGAGAAACACTGAGAATGAAGTACTGCATACGAACCTGCATGGACCTGTAGTGTTCAATGTTCAAAGTAAAGAAAATAATAATGGCTTCTTAGAATATTTCCTAATTTACAATTTATAATTAATTCAATAATTTAACTTTACAATACACAGTAATAAAAACATTAAGAACTATTATATAGTTGTATAACAAAGAACAAGAAGCAGGAGGGGAGTTTACAGATATAAATTGAAAACAAAATAATTGAAAGGAGAAATAATTCTGGGAATAAGAAGTGAGGAGTCTCCATTACGGTCTTTCTAGCTTTACATAAATTAAATAAAGTAATAATGGATTGAATTGCTCATGGGATGCAGTCAAAAATAACCCAAAATAAAGAAAACGTATTTTAATGTGTCAACGTTTCGGCCTAAGATGTAGACCATCTTCAGGGCTAGAAAAGAAACAGAAAATAACTATATAAAACATTGCAGTACCAATTCTTCCATGGTACAGCAATGTTTTATATAGTTATTTTCTGTTCCTTTCCTGAATAGTCTACACCTTCGGCGAAAACGTTGGCACATTAAAATAAGTTTTCTTTATTTAGTGTTATCTTTGACCACACCCCCTGACCAATCTATTATTAGAATTATCTAGTCAACTACTTTCCACTCAAACGTAAAATAAAGTATTACATCACTAAAAACTTTTGTATATAATAGAAAGATTAATGTTCAGAAACCTCCAAAAGACCTTTCACTCATTAAAATTTGGTGTAACCAATGGCGGATCAAAGTCAACGAGGAAAAATGCAAACACGTGACTTTTACACTTCGCCGGGGAACATGTTCTTCTGTCAAATTCAATGAAACTGTACTACAGTATGATACCTTGGCTTCTTCCTAGACAAAAGACTAACATGGAATTCTCATACCAGACTCAAAAGACAAGAACTTAACAGACGATTCAGCTAACTATACAGATTGCTATGTAGGGCCTCCCATCTTTCAATAGACAATAAACTACTAATATACAAGACCATCATCAAACCTATTTGGACATATGGACTGGAACTGTGGGGGACCGCAAAAAAATCGAATATCAGACGCATTCAATCCTTTCAATACGAAGTCCTGAGAACTATTGTCAATGCTCCTTATTATGTCTCCAACAAAACCCTCCATAATGATCTCAACATTCATTTCGTCCTCGACCTCATCCCTATTAAATTTTCAAATATTCACCAAAAGCTTGCCTGTCATCCCAACTCCCTGGCTCAGTCATTATCCAGTTCCACACATCCATACAATCCACCCCACCATCTAAACCAGCAATGGCCCCAAGACTTGTTATAATAATTTTATTTGGAGTACTGGCACTGGCCAGATTCTCCACTCACGATGTGTGTGTGTGAACGCCCTTAAACAGCTTGCTTGGAGTTTAATTCCAGTGACGCGGCTGGGAAAGGGGACAGGGGTCTCCTGAACTCCTGCTTTGCCCTCATTCCTGGGGAAGAAGCTTAGTTCGGGGACCCAGGCAAATTGTAAATAGGGTTTAAATGTGTACATTATTTTTTTTTTTTTTATCTAGACTTTTTTTTTCATTTTTGCATTTATTTCCTTTTATTACCGCATGTATATATTTTTCCACATGTATATATTTTATTACATTCACTTATTTTATTTTGTTTATATCATTTTTTGTCTTGTTATGGAATGGTTGTAGCTACATAGCACCATTACTTATTGCCCACAAGTGGCAGATTGTAACGTGTTTAATAAATAAAAATGTTTAGAAATTGGTCAAAGCAGTCAGTAGTATAGCCAATGAAGGACAATTATACCCTCCATGCTTATAAATATATGTACAAATATACTTATATAAGTTTAGACATAAAATCTTATCTATTCACCAGTTTATAAAATCACATTTTATTTTTTTTAAATATCCTCTCAAAAGCAAATAGGTCGAGTTCAATTAGTATTGATAAATGAAATTTATGCATGGTAATATATTGAAATAGATTACCTTGGGCGCGCATCACAAATGAACATTTTATGGCTTTGGGCATTCGCATCCATGATGAGCTGAATGTACTTCTCATCATCTCTACTCCGCTTTCCTGACACACCTACCAGTGGCTGTGATGACCTGGTAAGGGTGGCTTGAGATTCTGGATGAATCCATGATAAGATGGGTAACCTTCCTCTTGATCTAGTAAGTAATAAACAATCTTAATAAATAAATAATTAATTACCCAAAATAGAAAGTAATTTCAGTTATAACAAATCATTTTTTTTTAAAATTCATAACGAATAAAATAATTTCAGAAGTGCATTTTAATTAAGACGTTGCAATTCATAACTAACCGGAAGGCAGCAACGGCTCGTAAATCCTCTTCCGTTGCAGTGACTGGAATTGCCCAAATAGCTGGGTAAGAATCACATATCTCATAAGTGTCATTAATCTTTGTTAGCCGCCACATATCGTTTGGTACACCCTAAAAAAATAGCACTGATACTATCTTCTCAACTATAGTACAATTCTCCCTATAAATGCCAAAAATAAATTTTTAAAAATATGAAATTTTGCTACTGTATTTATTCTACTTCAATCTAAATTCACCTATGTTTATTTTTTAGTCTCACTTAGACTCTAAAACACAACTGAGTTCCAATTTTAAAAAGAAAATAAGAATATAGGATAAGAACTGTAACCAAACACAAATAGATAATGGAATCTATCCGACTCCAATGTAAATCATGAAAGTTAACATTCCAAGGAGATAAATATTTTGCAGTAAGAAATGAAACAATCAGGATGAGGATGTATAAGAACACAGTTGATTAGATAATCTCATCCTATCTATGCTTATAAAAACAATGCAATTACACAAAGCTTTTTCTAAAATATACTTACTTTTATATAACTAAAAAAACGAATCATCACCTTAGGCTGACTAAATAATTACTTACCATCCTTTTGAATTCAGCTATAACTTCATAAACTGTCCAGCCATTCTCTGGAAAAGTTTCACTATATTCAAATGCAAAAAGTGGTAGCTTGTGGGATAACGGAAATGCATATTGCTGAAGTTTTTCAAACACGTTTCTTCTGGAATGGTTCTCCTGAAGTAAAATATAAGAAGAATATGTTTACTACTCCTTTTAGAGTATAGTCAATAACATAATATAAAAAAACCAAAACAATATCCATAAAAACAAATAAAATTTTAAACATGGATTTTGATAAATTAATGTTTAAAATACTGCTTCTCATAATAACTAAAATTTTACTAATATGGATTTAAAATATGTTGAGCCAATAGTAAGATAAATAATTAATTAAATTGAAGATAATAATAGATTAAATGTATAATATGTATAACTCTTCACAGAAATCATTTGGAATATTGATTTAAAAATTATAACAGAATTCACAATAGGGCACAAAATCTGAATAATCCAAATAACTACAATAAAAAATCATGCTTAATAAAAAAAAAGTTCTTGAAGGTGTAAATAATTTAGAACTTAAAATCGATACTATCATTTAATATATCATTTAAATGGACATTAAAAATAAAACTTCAAGAAATTTGTAAATAACATAAAATGCTTACTTGCTTATGGCCGAAACGAAGATTCCTCATATCTTTGCAGAAAATTTCTATTCCATAAGAATTTTCACCTCTGCTGGATTGACCTCCAACCTTTTCTACTCTACTTACCTAAATGGTAAAATGAATAAGTTGAAAAAATATACCCTCACTAATGAACACATAATGTTTTTCCTGTATAAAAACTTACTACACCAAGAGGAACTTCAAGTATATAAGGTGGATCCCTATCGACACTTCTAAAGTGCAATTTGTAATTCGTCACTGACAAGAATCCTCTAGTCGGCCCTGAGTATGGGCAGAGGTATGTCACATCTCTTGCACCTCCTTGCAAATGTTCTCCTGGCAAAAGTGGAGGGTCTTCTGGACGAGGAGGTGAGCTTGGATCAAATCCACCAACAGCTCCCTGCAATCACAATATAACTCAAATGTACATAGAATTAAGATCGTAAAAAGTTTAGGAGGAATCTGAAGCTAATGGGAAACAGAGATCCAATTGAAAGGGGTTATAATTTATAAATACACAAAATGTGCACTAAATTACACAAAATAAGTAAGAATTATTTTATTTGTGCCTAAGTTTTGACCTCAATTTTAGGCCATCTTCAGGGCAAAGGGATGAAGAGTCCAACTGCAACTCCATATATTTATTCTAATTTTTAATAAAGACATTTTTTTTTTTTTAATTTTCATTCTCTTTTAATATTAAGAGATTTACAATATTTTTATCTAATTCAGTCAATCAGTAATTTTAGGAAAATAACTAGTGCTATGACTCTGAAAATAGTAGAAAAACATAATACCTATGTATAATATTAAAAGTGACCAACAGGATGTCAAATATTTCATACCTATTATGACCTATGTTAAATTATTCATTCATTCAAACATGACTGGATCTTAGCTGCTTCAAGGATATCCTACCATTCTTCACTATCTTTATTGGCTGCCCACAAATGTTAACTCGGAGCTAAATAATTTTAGCTGAGAGTTTGAGAAAACATCAAAAACCTAACACAAAATAAACTAATACTAAATAACTTTACTTGAACTACGTTTCAACAGAAGAATATTCATAAATATATAAGGATTCACTAACACAAAATAAAATTAATCATCTGTTTGTATAACATAGGAGGCCAATAGGGTAAATAACATGAGATTGTACCATGTGTCAGCCAAATCATGAATTTATTTTTTGCGAAATTTCAACAAATACTGGAAATAAAAAATCTTTATAATATGTTTCATCTAGATAAATTGAGAAACCCTTCACTTAAAAATTGAATAGTGAAAAAATTTTCACTATAGGTGAAAAAGGTTTTGAGTTTTAGAAACTTGTTAGGAATACCGCGAAGATATAGAGGCAGGTAACTTCTGTCTTGGGAAAATAAAGAGGAAAAGAAAACTCTTGGTTCAATAACGATTGTTTAGACATGTGTGAAAACTAATAAGCTCTACCTAATTCCAGTGACAAAAGTAATTTCAACTTCTGAGCCTTCATAAACAACAGTATGAATAGATCGCGTAAACAGTTGGAATCATAAATGATATAACACAAATTTTCATAGAAAATACAGAATAAAATAATATCTTGGCCAATCCAGTTAAGTTGAAAAATCACTGAAAATACTTTGAATACCGGAAATAATAGCCAAACCCATTTTCCTTACACCAAGTATTAGAGAAATATTATAATACATCAGATAGTTTATAGCTTTATGATTCCATTGACTGTCCAGATAGCGTATAACAATATGATTGATCAGGAAATATAGATAAATTTAGTAGTAAACCTATTAAGAATGTGTATCATATAAACATTTAATACAATTAATTAATTTTTAAAGTAATTTTCATTGGAGATGTTTGATGTTAGCTCAGATATGTAACAAGGAAATTCGTTTTTATCTGTACTGATTTATGCAGCACTAGAATTTGTTATTAAATAGGTGATACACACACAAAAAAAGGTTGGAACTTAAGTGACAAAACATCCATTCTTATTGGAATGGGAAAAATACTTCAACCAAGTGAGGGCAATCAAGAGCTACTTAAATAAAAAAAAAAATAACATTATGACCTTAAGATAAAGAATACCAAAATAAATAAATTAATTAAAGTTGTGAATATTACTAATGACTGATTAACATTATCACATATATTTTTAAGAAAATATTTATGAATATATAATTTTTGGCCAACTGTTTTGATTTTTAAATATTTTTATTTTAAAGAGAAAAGATATGCCCCCGGCCAAGATCCGGGTTCGAATCCCATAGGGGCATACCTTTCCTCTTTAATTTTTTTTTTTTAGAATAATTTATTGATATTTACAACTGTAATTATATTACATCAAGTAAATCTGCTGTATGAACAAAGGACATGAAAAAAAACAAACACTCCTCTTTAAAATAAAAATAATTATGAATATATAGCAGTTTCACACATAATATATTTTTTAATTTATTAATTATCCTTATTTTCTATAACTGAATATTATATCAGTGTTTGTATTTTTGTCCTATTATTTAATTTTAAAGAAAAAATATGTATAGTGACAATAGATATTTGCTTAGAGCAGTGGTTTCCAATCTTTTTAGTACCCTGTTCAAATGAAAACCTTTAATTCCCCCCTCCCCTCTACTCGAATAAAATTCCTACTATGCCCCTCCCTTGCACCATACCATACCTTACCATTGTATGGGCATATGAAAAAACAAAAAGTACTACATTGAAAACAAGACATTTAGTTTTACCATCGAAAGATAAAGTTTCATAATTATAAGTTTCAATTTAAGGTAAAGAAGCACTGGGAAGAGAAAAATAACTAAAATTAAGTCAGAATTTATCATTTGCAACTGGTCTTGCACCCTCCCTCCCCACGCCCCCAGGTTAGGAACCACTGGTTTAGAGCAATGAAAAAGCTAAATCAAGATCTGGTATACAAACCTAGAATAAGCAAGAAAGCAAGCAATAACAAGCCTAAAGTTGCAAACAAGAAAATCATTACGTAATTCTAAGTTATTCAGACAAAGTTTGGAACCGGTTAGTTGAAAATATTATATAAGCAATAGCGTGGAGGATTAAAGTTCATAGTTTGATTGAAATTAAAGAAATCAGGATGATGGTTTAATTCAAAACTTGTTATTATGATATGTTGATCTGAAGATTTTACATTTATGGTTAGTAGTTCGTTGGTTAAGATACATTTTCAGTAAAATATGACTATAATAGGACTTACCATCTTCAGCACTGTGATTTTTGAGCCTGCTGAATGGCTCATTATCTGTAATTAAAATCGGATGAGTGTAAACTTTATAAATAAAAAAGGAATCAAATTCAATTGTCTTTGTTAAAAGTACGGCAGACCTCTTAACTAACTTTCATGCAAAATTGACTATTTCTCACAATCTCAAGTTTCGATTGAAGGTTCTAATTGTTGTCATGACGGATCCGTTATAATGGATTTTAATGAAAAACAAAAGGAAACATGATGAATATAAATATATTCTAAATAAAACATCATCCAAATTTAAAATGAATCATAAAATTATTGCAATCATAAAACACTATTAATATCTGTCATATCTTAAGAATAATACGGATAACAGGACCAATGTTAACAATTAAATATTCATAACACTGGATTACAAAATTTAACTTTTTGGGTGCCTTTCAATTGAATAATGTAGTTTTATACTCCTTTGAGGTTACTGAATATGAAAACACAAATATATTTTTTAAATAGCTCTTATTTTGAAAATACTTATACCTAATATACAAAATTTGACTTTTAGTAACATGTCAAAGTACAAAACAATTTATTAAAAAAAAAACTATATTTATTTATTATTATTTTTTACTTTTATATGAAATTGGGAATTTAGAAATATTAACAAAATATCTAAACCTGCTGAATTAACATTTTCTCTTCTTTTTAATTTGTTTATTGTAATTGTTGTAAGGGGTATTTCTTCTCAAATTCCAGCAGTAGTCTGCTAACATTGACCGATACCTGTCTTTTCCATTGTCGAGATACCTTCGTGGAATCTGTTATGACGTAATTTAATGTGTGATATATATTCCATATGTTTAATATACATTATGCAATAAATGTTTTTTTGGTAAGACATACTTTGCTCAAAAGTGCCTTATTGCTGCTATTTAAACCTAGCCTTTAGACTCATATTAGTCGTATAAAAGAGACATAAAAACCGGTGACGAGGATAAAAAAAAATGGCGGATAAAACAATTTTACCGGCACCGATATTGTTCGACAACCAACAATGTTGGAAGTTCTTCTTAGGAAGGATGGTGAGTACATTTAATCACACTTCTACTACCGATGAAGATACGAAGAAAAATTATTTATTAGCCTCTTTAGGAGGCTAATGGGTTTATTGTAATGGGTTTATTACAATCCCTTTGCATTCCGGCTGAACCAGCAACTAAGACGTTTCAGGAACTTACCACTCTGTTAACCAATCATTTTGCACCTGTCAAATCAGTTTTTGTGGCGCAGAAAGAGTTTTATACAGCCCAACAAAAAGATAACGAGACAGTGATTGAGTTTTCAGCTCGAATTCGTTCTCTTGCAGCACCCTGCAAATTCGGCACCGAATTGAAAGAAGTGTTAAGGGACATCTATGTTTTGGGACTCTCTAATGTAAAAATAAGGGAGAGACTTCAAGAAGAAGATCCGTCTAAGACAGATTGTACTTTCACAAAAATGGTCACGCTTGCTGCATCAAAAGAAGCTTCCTTGAAGGCTACTCTGGAGGCAATGATAAAGAAAGAACCAACAGATTTTTTTCATACTAGACAGAAGTAACACAGGAATAAATGTCAAGTTTGTGGACGAAACAACAATGTGTCAGATAAATGTAAATACAGAACATATGCCTGCCATAATTGTAAACGAGTAGGACATTTGGCTCCTATGTGTCAAATTCAAAAATCAGGTTTCAAAAAGGAAAGGAAACAGCAATATTTGACAGAAGACCAAAGTTGTCAATCACAATCTGTTCTCTCAGAAAATGAGGTAAGCTTACCTGATACATTTTTTTATTTATCAGGCAAGATAAGGGGAATAATTCCCAATACTGTGTGGATTTGATTATTGACAATCGAACTTTTAAATTTGAGATTGATACTGGGTCACTACATAATGTTATTTCTGATGATTTTTATAGGACTAATTTTTCACACATTTTACTAGCTCCTAATGATATTAAACTGTCAGGCTATGTAGGTAATACTATAATTCCAATGGGGAAAATGAAATTAGAAGTATGTTACAAGGAGGTAAAATTTCAACTGGAACTCTATGTTGTTAAAAAGGGAGGACCTCCACTAATCGGCAGAAGAGGATTGGAACAGATGAAAATTAGTCAGGGGAAAGAGAAATATGGTCCGAGATATCTCACGATATCAGAAAGAGGAAATGTTACACTTCAGCAGCCTCTGCCGGATGATCAATTTGTAAAGAATAGAGAGTTCATTTGGAATGGTAAAAGATATGCAAGAGCAGTGACCCTAGATTATGTGAGAGATATTATTATACCAGAGAAAGGAGACACTGCCAAGAATTTTATTTTGTGTAAATCGGAATTAGATAAACTTGAATCAGTTCAGGACACTGAAGGTAAAGACAAATACGGTGAAATAAAGAAACAACGTGAACAACATGAATTGGAAGCAGCAGAAAGTAATAACAGAAAGCGGGAGCTTCAAAAACACTATTTCAGCTACAGAGAATTGGGCCCTGTCCTTAATAAGTTGGAATATGTAGCAAAGCTGATAATGGAAATAAAACAGATACAGGAAAAATTAG
Source organism: Arma custos (assembly GCA_037127475.1). NCBI lineage: Eukaryota > Metazoa > Arthropoda > Insecta > Hemiptera > Pentatomidae > Arma > Arma custos. The sequence goes on along the minus strand of CM073762.1, from coordinate 56,426,903 downwards.
AAGAAGAAGAGAAACGTCTTGAAGAGATGATGAAAAAAGAAAGATTAAAGAAATTAGCCAGAGAAAAGGAAGAATTTATTTTTCAACAGGAGAAAAAGGAAGAATATATTAATAGCCTTGACGAACAAGTGAAACAAAATAACTTAGAAAGAGAGATGAAAGCAGAAAAACAACTAAGAGAAGCGATGATTTTAAACGAGGCAGTAATGCAATTTAAAATTGATCAGTTGAGGCAAAAAGGAGAGAAAAAAATGAGACAAGAGAAAATACGAAAGGAAATAAAAAGAATGAACGAGCAAGTTCTAAATGATTTGGACAAAGAAAATGGAAAGGCAAAGTTGGCTGATGTGAAGATTCAAGTATTAATGAAGAAGAAAGCTGAGGAAGAGCAAAAAAGAGAAGAAGAACTTTTAAGAGTAAAAAGAGAAGAAGAAATGAAACTAGCGAAAATGAGAAAAGCTCAGCAACTACGCTCAGACGATATAGAAAGGAGAGAAGCACCCAGGGCTAAAATAATTCAAGAGCAATATGAAGAACAGTGGTGGAAAAAGGAAAGGAAAGAGTATGAAGATAAGGTCAGAGCAAAAGAAAAATTAAAAGAAACCAGAAGATTACAAATTAAAGAAAAACAAAGAACTCAAGCTAAGGAAAGGGAAAGGAAATTATAAATCTTATAAATAAAATCGGCAAGTGATTTTCAAGCCATGGGATTTAGTATGGGCTCGTGATTATCGAGCTGGTTCAGGGAAATGAGAAAAAGGAGTGATTCAAGACCAACTGGGACTCCAGACATACTTAATAAGAATTGAAGACGGTTTATTATGGAAGCGACACATAAATCAATTGGGGCCTAGATTGGAATCAAAAGAGGACTCAAGCAAGCCGGACAACACACACTATAGCCCGTTGGTCTAAGACGAGGAATACAGGATTGTAGGAGACAATACACCAAGGAGGCCTCAGCGGGAAAGAAAAAAAAGCCTCTCCGTTTTCGGCAGGACTTGGTACATACCAGTGCCAGACAGATACCCAGTATGCGATTTGTGTTTTTTTTGTTGAGGGGAGAAGTGTTATGACGTAATTTAATGTGTGATATATATTCCATATGTTTAATATACATTGTGCAATAAATGTTTTTTTGGTAAGACATACTTTGCTCAAAAGTGCCTTATTGCTGCCATTTAAACCTTGCCCTTAGACTTATATTAGTCGTATAAAAGAGACATAAAAGAATCATTCACCATGTTCATCACCACAGTTAGAAGGAAAAAAATCGAAATGAGAATGAAGAAGGAAGTTAAAAGGTAAAATGTAAAAAAAAAATGATGACAATTTCATGTTTTAACTGGTAAACAAAATACAGACAGCGTTAGACGCAACAAAAAATAAGAAATAATAAAATTTCTGCAGGTAAATTCCTTAAATATTTGGAATTATGATCATTAATGTGATAAATCTATCGCGCTACCCACTATTATATTAAAAATGGCACATATGAACAACAAAAGCTAACTATGAATTTTAACTGGTATATTTATCTTCAGCGAGTGAAATACTATCAATACAGTACATTTTTATGTAAAAGGTAAATTTGATGTAGACCAGCTTAATGACTGCTACAAATTTTACCAAACAGTTTATAATATTGAAGTCTTTGACTATAAAGGAGCGGAGTGGCTCAGTGGCAGAGCACTGAGTTGCCATGTCGGAAATCCAGGTTCAAATCCCGCTGCGGTCAAGACTTTTAATTGGTCTGTTTGCAGTTGTAGATGGATCATATAGGATCTAGGACCCAGAAGGGGCTCACCAAGTCTCTATAAAATATTATAAAAATAAGGTACCCAAAATAAAGGGAAAAAACATGGTGGTTGAGCGTGACCTAGGACAAGTCACCTCCTTGCAAATTTGTTGTCCATGAAAAAGTACAGTCTCTACCATGTACTTAAACCCCAGACTCATTCATGGGTTGTAGTGGTTACAGGTTTTTCAGGTTCTCATTGGACTAAATCCCTAATTAAAAAATTGTTGGGAAATATGATCTAAAGTTTTGATCCTACATTTTTGAATACCTCCTTATTAACGACATGGACATTTTTAATACCTTTATTAATTCTTTCCTAAATTATTACTCGAATGTACTATGACCAGTTACTTTTACTTATATTAACTCTATTTATAATGAGATTATAAATTCATATAGATGACCAAAGAAACACTTCCTATATAAAGCAGATTATAAAATAAAGAAAGGAAGAACAAGGAAGATATGGATGGAGGATGTGAGAGAAGTAATGGCAGCAAGATAGCTTCGATAGGGAGAAGAAGAATGGGCTGATAGGATGAATGGGTGGGAACAAATTTTGGGTATCATCGGGGTTCATTGATTGTAAAAAAAACGAATAAATAAAATAATAATTTGATGTTTCATATCTCATGTATGATACAGGATACAGAAACATAACGAAATCCTCGAAGGAAAAAAGTATCGTCTCAAAATTTTTGGAAAACAGTAAAATATTCTCACATCACATGAAAAAAATTGAATCTGCTGGCCATGGAGGAATTAGTAAAGGGATTACACAATGTTCAATGTTTTTAATAAGATACAGGAGTACTGAGAAAAATCTTTAAATTTGACTTACCATCTATTTAAATTTTTGATTTAATTGCCAACTTTCATACAAAAAGTATGATATAATTACATCATTAATTGACATAAGTAACTATAAAGTAGATATTCATTATCAATAAAGTTTATAAAATAGTATAGAAATTCATATTCCTACACAGTTCTAATTTATTTTTTAAATAAAAATGAAGTTATTGGATATTATAAATCAGAAAACCACACTATAACATTCTCAGCCATCATGTGTTCCTAACATTTTACATGATTAAGAAACATGGTTCATAGGAGTTCATCTTTAAAACGATTATGATTTTATTATTATTAAATATAAATAAAATAAAAATGTTTCCTCTTAAACCCAAGACTGAAAAAAATACAAGATTTGTCCAGGACCAGGATTCAAACCCGGGTATCTCACGCATCCGTCGTGGAACCGAGGTACTTGCCAGGATAGCTCAAGTCTCTCAAATCTCGGTCCTAGACAAATTTTTTCTCTTCAAAATTACAATATTAACATTATAGGCTAACATACAAGCTATCAACATAGAACTTAAAATAAATTTAATTACAATAAGCTAGACAAAAAAGTGATTTATGCACTGATAAATACATAAGCATTGTGAGCACAATTATATTAACGCACTGTAAATATCATTTACAAAAAACATATATTTTAGGTAACAAGCAAAACTAAGCAAATTAATAGAGCAAGCAATGGAGTCATAAAAAAAAAATGTGATAAGGAGAACGCATGACTTCCTTGTATGCCTGAAAAAAAAATCGGGATATAGGAATTTTAGCATGATTCCTTGCTATAACTATAGCACATATTACTATGGAAGTGATGATTTACACATCACTTCCACATTAGTAATATGATTATAATTGGGTTTGGTATAAACATAAAAGCACTTCACTAAATTTTTGTTCTTTTAATTTAGGAAATGGTTGACCATGTATCTTGACCAATGTTGAAAATCATTAGATCATTTAGTCAATGAATTTTACACAAATAAGTAATCAATAACAATAAATATATTATTTTCATAATATTATTTATAATATCTATTAATATAATAATAATGAATAAGATTTACTAAGTTGTGTGAAATTTACTGACTGCATCTCACCCCCCACACCATCAACATAGTTTACTCTTTTTGGTTGAGAATATCAGCCTCAACAAATGTTTGCTGATTATTATTAACTTTCATTAGCTGTATTTAGTCCTCTAGTCAAAAATAATTTTACCAACATTGTTCATAAAGTTTATTCTTTCACTTGAACAACAAATCTGATATAAATAAATGTATAAAGATTTTTTTAGTAACATGATATCAGAAATAATTAATCTTCAGTTCTTTTAACAGTTCCAGATTATATTGTAAAACAAAAGAAATAGAAAGAAGAATAAAACATTTACTATATTCCATGCCATCAAATCATATTTTAATAGATGAATATCTCTTCCTAATGGATGTGACAAATAAATTAAAGTAAAAAAAAAAATTGAATGGTGCCATAAATAAATAGTGAAGCGAAGCTTGCTAGCGACATTAAATAAGCACACGAATACTAAATACTAGCTAATCACTTTGTGCAAATTTAGCACTAGTGCTGCTAAAACGGATACCCTATACCAACTACCTGGAGGGGAAATAAACTGATTCCTGTTCAATTACTTACTTTTAGTTTAACTTTATTCTCAAGAGTAGATACAGCATTAGTAGATGTACCAGAACTAGAGGATGTATAACTCTTTGATAGTGTACTAACCTATAATAAATCACACGTATATTGTCTTTAATTCATTATAAAGCTGACAGCGAAATATTCAAAATCAAAATTGAAATACACAAAAACAGCTTCATTATAATTAACCTATTTAACATTTATAACTCTTAGTAAGAAAACAGTTTTCTGTTCCGCAGGTTGTCGCTTCGATTTGTGTTATAACAAGTTCGAACTGTTTATTCGTTTCCCCTTTCATATTTTCCAAAAGTACAAGACATCATGATATCATGCTTCAGTTTGGAAAAGAGAATTTGGTAATCATTTCATCAAGAAATGAGCGTTTCAACAAATATATAGAATCTCTACCTCAAAATGTTGAAACTTTTATATCTTGATGAAATGATTACCATAATCTACTCATTACCCATAATTACATTCCTTTTCCCATACTAATGCTTAAGATAACCAATATTTTAGGAAAATATTAAAAATGAGAAGTATAAAAAGTTAAAACTTTCAGTAACTCAATGAAGCGGCCACCTACAGAATATTTACCAGAAAACATTTCAAATGTTCAATTAAGTATTACTAAATTACAAAAAATTAAGATTTATTTAATAAAACAGGTTTAAGATGCATGATTGAATGTCAGTCTTAGATGTAGATCTCAGCATCTAGATGTTGATTTTCTTTTTTTCATTTTTACCTTCCGAAATCCATATCAAAAGTCAAACGTGATAAATGATGTTTTAAAGTAGAATAACAAGGCATATCTATCATAATATTTAAAGAAAAGATGGCATAAAGAAACAATTCAAAGCTCTACTTACAGATTCCTGTCCAATTTTTGAGTTCAAGGAGCTAGATTTTGAATCTGAAGGTTGTTGTTCAAGTGAAATGTCTTTGTTCAGTTCCATAGCTATGGTTCACATGCGAGTCTAAAAGTTAAAATAATAAGAAATTTAATATCTTAATTTAAAAATACACATTGAAATGGGGAAAATATCAACCTTTTGAAGGAATTAGATGATAATCTCTTAAATTTGATAGGAAACCCTGCAGTTACCTTTCGACAACTCCTTCCATAGAATTCTACAGAGAGATAGGAATTTGACAAACTCAGCGATGACGAACATCTTTGTTTATAAGGTCGTCTCGTTCGAAAATCTCCGAACGAAATCGTTTTTTTAATTCCATTGATGGAATTATTGATGAATGCGGACGTTTTTTCCAATACATTATACAAACGTAAACCAACCCATTGCATATATTGAGGCTGGAGAGAGGATGAATTCCTTGTAAGTGGCAACGCCCTCAATGCTCCTACCAATATGAGTAAAATCAACAATATAGGTTTAATTTAAAATTAAAACCGAATTTTGTTACTATTCTTCGCTTATACAGCAATTAATTAAATAAAACAATTTGGAGTTTTCGTCACTGATAATTTTGTAAATGTTTCGTCACTCTACAAAGCCGATCACACAAATCTTCAAAGGATTGAGCACCCCAGTACCGCTGCAACTTTAACCGAATCAGTCATTTGAGAATAAGTTGAAAATTGAACAAATTGTATGAAATAATTTTATTTCATAACAAGCTCCTTCGAATTTTTATTTCCCCAATTTAATAAAAGGACTATTTATGCACAAACTAAGTTTCGTTCTCGAAATACAAAAGAAGAATATAGGTAGCGTGGGCCAATCCACTGAAGCCAAACATAATTAATGAAACGGAGTTAACGTGCTTGCTCAATTGTAGACTTTATAAATATCTTTATTCGTAAAAAAGTACAAGTTATAACATTATATTTCTTAATAGTACTGACTGACCTTGACTAACTATAGATTACAACTGATCTGTGTGGCATCTACATTAGAACTCCTAGAACTGACTATCTTAATCACTAGGAGAGTACAGCAAAAGATACGGTAATGGGAGGAGGTTTCTAAGGATGCTTAGTCGGGAGACTGAGTAAGGGATATGCAAGCGGTTTCTTATGAATGGGATTGCCTTTTAACTCAGTATAAAACTTATAATGCGAATCTGTTCCCAAATTCAAACTGATATTGAAAGTGACTTTTGCCCCTTCACAAACGTATATATTGTACAAATTTATCAGAAATTAAATATTTACACATACTTCGCCGGAGAAGCATTTTATGAAATTGATTTTGCTCAGCAAAATGACAGCCAAAGATTCTCGAGTTATGAGGGAAGGTTCTCTTTTGATTCACAACAATACCCCTAAAAGAGTAATATGACACAAAGTACCAATAAAATATATACATTTTATATTTGATCGGAAATGTTCCCGGCAATGTACCGTTTAGCATTTTGAAAACTGATACATATGACAGTTATTCGACAATTATCTTTCATGTATGCCTCATGGGAGCCCCACACTTTCAAAATGTAAAGTAAAAAATATTTATGAGGAAGAAAATGGTGGAGGTCAAAAAGTTCTCTTATATAGGGAGATCTGTTTATTTGGAACCCAACGTTTCGAACCACATTGCAGGTCTTCTTCAGGGCTGGTGAGACTTCAGGAGTTGACAATTAACGTCGGCTTCCTAATAAATAGTTCCCCTATATAACAGAATTTTTTGAACCTCTACCCGGACCATTTTCTTCCTCATATGCATATAAAAGGTCAACTAATGTTATTCAAAATATAAAATATTCAATTTTCAATTAAACGTTGTTAATTACCATTTAGTGATTTATTTTTCGTGAACATGGCTACCAAGTTTCATACTATGTATTTTATTGTTTTCCTTATGAACTTATTTACTATGAACTTTTTTATATACTAATAATACTATATTCTCCTTTTATAATTTTTTTTTTTAACCGTTTCTTTTATCAAATTGTAAATTATATAGACGTTGCTATAGTTGAATATATTTTCTCATAGCATTTTAATAATCTATTTTTTTTCAATAGAATTTTAATGAAGAGCCGGTAGATTTGATTATCGCTGAATCCCTTGAGGGCTGCGAAGAGTTTGGCGACTAAAATTCGGTAAAGATGAGTTGAGAGATGGGCGCTGAACAAGACTCGAGAACCGTTGCTTGGAATCGAGAAATTACCTGACAGATCGCACGTCCAACGACTATAGATAGTTCACGTAGCCGTGCTGTGAAACGTAAATTTTTCCACTCTCGGTGAGGAATACTTATCATTAGCGGTATCGGAACATGATCTGTTTGGCTCTGCAATCCGAGCTAAGGGCTACCCTCCGTCAACAATATCCGTGTTTGGTCGTGGCGAGATCGTAACTACTCTTCTTGAACATGGCAACGAGCAAAAAAGTAAATATTTATCAACATATAGTAAAAAACTATAAAATTAATGGTACCAGTTCAGCAGGTTATCGATTTTTCGATTACTGATTAACTTCGAGTTAAGTCAGAATAAGTTTTAACTTTTTATTCGCATCTTTTAATTTTCTCGAAAATGATAATAATTTTATTACTGAATGTATATAGTGTACTATTATTGACTATATTAATTAAGGAACCGACTTATATACAGTGTTAGGTTAAATAGGTAAAATAATTGTGAGATTTAGTATGAAAAAAAGAGTGAAAATATGGAATATTTCGGTAATCAATTCATCAAGAAATTGACGCTACAACAAACATTTCTAAGTATAGATGATGATTTAACTTAAACTGAATGTATAAGTCGGGTCCTTAATTTTAAATACTAATTACTTAAATAAAAATAATTGAAAAGTCATAACATTGAAGAATTCAATTAGCAGAAATATCCTGATCTTTTAATAAATTTTTTGGTTGGTATCTTTGATTTATTGTTCATAATCGCCCAAAAAATCTGCGAAGTACACTAGATTTCTTGTTTTATTTTCTGTTGTGCTATACGTGACACTATCAGGAACATTAGGAGTACCTAGATAAATATGGTAAGGGGCATTAGTGTCCCCCCCCCCTCAGGGTCGGCAACTTTATCCTTAAGATACAGAACAGGCAGTTGTAGGTAAGAAGCGATCAGCTCAACATGTAGACGGTCACATCTTGCAAAAGGCCCCCCCCCTTTTCCTTTTTTTGAAAGTAGTTTTATAAGTTGCCTTGTAAATGTGATCAGCACACTATAAATATAATCTTATTCAATTAAATGAAAAAGGATTGAATATAAGAACCAACTCCTGGTCAGTAAACCATCTCAGGGTGGCATCCCATTTTAATATTTAAATATTATTCAGATCAAAGGATCTAACTTTACAAATATTTTTATTTTGAAGAGAAAAGATTTGTCCTGGCCGGGATTCGAATCCGGTTCGTCCGCATCTCGAGTACAGTGCTCTAACCATCTGAGCTACTAGAGGTCGTAACCAACCCAGACAAATCCATTCTCTTCACCGATCCCATATCCCCGTGTTCTCGTAATTTTGGTGATGTATACATGGGGAAGAATATTCATTGAACATTACTTTGATTAGGATCTTGTTGACTTACGTCAATTTTATATTTATATAATTCATATTATATATATTTTATGGTTACTACCCCTGGTAGCTCAGATGGTTAGAGCACCGTACTAGAGATGCGGACGACCGGGTTCGAATCCTGGCCAGGACAGATCTTTTCTCTTCAAAATAAAAGTATTTAAAAATAATCACCATCAAGAGAACAATAAATAAAAATAAATTATAAATATAAAATTTACGTTAGTCAACAAGATCCTAATTAAAGTAATGTTCAATGAACATTCTTCCCCTTGTATACATCGCAAAAATTGCGAGAACACGGGGATATAGGATCAGTGAAGAGAATGGATTTGCCTGGCTTGGTTACGACTACTGGTAGCTTAGATGGTTAGAGCACTGTACTCGAGATGCGGACGACCCGGGTTCGAATCCCGGCCAGGACAAATCTTTTCTCTTAAAATAAAAATATTTAAATAAATCACCATCAAAAGAACAATAAATAAAAATATATTTAACTTTTCCTTGAGATCATTGAGCAGTGCTGCCAATACAACAGTTGTTACAATATCAATTTTAATGAATAGTTGATGCTTGAAAATAACGTTCTGTTATTATATGGTCTGGTATAAAAGAAATACTATAATAATTTAGTAGTCGCGGCTTGAACTTTTAGTGAGCAATGGAGCTGGGACGAGTTAAAAGTATACAGTCCACATTGATAATAAGCGACTGGGAGGGTTAATATATACAGTCAGTAATAAAATTATTTTTATTTCCGTGAAAATTAAAAAGTGACGAATAAAAAATTAACTCTTTTGTTGTAAATTAACTCAAATATATAGGTATGTGAAATATATATTTTATGATTATTTAAGATTTTAGTACCTACTCATTATCTAAGTTTTTTCTAACCCTTAGTAGTAGTTTGACTACCAGTAAATTAATTAAAGTATTGTTAGTAAAATAAAATAAAATAAAAGTAAGCTGGAATGGTAAATGAAATATTTTAGACGAGACTACTAGTATGCTCGCTTACGTCAGGAGGCATTGCAGTGGAAGTGCAAAGAGGCTGGTACCAGAGCTAGAAGAAGGGTGCCGTGGGCTATTCACGCCGACTGTTCATGAAGCTAGGAAGGGAATGTCTCTTGCCAACTGTTGAATTATTCATTTCCCCGTCGTTTAAATTTGGTCGCCATTCACTGCCAGTTTCAGTGTAATGAGCTCTTCAGGCTTACCAGCAATGTCCCAGCCAAACCCCTGTACTAACTCTACCATCATACTTTCCCCTCTCAATTATATAAAAAACTATAACAAAAACCCGGCCTTGCTCGCATAGTAATACATATTATGCCTACATGTTTTGACTGTCTAATTTATTTTATTATGAAGATATTATAAACATGAAAACAAAACAAAATATTTCTTTATATACAAATTTATTTCCATGCCCGTTAAGTTTTGGCGATAACCCACATGATACTCATTTAAATTATACGGTATAAAATATTCTAATAATGCACATGAAATGCTTAAGGCAACTAAAGTATATAAGTTAATAAGGATTAATACTGTATTATTTATTTTTTTTCCTTTTCCTTTTTTTTTCTTTAATTTTAGTATATAAATATATTTCATATATCTGTTGGTAGAAGATCGTTCACTGACATTCGTGGAATGAAAAAAAAAAAAAAATTGAATTTGACTACAGATGAGTTTAGTGCTGAGAAAAATGAATGATGAACTATGCGCTCATAACACAAACATTTCACTGTTGCTGCTGGAAACGAAATCATGACTTTAGGAACTAAAATTTTTCTTATCATGATATACAGCTTTGATACAACTTCTACTCACCGCGTCCACTGTGACGGCCATGTCCTTTCACTTGGAATGACTTAAACGTTTATGTTCTCAACATTAAACGTGTTAAGATATTATGATTATCTTTCACAACTACATAGAGGGATGGAAGACTTTTTTTGTGCGGCCTCATATACGTCTTTTGTCCATGGATTATCTATGCTTTTCAATAAAGGCTGGATGATCCTCAGGTCTCCAGATTCCACACTTTCGATCCATGCCTGTTAACACCATAAGTAGTTTATCTCTCACAGCGTAACTCGAACTCGAAACGTGAGAGATCCGTAACCAGTGCACTACCATCACTGGCGGATCTAGAAGAATTTTCGGGAGGGCATGGGTCAATGTGAATTTTTTATCAATGTATACGATCCATATATGAATGAAGATACATAAAATATCAATTTTTAATTCAAGACAACTGAGGCCAGAAAACAAGAACATCGATAAAATAAACTCCTTGATCAAAGCGGTAGCTATCTATGTGTGAATGAAAAACATAAAAGGGTTCGGAATCGCCGATTTTGGATGCACTCATTGAGAAAATATTCGATACAATGAATAATTTTGGTGTGTAAAACGTGTTTTATTTTATTTTATTGAAAACCAACTAAAATTCAGGTCAATATCAACTAATGAGAACTTTTAGGGGTGCCATTGGGGCCATCCCCCCTCAAATCCGCCAATGCCTACCATACAGTACTGTGAGAATTAATGTGAACACAAGTGATAAACTAGAAAAAATAAGAAATATTCTTTATCGAGGAAAATATACACAGAAACAATTACAATTAAGTTTTTTTTAGTACGAGATGTGTGCTCCCTTAACTTTTATATCTTCTTGTACATGATTTGGCATAGAATCAACAAGTTTTTTTTACAATTTTCTGATATTTGCGTGTCTCTAAACCATGTCTGAATTATTGCCTCAATCAGCTTTACTTTTGTTGTGCAATAATTTTTTTTAAGTCTTGCTGTAACTATAGCTCACAGATTTTCGATTGGATTGAGATCCGGAGAGTTATCTGGCTATTCAAGGCATGTAATTTTTTTTCAAATATTTTATTTGAAAAGAAAAGATATGACCAGAACCGGGACTCGAACCGAAACTCGAAAGTGGGGGCACTTCTCTGTAGTGGCACCTTAACCATCTCGGCCATCCTTAACCATCCCGGTCAGTCATATTTATTTTATTGTTATATATCATATAACAATAAAATAAATTATAATAATATTAATGACTTAAAGTCAACTAGATCCAAAAATAAAGTAATGTTCAATTAACATTCTCCCCTTGTATACATCGCAAATTGCGAGAACACGGAGATATAGGATCAGTTAAAGAAGAGATATGACTGACCGAGAAACGAGTAAGGATGGCCGAGATGGTTAAGGCGCCATTACGGAGAAGTGGGAGACCCGGGTTCGAGTCCCGGTCCTGGTTATATCTTTTCTTTTCAAATAAAATATTTAAAAATTATATCATATAACAATAAAATAAATTATAGTATTTTTTTTTCCTTTGAAATATTTCATCATCACCTTGGACACATGACATGGAACTGAATCTTGTTGGAACACAGCTTGACCGTTGGCATCAACTTTTCTTAGCTCGGCTTCCAATCTGTGTTCTAGCAAGTCTTTGTATTTTTGTGAGCTCATCAAGCCTTCGATCGGCACAAGGGATCCAGTACCTTTAAAAGAAAAGTAGCTCCAGAACATCTTCTTTAATGGATGTTTGACAGTTTGATCGAAATATTGTGTTGTAAGTTTTTCGTTGCCGCTTTTTCTAACGAAACGAGATCGCTGTCCTTGTACCAAAAAATGGCTCTCGTCTGAGAACAGCACTTTTCTCCAGTCTTCAACAGTTCAGCCTACATATTTTTTCGCCCAATATTCTCGCTTTTTCATGATAGCAGGCGTCAATAACTGTTTTTTTTTAGGTCTAATTATTTTCTTCCACCTTCAATAAGACGTTTTCATACGGTGGAGTCATGAACAACAACCCCAGCTTTTACGAATCGATTTGTTAAAAAATGCCTCGAGATTAATGAAAGGGTGAATAATGTAAAATATTTATGGAAGAATCATTCAAGATAAATATAAAATATTGTTAGTGACATTAATGCCCCATTCGTTAGAGACTTCCGTGATCCGATTCCGACATCAATATTTTATTGACAAACTTTATTCCCTCTCGAACCCACTGGTTTCAAACCTAGCAACCTTTGTAATTCCTCAAAATCCGAGGAGGAGGATTCTACTTGCCTTTATCTCGCGCCATTATATATCTTTCATTATATATACAGCCCCGGTGAATAAGTGCTTAAGTCTAATTTTCTCCAATATATGTTAATATTTCAATATGTTAGTTGATAAGTTATTACGTTAGCCCATTGTTAATAGTCTATCTAGTCTCATTATACATCTACAGCCTCGGTGAATAGGTCGGTTAAGTCTAATTTTCTCCAAAATGAGTTTCTTTTACTCAAGTAAGCGGAATCGAGTTATTTTCGTAGTGAATAAGGCATTGCTTGTAAGGTGGCTAAGTAAGGCATTGGTTGGAAGGTGGCTAAGTAAGGCATTGGTTTGAAGGTGGCTAAGTAAGGCATTGCATTGGTTGGAAAGAGGTTATTGATTGTATTACAACTCCATTCCAAGCCAAAAACCATGAGAATGATCCGGTTCCGGCTATCTGAAAGCAGTTAACTCTCTTTGGACCAAATCCGACTTAACCACTTATCACCGGGGTTGTAGATATTTGATGTATTCTTCTTGATATATTCTATTATATAGTTGTACACTTCAATAAATACATTTTTAAAAATGTACAATATATTTTATTTTTTCTTGGCTCTACATATGTCTAATACTTTTCGATCAGGTATAAAATAACAATTTCATTGAAACACGTTGATCCCATACCCCTAGCCTTCATTTTAAATTAATTTGACTCGAATTTTGACTATTACAAAACATTGAGATATAAACGTTAAATATTGTAGAATATGAGCAACATTTTAATATGGTACTTGCTACATCCTTATAGCAAAGAAGTTTCTATCCACAGCAATATACAACTCTGTCTTGCTTAAGTAATTGTACATTTGTGCAAAAAAAAAGTTCTAAATTATAATGTTCTTCCTAACACGATTTATCGTTGTCTATAATCATATGCGGCCTCACAGTTGAAAGTCCTTGAAGATGTGTGAATGGTTCTTGCCGGATGACCCCTTTCGATGAAGAAAGCTAAACGTGGAAGACATGAGCTCTTCGACTCAATGCTAAACCTAAATCTATGACCGCATTCCGGAAGAACATGTCCCGATGATTGCGGAACTGCCACAAAGCTCATGCAGAATAACGGGCTTTTCAGAAAAACGTTCGCTTCACACGGCCATATATTAATGTTGGAGAAAAAAGAGGAGTTTAAGATTAGCTTTCTTAATTATTTGTGTTAATATATCTATAGGTAATTGATGTCTGCCTACAATCAACTATATTGACTTTTTACACTAAAAGCACCAGCCAGTTGACAATCTTCAACCGACAGATTTGAAAGATTATATAAAAAATATATATATAAGGGAAAAAATGAAGTAATATATATCAATAGTACATATAAAACAAGTATTTCTTTAATATCGTAGATATAGCCATTTAGTAACGTCACATTACTATGGAGCTTTACTATGACAAATAGTATGGGAGTTCTCTATCTATCAACTGCCTACAGCAAGTCGGTGTTTAACTGTTTGGCAGGTTACACTGTGTACAGATTGGTCACAGTTTTCCATTCAGCAAATATATCAAGGGTGGAACGGGTGTGTGCGATTCTGAGAGTTTGTTATGTTTTGAATCGATAAAACATTATATCTACAGCCCCAGTGAATAAGAGGTTAAGTGAGATATTGTCCCGAGAGAGTTAACTGTTTTTAGATAACCGGAATCGTACCATTCTCTAGTTTTTGGCTTTAAATGTAATATGAACAATAACTCCTATACAAGTCGATGCCGTACTTGGCCCCTTATTCACTACGAAAATAACTCGATTCCGCTTACTTAAGTACAAAAAACTCATTTTGGAGAAAATTAGACTTAACCACTTATTCACCGGGGCTGTATTTATATAATGAGACATTCTGATATGAGCTAACTAGATAGACTATAGTCATATTTTATTCTCTACTTTCTCCTAATCTTAAACCTATACTGTCCAACCAGTTATTGATTTTTAACTTATTATTATTATGAATTGCCCAACTGTTGAACGACTTTTTAGATAAGTATAATTATTCTGATATCGAGTCTATTGCTGACGCTAACCTACAAGTTTACCCTCTATCCGAAGTCGCTAGCCTTTGAAGAAGCTTTCACTTAAAAAAATCTAATTAACATAATAACCTTAATTACTCATCAGGGAGAAACATTTTTTGGGAAGACGATAACGGGAAGCTAGCTGATGTTTTCTGTTAGCAAACATGGACCGAAATTGAATACAATGGCAGATAAGGATGTATAAAAATGAGGAAGGTCCGATGGCAGTGTAAACAATGGTCGGTCGAGGAGGCAGTGGTTAATTATAACTGCTCACGACTGTCACGAGCTCCAATCACGAGCCCCCTCCTTCCCTCCCCTACCACCATCTTTATCTCCTCTTCTATAGTACCAGCAATGGTACCTTCTTTACCTTTGATCGATCCGCCAAACATCCCTAATAATGATGAAATAAGTATGTACTTAATTAATATATTATATATCAAAACTTCTTTAACCGCGTTTAGCGACTTTTGGTAGAGGGTAAACTTGTAGCTTGGCGTCAGCAACATGCTAGAGACTAGCGGTCTCCGCGTGAGTTATTCAATTTTTTTTAATCAACTATAGTTTTAAGGTTAGAATTAGACTGATATGAGAATAATAACATTTAACTAAAAGGTTCAACAGTTATGCAATTGATACTAATGGTAACTTAAAACATCAAAAACTGGTCGAACTTTTCGTTTCCCCAAAAAGATTTCATTTATCATAGTTAAATGTCTTGTTTTATCAAATGATTGAATGTACAAAGGATTAAGTAAAAATACCACTGTCATTAATAATTACTAAAAAGTCATCAATTAATTTGGTGTGTCTAAAGGGTTCGTCAGGAAAGCTACAAAAAATTTTTTTTATGTAGTAATTATTTATTTTAAATATAAAAAACAATCCATCATGGATATCTAACATGTTATTTTCACTCAATTTAGTCCCCTTACCGTTTGATAATTAGTACAACATTTAAAACCAGTGATTATTCCTTCATCACTTAGTCACATTATTGAGACAGTCTCTACTATAACGAACATTAATATCATTAGATAGCATATAATTAATTGATAAACCTGGTTATGTGTATTTACACATAGCATATCTTCTATTGCTCAGAATGGAAACCTCTCAAGGAGAAAAGCGGATATTGATAAGGGAAGCTTGACACGAAGAGATAAAAGCTTTTTCCTAGAACAAGTTCAAGCACAACTGATAATTTAGTCACTCGTTCTAGTAAAATAAACCGTAACTATTTTCAAAATGTTAAAGACTGTTGTATTCTACATCTTTAAAGGAAGTCATAATGAAAGTATGCCGAGTATAGTTTTCTTCGTGATAAATATTCATAAAGCAATAAAGCACTAATTAATTTTTTTTATCGCATTGTGCACTTCTGGAAGTGCCATAAATGAATTAACAGTAATGATCCATTAATTCAATATTATTTTTATTTTACTTCAATTTTTAAGGAGGGCGTCGCTCGTGATGCTCTTGGATGAACCGTCAGGGAAAGCGTCCATTCGGCAGGCGGGATTAAGGAACTATAGCGATTTTTTTCTATAAAATATTTTTTATAAATATAACAACTTATAATATAACTTATCTTTTAGAGAAATTATACCATTTTTCACATATTGTATCTAGGATCTTCATGTTTTCCGGTAAATGCGTGGAAAGTGTTCCCTTATGGATTCACGTGGAAGCGTGGATTTAAAAAACCCCCATTGAAGGCACTCCTGGCGTGGTTCATCTCTGTATCGTGGTAGATCCCTGCTTCAGAGACGTTTCAGTCTCCTTGTTGGATTCTGTGGTACTGTGTATGTTTTTACCGGTGTGTTTGGGTATCCAGCAAGTGAGGCCTGAAATGTATAGTGGTGTTTCATAATTTTATCACGAATGGTATGTCCACGTCCTTAAAAACTAAATGAAACTATAACATAAAAATCCTAAGACAAAAAAAAGCTCATAGCATTGAGGTGAATTTTAACTTCATGGTGATATTGTTGTATAAATTAGTGTTAATAATTAACAGACAAATATATCTGAAAAAAAACACCGACCGGAATATACCGTTCAAAATCTATTAGCAGTAAAAAATTAAAGAGATTTTACTAGTTTATAAAAAATACTCTTGTACTGAATAGAAAATATTTTTTACGATGGAAAAAAAATCTACTTTCGTTTAAGAAAATCGACCGTGACTGAGATATTTAAAACAAACAAGCCGAATAGAATAGAGGTGGAGTAAAAAGGATCTTACAGAAACTGGACCAGCTCCCGATCACGAACTAGGGAAGAAAGAAGTCGAGGAATTAGGTTCCCGACCAAGAAGGTTCCAGGGAATCTTCACTCGGCGTGGCAGAGTTCTTTTGCACCAACCAACCGGTACTGGCAGGGCATCCACTACGGCAATTACCACCCGGGTTGATCTTCTTGGAGCTTGGAGGGTTTTTAGTGAGGTGGTAGTAAACATTGGGAAAAAGTAATTCACTAATACATATCATTTTTAGAGAAAATTATAATTAAATTAAAAATTATAATTACAAACATTTGACAACATAAAATGTAAAAATTATTGAAAAAAAATATATGGTGGTAGCCGACTGGAGCTAAAATTATATCTTTGCCAATTTTGTGCCCGTCCTGGCTGCTACAGATTCTTTGATGAAAGGACACTATTAGCGTTTTAAATCTTATCTGGAAATATATGTGCTGTTATATTTGAAAGTGTTATAAATCTATTTGGATCGAAAAAAAATGGTTTATACTTCTAAATGGTTTTAATGATTATTAATTCATAATAAAGATTAAAGGTGTATAGGGTTTAAAACATTATTCTTTGCTAAGTGCTAAGTGATGAAAAAATTTGCCCGTTTGCCCATATTTTTAAAATAATTCAAATAGGAACCTTAAGATATCGAGAATATGAAACAATGGACTTACACCACTTTCAATTATAATAGCTCATATCTCAAAATTAATAATAAAAATTCCCGACGTGTAATAAATTTATAAGATGCAGGGATGCAAGGGTAGTGTATTACAAATGAATATTGTACTCAGACATGGTTATAAGTATAGACCAAATGTTTATTATTGGGCAGCATATCATATAAGCCTATAATATAAATAAAAAAGTGTCTTGAAAAAGAAAAAAATGCACTAAAAATTATGCTAAAAAAAATATATTCAGTTTTCAGTAAAAAAAAAAGTGTACAAAATTATAAAGTAAAAACTTTAAAATTGAATTTGACTCGAGAAGAATCCATTTTGAGAAATAAATATATATTATAACAATTATATAATTGGACCAATGGGGGTTGGCCCCCTACTATATTATAAAATTTAAAATTGCCATGAAAAATCTCCAAATTTCGGTTATATATATTCTATTTTACATTTAATATTTCTTCCAGCACTTTTCCAATGATGAGCCGCTTAAACCGAATGGTAGGCTAACATTATTATATAACATTATTTATTGCCTTGAAGTTAAGAAATAAATAAAAAAGGCATTTATCAATTTAATTTGTAAGTAAACAAATAACAAAATAATTTGTTTTCATAAATCGATATAAATATACATAACTAATATTCCTTTTTATCATTGTCATTTATATGATTATTTAATAGTTGCTTATCGCTCTGTAAAGGTTGTAGCATTTATAAGAGATGCGATTTTTGCTAATAATGATTACATATATATAAATACCAATTATTAATATTTTCATCACCACTATTGAAAATATGAATATGGGATTTAAAATACTTCCAATTAAAAATTTTAATTTTTTTTTATTTGTATAAACAAATACATTTAAAACACATTTTAGACATTAAAACAAAGAAAGATTAAAAGTAAATGAAGCCCTTTTTGTAATGTTTTTTCATGGCTAGAGATCTTTTTCCACGGGCAGGCTAAAAACAGAGAAAAAACAAATATGTTTATACTACAATAATGATGTTGCTAAGCCTTTATTTATCCATGGCATACTTATAACTAGACAATCTTATTATAAATTACAATAATAAAATCACGAAATGTGATATCTCATATCCGGAAAGCCTCTATTAGATAAATCTTCTTACAAATACTGCATGAAAACCTTATTTTTAGTTCATATTTATTTTGTTGATTAAATAAAATCGAAAGAAAGAGAAAAAACTTACTTTTTTAATAAAACCGAAGAATAAATATGGCTGAATACATAAATTCTTGAAAATAAAAAAAAAATACGAGTTATATGATTTGTCATAGTGTAACTACATTTTTTTGTATTATTTCATGAAATATGTTTTATATGTGTCCTAGTGGTTAAAACCGTGGCCACGCGTGGTTAGGAATCCATCGAGAATTATTTAAAAAATTGCTGAGCTAAATTGTCACAAAATTAATTTAAAAAAATTAAATTTATTAAATAAATCAATTAAAAAAATTATAAAAACGTTCAATGCCCTGCGAACAAAGTCTGCAGAAAGGAAAACAGCATGCCTTGCTAACATATCAGAACAAGAAAAACTAACGGAATATCAGTTAAAATAAAAAAAGAAAATCAGAGTACAGATCGAGCTAGTGACTTACTAGGAAAAAAATTATGTATAGATAATATAGGAAAATACACTATAGAATATTATATTAGAATAGAGTTATGAAAAAAAAATGAATTTTATCGAAAGTGTGGGATGCTTCTTGTTAATTGTAATAAATATTTAATTTACTGTTATTAGTCAATGTAGAGTAATTGGAAATATCTTAAAAAGAACCTCACGCTTTCGTACCACGATGTGATTTATTTTTGTTCATTACTTTATTCTTATATTAAAGTTAATGAAAATTATTTTATATACTTTTATATTATTTTCTACTTGTTTTCTATTAAAGTGTGTTTTTATAAATGTTCTTTATGTTCAACTTTTTATGTAGAAGAGAATGGTCCGGGTGGAGGTCAATAAATTTCTCTTAGGCAGGGAAAATGTTTATTAAATAGCCAACGTTTCGACCCACTTTGCAGGTCTTCTTCAGGACTAAATATGCAAAATACAGTCTGTATTTTGCATATTTAACCATGAAGAAGACCTGCATCTATATTTTGCATATTTAGCCCTGAAGACCTGCAAAGTGCGTCGAAACGTTGCCTCTTTAATAAACATTTCTCCCTATCTAAGCGAAATCTATTGACCTCCACCCGGACCATTCTCTTCCACATATATAATCAAGGTCAACTATTATCATTCAAGTTCGACTGACTGTAAACACACTTTACATTATTATTTCTTTTCAATTACTATTCGTTTCCTACTGTTTAGTTCAGCTAGCCACATAAGTATATATCGGTTTCTATTTTTCTTGACTGTTATAGACAATATACACTTGTGGTTCTCGAGTTTCAGTCAAAAAAAGTTTAAAGAACTGGCTGACATATTTTCTGTTTAAGATTAAGCCACGTACGGCCTAATACATACCTCGTAACTTGGCACTCGACACTAATGTGTCTTTGGTTATGAAAAATCGCTAACCCTGAAGATCTTGTTCAGGATAATGAGACAAAATTATTGTATCATCATCGGCCCTAGTATGTGAAATTCCAATTTCATTCAATGTTTTCAAGTAGCCGAAAATCGAGTACAAAGATTCCGTTACATACTCACAAGCACATACTGGCGAAGCTAATATAAGCGTGTTAAAAAATTAAGCAATTACTTAGAGATAACAACAGGATGATGAACTCAAGTAAGGAAAGAAACAGCACAGAAACCACCATCAGCAGTTTTTTTCCCTTAAAGCCGAACCAAACCCACTGCAGTACGTCAATACCCTCAGTCAACGGATGGCCAAGGTTACTCCGAAATGTGCAGAATCATCTTTTTTTCCTATGGGTCTCTTCTGTTCTGTTTTCTTTATTTTCCTTTCTTCACTTTTCCCTATTACTAACTATACCCTGTCGTGAGTCTGACAATCTGCGGAATAATTACCCCTTTTTTTCAATTTTATATGCTTACCTTCGGGATGTATTTCGGTTTAAACTCGGTTCCAAGAGTATATTCCGGGAAATACTTCGATCCACTTGAAACCTAAATGATAAAAAAATAAATAAACCTATGATTAAAAAAATAATATTAAGATTTTTAACTTTGAATAAATCGAGAAAAATAGTTGATTACCTTGAAGTCTGTTGGTATCTCGTTGAGGTTGGGCATGGCTGGACGGTACCACATTGGAGGTATGCGCGATGTTTCATTTACATTGCTAAAAAATATATTTAGTCATTAAAATTGGCAATAAATGACTGCTATTAATTAGGCTATTCGTAATTAACAATAAAAAAGCACATTACCGGAAATCTGGATATCGGACGAAATGCATCAATGTTCGTTGATCGGTATTTGTTTCATACTTGCCAAGTCCAGGAGACAAAAAGGAGATCAGAAATAATATGCTACATTGCGCTATCACTGAAAAAGGATTTTAATCTTTTATACAGTTTTAACTGAACATGGACATAACAAATCAAACTAACACAGATTTCACATAATCAATGAAAATACTTGTCCAATAGAGAAAGAAGAACATACATTTAAACACATAATTTATTACTGACCAATGTAAGATGAGCAAAGATCAAAATTAATTATTTCTATAATATTAAGAGTGAAAGATTGACCAGTATTTGAACGCTAACTATATAATAAAGATCTGAATTCATTAAATTTATTAACAGCATTGATTTAGAAAATTTGACATCAATTTAAGAATATATATACATTGTAAAACATAGATAATCATTTTTGTATTTTTAATTTTTGGTAAATGTAACAGGATATATATTTTAATTATCACATGTGTGGGTAATTCATATTGTAAAAAAGTAATTAAAAGACACATAGTATACAGTAATTAACGGTCCTTCTAAGGGTTACTTAGAAGGAGGGAAAAACAAAAAGTGTATGCGTAATTATATCATTCATGAAAACTAATTATTTTTGATAATTTATATTGAAAATATTATGGAAAAAATATCAATATTTTGTGATGTTCTGTGTCGGACATAATAACTAGCGCATCTAACATTATTAACATCATGTTGTATTTGATTGTTTAAAAAAAAAGAAAAAAAAAAGATTGTTATACTCAAATAAGAAGCTTTTTCGTTAATATCCTTATTTTTATTTTTTACAAGATGTATGAATATAAGTTAGTGTTGAAAATATCAGTTAGTGTTGACAGTTTGAATTAATATCTTTCCCTATTCGGTTTCAAAATTAATCTTCACCATACTATAAAATATGCTTAAAATTAAGCATATAACTTGTTCCTAAGCACTGATTCAAGCACAGTGTCATTTAAAATAAATAATACAAACTTGTTAAAAAAAATAATATTAATACCAAAAGTTGTAAAATTTTACTTGAATCAAAAACATCAACCAACATTGTTCAGCTTACTTACTTACAAATTGTAACAATTGGTACTAATTTTAAATAAACTTCATTTAACACAATCCCCTCCCAAAGGATGATCCAATATTCACTATTGCCAATATGTTAAACTTTTCCTACACTTTGTTTAGGAGATATTCACAGCTAAAGATACTATTATAAATTATTTAGGCATCGTAAATAAATAAAACTTATTTGTTCCAACAACTTAATCATTGAATGTAATCATTAATATTCATATTAAATTTTATTCAAAGTGATTTCATGGAGCATTAAGTTAGGGTTGGCATCTTTCTTCAACAGCATCGAACAATATCACTAACACAGTGCCGTTCTGCCACTGCTGCTGTTGAATAAATATTCCGAGTCTTTCTTATTGCCCAAGGAAACCACTTCGAACAACATTTAATATAAATGTTAATGTTTGCATTTAGTGAATAAAGTATTTGGAACAAATAAAACAATTTTTTTTTAATTACTATGATTAAATAATTCATAGAAATGAACATATTTAGGCGTGAATATCTCTAGGGTTTGCAGACATGCATAAATGGGAATTTTTTTCTTGTTTTGAGGTCCTTAATTTAAATTTTCAGTTTGGCTACTTATCCTTGAAACAACCTGAACACTGGGCTAGAAAGATATCTCGAATATAAACGAACCTTTAATGACAAAATATAGCCAAACGTAACCTTCTTGTTTAAGCGTAACATTATACAACAATCCAATGCCTTCAAAAATTATAAAAGACTCAATTAGGACAAAAGACTGATCTTGAACCTCCACGTTGAAAGGCATAACGAGAAAGGAAAAGAAGAAGAAGAAATTAAAAAATATATATATAACTAACCACACGTTAAATTATTTTTTATTCAACTTCAGAAAATAAGAATTGCTATATTTGCAGTCAGTTATAAGGCCTCAGAAGATGGAATTGATAAAACAATCTACACACCCAACGACGACCAACAAACAAGTGATCACTGCACATTTCACTGGTAGAAGCCAACCTTGTTGTTTGTTCATTTTAAGTCATTTTTTGCTGCTATGGCTAATCGGACGATGCTGCATTGGGAGCTCTAAATTTTTCCTATCCAGGTTTACGAGTACCTGACATCGTACAGGCTCGGGACCCCCCGTTTAACGTCCCTTCGTAAGGACGGCTTAACTAACGATTTTTTACTCCATTTAAAAAATTCTAGGGCCACCTGCCGGGCTACGAACCCGCGATCTTGGACTTAGTAGTTAGTTAGTCACCCCTAAGTCAACCTTGGAAAGAATATTAGCGATTGTAATGAAGTTGCGACTTGGAACTTGAATCGTCAAAAAAATTGTTAAATATAATTCTGTTTCAGATATAAAACAATACTCGGGATTTTTATGAAATACTCTAATAAAAATAAATGAACGGGATCTTACTGGCTGAACGAAGAGAGTAGACTAGGAAGAGATCAAATCACTATTGGCACTGTTGAGTCTATCAAGATATTGGACAGCCTGGGTATTGCTCTAGGTCAATGGTTATCAAACTCATATCAATCAACGACGATTTCATCTAAAACTGTCATAATGTGCATAAAAATAACATCGTTCCGCGTATTTTATTTATTTAGCGCTAAATAACTAGAGAAAAGATAAAATGTAAAAAGTAAATAACACTTGATGAATTTAATTTCTTAAAATTTTAGTTATTGATATTTACAACTGTATTATAACGATACAATAAGTAAATGCAATGATACATAATGACATAGATAAAGGGGGGTAGAGAAACTAACCACTGCTAGTAATAAAATAATAATAATAATTCAACTTAGGTCTCGAGGCAATCCCCTTTTCAGACATCTTGAAGGCTTATCGGGAATTAAAGAGTTTGTTTTGTTAAAAAGTTACGATAAGTTTAAGATAGTTCAAATCAAGATCTAAGTATAATTATAATTAAGTAAAAATATTATAATACTCCTTGACACTATAAACGATCCTTTGATTTTATTACTGTTGTTATCGTGGTCAGTTCGTGCGTGAAGCTCTCGGGTGCCAAAAGTATAAACTACTCCACTATTGTAAATATTTATTTATTCAAATGAACTGTTATGGGAGCGTCATAAAAGGAAACTAAAGCTAATTAGCTGTATCAACATCGAACTTAAGGACTTTTTCTTTTCCAAGGGCAAAGCATTATCAGAAATGCAGTCAATCAAGTGCACAGAAACTGCCAGAGTATTCGGTTTCAATACGGTGACTATTAATAGTTGAGCAGTTGTGAAACTACAGCAGGTATGAAACTAGGGTTTATTTAAGAAATTTTGTATCTGCTGTTAAGGCCCTGAAATGTATAGTGAACTCTGGAGCCTTCAATGCATATGAATCATGTTTACTTTAAATATATAAAATAAAATTTAAAGCTAATGTTTTATTTAGCTTTTAAAAAATAATTTAATTACTAAATTTTGTAAGATAATTGTATTGGCTGTTTAAAGTTAATAAAAAAAATTCACGATTATGGTCGCGACTGAATTATTGACAAATTAAAGCGAGACTAGGTTGCTTTCTGTGTTCTTAAACTTAATGAGTATGGACTAATGATTTGATTTACTTTATTAATCTTTTTTTTCTATATTTATTAAATAGATAATTAATTATTATATTTTGCAGGAATGCTGACTATAACAATAGTAATACTTATAGTGTTAGTTATTGGTGCGGTGACTGGCAGCAGTTGCCACGGAAGCCGAAATGGACAGATTTCAGAAGAAAGACCTTCGCGAATTAGGTTCGTTCCTCACAATCAAGTATTTTCTTCACCTAAGAAGGTACGTTATTTGAAAATATTAACAGGCTTTATTTCTTATAATAATAAATATATACGATTTAAGAAAAAAATGTTTAAAATAAATCGCTAAATTACACAGGTCGGCGATGAAAAAATTGTAGCATATTTAACTAGTGGGTTTAACAGTATTTTCTGTGCTGATTACCAAAAAAATAGTGAAAAAAAACACCCCTAGATAAGTCACAAATTTCACCTGAAAATTTTCAGGGATCTGCTCCCTCCCCAATCCTACTGTCTGCTAGACGTCGTGAGGAATGTAGTGAGCCGTGACCTTCTATACCGTGATAGCTATTCTGACCATAAATGGACCATTTGTGGGGATTTGAAAGTAATTTCCACGTTACTAGGCCAACAAAGTGGTTACACAAAGTTTCCTCTGTGAATAGGATAACCGTGACAGGAAACAACACTATGTCAAGCAGACGTGGCCAATCAGAAAGGCTCTTATTCCTGGAGTTGAAAATGTTGAAAGACAAAGTTTAGTGGATCCATAAGAGATCTTACTTCCACCACTTCATATCAAATTGGGGCTAATGAAACAGTTTGTGAAAGCATTACCCAAAGAGGGAGAGTGCTTCAAGTATCCGATGCTAAGCTGAAAGAGGGAGTCTTTGTTGGGTCTGACATCAGAAAACTTTTAAAAGATGAAAGCTTTGTCACTAAAATGGAAATGGAAGAAAAAAATTCCTGGAATTCATTTAAACTTGATGTAACAGGCTTTCTTGGAAACAAAAAAGACCCAAACTACTAAACTTTGGTTGCTGAATTATTACAAAACTACAAAATGTTGGACTGCAACATGAGTGTCTAAGTTCATTTCCTTCACTCACATCTGGACTACTTTTTCAGAAAATCTTGGGGCTGTAAGTGTGGAACAAGGAGAACGTTTCCATTAAGGTATAAAATTTATATAAGATGTAAAGATAAATGGAGCGCAAATACCAAGGTCCATGGAATGTCAACATGATGGCAGACTACTGTAGGATGTTAAAAACGGAAAATTCACAAGAGCAGAGCCGAAAAAGTACCAAAAGAAGCTTTGATGGAAAAAGAAAACCTTTTTACAAATACTTATAATAAATAACTTTACAACACATTTGCACCACTTTTATGCTCATTTAAGCTAGGTATCGGGTTTTTTCTTCTTTTAATTCATGTTAAAATAATAAAAACATATCCAAAATATTAAGTTTTTTGTACTTTTTCCAAAAACTTCAACTTTATTTTGTAGGCAAGCCTCACGTGATGAAAAAAAAAACAATGTCATTTTAATTCAGCGCAAAAAAACTACATAAAGATCAGTTAACTAAATCATAATAAAGTTTTTTTTTGCAGATCTGTGTGCGTTTTCAATAACAATAAGTTCTTCATTTGTGTTTTAAGTTAATTCATTTTCAGGACGAAGCAATCGAACTAATAATGAGGAAGGCGGCAATCAACTTGACGGGGTAATCGTTTTTTGATATTTCTTGTTAATCTTTTAATAACTTATCCTTCAGTGAAAACGGAAAGCAATTAGTAAGAGATTTCCTTATCCTCAGCAACACATACTTAATAGATCCTATTGATATTTAATGTCCTGGTTATAATTAAAATAAATTAATAATAAATTTTACGCTATGAATATATTATTACTAAATTACTTAATGAACAAGCCATTCAGCATCTAAAGCGGAAAACTTCAAATTTCAAAACTAGAATTTTTTTTACATTTCTCATCAGTTTGGTCAAGGAATACGAACATTGGAGTTACCCGTTTTTGATCCCGAACGCCTCATTCAGATAAACTTAAAATGTGAACTGTTATTGATCTTTAATAGAATAATTTATACCGAAAAATCCCATTTGATTTCAGGTCCGGACGTCTGAGACAGGCTGAGAAATTCGTCTGATTCGAAAAGGCACTTGTTAACAACATGTAATTTAATCCAATTTTGTAATTGCTATAATACAGAAATAATTGTATTGTAAAATGTTCAAATAAATTGGCATATCTTATTGTAACGTTTTTGTCACAATGAATATATTTCTTTCATTAAAATCCGCACAGGAACTCTCGCCCCCAAACGCCTGCAAGCATATACACAAAGTTTTTTATAGACTCTACACGGCACCGGTTTGTTCTATTTTTGTTATATATCTTCCTCATTCATTCTCCTTATCTCTTTCTTTTTTTTTCCTTCTTCACATGGACTATAAAATATTTTATTATTTTTTAATGATTTATGATCTAGCAATATCATAAGTTTATGTTAATCTTAATAGTAATCCACTATTAAGATTAATATAAGACTGCATCCACCGACCATTTTCAACATTGCTTAAGACACTCATAGTCAACCTTTTCCTCATCAATAATAGGATTTATGTTAGTTTTTTATTTTATTTTAATTTAATTTAAAATAATTATTAGCTGACCGTATAAATATGGGGAAGAAATAGTGCTGATGGAGGTAAAAAAAAAATAATTCTTTAAGTAGTAATAAACTATTTATTAGAAACGGACCCTAATTTTCTTCAGAGCTGGATAGACAAGATACGGAAATTTTAAAACTGGAAGGATTGGGGTATAAAAACTATTGTATACAAAATAATATAAATAAGATAATTTTAAATTCAATATATTATTTTATCTTGATTATAATTTTTATCCAATTATTTCAGTTTTAAATATTTGTGTATCTTGACTATCCAACCGAAAAGAGGACCTGCAATATGGGTTTGTCACTATTTAAGAACTTAAATTTTTTTTTTTTACTTAAACCCGGATATTTAAAAAAAATTGGTGAGCTCCATCCTGCTTTAATGTTAACAAAAATATAAAAATTATTAATAAAACAAGAGAATCATCTTAAAAATGCTACTTATTTATAGCACAAAGGGTTTCTAACAATGATTTTTTTATGTAATTAGAAATAGAGAAAAAAAAATTAGCTTATAAATTTTCAATCTTAAACACAAGTTGCGGGAAGAATGTACACTGTGGGAATAACAAATAACAATTATTGTACTAATTGTAACAATAACCATTAATAGATATAGTAATAAGGGAGAAACCTCTATTTAGTTAGAAGTTAAAGACATGAAGTGACTGTCATCTAGATAACAAATAACAATTATTGTACTAATTGTAACAATAACCATTAATAGATATAGTAATAAGGGAGAAACCTCTATTTAGTTAGAAGTTAAAGACATGAAGTGACTGTCATCTAGACCTAAGCAGATGTTAATCACAGATTGTTAAATGATCAGGGATAACAGGAAAAGAGAAAACTCCTTTAAGGCCCATTATACGGTATCTCAGACCCGCAACACATGAAAGTTGTGCGTTTTTAACGGCCAAGGAGTTTTTCTTTTTTGTTGTTTGAGAGATCGGTAATTTATACTTTCCATTATCGGGTGATACATTTATAATACGGAAGTGTTTGAGTGAAGTGTATTACATAGTCCCGATCTAGAAAAGGAATATTGTACAAGAGTACAATATTGCACAACAGTAAGATAATCAGGTTATAAATACATTTAAAATTATTGAGCAGGAAATAAGCAATAAGTATACAAAAAAAAAAATTAATATGCTGTACAAAAATTACAGTAAACAAATATTCAATTTAAAACCATGTACAAAATTTTGTAGTAAATTGTTTAAATTTGAATTTGACCTAAGAAAAATGCCAAAAATGCGTTTTGAGAAAGAAATAAAACAATTGGAGTTAACTGTAATTATTTCTAAAACTTGCTAACGTGATGTTTTAATGTTTACAAAGTTTAACCATGTTTTTCACCATTTACAAGAAAAAAAAATTCATTTTATATTGAAGTATTTCAGCAATAGAATAATTATTTCTGTAATTTATTAATTAGAATTCTATGTGCCGTCTTGTGAAGATAGAATTAATTCAGATTAGAATTAGCATTGGAATCTGGCTATGGCAGCTATGTTATTTAATGTACTAACTGCCATAAATTGAACCTGTGAGATCTGCAGATCCTCTCGGGGTACACCCAACTGAAGAAAGTTCTGTTTCTGTTGAATTCATCATATTCAAATTTTTTACTTTGTGATAAGCTAAGTAATATTTATCTAACTCTTAAGCAAATCTACCTCAATATATATATATATATATATATATATATATATATATATATATATATATATATATATATGCTGATATATTGTGCTTGTATTGAGAGGGAGTGAAAAAGTTGTCTGTTTATTTAACGTCACTTTTTGCTGTGGCAAATCAGACGATGATAAAGAGGGAGCTCTGAATTTTGTTTATCCAGGTATAATTAAGATAGGGTAAAACCGAGTATTTTTTACTCCCTTTAAAGAATCCTAAGGCCACCTGCTGGGCTACGAACCCGCGATCTTTTAGTGATAGAATTTATTGAAATTTATTTCAATCGTATTTTAAATATACCGTGTGCATAAATATATCTATGCATTAGTTAAATCGAACAGTTTTTCCATTAACATTTTATCATATTTTTTCATTCAGTAGGCCAAAGTATTTAAATAGACCATGTAAATATTTAAATAAGCTCTCCTTTCGTAGATAAATAGAAAGGAAGGATTAAATTACGAAAATAATAGATGATTAGGTTTAGTTAGGTCACGAGTTCAGTGATAGTAGACATGTTTTGAGTTGATAAAATAAAATATAAAATTTATAATCAGTTTTTGGAATTGTTTTTATTTTGTAAGAAATAGTTCTGGGAACTTCCAGTTACGTCAGATCTGACAGTTTGGCCAGATCTCAACTCTCTATTAAGCCCTCATAAAGTATTGCGAAACACAGTTTTGTTCTTTATTGTCTAGTCGAATTTGCTTTGGTATTACTTCAGTACAGTGTCAATATTGAAGCTATAAACCTGTGAGAGTCACAAGGAAAAAGCGAAACTGCATAAGGTTGTTCGATATGGTTTTCTACTTTTTCCTTATGCTTGCACGATATAGAGTTGAAAATTTAGAATAACAGTAATACTACATAAAGTCGTCATTACTAAGCACTGTGGTACGGAGAAATTGCACGGTGGTAGTACTCAAATGACAAATTCAAATTAGAGGATTATGAGGCCATCTCCTTGCAGACATCTCAGAGAATTATCGGTAATTGAAGAGGTAGCTAGGTTTGAAACTAGTGGGTATGGATATAAAGTTTCTCATGAAAAGATCGGTATCAGGTTCGGGCCAAATCAGCAACAAATAGGGTAGAGAGGTCATTATGGGTGACTTTGTTCGTAACAAAGTAAGAAGCATTGAGGATTTTACGAAATATTTTGGATCGTAAGAATTGAATACGAGAGGTATTCGATACAAGCGTTACACCAGATTTAAGACCGGATTACCAGCAGTCAAAGGAGCTGTAGCATTCAACATAGGCGAACCTATTTCATCCCCAAGACTAAATAGGTCGACTGTATCTTCTAATTTAAGGAAGAAATATGTAAAGGAGAAGGTTGGGGGGTGCAGTCAATAAGAACACCGAATAAGTGAAGTACTTATATTATGTGCCGACGTTTCGACCTACAGTGTAGGTCATCTTCAGGGCTAACAGAGAAACAAACAGAACAAAAATGTAAAAACATCAAAGTTGTACAGTAACAATACTAGTGACAAATAATGTAGAAAAATACAAAGTGGCAGATATGAAAATAGAAGATAAAGAATATTAAAAAGGAGTCAGATTATAATAAAATAAAGATATAGACAGATTTAAAAATTACTGATAATGAAAAGGCATTAAACTAGTGGTAGATATAATAAAAATCAGATAAAGACAAATATAACAAAATTGTTGAAATAGTGACAGATATAATTATAGAAAATGTGATAGAATATAATAAAATTAAGATAAAGACAGATATAACAAAGATATTGATAATGGAAAGAAAATGAAAATAATGGCAGATATAATAAAGTAAGACAGATTTAATAAAATTAAAGAAAATGAGCAGAAATGATAAATAATAAATAACGCATATAAAATAAAAATAGAAAATAAATGTACAGAATGGATAGTACAGTACAATATAATAATATAAAGAAAAATCAAAAGGAGGAGTTAAACAAAAGAAACAAAATGAGGATATTTACATATAAAGAAAGGTTGGAATATGAATAATACAGAAAAACTAGTAAAATAAAGGTGTAAAATGTATGATAACGGACTTAATGATGTTACCAAATTACAGAAAAGTATGGAACTATATGTACAATAACAAATGTGAATAAGAGAAAGACTATTGTACAATGACACCAGTGTACAATGACTGTTTTGAAAATATAGTAGATAGGAATAGAATATGAAAAGATAAAATAGGTGAAAACGCTAGTACAGTAACAATAGTTTACAATGTATGTATGAAAAAAATTAGATGGGATTAATGAATTAGAAAAATAAAATAGGTGTTTAAAAATATGAACACATGATTACCAACATATGATGGATGCCAAAATGATAAGGGGAAAAATAAGAAAATTAAAATTGGAGAAAGGATAAAGAGAAAAGTTTAAAATAAATAAAAAGAAGAAATGAAGAGGAGGCATACCGAATGATGGGAAGCGTGGCCGTTACAGATCGCGGCTAGAGTGTACTGGGCCAATTTGACCGATTTAACCACTGGCCACTAATAGAACCCCATACATCTCTTAACCGGTCCTCATTCCTTCAATCATTAAAACTTTGCTGTGAATCCGGCTACCTTACCTTCCATGGACAGTTCTATTCCCAAATTTCTGGACTTGCCATGGGAAATCCCCTTGCTCCTGACCTCTCTAATATTGTTCTTAATGACCTTCTAGACTCCATTCTTCCACAGTTCCGCGACGATATTTGTTTCATCAAAAAATATGTAGACGACCTCCTCCTTATCATCAATCCCAACATCATTACTGACTTATTATCTTCCTTCAATTCATACCATCCCCGCCTCCATTTCACCGTTGAAGTCGAATCCAATAAGTCACTACCCTTCCTTGACCTCCTTATCATTAAAAATTCTGACCACACCTTATCCACCGATTGGTATACAAAACCCACTTACTCTGGCCGACTTCTTAATTATTACTCCCAACATCCACACCACCTCAAAATTAACGTCACTAAAAATATTATTCACCGTGGCCTATCCCTCTCTGACTCCTGCTTCCATACAACCAACACCCTCCGTATCAAAGAAATCCTTTTTAAAAACAATTTCCCTCCCTATATTGTTAATAAACTCATCCATGACTACTATAACCCCCCCACCCTCACCCGATCACCACATCCACCATCTATCCCTATATACAGATCCTTGCCATATATACCCACCCTCTCTAATTGCATTCAAAAATACCTACGTTCCGTTATCCCCAATTTACGTATTGCCTTCAAATCCCATAACAAACTTTCCCATATCTATACCCGTATCAAAGATCCTATTCCCTTCAAGCTTCGTTCCCATGTCGTTTATCGGATACCTTGTTCTTCTACTAATTGCAACTCTTCCTATATAGGTGAAACCAAAAACTTCCTTAAAAACCGTATTTCTCAACACAAATATGCCATTTCCTCCCATAACCTCACCTCCTCTAAACTTTCCGAACATGCCATTTCTTTAAACCACACCTTTGATTTTGAAAATACGTCTATCCTAGCTACAGCGCATAACCATGACAAACGCATCCTCTCTGAAACTATCCACATAAATTTAGATTCCTCCTCTATCAATCTTAAGTCTGACTCTCATCACCTTTCCTCTACCTACTCCCAAATTTTTAATTTACTCAAAAGACCTTAAATTCCGTTTCTTCGTCATTTATGTTTCTTTTGTTATCACTCGGTTTACATCTCTTTCAGTGTTTCAATTTTTTTATTTTTATTGTATTCATAATACATAAAAATATGTGTTCAGTCGCGAGTCAAACCAATTTAAATTCCGCGAGCTGCTTCACAGTTGTTGCCTTGGCAACAGATAGAGAGGACTTTTGTTTTTCCCCCTCTCGACCGTCGAGTACTACTTCTTCCAATTTCAGACCGCTAGCCCACCACATCTCTCCGTTCTTCTCGACTGAAGCTAACCTCGCTATCCAGCACTGCATTGGGACGGTACAATAATCACATTCGCCCATTGGCCAAGAGACGCCTATCACCAGACACAAGATGCATGGCCCTTATAATACCACTAGATCGCCAATCAACCGTATATTGCCAGAACAAGGGTAGTAAGTCTCCACCAGTTAGTCTCCGCCTCCAACTGTAAGTTCTCTTTCATTCAATCATCAAAAGACAATACGATATAACAAAACCGTTCGAGATAAGGACTCAAACACCATGTGGCTCTATCGTCCAGTGTTAACATTATGTTCTTACGAATCTACATTTCGAGTTAGAAATTAATATTTACTAATTTCTTTGTATAACATTATTATTAACCATTCTTTTTTTCTCTTTCTTTGTAAAATTAGTAATTTGTGTATTTTCTTTATATGTAAAAATTCCCTAACCTTTTTTAATATATTTAGATTTAATAAAACCACATGTTTCAGTATCTGGCCTAATTTATTTCAACGCCACGAATCTATTCAACTCATATTTAGAATATTTATTTTTTTTTCTATTCAGTCTAATCACGCGATCAAACATTTTGGTGCCGAAACCCGGGATTCAATTAAATCAATAATTTTTTTTCTCGTCAGATACTGATTCATCGCTATTTTACTGGCCATTTTACCTTGTTATTCGGCCATATTGTTTCTAGGTTACTTTCGCCACATATGTGATTCACATTATATGTACATCATCTATTAATTCCATTTAGGTTACAAATTCCATCTGATATTAATTTTCTTTAAGCTCAATCCCATATATTAATTTAAGTTCATTTGTAAATGCTATTATTGTTCTAATTCTCTTTTCAGCCAACTTATAAATTGTTAATAGTTCAGAATGGCCAATCGTCGCCAATCTAATTTTAAGGGGAAATCTCAAAAGGCAATAATTATCAGCTTATTAAAAGACTTTCAATTTCTGGCCGAGAAATGTAAAACAATTGTGAACAGTAACGAAATATTTTTAGCTCAAAATTATATTGATCAAATAAACCAATTAATTTCAAAAATGCGTACCGCCAAGAATGCCCTAATTATCGAATGTTGTGGTAAGGGTCGATCGATCCCAACCAACATTGAGGAACAAATAATTCAGGCGCAGTTAGAAGCCGTTGATTTAGAAGCAAAGATATTAGATCTTTATGATACCGCTGTCCCGACGCCTCTTGAGTTACCCCGGCTCAATGGGAATATCTCTAAATTTCAACAATTAAAACCATTGAACATTCCAAATCGGGGGGATTATTCCAGAAACCATTCATTCCAGAAACTTGATCCGGTCACCCAGAGAGAATGTAAACATAAACATCCGGAAGACTTTCCAGACTTTATTTCCCGCCTTAAAGCTTCTTCCATCGCCGCTTCACCTTTAAACACCGCCCCGGACCATGATCTAACAGATGAGTCGTTTCCGCCCAATCCTCAACCTCCGGTACAATTCACTCCCTCACCTAACATCGCATCACAATGCCCCTACTGTCATAAATCTCATTATATTCACCATTGCCGCGAATTTAAAAATTCATGCGACCAGGACCGACTAAAGGTCATTCACCAAGCGAAGCTTTGCGTAACGTGTCTAGAATTTCATCCATCGGAGCCGTGTCAATCTAATCAGCGCTGTCATATGTGCCAAGGCTCTCATCACACCCTGCTACATCGGGGTATCGCCGAGTCTCTGCCGCGACCGGAAATATCTAATAATTCACCGCACCGTTCTCCTCGTTCAGGTTCGCCGGAATGTAAGCCGCCTCAGCCGCACCGTAATTCCGCTCAACGCCACAGCACTCCCGAGTCCAGAAATAGTTCTTCACCGACTATTATCACTTTGCAAGCTTCACCTCCACCACTCGTTCGTGAATCACCAAGCCAGTCGCCAACCCCGGCTCCTCTTTCGGAGGTATCCCACAAAACTCCACCTCATGATTCTACCTTTCCGCGATCCTTTCGCCCTTCTCATTTTACCTTTCTTGACGCCCCTAAAATTTACCATAATCCTCAGCGATCCTTACGCCCTTCTCATTTTAAATTTCTTGACGCCCCTAAAATTTACCATAATCCTCAGCGATCCTTACGCCCTTCTCATTTTACCTTTCTTGACGCTCCTAAAATTTACCATAATCCTCAGCGATCCTTTCGCCCTTCTCATTTTACTTTTCTTGACGCACCGAAAACTTATCATATTCCTCAGCGATCGTTTCGCCTTTCTCACCGGGCCTTCCATAGAAATATCTATCGTCTCCCCTTACTACCCCTCTTATTTCCGCCGGATAAAGCCTCCGCGCGTCCATCATCAACCTCGCAGGGATCACGAAAAAATTCACCCACATATAATCCGACTTGGCGTAATACACCGATAAATCATCATACTCTCCCGCATTCCATTCTTCCGTGTCAATGGGTTCTCCGCAGAGATATTTATCGTCACCGCGTCTACTCGCATGTACGTCCTCCTGAGAAATCAACTGCCCGCCGCGTCTATCCCATCTTACGTCCGCCTGAGGAAGCCACCACTCGCCGATCACCAATCTCCAGTAAAACTAGGTCTACCAAAGGACTCTCTCTCACTCCGATTATCTCTTCTCTTACATACTCACCAACCTCTTCAGTTTATTCACTCCATTCGATACTAGTCTTCAGTATTATACATCTAGCTCAAGATATTTACCGAATTTGGCCTACTCATCCTCAACTCAATCTATTCTCCTGCTTCTACAAATTTTTCTCCGGGATCTTATTATCACCCATCATCTTCTTATTCGTCTACATCACTGTCATATTCTCCAACGCCTTTCTATTATTCTCCTATTTCACCATTTATTCTTCTAGACCCCATTCCTACTCACCAACTTCTCTTTCACTCTTACCTCTTCATCTCATTCTTCTCCCTCATTCTCATACTCGCCTACTTCTCCCTCGTATTATCCCATTCACCATCTTATTTTCCTACACCCCCTTCGTACTCACCATCTTTTATCTCATGCTCACCCAGTTCAACAATCACTGCTGCTTCTTACCTGTTCTCCACATCACTTCTCACTCTCCCACCTCTCCACCTTATGCTCCTATCTCAAGATCATATTCGCCTACTTCTTCTTATTCTTCCACTTCACTAGCTTATTCCTTCTACAAACACTTCGCCCTCACCCACTTTTCGCTCACACTC
Source organism: Arma custos (assembly GCA_037127475.1). Taxonomy (NCBI): domain Eukaryota; kingdom Metazoa; phylum Arthropoda; class Insecta; order Hemiptera; family Pentatomidae; genus Arma; species Arma custos. The sequence continues at coordinate 56,390,382 of CM073762.1, read as the reverse complement.
ACCTCTCCATCTTATTCTCCTACCTCATCATCAGGTTCACCACCATCTCTCTCATCTTCTCCAATTTCACCATTTTATTCTCCTATATCCTTCGTATTCAACCACTTCTCACTTCTTATTTGCAAATTTCACCCAGCAAAGCTGCTTCCTACACTTTCACCAACTTCTCTCTCTTTTCCTCCGATTTCACCATTTTCTTCTCCTGCACCTTCTTCGTACTCACCAACCTTTTTCTTATTCTTACCCATTTCAGCAATGCTGCTTCTTATATTCACCCACTTCTCTCTTAGTCTCCAACTTCACCCTCCATCCCGCTACGCTTCCGCTTCTACTTCTAATTATTCTCAAGGTTTTAGTTCCAATTATTTCCTAACATCTTTCTCCTATTCACCGACATTTCCCTCAGATTTATCAACCTTTCCTCCTTATTCACCAAGTTCATCAATCAATACGGCTTCTTGCTATCTCCTACCTCACCTTCATATTCGCAGACTTATCCCTCTTATTTCTCCGACTTATTTCTTCTACACCCCCTTTGTATCCTACTACATCTCCATCAAACTCACCCAGTTCATCAAGCAATACCGCATCTTGCATATTCAGCAACCTCTCCTTATTCTTAAGCATCACCCCACACTTCTCCAACCTCTCCCGCTTACTCTCTTACTTATTCCCAATATTCACGCACAAGTTCTAGCTACAGCAGCTCTCCCAATTATCATTAAACATCTCCTCATTAGCTCTTCATCTCCTACTTTTTCACCCTCTTATCCTCCATCGTCACTATCTTATTTCCCATCTTCTCAAAAATCATTATTCACCTTCAGTCAACCATGGCGGTTCGCTTCCTCACCTTCTCCGGTCCGCCAATACCACAATCACCCGCATACGTCTCCCTACTTTCTCTATGATGCCACTATCGTGCCATGGGGAGGGGTATGTTCAGTCGCGAGTCAAACCAATTTAAATTCCGCGAGCTGCTTCACAGTTGTTGCCTTGGCAACAGATAGAGAGGACTTTTGTTTTTCCCCCTCTCGACCGTCGAGTACTACTTCTTCCAATTTCAGACCGCTAGCCCACCACATCTCTCCGTTCTTCTCGACTGAAGCTAACCTCGCTATCCAGCACTGCATTGGGACGGTACAATAATCACATTCGCCCATTGGCCAAGAGACGCCTATCACCAGACACAAGATGCATGGCCCTTATAATACCACTAGATCGCCAATCAACCGTATATTGCCAGAACAAGGGTAGTAAGTCTCCACCAGTTAGTCTCCGCCTCCAACTGTAAGTTCTCTTTCATTCAATCATCAAAAGACAATACGATATAACAAAACCGTTCGAGATAAGGACTCAAACACCATGTGGCTCTATCGTCCAGTGTTAACATTATGTTCTTACGAATCTACATTTCGAGTTAGAAATTAATATTTACTAATTTCTTTGTATAACATTATTATTAACCATTCTTTTTTTCTCTTTCTTTGTAAAATTAGTAATTTGTGTATTTTCTTTATATGTAAAAATTCCCTAACCTTTTTTAATATATTTAGATTTAATAAAACCACATGTTTCAGTATCTGGCCTAATTTATTTCAACGCCACGAATCTATTCAACTCATATTTAGAATATTTATTTTTTTTTCTATTCAGTCTAATCACGCGATCAAACAATATGTATTCCTATTAATTTTATCCATCTACTCCCTTTCCCCATCTTTTCCTATTCTCCAGCATGGTTACCTTCTATAGTTAACTTTTGGCCACTAGATTTCGCCTCTATCTCTTCCCCCGGTCTTAACGTTCTTTTGCTGGAATCCGATAAATTCCCGTTACTCCGACTTTGATGTTTTCTTTTTTATCACTCTATCGACATTTCTTTCATTGTTTTAATTTTATTTATATTTTTTATCCTTTTTTCCTATACTCCAGTATAGTTAGTTACCTTCTATAGTTAACTTTCCGGCCACTAGATTCCGCCCCCATCTCTTCCCTCGTTCTCAACGGTCAAATTGGCCCAGTACACTCTAGCCGCGATCTGTAACGGCCACGCTTCCCATCATTCGGTATGCCTCCTCTTCATTTCTTCTTTTTATTTATTTTAAACTTTTCTCTTTATCCTTTCTCCAATTTTAATTTTCTTATTTTTCCCCTTATCATTTTGGCATCCATCATATGTTGGTAATCATGTGTTCATATTTTTAAACACCTATTTTATTTTTCTAATTCATTAATCCCATCTAATTTTTTTCATACATACATTGTAAACTATTGTTACTGTACTAGCGTTTTCACCTATTTTATCTTTTCATATTCTATTCCTATCTACTATATTTTCAAAACAGTCATTGTACACTGGTGTCATTGTACAATAGTCTTTCTCTTATTCACATTTGTTATTGTACATATAGTTCCATACTTTTCTGTAATTTGGTAACATCATTAAGTCCGTTATCATACATTTTACACCTTTATTTTACTAGTTTTTCTGTATTATTCATATTCCAACCTTTCTTTATATGTAAATATCCTCATTTTGTTTCTTTTGTTTAACTCCTCCTTTTGATTTTTCTTTATATTATTATATTGTACTGTACTATCCATTCTGTACATTTATTTTCTATTTTTATTTTATATGCGTTATTTATTATTTATCATTTCTGCTCATTTTCTTTAATTTTATTAAATCTGTCTTACTTTATTATATCTGCCATTATTTTCATTTTCTTTCCATTATCAATATCTTTGTTATATCTGTCTTTATCTTAATTTTATTATATTCTATCACATTTTCTATAATTATATCTGTCACTATTTCAACAATTTTGTTATATTTGTCTTTATCTGATTTTTATTATATCTACCACTAGTTTAATGCCTTTTCATTATCAGTAATTTTTAAATCTGTCTATATCTTTATTTTATTATAATCTGACTCCTTTTTAATATTCTTTATCTTCTATTTTCATATCTGCCACTTTGTATTTTTCTACATTATTTGTCACTAGTATTGTTACTGTACAACTTTGATGTTTTTACATTTTTGTTCTGTTTGTTTCTCTGTTAGCCCTGAAGATGACCTACACTGTAGGTCGAAACGTCGGCACATAATATAAGTACTTCACTTATTCGGTGTTCTTATTGACTGCACCCCCCAACCTTCTCCTTTACATAAGATCATCCAGTCAACCATTTTCATCTCATAAGGAAGAAATAGTTGGGGGTGCAGTCAATGAAAACACCAAAATAAGCATAACTTATTTATTAAGTGCCGACGTTTCGGCCTACAATGTAGGCCATCTTCAGGGCTAAGAGAGAGAAACAAACATAAATATATAAAAACGTAGCAGTAACAAGAATATATAAAGTGGTACAGGAGTGGAAATAAAAATAGTGACTAGATATGATGAAATAGTGAATAGATATATGATAAATAAGAAAGAATATAAGACTGGTTACAGAATATAATAAACTTAAAATAGTGATAGATAAAAATAAAATTGTAGATGATGAACAGAAATTCTAATAGTGACAGATAAAATAATACAAGAATAAGAATATAAATTAGAAAAAATACATGTCAAGAAAGGATAAAATGTAAACAATAATATAAAGGGAAAGAAAAATGAGGAGGTAAACGGAAAGATACAAAAAAAGAAGATTAAAATATAGAAAAAGGGGGGTTGAGTATGAAGGATTTAGAAAAAAAAACATTACTTTTTTATTTTTGGATCTTGTTCACTTAAGTCATTAAAGATTATTATAATTTATTTTATTGTTATATATATATATATATATATATATATATATATATATATATATATATATATATATATATAAGAACAAGGATAAAAAAAAAATCAAAAACATTTTCTTACATATTTTTATTTGAAAAAAAAATATATCTCTCAACTGAGCTAACCTGGCTCGCAATTCTGTCAGCCACATCCTTTCTTTTCACTGATACTATATCCCCATGTTCACGCAATTTGCGATGCATACACTGAGATATAAATCAATAACCATTTATTAATTGTTATAATTTTCAAATAAAAATATTTAAAAATTATAACAATTAATAAAAAATAAAATAAAAACAAACCATTTTTTGTTTACCTTTACCTGGGATGTAGGACTATTACACTGCTGTTTGAATGTGAATACCAATCTTTTCAGGAAAGAAAAAAAATAACAATAATATAATTTATAATATACTTAAACATTATTTATTATTTACCAAAGTATATACATAAGATGTAGTAATACTTTATCGTTCCGATTGCCTATTAGTGTAATGAGTAAGTCAGTAAAAAACCTGTGCTACTACAACCCATGTCTGGTGTTCAGTATTTGGTAGAGACTTGATTGCTTATAACGGTTTTGCAGGGAGGTGATTTGTCCTAGATCACGATTATCGCCAGACTTTCCCCCAATTAGGGGTCCCCACTTTATAGGAGCTGAGTGAGCCCAGGAGAGTCTCCAGATCAAATCTAATTCGGCTTAGAAGTCTTATTTTCTCAATGGGCAGATCTGATGTCAAGTAAGGCTGAAGTGAGTTTATGCAGAATGAATTTTTATTTAGAGCGTTGTACTGAGAATAAAGCGCTCAGTTTGTTTCTTAGACGACAGTATTGCAGGGAGGTGAGTTGTATTAGATCACGCTTAACCATGTTTCCTCCCAATTAAGGGTACCCACTTTATAGAGGCTGGGTGAGCCCAAGGAGGGTCTCCAGATCAATTCAAACTTGGCTTAGAAATCTTATTCTCTCAATGTGTGTTATCTTGACCAAACTGAACAAAGGATTAGTAAATCGCAATTGTACAAAGAGACTCTGACCAGCGGTCCTCCAGCCTGTACCACAGTTATATCTTGGCGAAATTCTGTATTGTTTTGGCAGAAGGAACCTAGGAAGTCGAGACAAGAAAGGACATCGACCGAGAGTGTGCCGGAACGTGGGCCACCCAGACTCCGCTCTCTTTCTTCCGAACCAGCGAACCTTGTTCAAACTCGCTCACGTTACAGGGGCAGGCTACCAACCTCTCTGTCATTCATTATATTCCATGTCTCGTTAAATTGTTCCTTAGAACAGAAGAAATTTTGCAATGAACCCTATGTTCGAGGTTCATATTTAATTGCAAAGTGGAGGACCAACCCCGAATAATATTTGGTTGAAAAGCCGTTATGATATGGCATTCAGAATTAATGCACATTTTTTTAATCTCTTTTATTATTCTTATCCACACCTACCATGGTGAAAAAATGACAATGAGCAGATTTTCTATCAGTAGAATTACAATAAAATGACATTAGAGATATGAAGAACAGTACCCAGCGGTACCTCTCCCGTGGCTTGGTTTAATGCTCTTATGATAACAGATCCCTCATCCACGTTCTTTTTAGTCTCCTCAGGCATGGGATTCGTTGTCATTGGTTCTATCAGTGGATCAGGTATCCTTGTATTTTTTCTTGGAAACATTTTTTCGTTTTTCATCCATTATTCTTCTTATTCTCCAATCGCAACACAAAACTGCTAAAATAGATCGAGACTTTGCATAGAAATCTTTTATTTAACTTAACATTTTCTATTTTAATATTCATTAACCTTATAATTTTAAACTTCAACAAAATTTGCAGAGGTTTACAAGATTTGATTAACAGATGTCAAAGACGGTAAACAAAAATTACTTTTAAAATCATTTTATTTAATTTTTCATAATTATTGTAATTACTCCATTTTATTGTACTTGAACGTTTTTGCAGCCATGCGATTCATCACACTCCCACAAAATTTATTTATTTTATAATGGCCAAAGTTATGAAGACCGATGCATTAAAAAAGTACATTATTTGTGCATCCGTATATTAAACTGTCAAAATAACTGATTATTTTACTTTATCTGAATAAAGTCATTTTTTGTAGGTTTGATATCACTCTGTAGTATAGTTTTTGTAAGTAGCTATACTTTTTATAGTCTGTATATTTTTGTGAGAATAAGATTATTGTAAACACTTGAGAATAAGTGTATGTGAGAATAACTATAAACACAATAATAATTGCTCAGTATGTTATTATATTATATTTTATATGGTACCAGCGAAGTTCTGATAAATTTGATACATACCACGGCTATAAACATTTGTAAAAAAAAAATTAATTTCACAAGATAATGACTGTTTCAACCCTGCTGAAAGGATCTGAGGCCGTGATTTTAACAACACCAGAAAAGAAAAAGAAGGTCGAAAATCAGAGAAGAACTATTCGTTAGAAGACTGACAGATAGAAGAATATAGAATGACTTGGCACGGACACGTTTTGAGAATGGAAAGTGATAATACTCAAAGCCATTGTTGATTATAGAACATGAAGAAAAGAAGTGTTGGTTCTGAAAGCGGTGGAGTGTTCCGATAGAATCCGCACGAAACTATCTTATTCCAAATTGGATATGATGATGATAAAAAAAAAAAAAAAATTACTCATTCAAATATATATAACATAATAATAGGGTGTATACAAAAACAATTTAGCATTGTCATTTATAACAACATTTAGTTTAATCAGCGGATCTAACTTCGCCAAGCTTTCTAGTTAAATGTTCTGAATCAAGATCTATTTCGCAAAAATTGAAATCAGTTGCATTTATTTTTCATTGATCAGGAGTTTAATTTTGTAACGACATTCAGATAATACATGATAACGATTGTGAAAACCGAGGGTTTTGCAGTGAGAACATGGTTTGCGCTGATAATCACTCTTATGCTGGGGTTCACTTTTTAAAAATAATTTAATCCGGAATTTTCATTACATTTCGGACTTGATAGTTTTTCTTTCTTCTTTTTCATAAACCAACCTTTATCAACCAAAATATTTAGAAAAGAGTTATTCCACATGCCCCATGGATCGTTCAGATCGATCTTCTTTAAATTATTCTCGTGACAATCTTTAGCCGGACCATTAACAAGATAAAAACGTAATGCTTGAATTCTTAAATTGTCTGATTTTATCTCAAATCGAAAACTTTATTCTTCGAACCTACGTAGCCGTTCTATAGGATCTGACTGTTTTTTTATCAAATCGTTCTAAAATAAACTTTTTTTTAATATGATGTAGTTTAATTTCGTTCTTTTCTGAATTTAATTTTAATTGGATCTCTAATAGCTTAATACGATCTTCTAATTCTGACTGAGTATCTATAGGTTTGAAAGGAACTGTTTTTGGAAAACATTCCTCCAATGGTAACTCCCGAAAACAAATACTAGATTCATCAAAATATTCTCATTGAATATCATCATCCATCTTAAAAGCTCCTCTTCTGTAACCATTAATATTTTTAATAGCATACATAGCATTTAGTACAGGTTTCTTACTTGATAGAAAGGTGTGGAACTTCAAGTCCTTGGAGTCTTCAGGTAATAAATACCAAATTTTCTTGTCAATTGAAATGCACTGAATCACAAGATCTTCATTCATCACTTCTCTTCACAATTTGAACAATTGAGATCTTGTAATTTAATTTCTAAGATCTTTTTAAAAGTGATTTATTCAGTAAAATAAAGAATTAAATTACACGTAAATTCAACAGTTAGCTAAATAGTAGAATCCGCACGAAACTATCTTATTCCAAATTGGATATGATGATGTTAAGAAAAAAATGACTCATTCAAATATATATATTATAATATAATATACATAATATATAAATATATAATATAAATTGCCTTCAAGGAATATACATTTTGAACCTGAAGTAAATTTAACAAACAGTTTTGTAATAATTTTTGTTTTGAAGAGAAAAGATTTGCCCTGGCCGGGACTCAAACCCGGGTCGTTTGCGTCTCCATCGCAGTGCTATAAACCATTGAGCTACCAGAGGTAAGGAGTTTAGAGCATTGCGACGGAGGCGCAGACGACCCGGATTCGAATCCCGGCGAGGGCAAATCTTTTCTCTTCAAAACAAATGTATTTAAAAATAATCATTATCAAAATAATAATTAATACGAATTCGGTAATAGCTTTGAAACATACTGTGAACGAGTTAATTAAAAAGGACATAACCTATTTGAATTTAAAACATATTATATACAGAAGTCGATTTCCCAGAATTTAAAATCATAAAAAACATTTAAGTAAACTAGAAGACACATTATGGATTACTTGGCCGTAGAAAATTTGAAAGATGCATCGGTAATAAAAAGTAAGAAATAAATACCAATGGGTTCGGTTCTTTAAAATATAAAACAAAAAAAAAGTACCACTAAAGATCATGGAGAGTCTTGGGTTCAGGAAGTGGTAAGGAATGTACTGTTTCTAAGACAACGGTTATGCAAGGAGATGATTTGCCTGAGGTCACGCTCAATCGCCAGGTTCCTCCTATTGTGAGTAGCATCGTTTTAGGGGCTGGGTGTGCCTCAGGTGAGTCCTTAATCACCTAGAATGTGTTTCCGGCTTTTAACAGATAAAATAAACGTCTTGCCAAGAGCGAGATTAGAATTCAGGATCTCAGGCGCTCAACCACTGAGCCACTCCGCTCCGTGAATAAATATGAAATATATCTATAAATAGATGAAATACGCCTATGAATAAATCATCAAATGAGGCGTTAAGGATCAAAAGTAGAAAACTCCATCATTCAATAATTGACTTTTCTGCTAATTTAGTCATGCAATTTATTCTAACATGACACTTTGTCACCTTATTTCTCATGGTTTTAATCCGCGTCTGAACCAGGAGTTTAGGAACATAGAGCACTGCTTGGCTAAACTAGTGACAAAGTTTTGAAATATGGAGTTTTACGCTTTTGATCCTGAACGCCTCAAATAAACTGTAAATAAGGATCTGTATTCTTCATATTTAGAAAACAAAGGTATAGTATTTTCCTCTGGCAAAGACAATGTTATTGTTGGAAAGACTAGAGGACTGCAAAGGAAGCCATCAACAGTCTTTACATTGGCCCATCCAGTAAGCCAGAGATGAGCTATTTATCCTGTATAGAGTTGGAACATAAGTAGCAGCTCCTAGATAGGCACAATGGCCCTCCTGTCAAGGAGCTGATTGAAGGGCTAAATGAAACTGGAGAAAACTAGGCTATTGGAGAGTGGTAGGGGAGGAAGGGTTCCCACAAGCGGGGCACGTGAGGTCCATTGAGGAGTCTCGTTAAAGGTCACGTAGGCAAATCAGGCGCCCCACTGACCATCTTCTCCAGTAATTGCCATTCTAGTTCACATGGCAACCGCACCACGTAGCTATTATTTACTATTTACCAAATAGTAATTGGTAACTCGCCACACTTTATTAACGTCTTATCGTAAATAAGCCTTTTACCTATAACTGACAGCTTTCACTACCTCTTAACCAGAGCTTGTAGGGGTTAGCATAACATCCTCCTATGGCCAAGGTCACGTGTCCGCAGCCCGACATATAGCCCTTGGATTTTTCCGAGAGAGTAAAGGGTCTTGAGCTACACGTTAAATATTCATATCATAATTATACCTGGATAGGCAAAATTAAGAAGTCCCACTAAAACATCAGTGCGATTAGCCATAGCAGCATAAAGTGACGTTAAATTTACCAACAATAAACATCGGCTTGTAGTTGGGTGTATTAACATGGCATGGCTCCTTGATTATTACACGCACACATATTATGTACATACACATCATATGCTATTAAAGTCACAAATATTTTAGTCAATAGTTAAATAATCTGCTGCACTAGTCTGGTATTTGAAAAGACTTTATTTCAAATACACGTTAATAGATACTACAGTAACATTACGACTAGCCTAATAAACTAACATGACCCCTTTTTTTTTTTAGCGATTTCTTCTTTAATAAAAAATGTATCTTTCTAACTTCAATTTTTTCGGGAGTTAGGGAGCCACACAAGTACACACAACAGCTAATCACATAGTCCCAGAACACAACTGCAGTTATTTGTAACTTTTGATTAACTTATTGAGCCTTGCAGTTTTCCCACCGTTTTATTTAATCAGTGTTGTCACAAATGTGATGTAACTTATTGGACAAACCCAACAAAGTCGATATTAAGAACGAAAAATCAAATAATAAGAGACCAATAATAAACATTTGTTGGGGGTGAAAATCATTATACTGATAAGAAGTTTGTCAATCCTATCAAACAACCCTTTATCATAGCAAGGCTGAATAACACAGCCTACTAATATAAACCTTGAACATATATCTGTGGCACCTGTAAGTCGAATTTTGTGAATTTCAAGCTATCTTCTAGGATCGTCATTTTTTTCTCTTTCCTTGTATCTAACACGCTAAGTGTTCCGTCCATTGCAACGAAGGATATTCCTTTGTGAATCGTGGGCTGATACTCCAATCTTGAACTTACAATAAGTTCAGAAAAATTACGATTCTAAGTAGATAGCTTGAAATTCAAAAAAATTCGACTTGGCCCACTATGCACAGGTGTCACAGATATTACACAAAAATAGTTTTTATCTCCTATAAACCATAATATAAATAGTTATAGTTACCAGTTGTGCCCGCGACTTTATCCGCGTGGAATAGTGACTTTGGGCAGCATTTTGAATTGTTTAGGCTAATTACTTTGCAAATAAAATACATATATGCATTAAAATATGTGTTTTACTGCAAATAGTTTAATTAAGTACATTTTTATAAACAACGTTTTTTGTTTTCCCATCTTTTGCCAAACATAGAGAGTTTGCCAAAACGTATTTTATGTAGTAAAATCTAAGTGAATTTAAGAATGAATAATTTAACAGATATCGGAGTTAATAAAGTATATTAAAACTACATTTATAATTTTCAATAGTAAAAATTCGTTCATTACCTTCTCTTATAGTAGAATACTTTATTTGATCTGTATCTATTGTTTAACATTAGTTTCAATGATTAAATCATAAATTGCAGCTTCGGAGCAGGGACCTGACTGAGAGGCTGGGGTACGAAGTACAGGCTCAATGTTCATGGAATATAGGGAATAGGAGAATAATTAAATTTAGATATATTTTTTAGAGCATTATGAACGTTGTAAAAACGCAATTTATGAAGTAAAATCTAAGTAATTTAAAGAATGGTTATGAAAACTACGTATTATGAAAATACACACGCAGACCTACTACAAAATTAACGAAAACAATGGTATTTTACGAATGATTCTATACAAAAATCTAGTTATATTATTTAAACTAGCTTAAGAAAACGAAAAATTGTACTGAGATTGTTCGTTATTACAAAATAAACAAAAAGAGTTACCGTTATTTAGTACCTACCTAATATCCAAATGTACAACAAATAATAAGGACGTAAACAAATCCAACTACATTCAAAAGTAATCTTCTTTTGACGAATGAAATAAACAAAAACGACCCAACTTAAGAAAAAATATTTAATAACCTAACCCCAAAACTGTTTTTTATTTCACGAAGAACATTAATTTTCACCCATTTCTCCATCTTAGGGAACGAATTTTTAAAAATCCTTTCTTAGTGCATTTTGGCCTTATAAAATGTACCTACTGTCCAAATTTCAAGTCTGTAGCTTATGCCGTTTTGGCTCTGCGATGGTCTTTTCAGTCAGGACGAACTCTTTTATATATATAGATTGAGAGATAGAAATAAATACTTGTAGTTTTAAGGAGATCCCAGTGGTTGAGAGTGTTAAGGTTTAAACTTAGCAACATCGTAACTGCTGTGGAGTCACTTTAAATTCGATTTTTTTTTCCTATTATTGGAAAGGTTGAATTCCAATAGAAACGGTCCTTTTTCCTTTTTGTCTTAACAGCAGTAGGAAAGGACGCTAAACCCCGATAAAATGTATAGAGTAAAAACAATTTTTTTAAATAACACAATCATTTTTAATGTTATACATAAAGACCATAAAGCGCAGGGGATATAAAGATTCAATAATAGTACAAGCCATTTTAATTATTTTTGAAATTAAGATTAACTATTATTGAGCAGCTTTTAAAAACATAATTCTAAACTAGTTGTTATTTTTTAATATAGATTTTATGTCCTGAACATTGCCGTAATAACGAGAAATAGCGTCTACAATAATTGCGATGAGACTGGAAACAAAAAATTTCAAGAATTCTCCCATCATACGTGATTACTGGGCAGGGAACTAAGAGCGACTATTAACCAACAAAATCACAGTACTTCAAGATTCTGGTAAGTACTTCTCTTGATCTCATGGTGTATCGAATATTATGAACGGTTATTAATATTATCATTAAATTATATTATTTTACTGGCTTTTGCCCACGGCTTCGCTCGCGTGGAATTCGGTCTGCCACATAATGTTTCTTGACACATCATTTTAAAAAAATAATTTAATTTTTTTTTAACTATAAGTTACTCGTACATCCGAAATTTCAGATGTCTAACTTCAAAACTGACGGATTCCATACAATCTTTGAACTCCTATTATATTATGGGGGAAACCCTTGGGGGCGGAATTGTCCAAATTCCTTTCTTAGTGCTTATTTAAGCTATAGAAAGAATCTATCTGCGAATTTCAAGACGCTAAGTTCAGTGGTTTCGGCTGTGGGTTACCGCTGGGTGTGTTAGTCAATCATGTAACAGTTTTATATAGACTTCGCCTGTGAGGTATGTTGATAAAAATATTTACTTTTTCTATTTCCTTTCCCAGGCTTGAGATTATCCATATCAAATTTCATATCATAGATGGATCAGCACAGCCGTGAAACATACATTGACATTGATTAACAAACGAGACGGACATAAGTTTACTGTTGTTCATGTCAGTAAAGGATTAGTATGAATTGTTATTGAATTTATTAAAAAGGATTACTTAGTATAACAGTTTTACTTGCCGTACGGCAACGGCGAGAAGTGAACTTTTTTTTTTCTTAGCCCCTTTAGTTTTGAAGGTTTCTAAGCTGGATTAGGATTAGGTTGGAGAGGATCTCTTTTACTATACTGCGTACATTTTAAGAGGAGGATGAGAAAATGGAAGGCTCTAATTTCTTTATTAATTTATTAACTGTAGATTTTTCCGGTGATGGGGCTCACTGGGTCCTTTTCCTTTCATCTGTTTATTTTATTTATTTCTCAGTTCAGGCTGAGACTTTGTACTTGATCTTGCCACGTTTGTGGCCGTCCTGCATGGGTGAGTGTCCTGAAAAGAGGGTTTGTACTGCATTTCAGATTGTCAAAAAATTTAATGTGTCTGCGCTTTATGAAGTCTGTAACTGTCGGTAAGTCGAGAGTAGTGTGTAGGATGTCCACTTTGATTTTATGTAATGTCGTGTGTTTTACTATGCGTTGCAGTACACCATTCTGGAACTGTTGGAACTTTTTCGTCGTTGCAGGCGAGATGTTGCCTAACAATGGTGTTCCGTAGAGGAGCGCCGGTCTTAGGATGCTCTTATAGATTATCAGCTTGAGGCGAAGGGATAAGTTAGGAGATGTAAGTAGGTGGTTAAGTCTGTAAGACTTGGTCCTAACTGACCTGAGTTTATTCCTGCAGTGGTAGGCTAGCTTCAGGTGTCGGTCAAGGGTTACACCTAAGTAGACTATGCTGCCCGCTGGTTTGTTTTCTCGTCCAGCTATCCTGTAGACCTTAGGGAGACCTTTTTCTCCTGAAAGGAGAAAATTATGCAGTCAGTCTTTCTAGGATTTACTGAGATGTTTAGTCCTTCTAGCTTTCTCATAGACCTCCTCCGCCTGTCGTAGAGCTCTCTCTGCACTGATCGAGCTGCTGTAGATCGCTATGTCGTCGGCATAGGCAGCTAAAGTAGCTTTTTTGTAGTTTGCTCCATCAGTTTCAGCTGTGTATATTGATAAAAGTACTGGAGATAGCACAGACCCCTAAGGTACTCCGCAGGTGAATGCGATGGCTCCCGATGATGTTTCGCCGATACGGACTGCTATCGTTCGCTGTTGAAGAAACGATCGTAGCACCGAGTAGAGCTGTGCCGGAAATTCGTTGTCCAGCAGTATCTTGCATAGTAGGCTATGGGACACTGAGTCATCATAGTTGTCGCTTTGCGGCGGTGCACTGGCTCACTTCCGCATATATCTTCGCCAGGTGATCCGGACAGAGGCCGGCCTGATAGGCGGTTTGCTCCGGTGGGATGAGTGCTATCTCTGAGCAATATGTCTTGAGATAATTGAGTACAATTTTTCAAAGACTGCCCAGATGCGGAAGCAAGCTGATGGGCCTGTACTCTGCTGGCTGCGATCCTGACTTCTTCGGTTTGAGTAGAGGACAAAAAATAGCTCTCTTCCTACTCTCAGGAAAATATCTTACCCTGAGGCAAGTATTGTATAAATTGGTCAAATGAGCTATTCCTCTTCTTGGGAGTTGCTTCAGCAATATGGTTTGTATCCCGTCGTGGCCTGGTGCTTTATTCCCCTTCGTACGACGGAGAATTGCCTTCAATTGCTTCGGAGATACAAACATATAGTTGTTCCCTGTTTCTTCGGCGGGTAAGTCAGTTTGTGTAGGGTCTGTTCTTCTAGTGATGATTCTACCATAGTGATCCGAAGATCTTGGTGACTTGTTCTTCTACTGTCAACAGTTTGTCCCCGTTGTGGAGTAGTGTAGAACTTCTCTTCTTCGTGCTGGTTTTCAAGAGCTTCCAGAATTTCCTGTAGTCGCCGTGCGTGGACATCAGTTTTTCGTGCCACTGTGCTGTCCTCCATTGTTCAATGAGATTACGAATTTGCGTGGTAAGGGAATTTACCACCGATTTCGTCTCATAATCTCTAGTCCTATACCATTTATTCTTCCACTTATTGCGAGTGGCGATAAGGTTCATAATGTGATCTATCATAGGACGTAGAGCTGGTGGAAGTGGCCTGAATTTCGGAATGGCTTCGTCAGCGGCTCTTCTGATTGTTTCTGTGAAGAAGTCCACGTATGCGTCTACATCACTTCTCGTCCGGAGTGTGGGAACTGTTGACAATTTCTGATGGACCTGTGCCCTGTATGTATCCCAGTCTGCTTCCTCATATTTGTATTTCGTCGCCGCTGGAAGCTGCATTTCTTTGTCTATAATATAGAGCATAGGTCTGTGGTCGGAGGTAATAAAGTCCATCGTCGAACAATCCACGAATCGATGTGGCTGCCTCGTGAGTAGGAGATCGATGGCTTCGCTCGATGTCTGAAAGTATGGGTGTTCGGATGTACTACCGTGAATGGAGTCTTTATGAGTTTACTTCCTGCTCTATTGCTGCGGATGTTATTCTAGATCGGGTGCCGAGCATTTAGGTCACCCACTACCCAATGGTTCTGCTTGGCGCACTCGGCTAATATCATCGAGAAGATGTCTACAGAAGATGACTACAGGTGTTAGTCGATAAACCTACTATCATCACAGGTTTATATAGAAGACCCAGGTTCTATATAAACCTGTGATGATAGTAGGTTTATCGACTAACACCTGTGGCGAATTCTGGGTTCAATAGTTGCCACTGGTGAGGGAAGTGCTCTCATCCGAAATCCGTCGCGTATGGCTATGATGATGACCCCTCCTTTGTCGTCTCCTGTGAGATCGTATCCTGGGATGCGAATGTGCCGGAAGATAACTCTTGTATCTGTGAGGATCGCTATGGTGGGTTGGGTTTGTGCTATCAACGCATAGATTTCCGTAATTTTGGGCATAAACCCGTCAGTGTTGAAATTTAAAAGTTTTACTGTCCTGTTCATTTTCTCAGAGAGTCAGTAATAAGTGTTATGAGTGTGTTAGTGGTGTTGCGATACTCTGCATAATGAGTTCCTCCCACGGTGGGAGTTCATTATGCTGAGCCACAGTGGCGTAAGTCTGTTGAGGGTGAGGTTGAGCTTGGTTAGTAGTCGTAGGTGGGATCTGTCTGAGTGGGGATTGCGGTCGTGCCCTGGTTGGTCCAGGTTCTTGACGCTGTGGTGGTGGAGCCTGCTGCTCGGTCTTCTTCTGTTGGTTCGGCACTGTGATGTTCTTCCGTAGACCAATCTTCTGACGCAGTGCCTCAAGTTTTTCCTGTAAGGTCTTCCTGATTTGGCATCCAGTGAAGGATGATACGTGTGGTTCACCGCAGTTTGCACACTTGACAGGAGTGGTTGTGCGTTGGCAATCTGAGGTGAGGCGAGGGCCGGCACATCGGACGCAAGTCACTTTCTTCCCGCAATGGTTTTTTGTGTGCCCGAACTCCTGACACCTGTGGCATTGAACGATGCCTCTCCTTCCGCGATACAGCTTGACACTGAAACGTATCCTGTTTAAATGTGCGAGCTGCTTGATGTCATCTAACTTGGTCTCGAGGGCGATTGTGATGAGGATGAGGGGCAAGACTGTCTTCTTGCCGTCCTTGTCGCTCTTATTCATTCGACGGACGTCGAGGATTCCTATAAGCGTTTACCTAGGCAAGACTTGAGGTCTACTATGTTGTGATCTATGTCCAGCCCATAGGTCACGAATTTTCTAGTCTTCTGTCCTTTACTGATTGAATAGGTGTGGTAGGGACTCTTTGACTGGCGAAAAAACCCGGTCATTTTTTCATGAATTTCGATAGTTCCCGGAAATATCCTTACTTCATCCCTGATCTTCTGAATTTCAAAATTCGAAAATCCGGCCGTGTTCAGCACCTCTACGGCCTTCTGTGTGCACACTACACCTGAAACTACGATCGGAGGAGCCTTCTTCCGAATCGCGAGACTCGCGGTACCTGCACTTTTCGCACTGTCGCTGCCCGCTGTCTTTTTCACTCAAAAACGAGAATGCTGTCTTCCAGCCATCGGTTGAAGTCTTCGCCTTGGTATTCTTAGCGGCAGAGGCAATGGTGGTGGTAGAAGAAAGTTTTCTCTTCTCGGCTGTTGCTGCCTGACTGACTTCTGCTTTTTTTTTGTCTTACCCTCCTAGATTTATTTCCTGTATATACAATTATAATTACACTTAACTATAACACTATATAAACAAAAAATCTTTTCTTACCTTACGGTACTGACTTCGGCCTTTTTTTTTTTTTCAATCTCCATTTATTCATATAAAAAATACATATATATATATATATAAATATTTACAATATATAGTATACATATATATATATATATATATATATATATATACGGAAATAATTATGATACTTTTCCTACCCGGTCGTATTTTAAGTAAATACATAGTATGAGTCCGCTGAAGGCGGGTTCTTTAAACCGGCACAAGGCCGCTGACTCTAAACATACAAGGCAGGGAGAGACCGCTGTACGGGATTAGATGATAGGAAGAAGAAGAAAGGGGGAGAGGAAGGAAGAAAGGCTTGGACAAAGGAGTCCTCACCCCATCCCTAGGCCAATGAGAGCACGTCGACCAAGGGGTGAACTATGTTACATGATTTGTTTTGTTCAGCGGAAATATGTAGATTTTGCGAGCAAGAAACACGTGACCAAGTATACAAACTTTGCCCCCCTTTCTCACCCTCTTAGGGGTAATTTCGGAAAATTATCAGTCAGTCAGTCATTCAGGACAAAGCAATTTATATGCGCAGATAACATGATACGATTTTCCGTACTTTCCTTTCAAACATGTATTTCTTTATTTTAAATGTAGAAGCTAACATTTTCTAAAATTTCATAGAGCCAGCTGTAAAAATAACGTTTTTTTTTTGTATTTTTAAAGTGTTTCACCCTTTTCACTCTCTTAGGTGACGAATTTTCAAAAATCTTTCTTAGGGCGTGTCGACCATACAAAATGTACCTATTGTCCGAATTTCAAGTCTGTAGCTTATGCCGTTTTGGCTCTGCGATGGTATTTTTGGTCAGGTCGAACTCTTTTATATACAGACCTATGTAGACACATATATTTTTAATTTATTTAATCAATAAAATTTTTATTGCATTTTACTCTAATAAATTATATCTCTTATTTTATTGTTTGTAATATTATTCTAAAAGCATATGTCCCAGAATAAATAAAGGCTTTATTGACATTAAATTATGGTATGAACAATCGAGGCCATACCAACACCACTTACATATAAAAAATTATTCATACAGATAAAAGGTTAGCTATTGATTTTTATTTAGCTATTTAAGGCTATATTAGAACTGATATTCTGGACCAGCCGCTGTTGCAGTTTCGCTTGGATCCAGATCTTATAACCACTCTTCACCTGGTTATCATTATAGGACCTACCGCGCAGAAGACCAGTGGAAAGAAGAAAGTGTGGTCAGTGTGCCGTGATTTGCCTACGTGTTCCTGAAATGGATAGTTCCTCGACCCGTTTTCGTCTTCAATGCAACAAGCCATCCTCTCTCCTAGACCCAAATATTTCCTTCTCACGCGGCTGTCTTATCCTCTGCGCCACTTATGTTCATGCGCAAGGAGGATGTGTGGGCCGTCCATCACTCTTCCTCTCCTTAAAGAGGAACCAAGATTTCTTCTTGTGCCGATTTCTCTTTTATCCTCACTCCCCTGTAAACCACAAAATACCGTCTTGAAATTTATTTACAATAGATTCATTAATTAGTGACATTCATTACTGGGCTCTACAATCCATGAAGAATCATAGTATCTGCTAACTTCTCCGCAACTCGCCTCTGACCTTCGCAAGGCACCTCCCTTCATTGAGCCAGAATAAGTTGTGTTTAAATTTTTTAAACATTGGTAAAAATGTCAAAATATTACCGAGTTAACTTCTAATTTCTCACTTAGTTATATTTAAACAGTGTTTAAGCAAGTAATTATGAATTGAATTGTAAGCGGGGTAGCTAGTGATAGAGCGCTGAGTTGCCGGGCCAACGGTCCCGAGTTCA
Source organism: Arma custos (assembly GCA_037127475.1). Lineage (NCBI taxonomy): Eukaryota > Metazoa > Arthropoda > Insecta > Hemiptera > Pentatomidae > Arma > Arma custos. The sequence goes on along the minus strand of CM073762.1, from coordinate 56,371,631 downwards.
AATCCTGCTGTGATAGATAATTTACTTAATATGTTAACAGCTGTGAGTGGATCGTTTGAGAATCTGAAGGCCTCCTGGGGTCCACTCAACTACACTGTACAAAGCTTGCACCCTTAATTGGGGGAAAACCTCGTGGTTGAGCGTGATCTAGAACAAATCACTACCCTGGACAACCGATAGTCATACATTTCGTTTACATTGATGTTTTGTGTTAATCCAACAAAGTTCTTCAGTTCGAGAAAAATAATTCGGCTTGCTGAAGACTTTTTAGGTATCCGATTCATACGCAGATCGAAATTTTGACAAATATCGCTGAATAAAAATATATTTACGATTGAGATTCAGATTAACGAAATCGCTTTGGCACTATGACCAAGCCCTACTTCGAAGGAAAAAAAACATGAGAGGGTCGTCGGCCTGCCGGATTAAACGCTGACCTCACCAGTGCCTCTTGAATATTTAAGCATTTCTTAACTGTGTGGCATGACTCAAACACCGCACCAAATCTTCATGACGTTTCTATTAATTCAAGCTCGAGGCCACGACAAAGGTCAAATCGTAAACAAAAAAATGATAGATGAAGGTTAGGCGAGCAGCTTCTAGGATGAGTAAGCTCTTTTTTATTCTCATCAGAATGGGTTACTGAATGATGAGGCTGAAATGAATTTATTACCTCACACTTTCCTCTGAAAATCTAACATAAAAACTAGGAACCCTCCTATATATACCAAATCCAATCGGGAAGGGATAAAATATCATAAGCATAGACAGAATTTGACAACGTGCTGGATTAAGAGCTCTGTAAATCTTCATTATTGATTCAGTACAGCAGAGGTAAAGCGCTGATATACATTGCATGTATAACTCCAACTCAGGCATAGATCAAGCGTATATGAGAATCCTAATCTGCCTGCACAACCGTTGACTTAAAGACATTGCAGTCTTTGTACTGAATCCAACCCCCCCATGCTGTTTCATTGAACGCTACTTCATTATGCTTAGGCTTATCGGACTGATGCTGCAGTGGGAGCCCTAAATTTTGCCTATCCAGGTTTAATTAGGATACATAAAAGGTAACGATTACCTTTATGCTCTTTCCGAGGATAACCGACCTACCTGGTAACAGCCCTCCGATCTTGGGCATAGTAAGTTGTTAGGCTTACCACTATATCACAGGTCGCCACCGAACCCCATGTTTTTTTTTTATTATAAAAGGCCCGTATACCTTTTTAATTGTATGATTACTGCGAGTCTTTCATAGCTGTTTTATAATAACCTTTAAAATACTCAATGAATCTGTTGCTATTGTAAGACTTCTCTAGCAAACATCGCTTCAGTATAAAAAATTATTTTAGTTTAAAAAAATATAAGATAAAAACACTAATTTAAAAAAATAAAAAATTAATAGATTTCATGGATATTTTTTATTTTCAATTTTAATTTAAGATTAAGAAGACCAATAGAACCTAATACTGTTTTAATCTGTAAAGGTGTCCTTCCAATTTAATCTAATTACACGGTCTAAACCAGAAGAAATTAACAAAGTCTTTTGTATTTACATATTGTTGGTTGGTTCCTGTAAATACTTTATGACAGTTAATAATAGATGTATATATAATAATGCTGATTGTTGTGTTCCTAAGGGTTTAACGATAACAATAAGGCTTAGTGAACCGAAGGCTCCACGCTGATACCGCCAATATCAGCCGATAAACCTCCATCCACGTTCCACTACTTAAGCCCAATTCCGCAGATCACGAAATCCTCCCACACACTCCTCGGTCTACTCGTCGGCACAATGCTCATTGAATTTTTAAGAATTTTTTCGTTACCGAAGCCAACAACTTTACAAACTCATCGCTATTACCAATAATTACTAGTAAATAATCGTAAGTAAATAATCGAAATAGTAAGTACTCGTATATAAATTGTACATTTTAAAATATCGCTTTTTTATGCGCTTGACATATAAATAAGAAAGGAGCTAACACCTAGCAATTTACAATTTCTCACTCTTCCTTTTAATTTCGTAAGGTGATAAAAAAAAAAAAAAACATTTCATAGGTTCTATAGTAAACATCAATTCAAAACGCCAAGTCACGGCAAAAACCCGAATGCTCTTGACAGTAAACGCTTTTCCCACAGTCGGACAGGCCAAAGCTAAAGAGACAACATAATGAAACGTTGTTTGAAAAACTGTTTGAAAGTATTCCAATTTCTTTTAAATTTTTAAAATTATTGATTTCAAAAATTTTCAAACAAGAACGTGATATGTACATTTTGGACAGGCGAACCTCATGGGTTCGCTGTGTCATATTTTTTCTGAAAAGGGACGGATCTTTCTGATTTAATAATCCCTTTCTCTTTTGCGTAAACTAGGAAAAAAATAGTAAAAAACCTGCGCTCATTTCGGAAAATGTCTCTTCATTGTTTTTAATTTAACGAGTGAAAGTTGCTGTTTTTTCGGTAGGGTAAACAAGTGTATTAGGGAAACATATAAAAAAGTCATTTTAATTTACTTCAATATTAAATTGATAATATAAAAAAAAAAGTACCTTCGATTGAGGTAAGTAAAAGTTGAGGTTTAAAAGTATCTTTATGGGAACTTACTGATTTTGCCGTTCGTTCAGTTTCCTATTTTAGTTCGTCTATAACATCATCATTATAAATCTATAAGCCTTTTTTTTCTAAATTTTAATTTTTTTTGCAATACGTAATGAATTGTTTATTAAGACATTCATAAAGAAACAATTGCTCAGTCTAATGACGCTGACAGGAACTAACAATTCGTCCAAGGCACAATATTTTTACTTGTCTAATGAAAAGTGTAAACCATTAGTTCATACGAAATTCATTCTCAGTATTTGATTTGCATTGTTCGTCGATCTATACAACTTAGGGGTTAATATATAAATTAAGAGGATGTTAAGAGAAAATTTGTGTACAAAAGTAAAAAATCTATTCTGAGGACCAGAGATCCAGAATGCAGGGATTGAAAACTCTGCGGCAATGGACAGGATTAACACCAATAGACTTGTATCGTACAGCGGTCAGTAAAATAATATGTGTAAAGTAAAGGTATTAAAGAATATCGCCAACATCCAGAGAGGATGGGAACTTTAAGAAAAAGGGTTTTTATTTAGTCAAAGACAATAAAATTCTACGACCGATGAGTACCAAGGCATATAAAATTAGGCCAGTAGAGTGATCGAAAACTACCGCGAGAAATTAGTTTAAACCATAAACAAAGTACCGTATGTGAGTCTGCAGTTAGATCACAATTTCAAATTACGTCACCATGAAGTCGCTTTGGTTCTTGTACGGCAACTAGTTAAAGTATTATTTACGTTATCATTATGGCGAAATAATTTCAATAATTTCTTTATTAAAAACATTGTAAAGACTATATAATAGGACAAAAAGCACTATACTTCACTCAGCATCGTCTTTGTGACGGAATTGCCTCTTCTGCCTCGAAAATTACCATTTGTAAATTGAAGAAGAAATAGGCTTTTGGGCTGTTTGTCATGGTTTTATGACAGTATAAAATCTGAAATTATTACCAGTGAGAATCGAACCTAATACTTGATAGCAGTATACCCCAATTGAGGCAAGGAAAACGCTTATTAAGTTTTTCAAGCGATGAGATACCGACGAGAGGTAGAAATAATTATTTGCTAGGCTGGACAGTGATCGAACCCGCCATTGATGGACTTTCCATCGTCATTACCACGGGGCAATACCAACTGATATCTCATTATTTTTCTAATTCCCTGTCAAAGAACTGACAACCAGCAGCTTCAACGTCTTTCAAAACATATCCGATATAAAAAACAAAAAATAACCTTTTAGATCTTTGTTTTCAGTTATTTATCTGAATCAATAATTTTTTAAGAGTTTTTTTATACGAATCCTGTTAGATGAAACCCTTTTAACACAGAAAGATTTGACAAAACAGAATTTTTAGGTCAACTATAACATTAAAAAATGGGTTGTAAGGGTATGTATTTGATGATGATGATACAGAAACACTTTATTGAAACATTACAATCTACCACTGGTGGACAATAAGTAATGGTGCTATGTAGCTTACAGTCAAAATAACAAAACAATAATATAAACAAAATAAATTAATAAATTAAATAAGGGCAAGTATTAGAGGTTTTATTGTTATGCCGTCTGAATTCTAGGGTTCTAAGAAATTAGACATTTTGTGTGGGGTTTTAGCATAACGATAGCTTCAAACTCATTGAAATAGATCGAAAAATACCTTTTCAATCCTTTTTTCTTATTTAATTATTTTATATATGTACTGTGGAGAATCCATTACAGTACATAGTTATAGGCAAATCATGTGATGATGATTGTTGAAATATATGAATAAAATAACAGAAATAACATGAGTGAAACTATTGTTTGGATATTTTAATAAACCTTTGAAACCTTTCTATAAATACTACAAGTTTATTTCTAAGTTATTGTTGATTTTTGCCCATCTGCCCGTTGTGCCTCCCCCAGAAAAAAATCCTGGATCCGCCCTTGCACTTAAGCATTAAACACTAAGAATCAATTTTATTAGCGACAAATTTGTCATCTTTCCGTTTTGTTGATCTGCAAGTTTTAAATTCCTCTTCCATTTTCTAACCCTATGTCATTATTTACAACATTGTTTAATACTTCAAATTTATTATATATATTTTTGTTTCATAAATAAATTATTTATTTACAATAATATTGTTTTGAATACGGACAATGTATTATCTTTTTTAAGAGCTGTTATGTATTCTTACAGAATTGCTTGAAACATTTGCATTTGAATTATTATTTATCTTGCAAAGCGATCATAACAAACTTAGGAGTTCCTGACTTCGGGTTGTTTAAAATCCAATAACATACATTTTGTTATACATTTCCAAAACCTTCCAAAATCTCTGTCCCATACATCCTAATACATGGTGCACATGGTGAGTTCATGAAAATAATTCACATGAGTGCCTGAACAGAAGGAATACCCAATCAAACAAATTTATTTGAACCCATATTTTTATTTATGAATTAGTTATTAATTATAAGTTGGTACATTATTTTAAGATATACTACATATTTCATATAATTAAGTATCTGATATGTTATTAATAATTCAATGGTTAGAATCAGAGCCGGGTAACGGATGATGAGTATATCAGGTCTTCTTCTCAGAGAAGAATCAAGATAATTTGAATGACTTAAAGCGAAATAAAGAACCTTTAACTTTACTACCCATGAAGGACCTTAGGTTCAGTTCGTGGTAGAGTCTCTAGGAGAAGAGTGTAGAATTTTTAGGACAACGCTTGTTCAGAGAGGTGTATGTACTAGATCACGCTCACTATATAGAGACCGGGTGAGCCCCAGTAGAGTTTCCAGATCTCACAGAATCTACCCCCGGCTGCTAAATGATTAAATAAATTATTTAACGAGAGTAAATATTATTGAAATAAAATAAATAAACATATAAAAGATTTTCTTATACGTAATAATAAGGCTTAGCGAACCCGGAGGCTCGTTCCCGATACCAACAATCTTTTCTTATATGTTCTGTAATTTAATTTTTTTTTTTAAAATGGTTCTTCACTATTATTTTCCCAGACTCAAAAATTTCATATTTCCAATCATTGGCAATCACCGATGCATTACAGGAGCTTCACAGTTCATAAGACAAGACTAGAAATGGGTGGTACTTTTGTACCAGAAAATTTATAAGTGCTGGGTTACCTCAATTATATGAAATGGTTGTGGTAGAAAAACAATTCGCAATTTATTAACTTCTTTTTTTTATTGCAACAGTGAAGATATGTCTGTGGTCTCATAAGAAGCTGGTCAGAAGTCCCGCTTTGAGACGCTCTGATTGCTCCCATATTTGCCAGACCACTGGTAACTAACTGTATCCTACCCCACCTTCTTGAACTAGATATTTATTTCACAATTTCGGATAATAATAATAATTATTATTAATTAAACTCTGCATTAAAAGTCCTTAACTACCGAATTTAATAAATTCGTTTTCATCTCTAAAAATAGTAACTAGAAGTAGAAGGGTCCTACATAAAAAAAAAAAAAAAACTGTACCACTGCAACCCATGAGGGGTCTGGGGTTCAATACATGGTAAAGACTGTACTGTTTCTTCAACAACGGTTGGGCAAGATGATTTGTCCTAGATCACACTCAATCGCTAGATTCCCCCCCCCTTATTTTAGATACCCACTTTATAGAGGCTGGGTGAGTTTCAGAGGGTACTAGATCCCATAGGATCCATCTCCGGGTACTAACAGATTAAATAAAAGTCTGCCAGCGAGTGGGATTTTAACCAAGGAACTTCGGCATGGCAACTCACCGCTATTACTAAGGAACATACATACAAGTTAAAAAGACAAGAAGTAACAATACAATAAAAACAACAATCCGGACTACACTTGACTTAAGATACAAACCCACTTGGACATACGAAGCAGAACTTTAGGATTCAGCAAAACACGTCCCTATCCACAAGATACATTCAACACAATCCCAAATTTAAAGAAAAATTCTTACTGTATCCTACTGTGGACTACATGGGCATTCCCACGGTAAAATCGTATATACACAACAATCCACTTATCAACACATCACCAATTCTTTCTATTTTTTACTCTCTGCTACTTATATTATAGTAAACTTCCTATATGAAGATTAAAAGGAAAATAGCCTTAAGACAGGCTCAGGAAACATAAAAAAAACAACAACATTAATCTGCTAAAAAAATCAAAAATACAGTAGGTAGAAAATATGGATTATTAAATATTTGGTTCGTATTGTTATGTAGTTTTGAATTTCAATAAAGTCTTATGAACTGGAAATAAATAAATTTTGATAGAATAAAATGTGCGACGATATTTAAATTGTATTAAAACTAATTCTATGAAAAAATTTTCAGTTCTCTTTAATTAGGCTAACAGGTGAACTAAGTTTTTATTTTTTGAGGTTCATTATAAGTATTAAAAACTAAAATACACAAATTAGAGTTTGTTAAATAAAAAAAAAGAAAACTGATTGTGTAAGTCTTGTAAGTATAGTGCCACATACATATTTTTCTATCATATGGCTTTTATTTATTTCTATCATAGACATTTCCGAAGCCGCGGTGAATAAATGGTTGAGTTGAATTTTGTCCAGAGAAAATAAATTGTTTTGAAGGAAGCCAAATTCGTTTTTCCTCGCAGTTTTTGACTTGAAATGGAGTTACCATGAAAGCAGTACGAGAATAACACGATTTTGCTTCCCCAGATAGAAGAAACCCAAATAATTCGACTTATCCACTGCAGATATATTCTGAAAATTTGGCAGTTTTTTTTCTTTAAATCCCTAAAGAAAACTAGTATCCTACACAGACAAGACTCAACATGACTCACTGCATTGTTGTAATGCCACCATAAGAATTCTTGTAGCCCCGTAAAGCTTGGTGGATTTCGACAACTTTGTTTTTTAAGGAGATGGAATCTCTCCCATAGATTCAGAAGGAGTGAGTGTTCGAATATTCGTGACCTGTGACCGATCTGAATGCCACAACCGAAACGTGGTTAGGAAGGTCAGTTGGAACACGTTCTGAGAAGGGAAGACGACTATTTTCCTTATGTGGATAAGCGCTAAACATTCAGTTTCTCACAGAAACACAAAGCTTCCAGAAAAAACTAACGCCTTAGCTAGTCGGTGAGATATTGACGTCTGGAAACCTTCTTCGGATAGAATAGTTTTCTGACTATTTATTGGGTTATTTACATTCATGGGAAGAACTCAACTCTTTTACCTAGAGGTAATAGATACCCTTTAAATGAAGCTCTTTAATGATTTTTTTCCCCTTTAAATCTGATAATGACTAATTATTGGACATACGACTGAAATTTGCAGCATGTGATTCTCCCATTGCAATGGTTCTTGCACAATTAGCTGATAAACGCATTTCAAGTGATAGTAAGGCAGCAAGGGTTTTTTAATCAAAATCACTTTAAAAAGTGCATAGATAATTTTCAACGCCGTTTTCTAATTATCGGGTGTGAATAGTTTCCAATGCGATTTCCTGGAAGTTGGAACAGATGAACTTTATTCAAAGCATCCCATGGAATCTCAACAGAGCCATGGCATTATAAATAAATATTAAATTACTCCTGCTCTCTATATTTTAAAAACGCATTAAAGATGGTAATAAGGAAGTAAGCCTATAATGGTATTAAATTGCCGAAGTGTACACTAATTAACTGGGGGGGAGGGGGTAATAAGCTAGCGTGAGCAAAATGGCGGCGCCTTATACAGTCCATTTTATCTCATCATGATCGCCAATTACAAGGCACATCTAATCTATCGATTCTATAAGCATTTTATATGTGCCACGATTAACTTAGAGGGTAAACCACCAGGAGATAGGGATTAAGTAGCCTCATCATCATTTTGTCCAACCGTTTCATTGATTTTCTTCGAAAATAACAATTTGGTTCTCAAAACAAGGGATGGACAAGTCATCTCGAAGTACTAAGGTAAACGAATAAAGATCGTTTTGAGAAATTTATTATTTCTTTTTTTTTAGTAGTCCAAACTGAATTGATTAACGCTCTAAACTCCAAATTAATTATAAAAACTCTACATTTCGATATTTCTACTACAAGACATATTCGGACTCAATGGAGCAGAGCTCCGGGGCTCCACTAAGCAATTGAATTCTTCTAGCATCCAATCCTTACAATCCAAAATCTTTAATACTCTTCACTTTGTTACAAATAGTCATCCATTATGACTTAAATGTCCCATTTGTAGCTGATTTGACTCGAAACCGATATAAGATCAAGATCTGAAACCTACTACTTTTAAACCTAGCGTTCATTCAATTCCTGAATATCCTCCGAAGCGTTTGAGGCCTCGTGACATTTTGAGTTGATTTTTTTATTTGAGTACAGTCACTGGGTAGTTTTCTACTTGTATTTATCTATGCATTCATTACATTTACTTGCTTTATTGATATAATACATTTGTAAACTTCAATAAATAAATTTTATTAAGAAAGACATATTTTTTTACTTTCGTATACAAAAGTTTTATTTTATTCCAGAAATGGCTGCGAAAGGCGGCCTCATAGAAATATAAAAAGAAGGAAGAAGGATGGAAAAAAAGTCAGTATCGAATCAGCCCAAAATTCCCATGGCTAATATTTGCCTAAAAACAAAGCCTTCCAGGGGTCGACGGCATTCATACTTTCTTTTCTGCTCATTCACTATCGACAGGACTCCTTAAGGATCTTTGGGGGATTTGGAAGTTGCAAGTGGACCCTCCAACGTATTTCTCCTCTTTGCGTTCCTTCTCTATCTCATCTCTCAACATCCAAAGAATATTAAATCTGACTTTTTACATATGCTGTATATCCATAAAAATTATTTCGCTGAGAAAAAAAAAAAATTGTTATTAGTTTTCAAATGTAGTATTGTAGACACTTCAATTATCATTCAATTTAGGTTTAGGAGATGTTAATAGTTGATATGATGTGAACAGGTACTGTGTGCTCACATATACCTTCTTCTAATGACAACCACGACACAATAATGGGTTAAGACTATGGACAAAAAGTATGTTAAACTAAAAAAAAAAAATCAGAAATGAATACATTAAAGGGAAAACAAAATAAACGTTATAGCGGAACAAATTTTTACATCCATTCAGCATAAAAAAATTTATTCCTTGCCCTAGTAGACCTATATGGTTAGGGAAGTTACCAAACTCTGGCATTTGACATTTTAACCAAATATACCTATTTTTTTGGTTAACAAATTTTTTTTCGAAGTAAAAAAATCATAAAGTTTTTGATCATTCTATTGGCTATTGAACGTTTTTCGGTATTTTGAAAAATCAATAACAACTTTATAGTTTTCTGAAAAAAATTATAGTTAATAATTATAATTAATTATTAATTATTATTAATTATTATTAATTAATTATTAATCTTACTAATATTATAAATGTGAAAGTTTGTATGTTTGTCTCTCTTTCACGCAAAAACTACTGAACGAATTCGAATGAAACTTTACAGTAATCTAGGTTAAAAATCAGAATAACAAATAGGCTATAGCAAGGGCGGACTTAGGGGGGGGGGCGCACGGGGGCACATGCTCCCCCCCCCCGACAGTTTTTTAGGTACTGTGGAGAATCTATTATAGTACGTAATTAAAGGCAAATCACATGATAATAGTTGTTAAAATAACAGAAAGAACATAAGTGAAACTATTTGTTTTGATATTCTACTAATATTATAAATGCGAATGCTTGTATATATGTTTATTACTAATTCACGCAAAAACTACTAAACGGATTTGGTTGAAACGTATTGAGTAAAATAGGTTATGCATCATAGGCTACAGCAAGGGCAGATTTCTCTGGGGGCACGGGGGCATGTGCCCCACCTGTTATAGTACATGATTAAACGCAAATCAGGAACTTAGCATCTTGAAAATTTTAGATAGGTTCTTTGTATAGTTTAAGAAAGAAATTTGGATAATTCCACCCCAAGGGTTTCCCCTTTTATATAATAGGGATTCAAAGGTTGTATAGAATCCGTCAGTTTTGAAGTTAGCTATCTGAAATTTTGGATGTACGAGTAACTTATATTTTAAAAATATGATTAAATTATTTATTTTAAATGATCTTTCACGAAGCTCTATGTGGTATACCAAATCCCACGCGAACGAAGCCGCGAGCATCAGCTAGTAATTATATAAAATAATATAGTTTCAATATAAGAAATCGGTTTTAAGTTTTTATTGGAAATTCAAAATTTCAAAATTAACTAATTTTTCGGCATTATTTTATTCCTCCGCATCTTTTGGACAAACTAATGAAATAAAAATGTATGGCATAGAACACTCCCAAAAAGGGATTGAGTTGGTAACCCATTAAAGATGTCCTCTCATGGTCAAACATGATTTTCTATTTTAATTACTAATGAAGTCATTAGTTACAATAATATTTAGAGTAATTTTAATTTAAATTTTATAATTATGACTCTGCATTTTAGATAATTATAAATAAAAATCACGAAACAAAATCGAAATTTGGATTTTTTTAAAAATATGGTTGCAAACTCAAAAAAAAAAAATACAATTTGTAATAACTGGAAAAAAATGCAGATTTTTTATGTTTAAGCTGTATCGATGTTAGACTATCAGTACCCGTAAATAGCCAAAAGTAAGCTGTTAACATAATATTAGATACATAAGATGATTTAACTATATAATTGGTAACTATAGAAGTTAATTGGAATTAAGTAATTTCCAAGAAGAACAGTTCATCGTCAGGATCCATCCCAGTGACTTTGCTGACAAGATATATTCGCCTTCATCCAACGACACATCCACGCTCTGCTGATCTCACGCACCTACTCCACAAGGATGACGATCTACAGCGAACGCTACTTGGCACAGTTTCCACAATTGTTACAGCCTCGCATCTGATGACTGATATCCTAACGGTCGGAATATTCCATTATCTTTTAGGGAACTAGGGAGTAACAGCAACGATTAACTAGATAAAGTCGATTCAGTTATTTTTAGTTAATCTATTTTTTTTTCTCATTCCCATTAACAATTCTGCGAATAACAAGTATTTCAGAAGCCTAGATTTTTTCCAGAATAGACAAAATTAATTTCTCGAGAAATTTTCATCTTCTTCTTCATCTAGTATTTTTTTACTAGGGGGTACCCCTTATATAGAAATGATACAATTGTTCTTTATATTTTTTATAATTATTGGTCATTTTTATGAGTTATAAATATTTTTATTTTTTAAAGAGAAAAGATAGGCCCTCGACCGGGATTTGAATCCGGAACCTTTGTCTCACCGTGACATCGCTCTGCCAATTGAGCTATCCAAGGCCCCTGCCGGTCGAGGACAAACCTTTTCTCTCATAGATCCTAAAGCCCCAGTGCTCCCGCCATTTTTGCGATGAATACACTAGAACGAAGTTCTTTGAACATTAATTTTAATTTAGGATCTTATTGACTTACGTCATATTATTATTTATAATTTATAAATTATTTACTGATATATATATATATAACATGATGAATACCGCACTTTCTGCGATACGTCCATTCATTGTTGTTATATTTCCCGCTAACTTTTTATTCTTTATTGATCATTAATTGCCAATAGAGTTTAAAATTTAGAAAAGAGTCGAATACATGAATTACTAGAGTTAAAACGTTTATAAACACCACAGGAAATAATTTTCATGGAGTGTTAACGAAAGACATGAAAGAAAGAGTCGTTTTAAAAGTCCATTTGTACTTTTAAAAAAAATAAAATGACTTTTGGACATCATCAAACAAGATCTTTATACAAATAAGGGTTAAAAAAAAAGTAAGTAAATGCTCAATGCAGTATTGCTTAACTACGAAATATATTTATTTTTTTATTAAGAAAACTCAATTCCTTTATGGAGAAATGTAGTTCATTATGTTCATTTGGTTCTGGGAGACAATTTTTATTTGTAACTCTTTAAAACAATTATAAAAATTACAAAAATTTCATATTTACAATATAGGAAAATAATAGTTTTTTTTAAATAACGTTTAAGCAACCGATTTTAAAAATGGCGTATACTAATTTATTAGAAGTATATCCGCAAAATAATGCACTAATAATAAAATAAAAAACAGTATCCGTAACAGGGAAGTTAAGAGCTAATCAAAGCGTCTTTTTGATCAACACAGCTATTTTTACATAATCAATTAAAACGAGCATGTTATTTGTTTTTTAACTTTTATGTATGCAGCCCCGGTGACTAAGTGGCTTAGTCGAATTTTGTCTAGCAAAGAGCTTTCGATAGTATCTGGCATAAAGGGCTAATATCCAAACTGACTCTGCATAATTTCCCCACATATCCAATAGCATTAATTAAATCATAGCAAACCGCACAATTAAAGTATCTATAGAAGGCCACTACTCCACTGTACGCACACTTACTGCCACTTATTGGGAACCATACAAAAAAAGCGGTATATACATAAACTAACCAAACATTTATTATTGTAGGATACCAATTTCTTTCATTTCATTGTTATATATATATGTATATAAGTTACTATGAATGTATAGTTATAATTTTTGTTTATTTTATTATTATTAATTTTTTTTCTCTCTCTGTTGGAAGTTTTTTATACATTTTTTCTTCCATTGTAAATTATGATTCTCCACAGATATATTCAAATTTTTACAATTGTTTTTAATTTGAGACTGTTCTATTTGTACAGCATTTTATTTAGTGAAATGTAGCAAATTATACAATAAATAAATAAATAAAATTAAAAAAAAAAAATTGTCTAGAGAGAGTTAACTTAAATGAGGGAAGCGGAATCGTGTCGATCTGTTGTTTGAACATTCAAATATAATGCCTATATTACAGGCAATAATTACTTTTCAAGCCGATGCCTGATCCTGTTCCTTATTCGCTAAAATAACACAATTCCACTTAATTAAGTACAAGAAATACATTTTGGAGAAAATTTGACATAACCACATATTCACCGGCGCTGTAGACATATCCCCCTTCATTCAAAGTTGGTATAGCTTTTAACGAAAATGGGCTATTACAATTGTAGAGGATATTTAGTAATATGTTGAAGGTGTATCACAATCATAATTATTTTATTATCGGTATTGTTTTATTATTTACTCTTAAAATTATAGATCAAATTGTTAATGATTTTTATTTTTAATTAATTTTTTGTCAATATAATCCTACATTCTAATAATTAATTTTTAATTTTTTTGCTTGAGCCACCTCCAACATTGAAAGCTACCTTAACTTCTTGCTTGGAGCACTTGGAAATTATTGCTAGGTCGATCGGAGGCAGGCTACTGGGCTTTATGCTATCTCTTTTTGCGCTAAGGTCAAAGCCTCCTGGTCACGTTTAAGACAGGGCTTCAAAACAATAGCTTCTTCGCGGGAAAGGATTTTTTTTCAGGACAGGAGGGACGAAGTCGACCCCATTCTTCTGATATCTGAACTTACCGGTACCGTTCCCGTAATAAAAAAAAAGTTTAATAAATGATAACGGACTTTATAGTTCCGAAGTCCGGGAGCTTCTTCTTTGCCCGAGGATAATTTTTCAACATTAATTTTCAAGAAATCTACCACGAAAAATATTGCTCACTTCATTATACTGTAAAGCTATTTTTTATTGAGTGGAATTATCTTATATTTTCTCTACATTAAGTTTATTGAGGAGAACATTTGATTGGCCAATCATGAAGTCACGAAACAGGACACACGTTACACGGTTTCCTTTAACAACCCTTTAGTATGTCACGGATGTCGTTGTCCCGCCTGGAGTCCGTTGAAAGATGAGTTTATACTAAAGGAACTAATGGATTTATGTTGGTAAGAGATATTTATAATAGGACTGGCGCCTGTTTTACTTTGTCATGGTTTGCAGAGCTTTGGACGTTTTGATGGAAACTGACAATGCAATAGTATTAGGAGCTGTGGAGATTCGAAAAAGACTGAATGGGGTATCTGTTTTTACAATTTGAATCATTTTTAAGTAAATGAACATTTCATGGAAGAGACATAGCACCATTACTTATTGCCCACAACAGGCAGATTGTAATGCTTCAATAAAGTGTTTTCTTCTCTGTTTTTCTTCATGGAAGAGAAAATGGTTGGAGGTAAAAAAACATTCTAAAATAGTGAGTAACTTTTTATTAGAAACAGTCGATCCATAGTGTATTTTTCAACGAGGTTGATACATGATACAAATATGTATTAAAATAAAATAATTCGAATAAACGGCAAAATAATATATATAAATGAAATAATTTAAATAAACAAGAAACAAAACGAATTATAATATAAAACTATTTTTTTTTTTTTTCTCATCCTCCAAAATTTTATTTACAATATAATACAAATTTACAAGAAATACCTGAAAATGCATAAAACTATTCTAAAATAAAAGTAGTATTTATTATTAAATAAAAAAGTATTTATTATTAACAATAATGATAAAAGTAATGCGTAAGTAAAAAATTAGAACATTAAAGTAATTAGTAGAGCAATTAAAGTTTTTAATATACCAAATTTTCTATTATTATTTACCTAACTATTACTTCTATCACTATTATTATTAGCGTGTTCTCTCTATAGTGGGAGACGTTAAGCAGATAACTAAATCAAGCTTTATTTGGGTTCTTCTTGTTCATCCAATAGGCTTCCATCCTCTCTGAGAAGGCTTGCCTACGTTCTTCCGACCACTTCGGTCTGCACTGCTTTTGCTTTGGTTGCTCTGATGTAACTTCCCAGTTTTTTACTTTGTGTCTGAAGGTGTCTCTTTCTAAAATGTCTGTTACACATATGTTTGGAGTTCGTCCAGCCAAGGTATTGAATTCTTAAGTGAGCTAACATAATTTAATATTTTTTATAATTTACTGTTAATTCTTGTATTTTTAAAATATATTAAAAAATATCTTTAAAGTAAAAATATTTAATAATTTAATATTCTTTTTGACAGTCGATTTTCTGGCAATCTCATGAGGTGTCCAAATAATTTCATTCATCTTTTTCTAATGTCAATTTCAATGTTTGAAACTTTTTCTGTTGCTTTGATTGATTGCAGCCTATGACCATCATGGGTATATCTTGCTCCTAGGATTTCCCTGATGATCTTCCTCTCTTGCTTTTTGATTTCTTCTAATTCTTGTTTTCTGTTAAGTAACAATGTTTCACTTGCGTAAAGGGCTGTTGGTTTTATAACTGTGGTATAATGCCGAATTTTTGTCTGCCATGACATGCATTTTTTGTTGTAGATGTCATGAACTAATCCTAATGCCTTCTTGACTTTTTGGAGAAGGTTTTGCTGCGAGATCTTCTCAAGGCCTGTCGGTTTGATGAATTCTCCGAGGTATTTAAAGCACGGGACCCGGCCGATTTGACCGTATTTTGTTCTCAGGGTTGTGACATCTGTCTTTGAAAAGAAGAATTTTCTCAAAACAGATCTGTAGTCCCATTTTTTCTGCACATTCTTTGAGTACTATTATTAGTATTATTATTCACTACTATTGTTATTATTATTAATATATATGTTAGTATAATTATAATTATAATACTGCTATTTTAGTATAATTTTTTATTAGAATTCTTTTTGTATCTTATATATTCCAATCATTTGATTTATATATATTATTCCAATTATTTAATTTTTTATCTATTTTCATTCCTGTTGGAAGACTTGTGTGGTTCGAAACTTTGGTGTAATAGATAGTTGCTAATTATTTCAGATTTTATCTTTGATCATCCGGTCCATTTTCTCCTCCATGATGTTATGGTCAATCAAAATTACTCAATGTAAAAAGACATTTAATTTTGTTTAATATTGCATTTATAATAGGTTTTTCTCGCATAACCATGCCATCAAAACTATTAAATTTGATTATAGCACACTAAGATGATCCTTGTAGGATCTAGAGACACTCCTGGGACTAACTCAGCTTCTATAAAGCGTGTACCCTTAATTGAGAGAAAAAATGACGGTTGAGAGTGATCTCGGACAAATTCCCACCCTACTCAAACGTTGTCCTAGAATCAGTACAGTCTCTACCATGTACTGAAGCTAAGACACTTAATGGGATGTTGTGTGGTGAAGGTACGTAGAGTGGTAAAGTTTTTTTTGTACATTATTTGATTTAATGCAGTAATATATCTACAGCCCCGATGAATATGTGGTTAAGCCTAATTTTCTCCAAAATGAGTTACGTATACTTAAAGAAACGGAATCGATATATTTTCGTAGTGAATAAGCTAAGTAAGGCACTGGCTTGAAAAGGAGTTATTGTTTTTATTCTAACTCAATTTCAAGCCAAAAAACTACGAGAATGATAAGATTCAGGTTATCTGAAAGCAGTTAACTCTCTCTGGACAAAATCCGACTTATTATTTATTATACAGGCTGTAGATAAATTCTTCCTTTTCTTCATTATTAAGTTAGCCATACATTACTTATCAGGCAAGCCATCATAAGCTGAGAGACTGTCAACGAAAGGTTTAGTCTCTAATGTGGGCAACAATTTTCACTCCTCCTTATTAACATTTGAATGGCTGTTTCAATTTTTGAAACATGATACTAACATTACTATACAACCAATTGCCTTATTAAGAAATAACTGCAATTTATGGATGCACGAGAACAAATTTTCTTTCGAATTTTAACACTTATTTTATATTATTCCCTGCATGGTGAGATGTAATGATTATGATTAGACGAGGTTTATAGAAGACGAACATATAAAAGGAACTGTAAAATAGGGAGTGCATCTTAAGAGATATAATTAGGACGGACAGAAATAGCTGGATGTTAGTCATTAGATGCATTTGATTGTTCCATTCACCCCGGGTTCGCAGATAATCCTCAGGTACTTTGTGCCCAACGAAAATTACCCTCCTGCTTATTGTTATAAAGATAGTGTTTATTATTTATTGTTAGTAATAGATAATGAGTAGAAAAAGAAGATTTTGTTCTATCAAAGAACTTTTTTTCCGTAGATCTAGCCATACAATTATTCCAGTAATTCCTTTTTCCTTATGTAAAACATTATTTGGGCTATTCTTCTTTTTCTTCTCATTATCCACTAATACTAATAAATAAATAATACCTACTAAACATGCTTATTTATACAAATAAAATGAAATAAAATACTAAAACTACCATGATGCCGTTTAGGCTATGAGCAAGGAAATGGAATTTATAACCAGATAGCTAGGACTACAGAAAATTAGCTTTGATGGAAAAAAATAGAAAGAAAATAAAAATAAAAGCATCGAAAAATGCGAAAGGTTAGGTAAATCACCTCCTTTAGTCTTTAAAGTTTATTTATTTACTTTCTAAACATTCATGTTGAGCCATTATGAATGGTAAATTAACAATTAATATCATTTTCCGTGTGTGGATTTTATTTTTTAACCTGCTTTGATGCCCTCCCAGTACCTTTGGCTCTTCACTCAGTGCCTTCTTCCGAAGTTGAGTGAGTTCCCTTCGTATTTTAAGTTTGTGTTCCTAATATTATGTTTGTATGTTTATTAATTTAATGTCTCTTTATGGTGCTTAGGCAAAACGAACAATGTTACTGTGGTAGTGATAAATTTTGGCTGTAATTAGGATAGATTTGTCTTTACTCTGTCTACGAGTATCTTGCTTCAGTCATTAAAAAATTTAATTTTTTCAAATATTCGTATTGAGTCATTATAAACGGCAATTAACAATTAATATAATTTTCCATATCTGGATCTTGTTCTTCTACCAGTGCCTCTTGAGCACCTCACTTAGTGCTTTGTTCCGAAAGAGTGCCCCTTCTGAGTTCCTAATTTTTTGTTTGTATGTTTGATTAAATTAAATGTCGCCTTATGCAATGGCTAAACGGACAATGTTACCGTGGTAGTCCAAAATGTTGACTATCCAGCTGTAATAAGGATGGGCAGGCATCAGTACTCAAACGAGTACCTGGTACATCTGAAGAGTAATTTATCGTATGCAAATCAACTGCTGAAGTCTTTAAATTTGTATTTTTGAAACATACATATTGGGCCAATATGAATGGTGATTTAACAATTAATATCATCTTCCATATATGAGCACTCAGTGCTTTCTTCCGTTGTTTCCTGAAATCCCCTACGTCTTTTCAGTTCCTTTCCCAACTTTAAACCCCTTGTAGTTTTTCAGAACTAATCGAAAATCATCCCTATTCATATTTTTTTCTTTTACAATATTAATTTCATTAAGGTCCTGATTAATTTCATAAAACCATCACAATCTTTTTGCCTTAGGTTTCATAAAATTCCATATTTTCTTGGTCAGACGATCATCAGGTAAAGGAAAAGGTTTGTCCGATCTTAAGATGTGTCCATATAACAGTAACCTTTTCCAATGATTAGGGTGTTCGCTTTATCTAAACAAGTTGCACATAACTAAACTTTAAAATAAAAATTATTACAAATTAACTACCGAATTGATCTTTATTTCTGGAGAATCATTTTTGAATAGGGATATATGTATATACCGAAAACATGTTACCCGGCTTAAAAAGAAAATCAAAATAACAGTGACTGGTGAAGATAGAAAATTCATAAAAATAAATACTTTTCTATGGACTGTATAGTCAGCAAATTAAAAAAAAAAATCTTGAAGTGGGGACAGATAATGGGAGAGAGTAGCCAAGAAATGAGGTTCTTACAAGTTAAGGAGAGAACTGCGTATCCTATTACAATACGACATTACTGAAACACACAAAGATGAGTTACCATAAGCTCACGCGGAAAGAGATTTTTCCTCTCTTTGGAATAGTCCTGGAATTTTTTTCTGATGTACCTGCTACATTAGCATTATCTCAAAATTTATTTAATATTGTATAATCAAATATGAAAACATTTGCATATCACAAACTTCTGGGAAGATTTAACTTTAACTCATAGGAAACACGGGAAGTAGCAGATTCAGCAAGGTGAGATTCAAACTGTAAACTTCTGATTTATTTCACCATAAGGAGCATTCCAACTTAGTCGTGTGTACCGTGGAAGAAAATCCTTGTGGTGACTCTTCACAGGGGTTTCATAATGCATTGAATCTAAAAGCATGAAACAGTAGAACAGGAGACTAGTTACTTTTTATCTTATCTTACACTTTATTTCAATCTACATTAGAAAATCAGAAAGTTATCTGAATAAAACTTACATATATAAATAGATTGAGAAAAATTGAAGAAAGTAAATAGATAAACAAAGAAACAATCTTTGAAACTCCACTCCAAATTTCAAAGATTGACTTTTTTATATTATTAGTTAGATTAGTCTCTAGCAATACGCTATGATACCGAAATTTCAGGATCAGAAAAGGACTGAAACTTGAAAAAAAAAATGCGGTAAAGTGTCGTGTTAAGGAAAATTATTTGACTAATCTAGCGAAAAAAATATGAACATGTAAATTTTTAAAATTTTGGAATTATCCGCATTTGATTTTAAACTGTTTAATTAATGGATGTAGCAATGTTCCTGCTTCTAATAATATTAAATGGCCTAAATACATTGCAGTAGCTAATTAAATTGACATTGCTAATGCTTGGAAAAAAAGAGAAGCTGAACTAGACAAAAATATCTCGTCACGGAAGCTAAATATTGACTTGGTTCTATTATGGTATAGCAGTGAGGTATAATGGGAATGTTGCAATCGTTAAATTAATTAATCAAATCACTATATAAAAACTAAAATTAATAAAAATAATAATTTTTTTTTTAATTTCATGAAATATCTATATTTCGCTTATATTGCCTACTCACATCGCGATGTGTACGATGCATCGTAGTGAATGAGCCAATATTTCAACTAAATTTAAACCATTCAATCCCACTTTCTCCTAGCATTTGTTGGCTTCTACTAATTTCATTAAAACATAATAGTAGGAGGATATTTATCATCCTCAAAAACCTGTATTTGTAATTTATGCTGATTAAAATGAAATAAAAAATAAATAAAGTTAACAGCATACTATTTCTTTTTTATTTTTAAAGGCTGAAAAAATTTAAAGGTAAATAATTCTTGATTTATGTAAATCAATGTAGTTGGATTTAAATGTTAACCTAACGCAATTTTGTATAAGGTGAAACAGTTATGCAATAAAATGCTTAAAACAGTTCGTGCAAAGCGATGCACATCAATGGTTTATAGCGCATAATAAATAAATAATACGAAAGAACCTGTTTCTTCGAAGCACTCTCAGAGGGAGCAGTTGGCTGTACCTGAATTTGGTTTTAGCGCTTTGCTATTTTATCTGGCTTATCTATTATAGTTATTAGTACTAAAGGCCGGATTTCGTGCAGTAAAATTTTTAAAAACGTGCAATGAAAATTAGCCAAATCTGAAAAAACGTGCAATCAAAATAAAATACATTGACAAACGTGCAATTCAACCCTCTACTGTGTGAAGAGGTGATGTGTAATTAAAAAATCAAATATTAAGTCAACATATTTATGTAATTATTGTAATATACATATGTGCTTACAAAAAATACAAAAAATTTGTCTGCTAGGTATGATAAAGTTATATCGTCGGTCATCTAATATGTGTTTTAACTGTAAAAACATGCGCTCCACACTTGTGATGGGAGATCTTTTGTAGTTACTCAATATTACTGGATCCAGCTCCACATCTGTGTCTTCTGCGTTGAGAGCTTTGTTGTATAACTAATGTATAACTAATTTAAATGTATCAAAATTATGTTTTCCCTTTTCTTTTTTCTAATTCATCTCCAACTTTCTCTATAATATTAATCTGTGATGTCAACGTTAAGTTTTGCTCTTCAACCTTTTTTATTTGCGAAGGTAGAACCGATAAATGGGATCTTATAAATGCTAGATCTGATGCAACAGATGTTAAATTTAAAACAGTTTTTACTTTTTTTTTACAGATACTGCGTCATCTTCAAGAGTAGAAACAAACTCGTTAAAATTATTAAAATGATCTGAATAAAATAGGGCTGCTTCAATCCATGTTCCCCATCCAGTTGTCACAGGTTCTGGGGCAAGGGGCAATCCATACTACTTCTATAAGCTGTCACGCGGTGAGTAGCTTTTAAAAATATTTTTTTCCCATTATTAACACGTTTGTTGACATTTGGGAAAATTGTACTCACTTTTTCAGCTACGCGGTTTAAACCATAAGCTACACAAGTTACATGCACCATATTTGAATAAAAAACTTTTATTTCTTCTTCAGTTTTTACCATATACGGATCGGCATCGCTAACAAATAAAACAATGTTATCTTGGTAGGATGTTTGACAAAAAAATTTACTAGACTGTCGTTCACAAATTGAGAGACCTCGTAGTTCGTTTTTGGAAGCTGCTTGCATGAAATGAGGTATGGTTTGGGTTCAATCTCCGGGTGTAGGATTCCAACAGTTAAACTGCAAATGTTAAGTCCCCGTGGGTCTGTTGTTTCATCTACAATGATGTAAATATATTGTTTTCAATTAGTTTTCGTATTTCTTCAACAGTTTTTGTGATAATTTGTTCTTAGGGCTCTATCGTCAGGAATGTTTTGTTTTGTGTATTTTTGCAAAAACGACTTAAAGGGCTTCGGCTGCAGTTTATTGAATGGAATATGGGAAGAGACCATGGCGTAACATAAATCGGTAAAAAAAAATGTTTGTTGTCTAATGACGAGCAGCTTTGTGTGAGTAAATGTTGAATTGGAGCTCGCTTGGATTGTTGTGCTGCAGTTAACTGTGTGTGCCGACCTATAAAAATAAAAAGATATTGGGAATAGTCAAATGCTATCGTGTGGCACTTTTGAGAGAGTAGAATGTACTTACTTGAGTTGCAATGAGCATCCACTTGAGATTTTCGATCGGAACCAATTGATTGATTGCAAGAAGAACAACAAATTGTTTTCCCGTTTCAATTGAAATGTCTAATACTGCATTTTGTATTAGACATTTCAATCTTGAAATGAAATAACTTTTGAATCTTGAGTATAGTAATAACTTACTATATTTAAAGTATATAAGTAATAAATAATATGTAATTATTATAAGTAAAATATAAACTCACTATCCTAAACATTGTCAATGAAATACTTACATAGGAATACTAAATGTTCAATAAATATAGTACATGCAACAATTTTATATAAATATCAGAAAAAGATAAACGGTTAAAGGTTTAGTTTTCAATTTATTGCAACAATGAAATACGTTTTCACAAAATTATTAAACTTGTAATATAACAACAATAAGTGATATTTGACTCTCATTTCTCAAATTTGCAGCGCAGCGACTATAATTGATTAAGTTGATTTTCCCCAAATGAATTAGTTGTACTTAGGGAAGAGAGAGAATCATATCATTCTCGTAGGGCATAAGAGGCTAAGTCAAGCTTGAAATGGAGTTATTGCTTATATTATAACTCTATTTGATCCAAAACTCGTTTAAGAAATTAGTATTGGCCAGATCCACAAAGTAGAAGTCTTTAACAAACATTCAACAATTTTTTTTCTGCAAAATGTGTAGCAAATTTATTTGATTGAAGTATCCAACATTCAAAAGATGATAAGGTATTTCGTAGAAATGTATGAAGGTGTGCTATAATGGCCTCATTGCCCAAACAATGATTGCAGGAAAAAATAAGATCCTTTGATCTGAATAATATTTAAGTAGTAAAATGGGTTGCCGCCCTGAGATTGTTATACTTGCGATATAGCAATTCTGTATCATTAATAACTATAAAACGCACCCTCTCTTTCCCAAAGGTAGAAATAGTTGACTGACAAGGAGTTGTTTAGTAAATAATGGTCTTTTCTCATTTAATTGAATAAAATTATATTTATTATGCTCCTGGGCTAAATCCGTAACATACCTCACAGAGCACATCATCAGGAAAACCGAAAAAGCGAAAAAAAACATCTACAAAATGTTTCCCTATTTTAATAAAAAATCTAGCCTAATTCCCAAAAACAAACTAATCCTTTACAAAACAGTAATCCGCTCATTGATAACCTATGCCTCACCTGTCTGGAGTTCAACGTGCGCCACAAATAATGAAAAGTTTGAAAGGGTACAAAACCTGTGCATGAGGATTATTAATAATTGACTATGCTTCGAGATCTTGAACTCCCACAATAAAACAATATGTTTCAGCCCAAACAAAAGCATACTTCGAAAAAACTCCAGCTTCCGAAAACCCATTAATCCGAGAAATCGGTAACTATGATAAACATTGATACGACTATAGAAAAGAACAACATATACTTCTAATTTAACAAATCACTTTTGCAGGTATTGTAACCTAGCTATCTGTATTTACTTTATAGTTATTTTTAATTGTTTATTTATTTCCTATTTAAATTCGTATTCTTATATTTATTTGCATTATTACTATTATTTTCATTTATTCATTTATTATTATTACTATTATTTAATTATTATCTTTATTTTTTTATTTTTTTAAGCGGGTTTTTCCCACATTTTTCCTGCTATTGTAAAACTTATTTATAAAAGATAACTTTAATTAAATAAAATTACTGTTCTTTAAACATGTAAAGGAAGCCCGGAATATGTATTTACACTTATGCAGCTTGTGTATGTAAAAGTGCAAATAAAGTTGTTGTTTTAAAAAAAAAATGATTATGTGCTACTCATAATTACAAGCTAAGTTGTACATCTACTAACAAAAAAGAAAAGAGCCCTTTCGTTCTAGACGACCGATTACATCTTACATCTTGACTTGCCTGCTTCTTCCCAACGAAGCTAAGGGACAATTGAGCTATCTGCCCAGTGATCCTTAACCTACTTACTTAGGTACTCCTAACGTTCCATATAATGTCTCATATAGCAGGTGGTCATCAATAACTATGTATGCCTGGTTCTGCAAGGCCGACACGATTATGGTGGTTATTGAGATTGCGTTAAAAATATTATTATATTTATCACTCTGCTAGTTCTGTAAGCTACCCTTTTCACTACAGCTGTATTTTCTAGTAGGTATTTTCAATTATATATATTTCTCACCACTGTTATATCAGTACACTAACTACTTGTGCACGGAAACTACTGCTCTCCCGCCTGACGGTATGTTCGAAAACTGTTATAAAGCCTCCTGAGGCCCGTACATCATCTTGAGGAAGGTGCTTGTAAGTTCCCAAGGGTGTAACAGTTTACCTTGCCCGGAATTATGAATTAACAGTTAATGAAAGAGTGCACTTCGTCCTCTAACGGTGTGGATGGCACAGTTCGTAGCTATTTCGCAATACCAACGAGTTTACAACATAGTTGACTGGATTTAGTTCATAATCTGTCGTCGGAGGGATATAAAGATATGAGAAATACCCAATAAGATTTGAGATAAAGATCTCTGAATCTTCGGGCTTAAAGGCATTTACATAGGAAAGTCGTAAACAGTGTTTGTATCGTGATGTGTCGTATATCTAATAGAGTTATGGTCGCGTTGTTATCTCAGACCTACTTTTTCGGATGAATAGTGGAATAGCTGTTCGGGATAGTTTTAGATTAAAATTTCTGTTAACGATAGTGAAAGCATTATGACTATTCAAAATATTTAAAAAATCATATAAGGATCAGTAAAATCGAGTAAAAACTCAAAAAGAGCAATAGGGAAAATCACCAAAAAACAAAAACCAAAGCCTTAAGTCTCTAACCTACTTAAAAAACTAACCAATCAACGTTTTGCCAATTCAGGACCTTCCAATTCTTGTTCGTGTGGAAGCTCCAAGGTGTACAGGAAGGTTCAAGCTCCAAGTTGGTCGTAGTACCACAATTTCGGTTGGTAAACGTCATCCGCACCCATACCGCTCACCAACCTCCCTATTTTTTTTTTCCTCGTTACTACCGATTTGTTTGTGAGGGAAACAATCTCTTTTACCTTTAAAAGAATTGTATATGATTCCTCTCTTTTTGCTATGATAATCCTTTGAAGTTACTTTCCACAAGCATTCCTCCCCTCTGAACAGTTCTATAAATTCTAAAACAAAATCTTCGCCCCATCTAACCATATTATCACTCAATAATAACAAACAGTCCATCAGTCCACTTTTTCGATGTGGTCTCACATCAATTTAGCTTACATACGGTCAGTTCGGTGTGTCAGTTCGATGTGAACACACCAAACTGTAGCAGCCTTTAGATGTGCGTTCTGGTGATCCCTGAATTGACGAAATGTTGATTGGTCAGTTTTCCAGTATTTCAGAGACTAGAAGCTTGAAGTTTAGGGGATTTTCATATCTCAGCATATGCAAATTATCTATAAATATAATTTCTAGCCTTCATCTCAAAATATGAGTTCTCCTGAAAAGTGAATGGATGCTGATAATTTTGAAATTTAAATATTTGTCAGGTGAAATACCCGGGTTCGAGTACCGGCCCTGGCCATATCTTTTCTTTTCAAATAAAATATTTAAATATTTTGTCGTTGGGAAAGTGATCTACAGAACAAATAATTGAACGATTTTGAAAAATAAACATGCAAAGGAAGAAGAAAGGGCATTCTAGGAACTGTTATACTAGGTGTTTTTCTCGTCACGTGGGTTTTACCACAAATTGACAGGAACTGGAAGAAAAATACCCTCGATATTAATAACGTAAAACTCGAGACTTATCGATACTGAAATTTATTTTTCACTTTCTTCCTACTGACGTGCTTAATGACGGGCTTTTGACCGATTCTGGCACCCAGGGTTGCATTACAAACTCCGCCAAATCCTACCTATTACCTATTTTCTCATTATTCAATCCTATCTCACTAACAGGCCATTCAAAGTAAATCATAATAATGTATTCTAATCCAACTTTTCTCAATCTGCTGGTGTTCCTCAAGGCAGTATACTCGGCCCAATCCTCTACACAGTTTATACAGCTGACATCCCAACTCATCCTAATACTATCCTTACCCCGTATGCGAAGGACACATGTCTCACTATCACATTATCACTCAACACTGATCCAGTTATATCTTCAATCTCATATGACTGACCTTGAAAAATGGTGTCAAAACCTATTATTAGGATTAAAATAAATTCCTACAAATCTCGTCAAAACACTTTTACCCTCCATCATAAACCATTGACTTCATATCCTTCTGTGTCATTTAATAACATCCTACTGATTCCTGTAGAACAGGTCCGGTACTTAGGACTACACCTTGACAAAAGATTAACACGGAATCCTGATATTAGACTGAAAACCATTGACAGCTCGCAGTTTCAGGCTAATTCAACATTTACTAGACAACCACTCTAAGCTCTCAATTAATTAGAAAAGACTCATATACATAACAATCATTAAACCCATCTGGAGTTACGGAATAGAGCTTTGGGGCTTCACTAAACCATCGAATTCCTCTCGTATCCAATCCTTACAATTCAAAATCCTTCGTAAAATCCTCAATGCTCCTAACTTTGTTACAAAGAAAGTAGCCCATAATAACCTTAATGTTCCATTCGTTGCTGATTTGGCCCGAATACGATTTTTTCATGACAAACTACGTTCCCACTCAAACCCACTAGTTTCAAACCTGGCAACCCCTTCATTTCCTGATAATCCACCGTGGCGTCTGAAAAGAAGATGGCCTCGTGATTTCTAAGTTGAACTTGCTATTTGAGTACTACCAATGGGTAGTTTCTTTACTTGTCTTTTCATATCAATGTGTACATTCATTCTATTTACTTGTTGTATTAGTACAATATAGTTGTAAATTTAATTGAATAAATTATAATAAAAAAAAAACTTTCTTCCTTCGATGCAAATCTCTAGTACAGCTGTTTCGGAACTTTTTTGGTTGTTCGGACCACCAATTTTGAAATGAAACTTCAAGGACCTCTAACTAAATATAATATAAGTGCAGAGGGACACTAACCATAGCTTAATAGCTTATATTCAGGATCAAAGTTGCTATATCGAAGTAAGTACTCACTTAGCAACTGAGTGACTTTGTTGTAATTATTGTTATTTTTTTTCACTCATATTTTTATATCTGTGCCGCCCAATCCTATGAAGAGCTCCAGGTTGGGAACCGCTGCTCTAGTAGCTTCGGAAGTCAGGAAACATGATGAAATACATTGGCAGCACTGCTCTTTACAGAGGCTAACGGTTGTTGAGGACATCGCTAAACGTTATTTGGCAAAGGAAATTAACTCGCGTTGCCTCCAGAGCATGGAACGATAAAGCCATATCGTGTATCCCAGGCCCCAGCCACTCGAAATAATTGCTCAGCCAGCTCAGTTAAAACAACGGGTACAGACATTTCCTCTCTCTAAATCTCATAGCCAATTAGCCCTAGCTAAAGGAGAGCAATCTTCCTGAGAGCATCCTCCCAATCATTAGTGAATCATTACTCCAAAAACGTATCTATGTATATAAATATATGATGAATTCCAATCCCAGCCTATTTATAGTTTATAAGAAATGCCCAGTTTTTTTCAGTATCTAGTTCGAAAAGTAGATCTTCTTTATTTTCGGAAAAGTCTTTCTAATATGCATTTTAAACATTTTTTGTTAAAATTAATTAAAAAATCTTACGCTTTTGGATTGCAAGCGATATTTTAAAAAATGTTGCGTTCATGAACCGTTCTGTTGCTGGCCCATGGAGATTCGGCCAAGATCACGACCAGGCTTTAGATTTTTTTTGGAATTAATGATATCGATCGATTCACGGCTCATTGAGGAATAAGTAATCATCTGTGACAGCCGGGCACAAACCCAGAATACAGATTATTAGCACAGTGACCACTTAAAAAACTTCAACGACTTGAGAAAGCAGATGTCTTGGACGTGTGCCAACACTCCTCCCCGTGCACGAGGCTATGGTAATCATCGTAATGATATATATTATGTGATAGTTTCAATGAATATAATGCATTCATTAAATAAAGTAGATAATCGGAACTATTTCTGGCAAGCATAACGTTAAGTGTGTCCTCAATTAGAAGCGAGAGACAGGGACAACATGGCCGACAGACATGACAGTAAGACGTTGAACCACCTCCTCAGCCCGGCAGACTGATTACTCCTCAGTAGTTAGTCCTTGTCGTGCCAGGCTTCTGAGGATAATAATTTACAGCGATCCAGCTACAATTGACTTTATCTTATCTCTGCTTTAGCGGTTCGCTCTCATATCCACTTCAGAATTATGGCGCGTCTATCTGATAAGGAATGTAACTGGCCTGAGGAAACGTCAGGTTACAGTTTGATTCGCTCTATTTGTAAAGTATAGGTATTACATACTTCTTAGATGCCTATCAAATGACTTAATTTGATTGAGCTTAGAATATTAATTGCATTAATTTATACAAAGTTTTGCAATTATTTTATGGCCACTAAAAATGAAACCCGCACGATTGACAAACAACATGTTTACTTATTTTAAGATCTTGGTTCAGCTTACAGAAAAGACTTACAGGAGATGGAGATAAGTTGTAAGGATATTCTAGAACGCAACTGTCTCAGGATAAATCTAAATGCAAAACTGAAGACGAGAAAAAAACAACGGAGAAAAGTATGGAGCAAAAGAGGTGACGTATTAGGGAGCAATATCAATGATAAATAAATTTTAAAAAAACATACATTTGAAATGACGTGGTCCTGAGTAGGCCAATAACAATTTTGGGGAAATAATTTCTTAAACTAAAATTGAAGTTGGATATCTTTGTAAATTATTTAGCTTCACATAAGTACATTTTCAAATATTTTTACTTTTTTATGGCCAATGAAAGAATTATTATATAGTCATATCTATCCATTTTTATTAATACTAACACCGAAGGACAGATGATCTTTCCAAATAAACAACATTAAAGAATTAAATTTTGAAGTTGTCACAATTGGTTATTTTAGCACTGTACAAAATTTGTCTACATTATAAAACTTATACAAAATTTATTATTATTTCTTACGTCATTAATATAGATGCCCTTAATACATTAATAACTCAATTTTCTGTTGTAAAACACTCACTATTACTTTAATTTAATATTTTTTTGTACCGTATTTTTGGCAGAACCTGTTTAAAAGTATTTTATAAATTAATTTTTTATCGAATGTAAAAATATAATAATATTATAATTACTTTAATTAAGTCTATCAGCAAGGGTGAATATGACCTAAACCTCCCAAAACAACATTCTAAAAAATTCCAAAAATTAGAAATAGCCACACTTAATGTCACAAGTCTATTAGCCGACTGGAGAATAGAAGAACTGGACAACGCGATGTTTAACTCAGATATAACAATCCTTGGATTATCTGAAGTAAGAAGAAAGGGAGAAAAAATACAACTAAGGAAAAGTGGTAATTTATTTTTTCAATATGGTCAGGTCAGTGGACATCGAGGTGTGGTATTCATGATTCGAAAAGATGTTAAAGATAATATCACGGAAATAAAAGGCGTCTCCGATAGAATTGCTGTATTAAAAATGAAGATGGACGATAAGAAACTAGTTTTAATACAAGTATATGCGCCAACGAGTGCATCTTCGGAAGAAGAAGTGGAAGATTTCTATCAACTCCTTAATGAAACAATCTCAACGATAAAATCCAATCACCAGAATTATCTGATTATTATGGGGGATTTTAACAGTCAAGTAGGAAGAAAAGCCTGTCCAGAAGAGAACTGCGTTGGTCCATATGGGTACCCGAAATCGAGGAATAAACGAGGAGAAGGGCTGGTAAATTTCAGTATAGAAAAACAATTAAAAATCGTTAATACCTTTTTTAAGAAGCGAAAGGGAAAGAAATGGACCTGGTTGTCTCCAAATGGATTGTATCGTAATGAAATAGACTACTTCCTATCTCCGAACCATACTATTTTTAAAAACATCGAAGCATCCCATCGATATTCATTCCAGTCTGACCACAGAATCCTAAAAGCCACTATTTATCTACCCAGGCGTCCCTTCACCAAGAAAAAAACGAACAAAATACCATGGAATGTTACCGAAGAAGTATTCATTGCAGAACCGTCAAAATTATTAACTTCCGAAGAACTAAATTTTTTTGAAAACATTCAGACAGCTTATAGTAACCTCGAAAAGGCAAATGAAATTGCAGCAATAAATTCTAAAACGACAAAAACCAACGTTGGCTTTAAACCTCCCGAAGAAACCCTGACATTAATCAATAAACGAGAAAATCTCAAACAGAAAAGAAATAAGTCAAAAGAAGAAAAAATAGAATACAATCTTATATGCAAACTTGTGAAATATAAACTTCGTTCTGACCTCGAAAGACATAACCAGGCCATTGTCGAAAACTTGATTCAAAAAGAATACATCCCTTAAAAAAGGTAGGAAGTTGATAACTCCCGAAAAAACTGGTTTTTAAAACTTAATAACGAAAAAGGAGAAATTCAAACTAGTAGAACTGCAATAATCCATACTGCTACAAAATTCTATAAACAGTTATATTCTGAGTATCCAAGTATCCAAGTATCCAAACAAAATTAGACCAACCAGCGGAAATGAAGATAATAACGAGGTGTTTGAAGATTTTCTGGAGGAGGAAATAACAAAAATAATAAAAGAGCTCAAAAGAGACAAAATGCCTGGGCGCGATATCATAACTGCAGAAATTAATTATCACAGCTTCAGAACTAATTGCTCCTATATTAACCAAACTGTTCAATGTAATTATGAAAACTAGGGAAATACCCGACCAGTGGTTAAAATCAGACATTGTTTTGATTTTTAAGAAAGGTAGCCCATCAAAATTAGATAATTACCGTCCCATAAGTCTGATACCTATCTTCGCCAAGATTTTCTCAAAAGCTCTCAAAACCCGCTTAAAAAGATTCTTCGACGAGAACCAACCAATAGAACAAGCTGGCTTTCGAAAGGGCCTTTCTACAATAGATAATCTCCATGCCGTTAACCAAATCATTGAGAAATCGAATGAATACCAAATCTCAATATATTTTGCATTTATTGACTTCAGTAAAGCTTTTGATACAGTCAAGCACTCATTTCTTATCAATAGTCTAAAACGCCAAGGCATTAATAAACAGAGTTTGGATATTCTTCAATGTTGGTATACCAACAGCGAAGCGAGAGTAGTTCTGGACTTAAATGGAGAGGATTTTCCAATCGAAAGAGGGATTCGTCAGGGCGATCCTTTATCACCCGATCTATTCAACGCGGTCTTGGAAGATGTTTTCAGAAACCTTCACTGGGAGAATTTTGGGATAGACATTAATGGTAACAAACTATCAAATCTGAGATTCGCCGATGATGTACTTCTCATTTCACACTCACCATCTGAACTGAAGAAAATGCTAGAAGAGCTAGTCCTAGTAGGAAATGAGGCTGGGCTGGAGATAAATTTTAACAAATCAGTCTTAATGACAAATGCCAAAGAAGAAGAAATATTTCTCGGTACCAGCAAACTCCAATGGGTTAAAGAAACAATCTACCTAGGGCAACTCATATCATTTGCAGATAAATCCAAGAAAGAGTTGAATAAAAGGATTAAAATAGGATGGTCCAAATTTTGGTCACACAAAAATATTTTTAAAAGCAACATGGCCATACATCACAAGAGAAAAGTTTTTGATGATTGCATCATTCCCTCTTTAACTTATGGATGCCAAACTTGGAGCCTAAATAATGATATATCTAAATCCCTAGCAATCACTCAGCGTGCAATGGAGCGAAGTATGTTAAGGAAAAGTAGAAGGGCGAAAATAAAGAAGACAGAACGAAGCTGACTGGTACGCGCGATATTAGTAAATTGGGAGAGGCTTATGCCCAAAGAAGGGCCTTTTTTTCTTTTTAAAAAACCTTGTAAATATAAAAAAACATGTAAAAACTGTACATAGAAGAAAGAGAAAAAAAATAGAGCTTATTATTATTATTATTATTATAATTACTTACCTATTTTTATTAATAATCAAAAAATATAAAAATAAAAATTTTTGTTTTGTTTTGTTGTGAAAATATTTTTACAATAGAAGGGAAAATGGAACGCCAAGTGGACAAACTTTCATCTTCGTTGTCAAGGTGAAACTAGGTTTTACTGGTTAACTGGGTGTACTAGTAATTTAGTTTATAATGACAAAATATCGATGCTCGCTGAGAAGAAAACGTTCCACTTTGATATAAACTTCTTTAAAGGTTTTCGCGAGCGCCTCATTGTTTAACTGGGTTGCTTATTACAGTTTTTACTGCGAAATGCCAGTTTTAAGGATCTGTCAACACGAAGGCTGCTGAGGCACCTCTAGTCCTGGTGAAAACTTAATCCAAAAATAATTCAAGAGAAATTGACTACACCGAGCACGTTTGCTGTGATGTCTGTATAAAGAAACAACTTGGGTGGTGAGAACTCTGTCAAAAGAAGCGATGCATGATAGCGAAAATTCATGCAGATATTTTAAATAGGACCGAGGGAGGTAGCTGAGTGGTAAAGCTCTGATTTGCCGTCCGAATGTCTCGGGTTCGAATGCAATTGTGGTAGATAAATTATTTAAGCTGTTAACGGCCAGGGATGGATCCTTTAGGAGCTGGAGACCTATGTGATACCTATGGCTATCACATAGGCCTCCTCTATAAAGCGGGTACCAAAATAAGGGAAAACTTTGCGGTTGAGCCTAATTCCGGGCTAATCACTTCCCTGCAGAATCCTTGGCCAAGAAACAGGACAGCCTCTACCATGTACTGAACCAAAGACCCTTCATGGATTGCAGTAGTACAAGAAAAACATTTTTCGTTACAAATACACTAAAAACAAAGACAACACCTATTAGCTACATTTATCGTTAATTTTTTTTTAAATAACAGATTAGAGTTTAAAGTTAGGAAATAATTGAAAAAATAATTTTAAGGTCTTATTTTATTCCAAAACTTAAGTCATTTATTTGTGGGTCAAGTCAATTTTTGTAAAACTTGAATTGCAATGACCCTCTTCAGGGAATTCTCTATTCAAGCTAATAGGTGTATGAAGAAAAAAGATAAGTATTATATTGAAAATGAAATATTTAGTCTTACTGTCACAACATTATAAGGGTCAATTTAAAATGAAAGAAGTACTGGTAAGAAAAAAATAACAAGACATAAGAGAGTTTTTCTTCAACTGGTCTTGCACCCACTCCAGACTTGTCTTCACGCACCCCATTTTGGAAACCACTAAAACTTAATAAAACTTACATAATTACTTCTTTGAAATGGAAGTATTTTAAAACTTATTATTAGCGTTATTCTCCAACCCTAAGCCGATGGAATTCTACGCCCTCAACATTTGCAGAAAGTTCCCCTGATGAAGAGATGATGAGGACACACCGGAGTTTGGTGAATTACCAGGAGGTTGGAGATCGTGCTGTCCCACGACTACGTGGGCGTTATTCATTATAACTGTACAGGATTACTCCAGTCAGCTCAAGAGGATGATCATTAGGCACGTTTGTTTGGCTTCCAGCCGAATAATCAAGTAATTATTTCTCTCTATTGGCTAAGATAAAGTCGTACTTGGAAAGAACCGTGAATGCTGAGCAATACAGGCTAGATCTTAAAAATTTCAATATTAAAAGATAGAATTTATTTATGATGATGAATATATTGCGATAATCGATATAAAAGAAAAGATTTTTAAAAATAATTTGTAATTATTCACTATAATTACTATTAGTAGATGAGGAATGGGCTAGCGACTCGTTGCAAGGAATTTCTAATTCGCCTTAACCACCCGATTTCCATCCGGTTTTCCCTCAACCTTAATCACCTGGCTTACATGAGTTTTTAGTCAGGTCACCCAGTCACGTGATCATAGAGCCAAATTTAAATTTGAATTTTAACATAGACTTGACCTTAATATCATATAATAGTATATAAAAGAAAATCATCACTTTTGTTTATGGAATTTGTGAGGGAGATAAAGAACAATTAATACCCTAATGTATTTAGGGCCTTTTGATCTTTCACACAGTATACATAGCTTAGGGATTAACCTAGATTTTAAATATTTGCACATATGTTACATTATATGCTAAAAAAAAAAGGTGAGAAAGAATTTTGAGAAGTGTGGGCTCCAATGCGACAGAAGAAGGTTGTACACAATGCCTCCTCACACTGCATAAGCGATCCATGAGGAAATAATATGATGTTGGTATATTATTGAATACAGTACAAATAATATTATTGTCGTCTAACAGTCATTCTAAAATCCTGAGAAAATGTTTATTAAATAAAACTATAGAACGAGGTCTATATCTCAAGCGAAAAGGAAGAGTTACTAAATTCAATGATTCTATTATAGACTATCATTATGGTATTGCATAAGTACAACATTAAAAATCGATATCATAATTTCGGTATCCTCATAAAAGACTGAAAAAAGAAGAAACTGCTCGACGCTTTCGCCTACTTCAACATTTACTGGACAAACGCTCTAAGCTCCCAATTAATTACAAAAGACTCATTTACATGACAGTTATCAGACCTATTTGGACATACAGAGTTGAGCTTTGAGGCTCTACTAAACCATCTAATTCATCTCGTATCCAATCCTTACAATCCAAAATCCTTCGTAAAATCCGCAATGCTCCTTATTATGTCACAAACAAACTCATCTCATGATCTTAACATCCCATATGTTGCTAATTTGGTCCTAACTAGATCCTTCCATGACAAGCTTCATACACACTTGAATCCGCTAGTCTCTCAACTTGCTTCCCATACTATTCCTGATAAATCTCCGAGGCGTCTGAAAATATGGCCTCGAGACCTTCTACTATAGAACTTTATTGGAGTGCTACCGATGAGTAGTTTCTCCACAAGTTTTTTTTTCATGTCATTTGTTCATATTAGCAGATTTACTTGTAATATTATTACAGTTGTAAATATCAATAAATTAACCTAAAAAAAAAATAATAATTTCGGTCAATAATTCTCCGTGTTAAGATTTACTGAATATTATCAAAATATTTGGCTTAAAATGAATCAATTATGGAAGAAAAAATACGACTATTAAGGGATATTCTTTAAAAAATTAAACTAATAGGTGGTTAGGCATATTTCGTTTACACGGAAAAACGATTTAAAAAACTAAAAAAAAATTCGTTTTAGAAACAGAATGATCATGAAAATCAGAAAGCAGCAATATAACACGATCAATTGTGGTTGGCAGAATAATCCGGTACCTTTGAAGAAGTCACGTCTTCAATCCCATGTTAATGCTCCAGGAGATCGAATTGCATTCATCTTTGGGGGAGAAGAGGCGATTTTTTTAGGAATGTTAAATGCATTTACTAAAGATGTTTGAAAACATATATAATGATTCAATGTAATAATCATACCACAAAATCATGTAAATACATCGGTTTAAATTTGTCATACTTATTATTTTATATTGTATCTACAACTGTGCAGTATCGCATCCAGAAAACTTGACTAGCAGGTCTCTAGACTTTTGGCTTTGCTATCAGACTGGAGATAAGCGTAGGTCCCAGATCATGGTGATGTGCTGGTAAATGTATATGTCATAAATTTATGATTCGTAAAAAACCAACTATCGTTTTCAATTTTTCGTAGAATTTTGGATTTTATTGTTTGTATATTTTTTATTTGAATGCAAACGTACACGGAATTAAACTGTATATAAACTTACAATGCACGAAAAATGAATGAACTAAGATAAGCAGTCTGTCATGAACTGAATTCAAACTGTTTTCGAAGCATGAATGAGATTATTTTTTAATTATAATTATTGAAATATTAAATAAATGATTTTACTTATTCAGTAAACATTTTCTTTAAGTTTCAAAGAAAATGAGGCAATGTTTACAATGTAACCTAATTCATTAATACTATATGTGTATTATTTATTAATTATAGAAACAATAAGGTATCTTTTATAAAGTCTAGTTAAGAAAATAAATGGTATTCTGAAGTGATTATTAAAATAAAAGACTATTGTTGAGAACAGATCTTTTTTTTTTTTAACATAATAGAGTAGATAAGAGTTGCTGGGCTTAGTAACGAACGAATTCCTAAGATGTTAATAGGCGCTTTACCGACTGGGAAGCGTCTGAGGGGTAGGCCGAGGCGTAAGTGGGAGGATTGTGTTGTGGTTTGGCGGATTTGGGTGGTGCTCCGTGGACGAAGTTTTGTAGACATAGATTGGTGGTATCGGCATCGAGCCTTCGGGTTCGTTAAGCCTTTTATTTATTTAGAGCAGATATGGGTTTCGCTGATCTTGGTATTTTAAAATATGATGGCCATCCAAATTAAGGACTTTTATTTTCTTAGAAACTTTGGTATACCATCAACTATAAGCAACATATAAGATTAAATCATTATTTCATTTAATAATTGTAGAATTATAAACATTTGAAAAATATGTCGAGCAATTACAAGAGGAGACCTTGAAATTTGGGAGTTAGTGAAATAGGTACTATATTTCTATGTAACACGAATACAAATTCCTCAAATCGTTATTCTATTATTGAGAGCGGCTATTGGTGACATCACCATTCTCTTCGGGAATGCAAAAAAAAATCCTACCGTAGCAAATCAAGATATTTTCAGGGTCGTTAATATTTTCAATACCATTTCTAATTTTCAAATAATAGGGCAATTCAGAGGGATGAGACAAAAAAAGCAATTTTCATGTGCTTATTTCGTTTTGTATTGTAGTTGAAGGATTCTCTCTGTAAAACTGATGCACAATTCAATAAATTATCATAACGTAAATGTTATAAAATATTGTAGGATTAATAACAGCTCTTTACAATCTGTAAACATAAACATAGTAGCACAACATAAGTACACGTTGAATTTTATAAATAATAAAAACGGACAATTCGAATAAAACAACCCAATATTGAAATCCAGATGGATTTGTTGATATATTGCAATCACGTAATTTGGAAAGAAATCAGAAAAAAGAAACAAATGAAAAAGGAAAAAAAGTTGGGGCACTAATTCGATTTGTGGTGGGCCCCGGGGAGGTGCAATCAAACGGACTTTTTCAACCAAGACTGGAGACATTGTCTCCCAGTGCTCCAGTAATTGAGCCAAACAAAAAGGTTGAAGTGATTAGAAGTCGAGGAGGAACCGGTGTCATCCTGGATAACTACCACAGTCAACAACCCTTCAGTCATGCCTCGGGGCTCGGGTCCATCTCCTTATCTCTCCTGGAATCTTGCTCATTCCGCTACGCCAGTGGCAAATATTAACAACGGTAAGGACACTGTCATATGTTCCTAGTAGGTATGATGTCTCATGTAGGCAATTAGTAACAGAAGAAAATGGTCCGGGTGGAGTTCAGAAATAAATTCTCTTTAGTAAGGTGAACTATTTATTTGAAAGCCAACGTTTCAACCCACATTGCAGGTCTTCTTCAGGGCTATATATACAAAATACATATAAATTAAAACAATACATAGTAAAGAATAACAAAAAAATTATATAGTCATCTAGGGATAATAATAATAACCTTTATTTATTCATAAAATATAATAAAGATATACCATAACTTTCTATTTTTTTTCTATACCTATTCACGTATGAACAAAATCAACGTTTAGTTGAGGGTTTAAGTTCGATTGTTTCTACTTATCACTCTTGCAACGACACTAAATAATGTCCTAAAACCTGTCCCATCCGTTTCCACTCTTTCCTATCCAATGCTGCTCTCTCCCAGGCTGCCCCTCCGCAGCTCTTTTTCATCTCCTTGTCCCAGCCAGTCGGAGGACGTCTTCTCTTCCTTGCGTACTCTCTTGAATACCAATCCATAAGCTGCCTGCTCCACGTTACAGCATTCCTTCTGATGACATGTCCGGTCCAGGCCCACTTCCTTAAATGGACTTTTTCCATAAAATCTGGGAGGTCAGTCCTTGATCTAATCCACTTATTTTGTTTTCGATCTTTTCTAGATATTCCGAGGAGGTATCGTTCCATACCTCTGACTGTTACTCTCAACTTGTGGCTAGTCTTCTTGTCTATTATCCATGTTTTGCAACCGTAGGTCATGACAGGAAGTACAGTGCTCATCCAGAGTCTCCTTTTGACTTCTAAACTCACAGAGGAAACTTGAAGAGTGCTGATCCTTGAGTACATCGCCTGTTTATTTCTTCTATTTGGCCTTTAATGGAAATAAGGTGCCCGAGGTATAGAAATGATTCTACTTTCTCTATAAGATGCTCTCCTATTATTAAATCTCCGCCAACCTTTACTGTTACATATTTACACTTCTTATAGTTTATTTTGAGCCCTATGTTTTCTCCTGCTGCTATCAGTTGTTTTGCCATGGTTAGGATTTCTTCTTTGCATTTTCCTATTAGTACTTGATCATCCGCAAACTCTAAATGGTTCATCCGTTCTCCAAGAATTTTTATTCCATCATCTAGGGATATGGGTGATAAAAACATATAATAAAAAAGGGAAACTCTTTAGGTAGATATAAAAAAAACTGAGGGAATAGTTATGGAAAATTATCAAATAAGTAATAAAGAATAACATAAAGTAATCGAGTAGTAAAGAAGAACATGGCATAAATAACATCTTCGGTTTGTTTTTTTATATCTACCTAAGGGTTCTCCATTGCGTTGGATTAAAAATAAACAGTTCTCCTTACTAAAGTGAATTTTTCTGACCTCCACCCGGAACATTTTCTTCCTCATATATGGTCGACTAATATTATTCAAGAAAAATAATTAGTTTATAAATTTAATTTAAAACGTTTAGCGTCTTTATAAAACGCAACCCCGAAATTGAAGAGGGTATCAGTGAGCGAAGTAATTAAAGATCACTTATTTTTTCAGCTTATGGCCCTTAACTCTTTTAGAGACTGAATTGATTTAATATTAGATAAAAATAATAATTTAGAAATATCAATATAAAAGTGTCTCTTAACGGTGGGGGGGATTATGAAAAAAAAGATCATTCAGCACACTATAAAAAATTGTACAAACAATTAAAAAAAATATTTCACATAAACATACCCTACCTAGACTTCTAACTTGTGGTGTGCCCCAGGAAGGTCCAAGATCCATCTCCGGCCGCTACCAGATTAAGCTAAAGCGAACGAAATTTGAACGCTGGACATTCGGCATGGCAATTCAGTGCTCTACCACTGAGCCGCTCTGCTCTCTAAAATCTACGTATAGCAGAATAATGAAGATATGAAGAAAGAGAAGTCTTCTGGCATATTTAAAGGCCTAGAAAGCAAGTATTAAGATTATTTAGAGAAATAAAAACCTGTGAACGATTGAAAACGTTATTCTAATGCTATGCAAAATAACGATCTTAACATTGAAAAAACAACATAATTAAACAATTTTCATGCTAATAAACCTGCCTTTTTGCAACTCTTTGGCGGATAAAAGCCATTTTCCGGGCGTAGACTGTTCAATTTCTCTGGTCTTGGACTATTCTCCATGCCTCATTGCACTCCACAACTACTCACGTTCCGTTTCATGATTGAGAACAAAAGCTTTTAATATTTTTTCCAATACAGCCTAAAAAAGTCCCCTGAGGTTAATGCACGTAGATATAGTTTTCGAAAACCTTCAATTTAATATTTTATTAAAGTATTTATACAAAAATAAAAAAAGAATGGGCAAAAGTAATTTATTTGTAGGCCAAAGATAAAAATAAATTAAGTATTCATGAGTAAAATTGAAATTCATATTGAGGTTCAACCCTTTCTCCACAACAAGACTCTAGAATTCCCACATCGGCAACTCATGTACTGAATCACTGAAGCAGATAATCTTTTAGACCGCGGTATGTCTTATAAAAAATAATGTTGAACTATTTAGTATAGCACAAACCGTCTAATAAAAGACGCAAAGTACCAGTGCACAGTAATAAGAAACTGTTAGGAGAAAAAAAAAAGCATTATAAAGATATTAGTTGGCCTTACATATTTACAGCGGAGAGCGGAGTGGCTCAGTGGTAGAGTACTGAGTATCCATGCCGGAAATTCTGGTTCAAATCCCGCTGCAGGCAGTTACTTTTATTTAGTCTGTTTGCGGGGGAAGATGGATCATATGGGATCTAGGACCTTCCTGGGGCTCACCCAGCCTCTATAATATATAAAAATAGGGTATCCAAAATAAGGAGGAAAAACCTGGCGGTTGAGCGTGACCTAGAATAAGTCACCTCTTTGCAGAACCATTGTCCATGAAACAGTCTCTACCGTGTACTGAGCCCCAGACTTGTTCACGGGTCTTAGTGGTTACAGGTTTTTATATATCTATAGCCCCGGTGAATAAGTGGCTAAGTCTAATTTTCTCCAAAATGAGTTTATTGTACTTAAGTAAGCGAAATCGAGTTATTTTCGTAGTGAATAAGTGGCTAAATAAGGCGTTGACTTGAAAAGCAGTTATTGTTTTTATTCTAACTCCATTTCAAGCCAAAAACTACGAGAATGATAAGATTCTGGTTATCTGAAAGCAGTTAACTCTCTCTGGACAAATCCGGCTTAACAACTTATTTACAGGGGATGTAGATATATATGGGGATGTAAGGAAGAAAATGGTCTGGGTGGAAGCAAAAAAAAAATCTCTTGAATAGGGAGAAATTCTCTTGAAAAGTCAACATTTCGACCAAGTTGCATATCCTCTATACAAAAATATAGACAAATTAAAATTTTACATGGTGAATAATAAAAATACATATAGGCATCAAGGTAACAGAGTGAGAAAACAGAAAGATGGCGGACCCTCATATAAATATACAAAGCAAAGGGAATAATTATAGAGTATTATCAAATAATAAAGTAATAAAGAAGATAATACAAATGAATCTAATAGAGATAGTGAAATGGGAATATTAATGATCTAGAAAAATCGTTGATAAAATATTGTAAAGGATACACATATGAATGATCATTTAAATATACACATAGTATGGAAGAGTTTATTGATAAATGAAGTGTTATATATAAAAATATTATTCTAGCCCTAAAGAAGACCTGCAATATAGGTCGAAACTTTGGCTTACCAATAAACAGTTCACCCAATTTATGAGAATTTTTTTTACCTTCATCCGGACCATTTTCTTCCTCATCATTGAAGATAATTTAAAACATATTTTTTACAAAAACAGTAAAATGGTGTAATTATGGAAAGAAATATATCCTACTTTTTACGATTCTGTTTTGAACACAATCTATTATAAAATTATTCCTAACGGGCCAAGATCTAACTATATGATTTAGTCCATTTATTTATAATTGTTTATTAAAATAAAATTTGGAGAAAGAGATAAAATATTAAATAATACAAAAAATATCAAACAAGCATCTTTCTGTTGTTGTTGGTATGTCTGATAATTTAAGAATGTATGTAAAAAAACTGTGAATTCGTATTCTCGTTATAAGAATTAGCAATAATTTAATAATTCGATTCAATTTCGTTTTGCAGCTCACACCACAAAATCATTCACATCTAGGTTCTGTTTTTGGAAATTATGGATATTCCTAACTAATGCTTTTCAACCAACGTTTAAATAATGAAATGTAATTATAAAAATACACAAAAAAGAACACGGTAAGACAAACTATTGATGAGTGACGAACTTGGACGGGTCCATAAAAAAAGATATTCTTAAAAACACGAATAATGTACACAAACAAGTGTAGAAAAACTTTTATCAACAATAAATATTCATATTTAGGGGTTATAAAAAAACTTCGAAAAAAAAACAAGATGCACAATTCTAGTTAAATAATACTGTACTACATGAAACTACTGCTGATTATATGACAAACAGAATATTAAATTATTATGAAGCGTTGTACTCAAGTATGGTAATTGGCCTGGATTTGATCACGTTTTTAAAAACATTTAGACAGATTTATTCATTTTTATTAATTTTCTACAAACGAATAATTGACTACAGAAGGGCAAACTATATTTCTCATATGTTAGCATAATCAAAGAATCTTTATTATAAATTAACTTTTTTTTTTTCCAAACAGTTAGTTCGGTTTTTATTTTAAATGTAAACATTTTTTATTTCCAAATCATTATATGAAAATATGTTGTATTACTAAGTTGTATTATTATTTGTAAGTACATGTTATATATGTAGGCTTATTTTGTGTTAGAGAATTTAGCTCGAAAGACCAGCAAAGTTTCTGACTGTTTAATTTCTCCGGTGCCATTTCTCACATCCCAAATTGTCTTTCGTAATAATTAAACAATCGCTCTAAACTTCCTATTTGTTTCAAAAATAAATATTTTATGTTCCTACAATTTCTAAGAGGAGTCGGTACTATAAGGGATGAATTGTCGGCAAGAAGAAAAGAAAAAATCATTAGTGTTGCGAATAAGAGCGTTCCGCTTAAACTTACAGGATGATCCACAACCAATCGGAATTTGCCTGTAAAGTTCATCCGGGTTCAGCTGGTTTTCAGTTAGCCATCGTTTAGTATTCTAATCATCTTGGTAGAAATCTCGAAAAGGATATTATATATCTTAATACTTAATATTCATAAAAACTTACGTTCAGCTAGGTATTAATAACTAACAAAGTTAATCCCTAACTTTATAAATAATAATCCAAATGAAAAACATAATTGAAATTTGTTGACTGCAATCATGGCAGTACCAACCAACCTGCCAAAGCTGCAATAATGTTCAAATTACAGTCGAGCATCTGTTTGAATGCAAGAAATATGTAATAATAAGAAAAAATTTAAAAATTGAAACGTGCCAACCTTTCAAAAATGATAAAGAGCTGCAGAGGACTCTGATGTACCTGAAGCAAACAAAGTTAATTAATGAAATATAAGAGCAGTCGTCGCTAATGACCTCAGAAGTTGAAGCGACGTTAAATAAAATCAAATAAAAAAAAAAAAAATCATGCAGTGATAGCATCTTCTTTATATTACTTGTTATTACTGTTTATCCGACCTAAATTCATAGGAGAATATTTGTAGTTTTTAGAATAAAAAACCACTGTATTCATTTGAGGTTTTTGGATAACAAAATGGCCAAAATATGGGATACTTTTAAACTTAACGGTTCACAAAAAATGGAAGTTTAGACTTTATCTTGTTGACTTGGGGACAAAGAGAGAAAGTATTGCTAGTTATTTTTCACTTTTTATATCTACATTCAAAAAATATATATTTATTACCAATTAGAATAAAAGTAATAATATGAGGAAGCATAAATGAAATTTATATTGATTGAAAATACTTACTCAAATCGATACTGGTTTGATTTCGGTTATAAATCAATTAGTTTATTTGAATTTTCCAATTAATTTTTGTTTAATGGAAAAAAATATGTGTCTTAATAACATAAACATATAATATACATAACATAAAAATATTATTAATTATGTATTAATAATAATTGTATTATTATTCGAAAATACATGTCACCTTTTTTGTATATAAAATATCCGTCAGGCTTATTTTGTGCAAGGTTAAGGACGCACAGTAACTTATTCAAAAGAAAAGAGAATTTAGTCTAAATGTAAGCTAAAATTTACTCGAGAAATCCAATTATGATAACTGTATATTTATAATTCTAGTTATATGTTTGCCCTCATTTTAAGTTATATCTGATGACTTAAATGTAGGGCAGACTGCTTGAGTCTATCACGGACACAGATTATTAGAAAGTTTTATAATTTCAGCAGTAATAGCTTTTGAAGCTGAAGAAGCAATAATACTTTACAGCCCTTGTTAAAAGTGCTAAAAGCATGCGTCGATCATGGGAAGGTCGCGAAACTATCTCCGATCGTTGGCTGCGTTTACCGGTTGCAAGATGCTATCAACCGCATTACAAACTCTGAATCGAGAAACTAGCAGTTTTCAATACCTCTTCACTTTTTTCCTCCTATTTTTTTCCTCAGAGCTGTTACAGAAGAACTCAGAAAGCAGCGGGAAACCAATTTTCGATTCGTGATCGTAGACAATCTGCGGAGGAGCTTCGACTTGGCTGAGTCATATGGTGGTAATTCGCTATACCTATCTCCTATCCTGTTTTCTAATGTTTTATTTTATAACAAAATAACAAGAGCTTTGATTATTAAATGGGCAAGTTTGAAATAGATTCCTATTTTATGTAGGAACATAACGAATTTTTAAATACAAATTTAAAAAACAGCTATTTATGAATAGAAGGAGGAGAATAATAAAGCTATAAAAAGAAATAATATATTTTTTTTATTACTAGCTCATTTTACTCATCGTTATTTTATTGGATCGTTTCATATGAATGTTCCGTTTTCCAAGGAAAGGCTATTTAGTTAAAATATCCAATATTTTATCACAAATAATGAGGTCAAAACATTTACTCTCAGTTTCTAAAGACTATTCCCAAAGTGTTATCAAATTTTCAATCCCAGAATTAAATAAATCAAGGTTTTGTGATGAAA
Source organism: Arma custos (assembly GCA_037127475.1). NCBI lineage: Eukaryota > Metazoa > Arthropoda > Insecta > Hemiptera > Pentatomidae > Arma > Arma custos. The sequence goes on along the minus strand of CM073762.1, from coordinate 56,326,709 downwards.
TAAAGGCTAAAAATACTTTTTTGGCTTGCTAATTATTTGCAAAAATTTCTCTTTTAAGGCATTTTTTAAAATGTCTTCACGGACGGAAATTAGTTGGAGATAAGCCTGGAGAACAAGCTGGTTGTGGGAGGTCTTCGTAACCCAGCTCGCTTAGTTTCTTCACCGTCTATCGTGAAACTGAGGTCTGCATTGTCGTGTAAAGGTCTAGAGTATGGGGCCTTTCCGAATAACCAACGCAGGTTCTTTTTTAATACATTAGAATATAAAAATATATATTATATATTATGATTCATATTCAATTCATTTCTACAGTTCGATGTGGATGTGATTTCATCTATGGGTAGAAAGGAGAAATGAAGTATACCTGCCATTGACCACTACACAGAAACCAATAATTTTTGTGATGAAAATTTGGTTGGCATGTGTCCCGGTCTTACATATCTTCTTATTATACAGGCAATATGAACTCTTAAGTAAATTTTATACTTAGTAATAATAAAATATGATATATTTAATTTTACGTATTTTAGTACTTACAGTTTAATTTAAATGTATCGATAATTATATTTTTAAAACATAAACATTACGTGCCATTGTATGAATGACATAATAAATTTCTTCGAAGCCATAACTTTTAGAATACATTTATTAAAAATAATTGGCATTACAATTTTTTTTGTGCAATTACATCTTGAAATTAATGCTTTCATGTTAATTATTGGCATACATTGATTGTTATTGGTCATGTACACAATTTTTAGTTTAAATCGAAGGCTAGAAAGTCATCTGTAAACTGTCAGCACTCTACACAATGCTTATCTAAATTACTCTTTTTTTTAAATTTTACTCTAATGGAAAAATATATTTATTGGATAACATTACAATCTGCAAAACTAAGGGAAAACGCGACAGGGATCTGGGATACATTATCTAAATTAATGTTGACTCGAGGAGGATATCTAACAATTTATACGATAAGAATCCTAAATAGAAAAACAGCATTTAAGATCAGTGTGTCACATGCTTTCAATATATCGTCCCTGCCATTTCCAACTATCAAGTGTGAAATTCGGTACTTTTGAGAAGAATAAAAAAAAACAGTTTCAAGGTTCAATAAAAATTAGTGCCTACAGTCAAACCAATGACATTCGTTTTACATTGTTTTTGTGACTGATGCTTCTTTATGAATTTTATATCAATTATCAATCCTAAAACAACTGCTATAAGTCGAAAACGAAAACTGTTTTTTCGCATTCGGTATTTTGTGATGGACAAAATCACCTACAGGTTTTTTTTTTCCAAAGCTTTTTAAAATTGTCCAATCGTTTAACATATATCTAAATTATTAATAATATTAATAATGATAATATCCGTACATCACGAAACATTTTATGCGTAGGTTTGTGAGGCTAAGGCGTGCCAACTAGATTGTTTTGTTTTCGGTGGTTTCGGATTTCGCTGAAATCGAAACCGAACCCTTTTTATTGTATAAATAACCACATCGTTTTTTCCAGAATAGCATTTACTATACAACTCGAATTATAAACACAACTCTTTCCTTCAATAACAAACGATCCTTGAAAACTTTCACAATATATGTTGTTTTTTAAAAATAAACTTTAACACCAGTCCAATAATATAATAAAATAAAGTAAGAGAAATTTTGCTTTTCTTTTCTCGTAAAAATGGTTTAAAAAATGAAATTATCTATTTTCCTTTGTTTATCGTTCTTTTCTTTTTTTTTTTTTGTTTGTCGTTTGTTTGATTCACAACTCATCAAACCATCAACTATTATTTCGTCTTGAATAATATTTGTTGACCTTAAATATATGGCTAAGAAAATAGTCTGGGTGGAGGTCAACGATAAAATTTCTAAAATAGGGTTTAATTATTTAAACGTTTTTACCGTGCAGGTCTTCTTCAAGGACAAGACAAGGACAATTAACAATAAATTAATAAAACCAAATAACGTAAAATATAGAGATTACGATATTGAAGTATACCGTTATTACATTATATTCCAATGTAGTAGCTCATATCGTCCCTGCCATCGCAAAGTATCGAATGTGAAAAAAACACAGTTTTCGTTTTCGACTTATATCAGTTGCTTTGGGATTGATAATTGATACAATTCGTATAGAGGCATCTATCAGTCACAAAAACAATGTAAAACGAATGTCATTGGTTTGACTATAGGCACTATTTTTTATTGAACCTTGAAACTGTTTTTATTTTTTTTAATTCTCCTCAAAAGTACCGATTTTCACATTCGATAGTTGGAAATGACAGGGATAATATGTTTCAAACAATAACTTTTATTTTTTTTTGTGATTCGAATCATTTATTCTTTGTTTCTTCCTTTTACTACAATAGAATTATCTCTATACTTTACTTTATTTATTACAATTTTTAAATTGTTTGTATTTTGTCTATCCATCCCTAAAGAAGACCTACCTATGTGCGTCGAAACGTTTCCGTTGGTTTATACACAATTTCCACACAAACTTTTATGGTGTTATGGCTAATCGGACGATGCCACAGTGGGAATCTAAACTTTGCATATCCAGGCTTAATTCGGATAGGGATTTTTAACAAGTACCTGACATCGTACAGGATCGGGATCCCCGTTTAACGTCCCTTCCGAAGGACGGCATAACCAAAGATTTTTTACTCCCTTTAAAGAATCCTAGGGCCACCTGACGGTCTAGGCGATCTTGTATCTAGTAGGTTGTTATGCTAACCACTTGACCACTGGGTAAAACGTTGTTCTCAAATAAATAGTCAAACTCTATTTAACAAATTCTTAAACTGACCTGCACCCGGATCATTTTATTATCAGTACTTATTTTGGTTTGTTACTATTTATTCCTAGATAGATAGCATTCTATAGAAATCGCTATTTACAGAAAAAATAAAAAGGAAATTCAAATAAGAAATAATTTACCTTATTTAGGTCCAATTATCGTTGAAATATCTAATAGCGAACTGGAGGTAGTGAAGACCATACAAGGCTTCTTCTTACGACGTCGAACCATTACTTCTATTTGTGTAGGTCAACACCATAAAACCAACCGTCATACTTCTTCATGATAGACCCATCATTATGTTTTAATTGCAAGAAACCTCTAACTATGAAACGAATTCCGCAATCCCATCTATGGTTATTTGCTGTAACCTATTTTGTCAATAAGATTAAATATGGTTGGAAAAAAAATCCATTTTTTTATGACTAACTGTTCTGCAAAGTTATATTGAACAATAAGAAGTTTTAAAAAAATATACTTTTTATGTTTATAATAATATATTTGTATGGAAAGAATCTCGGGTATTATGTGTAAGAAAAAGCTGACATACACTGACAAAAACACTGAATGAACAATCATGGATAGACCAAATAAATATTCTACTATTTCATCAAGAATGTGACCACTACAACTTGGACTAAAGAAGTAAGAAAAGTTTTAGAAATGTTAGATATCACAGAAGTGTAAAAATCAGACGTTTGAGCGAAGTGAATTTGGGAGGAAAGTGAAAAATTTGGAAGAGTTTCAGGATGAAGACCAGAGAAGGATGAACGAACTTGGACAAAGGATCAAAGGCAATATGCCAGTGAACGCGTAAAGGAATATTGAAGACAAAGGAAACTCCTCCAGAGGAAAGTAAATAAATAAAGTTGTCACATGATCCGAGGTGGTCAATATGAAATGATAAATACATTTCTATTTTTTTTGGTGAAAGTAGTAGTTTCATGAGACATTATCTTATGAATTAAATTAATAGGGTATCCCTCTTATACCTCTTTAGTACGTTTCTTCAAAACTAGACATTTCGACTGTTGAAATTTCATTATATAATACTTTTTCCCAAAATTTCTTGGCATGAAACTAAATTTCGCTAGCAATTTTCTTTTAAATAAGCTGTTTGTTTTAATTTATAAATTGAATAGTTTATGATTAATTTACTCACTCACTCCTTGGCACTAAGGCCCTACAAAGACCTGGACCTCATCCACCACTGCCTGCCAATCACTCCGGTCCATAGAAAGTCTTCTCCAATGTCTGATTTCCAGCTGGTGAAGATCGGCCTCCACATCATCTAGTCATCTAGTACGGTGCCTTCCCTTTGGGTCTTCTACCACCGAACTTCCCAAACAACTGTCATCTAGGCATTCTTGTTTCCGGCATGCTCATCATCTGGCCCAACCATCTCAATCGAGCTCTTTTCGAAAGACACTAAGTCTGGTTGTCCGTAAAGTTGTCGGAGTTCTACGTTATTAGGGATCCTCCATGCTCTTTGGTTATAGATGGGTCCATAAATCCGCCGCAGTATTTTTCTCTCTCAGACATTCACCATTCATTCTTCAGTTGGTCATGAAATATGCACATTTGGAATAATACCCGATATTCATGTACAACATAGAGGATGCTATAGATAATCTGCCTTTCCATTTTTAAAACTCTTCGACTATAAATGCTAGTTTAACAAATTATAATAAACCTTACAGGATCTTAAGTGGGTAGACTGAAATTAATTAGGGCCGCGCTAGATTTTCAACAGCCGGAGTAATCCTTTCGCCACTTGAAATCTGGAATTTACTATGAAAAGTGGGTGTTTTTTACGGATTAACTTAGGAAATGAGATTTTAAGACTCATTATTATTAGTTTTAAAAACCATTAGTACTATTAAAAATAAACAGGAGCGGGGTAGCATAGTGAGTAGATTGCTGGGATTCGCCTAGCCTCTATGAAGTGTGTATTGGTAAGAAAAACCTGAATTTGAACGCGATCACGGACAAATCATTTCCTTGTACAATCGTTGTCCTAAAAACGGTAAGTTTTCTACCATGAACTGAGCCCAAAACCACATATACGTTGTAGTGGAAGTAGTAGTAATTTTCTATTGTTATTACTTTTATAGTAATAGTTAGAGGAGAATGAAGAATTATTAATAAAGATAATTACTGAAAGCTTCTTCGATAGGTGCCTTGTGAAGAGCTTTTTTAATGTGAAAATTTAAAAGTCATATTTTTACACAATCAATAATTGGATTCTGAGCAGGTAGTGCAAGGGATCTCACCAAGGAAAAGGAGAGATCGTAAGCAGGACGGCAGAGAATCAAGACTTGGCACTTACATATGACGATACGGGGCATATTCTTATAACCGTTAACAGCATATTATAGAAGTCAAGTTATTTTATCTAGTGCCAAAGGATTTTATTTATCTAAATAACTCCCAGTCAATCAACCGCGTACACCTTGGTATTGTATTGGATCTGTATTGTAATCAATAACTATACAGTGTTACTGTACTTCAATTTAACGATCTCAGGGTAGCAAACTATGCTAGTATTTAAAAATGATCAGATCAACGGATCTTAACTTTCTTTGGTATCATTGATTGGGCATGTGAAGGCAGCACAGCAATACTTATTTTGTAGATAAACTACAAATCAATGAAAACTCATTATTATGTACATAATAAATAAGCAATCAAAAGTCTAAAGAATTGTTCAATAATGTTCCTTTAGACTCTTCCTCACCCTGGATGACTGATTCAGTAATGAGGAAATGAACGCCCGTTAGTGATCGGAAGAAGTGAGGGAGAAAGGGCGGCCTTCACAAGTCGATAACCCCTGGCTATAGCTTGTAGCGCAACTATTTACAATAGCTTAAATCTCATTCCTATTCATAGATTATAACTATTTATTTAATAATTAATAATAAAATTCTTAAAATGAAATCCGACACGAATTAGTCCACGAGGACGTACCTATTTAAAATTCTAAATAAAACAAAAAAATAAGTCGTATGGAACATCATGCAGTAGGCAAATTCCCAAAACAAAGTCTTAAGTCTCCAAAACAGTGAAACAAAAACAATGATTCGCAGTTTTGCATGTTCCGGCATCATCACAACGAAATCTCATCAAAGAAAGCAAACTGAAACACATCTCGTAAAGAGTACATCGAATCCAATAAAGAGTATATGGCATCGCTAAGACTCGGGATCTTCCATTTTATGTACACTCCTTAGGACGGAGTATTTTAAAAAATCTTCCATTTAAAAAAATCCTAAGGCTACCTAGTGGTATGCTAAACCCCGAACAGATAATTAAGTTTAAAAGCATCTTCACTCGCTACAAGGGGCGACCAGTGGTTTAGTGGTTAGCATAACAACCAACTAGGTACAAGATCGCGGGTTCGTGACCGTCAGGGGGCCCTAGGATTCTTTAAAGTAAATTAAAAAATCCTTGGTTATGCCGTCCTTCGGAAGGGACGTTAAACTGGGGTCCCGAGCCTTTCAGATGTCAGGTACCCGTTAAAAAATCCCATCCTAATTAAACCTGGATAGACATAATTTAGAGCTCCCAATGTAGCATCGTCCGATTAGCCATAGCAGCATAAGGTGACGTTAAACGAACAAACAAAACACTAGCTACAAAAATGATGTGTCGTTTTTCAAGTAATTGAGAACTATGAAACGCAGGTCAACCCACGACAGACAGAATTCAAATATTCTTCTAGAGCTTCCTTCAAACCTTGGTATAGAGTTATGTACTTGATCCATTATGTAATCCTTTTTGTTTTATAACCTTCCCTCATGACATAATGAATAGAAGTGTCTTCTTCTTGTCTTAGATAAAAAGAACTAACAAATAGTATAGTGTAAAAGAGAGTAAACTACATCTCTGGCACTTATAATTTATGTGTTAAACTAAAGGTCTTTAGTTGGTACTGAATCTGGAATGCAACTAATATCCATAGGAGAACTTACAGAGGACAATAAAACAGTTAAACTGAATATTTTTTGTCAGGGTGGGTTCAATACGCTCCAACAGCCTTCGTTTGACGGTTCAATGCCTCACTGGGTTTTAAGACTGAGCATTTCTTCTTGGTGTGACACGACTCAGTTGTTAACAAACAGAGTTCCGTGTTTTCTGGCCGTATTTCACGAAAATAAATAAGCTTATTTATGAAAATTTGATCCATTGCCTAGGCGTTCTGTTTACAAAATAACATTCTAGAAATTTGGAAGAACTGGGGTTTTTGTTCTCACTCGAAGGCTATTCTTTTTACTCTTGCTATTTTACACATATACACTTATCTGCATCCTCGGTGATTAAGTTTTAAGTCGAATTTGGTCCAGAGAGAATCAACTGTATTGAGGGAAGCCGAACCGTGTTATTCTCGTAGTTTTTGGCTTGAAATGGAGATGAAATATAAGCGACTAGCTTTTGCCCACGGCTTTGCTCGCGTGGAATTTGTTCTGCCACATAAAGTTTCGTGACAGTTCATTTTAAATAAATAATTTAATTTTTTTAACTATAAGTTACTCGTGCATCCGAAATTTCCGATGTCCACCTTCAAAACTGACGGATTCCATACAATCTTGGAATCCCTATTATATTAAGTGAGAAACCCTTTGGGTTACAGTTTTATATAAACTTCACCTGTGTGGTGTGTTGATATAAAATAGCCTATGTCCTTCCCCAGCGTTGAGATTATCCATATCAAATTTCATCACAGACGGATCAGCACAGCTATGAAACATACATTGACACTGATCAATAAACGGGACGGACAGAAGTTTAGTGTTGTTCGTGTCAGGAAAGGATTAGTATGTAATGTTATTTAATCTATTAACAAGGATTACTCAATATAACGATTTCAGTTTAAACAATGCTGAAGCGCCTGCAGCATTACCAGAATTCCTTCCTTAGGAAGATCATAAGTGGCACATCCCTCAAGGGGAACACTTAACACCACCATTCGGGAGGAGCTTCGGCTTCCCTCAGTGGCCGAGTACATAGGTTGGAGGCACATAAAATTTTTTGATGGACACAAACATCAGCGTGTGCGAACCCCCTATTTATGGACTTAAAACCACCCCCCAGACCTGGGAGATGGCACGGCAGTGTTCCCTTGGTCGATGTGCTTACATTTGATCTAGGGATGGGGTACGTACTCCCTTTCCCTTATCCTTCCTTCCTTGTCCTTCTCCCTTCCTCCCCATTCTTCTTTTTACAACTATTTCTTGATCCCGCTAAACGGTCCCTCCCTGTTTTGTATTGTATATCGTCAGGGGCCTTGAGCCGGTTCGAGAAAAAACCCGCCTTCAGCGGACTCAGCCCATTGTAACGCCTTAAAATACCGAAAGGTAACAGAAGGCTTTTGTTCATATAAAATCATTTGCGGGTATTTATTGTAAATTTGTATTTATATTGTAAATATAATCTTGGAGGATGTGAAAAAAACCAACGGTTTCATATGGCAGCAGCGAGAAGTGAGCTGTTTCTTGATTTGTTTTATTCAGCGAAAATATGTAGATTTTGCGAGTAAGAAACACGTGAGCAAGCATTCAAACTTTGCCCCCCTTTTTCGCCTCCTTAGGGATAGAATTTCGGAAAATCCTTTCTTATCGGATGCCTACGTCAGACAAAGAACGCACCCTCCAAGTTTCAGGTCTCTACGATCAGCGGTTTAGGCTGTGCGGTGATTCGTCAGTCAGTCAGTCATTCAGGACACATAAAATGCCATGTGTCTTGATATCTCCTTTTCAAGCCAATCTCTGACTGATCCCCTTATTCACAATGAAAATAATACGAATCCACTTCTCTAAGTACATGAAACTCATTTTGGAGGAAATTCGAATTAACTACTCATTTACCGGGGCTAAAGATATATGTATACGCTTTACACTCGTTCACAAGTGCGTTTGAGGATTAAGAATTCTGTAGGACAAAGCTTGCTCAAGAAATTAAGCATACTTGTTTGCTGTTTGTGTAGCAAGTTTTTTGAATGAGAATACTCTTGTAATTTGTATCTCAATGGTAATAATGTCCGTCTTGAGCGCTTGCTTTACCGAAGTGCCCTGTTATTTTGGCTGTGTTTTTAGTTATAATTAAATAAAATAAATGTAAATATGGAAAGACAACTGTACAAATGTAAATGTTAGAGCCCTCAGTTGCTGTGTCAAAGGTCCAGGGTTCAAATCCGGATATAGCAGATAATTTATTTAATGTTAACAGCCGGGGATGATTCTCAAGCAGACTCTATAAAGTGGGGACCTAGAATAGGGGGAAACCTTACGGTTGAGAGTGATTTTGGACAAATCATCTCCTTGCATAACTGTTGCTCTGGAAAAAATACAGTCTGTACCAGGCACTGTTCCTAAGGCTCGTCGTACTTTTAATTTAATTAATTTAATTTTTTTAAATAGTTTTACAGTTTAGATTAATTTGGGAGCCTAGTGGGTCATTGAGGGAGCACTGAGTTGCCATGCTGGTAATCCCACTGCTAGCAAGATTTTTATTTAGTCTGTTTGCGGCCGAAGGTGGATCATATGGGATCTATGACCCTCCTGGTGCTCACCCAGCATCTATAAAGTGGATACAGTACAGTCTCTACATACATTGAACCCCAGACCCGTTCACGGGTTGGAGGTTTTTTTAGATTAATGTACTTTGTGTTATTACGAGTAACAATAAAGGGTGGTTATTAAAACGTAAAAATAAAAAATACTTTAAAGGAACTTTAAATAACGTTTAATTAGGCATTGATATGCCTTATTACATTGTTACATCGTTAATGCTTTTTTGGAAACAACTTTTAATAATGTCACATTTTAATAATTGCATTTTAATGTTAATAAAATCGATGCTTCTTATTGGCAGTTATGCAGGGTGACTTTGGACGACTATGACACCAAGATCTTCAGTATTGCACGTGCAATTGGATATATGCAATCAGTTTTATACAAAAAAGTTAATAAGGTTTCGAACAACTTATGGACCATAGGTCAGATATTACTAGAAGAACCGTGGAAGGATGGTACGTTAGGTTTTACTCAACCCATTTTAGACAATGAAACATCAGCGAAACCCAAGAGATGAGGCTAACTACATTTTAATGTTATTTCTGTCGCGTGGGAAAAAAACCTTAAATGAAATGTAATTCACCTTCCGAACTCAATAGCAGATAACCGTTACTCGCAACAATTTCTTTTCTTGAAGATGGAAAACAACACAGTGAATATTAAAAATGTATTAGCATATTTCTTTCTGACGTTTGAGAAACATAAACAGTTCCAGCCAAGTAAATTTGCTATTATGACCTTAAAGAGCAATAGATTAAACTATGCATATATTAATTTAACCTTTTTTTGTAATTAGTCTATCTTTGGGGCGAAGGGATTTTCTGTTTTGTTTATTCTATTGTATTATAGAAGGGTTTGTATTCAGTACATGGTAGTCTGCACTGTTTCTAGGACAACGGTTATGCAGGGAGGTGATTTGTCTGAGATCACCGCCAGGTTTCCCTATTATGAGCACCCACCGTGTAGAGACTAGGTGAGTCCAACCTCGGCTGTTAACAGACTAAATTATTTATCTGCCATAGCCAGATTATCAGATAAGATGGAGAATAGCTGCAGAGGATCGCTTTGAGTGGAGGAGAATCGTTGAGGAGGCCAAGGTTCTTCAGGGGTCCTAGCGCCGTCAGAGATAGATATATATTTTTCATGGATTAGTTTACTAAAAATATTATATAACATATTGTAAACTGGTTGGAAGGCCATTTTTCAGTTGCCAACGTTTTCATCGAAAGAGGCTACGGTAAAGGGGTTCCAAAATACTATTGTCTTCAGATCAAGTCTTTTTTACATAACCCATTTTTGGTAGTATGTAGTTTAGGGATTACATGTTTGGTAGGTTTGTTAATTCCGAAATCTTCATACTGCATTAAACACTATTGTGAACCTCATAAAAAGACAATTTCTCATTATTTGATATACTGTTTTAATGTTTTGGGGGCAGTTTTCGCCATCAGAATCGTTACTCAGGCAGGTTATTATTTTAATAAGTTTAAAGCAAAATAACAAAGAGTAGTTCACAAACTAGCTACCATTCAATCTGACAGCAAATCTGCTTATACAGAGGGATCTTGTGCTGGAATAGTTCTCTATCTCCAATAAGCAAAGTATTGAAGGCGTTGTGAAGACTATCCTATCATGCAAACCAGTGTACTTTCAGTTTTAAATGAAGCGTTATGTCTGGGGTAGAATATTTCATGAAAAAACGAAAATCTAAGAAGTGTGACTCGTTGCCTTTCTTGGTTATTTTCAATGCCAACAACGGTCAATATCTCCAACGTTTAAGAAAACATGTGGTTGAAATATAATCTTAGTGCTCCAGTGAGCTAATCCATACATACAAAAACAACAAAAACAAACAAAGCTAGGAGAAATTCCTTATCGCTAGATCAGCTCTTTTCTTTTCCGCTTTATATTATTTTCCCATGAATAATCCACTATCTTGTATAGAAAATACCGGAGGCCAATAGTCGTGCCGATGTGTGAATTTTACGAGTAGTCTCTTATTCATTCTGTTTTAACATCAATCGATGGGCCTAGCGATCTCAAGCTGGGATCCCATTTTATTATTTAAATATTATCCAGATCAAAAATTCTGACTTTTCCTAGAGATCATTGTTTGGGCATTGAAGTCAATATAGCAATTCATCGAATCAAAATAAGATATTCTGTTTCTTTTTCGTTTTCTATTATTTTCCCATGTATAATCTACTATCTTGTATAGAAAAATTCATGAGGTCGAGGTGTGAATTTAACGAATTGGATCTTTACTTAGTTTCATTCGATTTTAACCCCAACCTAGTTTGGCCCGGCCAGCTAATTCATCTAGGTGTTCTTGAGAAGCATCAGTAATGCAGCGAAAAGGGTTTCTTTAAGCCGTGTGGTATCACTATTTATAGTTAAAGAAAGGAACCAAGACGTTGCCCTGAGGAACTTCTCAATAAATGAAATAAAATAGAAGGCACAAGTGTTCTATATCATTTAGGATAAAATCTGTCCAGTACATTCGTTTTGTGTTAACATTTCTCTTCTGTTTTTACAAATGAGGAATGGAATAAGAGCACCTCAATAAAATGTAAAAAAAAAAGATTCTGGTTTTTATCCAGAAAGTGATTGCAACTAATTGGCATTCCATTTAGCTGAGAACGGGGGAAGGAGGACAGTGAGACCCGCTTAATTGAACATGGAGTTCTCTCATAAAACCAAAGCGACATTAAACTGAATCTTTACGGTTGATATTATTTTCCATTTCCTTTACTAATCAATTGGACATTCAATACATTCACCGTTAGGGAACGCTCGCTTGTAATTATCTGTTATTTATAAAGCTGTGTTCTCTAATATTATATTGGTTTCTCTAATAGTTCCTGGGCTCACCCAGCCTCTAAACAGTAGGCACCCAATAAGGGGGAACTATCTGGCGGTTGAGCGTGATCTAGGAGAAATCACCCCCAACCGTTGTCCTAGAAACAGTACAGTATCTACCATGTACTGTACCCCAGACCGTTTACGGGTTGTAGTGGTACAGGTTTTTTCCCTGAAATATTCCTCAGAAGCAAAAGGTTCTAAAAACACAGCCTCACGACCACTTTTCTCATTGTAATTTATTCTTAAAATGTTCTTCCCATTATTGGGCTTCAGCGTTGATTCGATTTTTTTTTTGTTTCCTCAGATTAAGGATTCCTTCAGCCAACCATCTTAATAAAAGATTTCTTTAATTTGTCAGCTCCATCTTCCTCTCAAATATTATAGGATTAGAATATTAGAATAGAATGTAATAGGATAGAAAAATAATTTTATTCTGCGACCAGGTCCCTTAAGAATAACAGAAGTGAACAAAATTAAATAAATATATTTAATATTAAACGATATATCAATTACAACTCTCGTACAGATAGTAAGATAAAGAATTCCTAAATTAAGGTAGATCATTGACATCATGGCTGATTTGAGTCGTCTGTTTTGTTTCTTATTAATTTAACAATCTACAGAATTGGAACAACAAAGCTGCCTTTGTTGTTGGTCAATGATCTTTTGGACCAGAACTTTTTAATGATTAAATTATCAAATTTAAATCCTTCATAATTGATTTCATGATTTCATTTCACATAAAAAAAATTGTTTGAAGCCGTCTTACGTTACGTCTGAAAAAAAAAACACAACCGAATGCACATTAAAAAAAGGAATTTTAGTAACCATTTCCACCATTTTAATTAAATCTAATATATTTTATTACATTTTAAATTTACCATACTGATATTTAAATCACGTGAAGCATCATTACCAACATAATTGGATTTTAATTTTAATGTGATATTTAAATATTTTTATTTTGAAGAGAAAATTTAAAAATTATTTTTAACATTATTTTTTTTCTTGATCATCTGTGCTTGAAATCGTTTGTGCTAAAGAGTCTTTTTATTCGCTTCGGCGATACATATGCTGTTATTTAAACGATATTTAATTTTTTTTATTGGAATTCTCAATACTCCTAGTGATCCTTTACAGTGGCAAGATGTGAGATACACAGCTAATGCAATTAGTTGTGAATTTATAAGGCTCGGAAAGAGTTTCGATAAAACTGAAATATATCTCATGACACCTCAGGTAGTAACTGGTATAAATTCAAACATTTTACGACATTCTTAGATGTAGATGGACGGATAGACGTGAATATAGCGATGGCATGGGAAGTCGTGACGCCACCGCCATCTGCATAATATCCCATTCCCAGGGAAATACGTTTTAATTAGATCTCTGGCCAGCAGAGCAGGGGCACGCTTGTACTGACTTACCGTTAAGTCGACTTCTCTCTACAACTCTCAAGATAGCAGCTATTCCACTTACGCCATTAAAGGTCTAACGTGTGAAATTTCATCTAGTACCCATAAATCCTATTCTGTTCGAGAGAAACAGTATACAATAAAGCTCCTGGGTTCCCCCCTGTTATTTTACTCTCTAAAATATTCTTAAATACATTTTATTAAGCAAGCAAATTGCGTTATTAAATTTGATTCTCTATTTTACAACACATTATTTTTAATATCAACTCTCATGCAATTAGTTGTGTTGTAACTATCAAACCATCGAAATTCTCTCGTATTCAATCCTTATAATCCAAATTCTTCGTAAACTCCTCCATGCTGCTTACTGTGTTATGAACAAAGAGATCCATTAAGATCCTAATGCCCCATTAATTGCTGATTTGGCCCGAATCGGATATCAAGCAATTATTATCAAACTGTTTTTATTAACTACCAAACCCACTAGTTTAAAACCCAGCAACCTCTTCAATTCCTGATAATGCTCCAATGAGTCTGAAATGAGATGGCCTCGTAGCCTTTTAAGTTGAACAAGTTGAACTTGTTATTTGAGTACTATCACTGGGCAGTTTCTCTACTTGTCATGCCAAATGCGTCATTCCTGCCATTTACTAGTTGTATTTTTATAATACAGTTGTAAATTTCAATGAATAAGTTATAAAAAAAATAAAATTACCCCACTGTACAACGATCTCCATTTTTTTCGGTAAGGCATCTGTCGTGCACTATACATAAAAAATTGCCATCGCGAATTCGATATGTCCACCAAAAAAATAGGGAGACATGGTCACAAATGAAGATCATTATGATTGAAGCAACGTGAAGGGCAGCAACTTTTTTATTTTTTTATTTATCTGTATATATTTTTTTTTATTTAGTCTTTTATTTTACTTATTTTTTTTTTACTAGTCTTTTTAACAATTTTAAGAATTAATGAAGTTTTAAACGTGAAAACCTAGTCTGAATCAGCAATCTGCTCTCTCATAATCTACATATTGAGGCAATACAACCAACATATCACTCGACGCCAAGAGATAAATAATATAGATATAACACAACCATTTGAAAGAAAAATCAGTATTATTATTGTCGATTAACCATTTGACCTTGAATAAAATAAATTTATTAGAAACAAATCAGAAGCGAGTTATTCCAGGAATACAGAGGGATGAGTTGCTGTTCTGAATATTCACAGTTCAAATCCCTCTAGGGGGATTTGATTATTCTCATAAACTAATATTAATATTATTTATGAACTAATATTAATTATGATTATTAAGATAATATTAATTATTCTCATAACACCTATAGAAGGATCCTTTAGGATCAGCAGAGCCTACGGGAGCTCACGTACCCTCGATAAAGTCCTCTTTATTTGGAAAAACCACGAAGGTGAGCGTTTTTCAACCAAAAAACCTCCTTCCACAACCATTTCTCTAGAAACAGTACGGTCCCTACAATGTACTGAACCCAAGATCCTTTATGCATGAGTTATAGTGGTACAGGTATCTTTTATTAGCTTCGCCAGGATGTAGTAAGTGCTAATAGGGCATGTACCAAGGCATGTAATCTTTGAGACAATCGTATTCAGGAAATAAAGCATATTGAGAAAACAAATCTCCCTGTTTATCCTGAACTACCTCCAGGATAAAATGAGAGATTTTTTGTGAACAAAAAAATAATAGTTTAACTAAAAAACATGCTTTAATAGGAAACATAACTAAAAAGTAAAAAATAATTTTCCATAGGCTTAAGAATGATGAAAGAAAACATTTATTTTATCGTAAAAAAACGTAGAACGCTTTTAAGATATTTTCATAATGACTCTAATTATATCAATATCAGTCAGTCAAATATTTACAACAATTAACGTCAAGAAACTCCCATTTTTTAACGATAATATTAATTTTTTGCTCATTCCTGTATTCTTATTTTAAACTTACTGAACATTATTTTCTACCTTTTATTTTTCTTTCATATTAAAGTGCGTTTATAATTTTTGTTATAATATTTCTTATTTATCTATTGGATACAAATATAATATAAGGGCTGTTTGCAGACTTTTTTTTATTACTGCTAAACATGAAGAACAAGAGCTATTAATTTATATAAAATCTGATGCATCAATCTGAATGGAAGACTCTCTGATGGCGGTAAGATAAAATATCAGGGTGCTAAGAGGGTAAAGGGTAGTCCCAGTCGATTACTTGTTTCATCCCTCAACAAGAACATGTCGTTTCTTAATTAGTCTACTTTCTTTTGAAAGTATGAAGTATTGTTAACATAGTATAAACAGTGCTTAAGGTTAATATACTCTTGTAGGACCGATTAACAAGAACCTTTCTGTACCGATGGTGCCATGGTATCACAATTAGATAACTATCCCCAGAGTCAACGCCTGTGGAGTGTAGTGTGCCGTTATAGTTACGGTAGGATCCCGAATGAGGAACGTGAGGACAGACAAATCGGCTATGTTATATGATAATTGGCGAAGGTACTTGATCCAAACCATGGCGGCTCATCGCCCTGGCAACGCGCATTCCATCATGAACCAACACTTCTCTGGTCAACGGACTGTCTCTTTCCCTTTCGACCAATGGCCATCGTCCATTTCTTTTTTAGCAAATTAGTCTTAGTATTTTCGCTATTGTTATAGGCCCCTCAACTTCCTGCGGTCTCTACTTCTTTAACATCGAGGAAGCTCCATTTTACTTTTGTACAGTTCTTTCCCCCCTTTGTGGATTCCTAAACGTTTCGGAAAATAAAGTGGCGAGAAATAAATGTTGAACAAAACTCCGAATATCTAAAATTAAACACATTTTTCTAGCTTCAACAATTAGTTGACCCTATAAATACCTATATTTTTTAATATATCTTTAAAAATAGCCGGAAATAAATTTTTGGAGAAGTTCGCTCAGGTTCAAAACAAGGTGATGCTTAAAAATTAAAACGGTAATACATAACGAAAAAGGTTTGAATTTAAATATGAATAGTAAAATATCCGTGATTGGGTTTGCGGACGATTTGGTACTGTTGGGTGAAGGCGCGGCAACTATAAAGCTAAATGCAGAGGCGCTGATGAATGCAGGTAAGGAAACAGGGCTGGAAGTAAATTCGGATAGTACTAAGTATATCGTTAGTAGGAGAAAATGGAGAAATTTTGGTGATGTTGTTGTAGGAGAGAATAAGTTCTATGGTAACTTAAAAAATAATATCAAAAAGGAAATAAAGGCTAGATTGATGGCAGAATATTCTTGTTATTATTCGGTCCTGACATTACTAAGCTCGCGTCTTTTGGAATCTAAAAATCAGAATTTTATATAAAACCATCATCCTTCAAACTCTTCTTTACGGATGTGAAGCGTGGCCGCTAAAGCTGAAGGATAAACTACGTCTTAAGGTTTTAGAAAATTCCGTGTTGCGCAGAATATTCGGTTTAAAAAAGGGTGACAACGCTGGATAATTTAGGAGATTAAACAACGCGGAATTCTGAAGCACGCATCTGGTTAATATTATTTAAGCGATAGCGTCCCGGAGATTAAGATGTAAAGTTCCGGGTTTAGTAACGAACGAATTCCTAAGATGTTATAAGTGCTGTGCCGACTGGGAAGCGTATGAGGGGCCTAGGTGGGATGTTTGTGTGTAGAGTGATCTGCAGGGTTTGGGTTTGGGTGGTTAGGGGTGGTTGTCCGTGGACAGAAGTGTGGACATTAGTGATGATTGGTGAAGCAGGCATTGGTGGTATCGGGATAGAGTCTTCGGACTCGCTTAGTCTTATTATTAAACATTTTTTTAATATTCCTAGAAATAATGTTAATATTACTATCTCTTCAATACGGCCCAGGGTTAACACCTTGAAAACGAATGTGCTTGTGAAACTTTTTCTCTTTTTTAGACAGTATTGCAGTTGCTCTATTCGTTTACTGGAAAAAAAAATGATCAGTCGAAGAAGATCTACGTGTCAGATTGAACTCGATTTAATAGAGAATGCACTTGCCTTCTGAATGGAATTGAAAGAACTGAAAGAGGGCAATTGAACTTCATCGCTGGGGGAAAATAATGCGGTTGAAGAAACGAGGTGCTAGTCTTAAGGGAAATGATTGGGCTTTGATTGAGAGATATTACCCATTGTCTGCTGTTTTTATTGTTTCATAGTTTTTTTTTAATAAAGACTTGAGTTCAAGGGATTATCTGAAAGCAAGTGGAATCATCAATATAATCACTGGCGAAAATGTTTAAACTCATTATATGACGATGGAGTGTAGTTAAAAAAAAAAAGCACATTGCGTTCAACTGAAAAACGCATGACCGGAGCACCGTTAGAAACCAATGAAGTATCAAGAAAAAAAGACATCACAACCGGACATTCACAGTTCATTAGTAAGGGGTAAAAGGCAAATATTTATCAATCTATCAAATATTTATCGATAATAGATGTGGTAGAAAAATATTTTTGGTAAGTAAACCACCAATCGAGAGAAATGAAATAACTATCAACATCGCTTGCACGAAACACAACTCCAGTTTGTGAAATAAATGAAATATATTTTTTTTTTATTAAATAAGAAAGTCCAAATGTAGAGAAAATAAGATGAGAATGGTATGGTTATATAGACAAAATACAGAGAAAAAACAAAATTGGAGTGCTGAAGGAAGGAAACGGCGAGGAACACCACTAAAAAGATGAACAGAAGGAATTGAGGAAAGTGTGCATGGCCATGGCCTGAGGAAGGAAGATAAACATGATGGAACAAAATGGAATAAAGAATTATAGGAAATTTTTGGTTGAAGGTAACCTCAATTTGAACAAACCCGTAGGAAAAATTCTAAGATAATAATTCATTTTATTTGTATATAAAATTAAAACCATTTTCCATACCATATTTTTTTTGTAAATATATTTTATTATATATATATAAAATGAGTGTAAATGGAATGGCACCAGTATGAGTCGAAAAGAAGAAGGAATCCTCCTCCTACCCAGTGATTTTTTTAAATTTAAATATTTTGTTTTATTTTATTTTAAAATATGTACAAACTTTAAAACATTGGTGGGATAATCCCTTGCAATGAAAATGAGTTCACATTACAACGGTTTACTGATTAATATGTTTTTGTTATTGGTAAAATTTAAAAAACCAACAGAAAAGAGAGTACATAGGATTTACTTAAGACAAAATTTATGTATAACATAATACAAAATGCATATTATTACCCAGTGATTATGCCGCTAGGAAATGAGGGTTTCTTGTGGAGAAGCTACTTATTCGGAGAAGAAAGGCCAGGGAGAGAAAAGAGTGGAAGAGGATTGGTGAGGTCAAAAATCGTTAAATAAAAAAAAGCGCTGAGATCTTTAAACCTAAGCAGTTGCTAAATTTGTGCCTTGATCTCGTTTGTAAGTACATTCAAAATACACCGTAGTGAGTTTTAATTATAAATAAATAAAGAGGCTTAGCGACCCCGAAAGATGCCGATACCATCAATCTCTCCTTACAAACCTCTGTCGACGATCACACTTTACGCAATCTTCCCACTTAAATTTCTCTACATGTTTAAACATGTTTTAGTCCCTCCTAAAGCAATATCACCAAAAATTTTCTGTTACTAACCATATATTGAGCCTATGAGTTATAATTATAACAAATAATATTTGAAAGTTAATACCGAATTTGCTATTTACTTACTTAAATGGCGAAAAATGTAATTTTTGTTTCCTATTGTAAAAATATTAGAATGGATGCTATACAACTCTACCGCCACCGTACAATGAACTTGCAGTTACAGGAAGGTATAGATCTGCGGTCAACATTGCAGATACCGACCAGGAAACTCCTTAGCCATTAGGGAAAAAACAAAAAGTCGAAGAGGGCCTAAGAAAGATGCAGAAATTGCTCTTGTACGAAGGAAGAGCTCACGTATCGGTGGATGGCCACCGCGCAGGCGTGAGGAAGAGCAGGGCATCATTACTCTTCATCTAATCCACCATTTTCCGGGCCTTTCCAGATAATTCCCTTTTATAAGTTAAACATCAGGGCAACGGTGCCTCCGGTCGACCTCTAGCGGCTTCATTTAGTTAAGGTATTCCTCAGCGAGGAAAAAGTAACACAACGCTCATTATATTCTTGTAGATAAACTATCTTTGTGTATAATAAGATACTTTATAAGAACGAATCACCGATTTTATGACTTCTTAACACGTTTTTCACCTGTATGCAACGGCATCTTTGAACTAGATTTTCGGCCACTTCAAAGCATCGAGCATTAAATTGAAACTTTAGCACTCTTCTTCAGATTCAATGTTAGTTAATTCGATAATTTAATAAGTTTGTCTTATTATCCTGATCAGGGTCTTCACAATTAGCGACTTTTCATATTTGAACGATAGTGTCTTGTTTACTAAGAACTAAGGTATACATGGCTTAATATTTGAGATGTCCATGTCGCTATTTCAAAACAACAATGTCATAACTCAAAAACCTTTTTCAATAGAGGTATTTGAAATTCCAGTTAGTTTAATAACTAAAAATTCGGCATGTGGATACCAACGGCAAACAATAGTTTTGATGATGGTTGTTCGGTTAAATGATTTCGGGGATTCCTACCCGCTTTGACCACAAGAATGAGAGGGCAATCATATCTAAAATGAGATGGTCAGTAATACAAAAGCATTCAATATAAGGGAAAGGTGAGAGGCTAGAAGAGCGTGTATTATCCAGGCCCGAAGTGGATGCGGTTAGTTCTAAATAGATTCTCCATTAGCCTTCGGGTGAACGGTACGTTCCCGATCTGGGAGGATATTCCCCATTTTAGAACTACCGTCCATAAATTAGATGCTTCTGAAAGGGGCCACGGCGGCGTTCTAAGTCTTGGTTAAAATGAATAGACTTCAGTCTTTATGATCAGAGTTTCCACCAATTCAGGTGCCTCAATAAGTCTACCTTCATTAACCGTTACATCCATAAATATCACAAATAACTACAAAACTGACAAGTGAAAACAAATTTGATCCATAAGTTAGTAAATTTGTAATGTACACATGCTCCAACAATCAAATTGTAATACCGAAAGGCTTAGTCCGAGAGTGGAGTTTTACTCTTGGAGGGTGTTGAGTTGCTGTGCCCAAGGTCCCGTGTTCAAATCCAGCTGTGACAGATAATTTATTCAACCTGTTAACTGTAGAGGATGGATCCTGTCAGATCTCGAGACCCTCTTGGGGCTTACCTATCCTCTATAATGTTGGTTCCCCTAATAGGGGAAAACCTGGCGATTGAGCGTGATCCTGAACAAATCGCCTACCTGCACAACCGTTCTCCTAGAAACATTACAGTCTCTATCACGTCCTAAACCCAAGACTCTCAAGGGTTGTGGTGGTACAGTTTTTTTTCACTATTATTAAGGAATGTTGTGCCATTATGACAAGAAAATAATTCGATGAATGGTGGAAAAATAAAACAGGTGAACATTTGTTTCATTTTGAGTGTGAAATACTGCTTTCCAAAAATTATTCCTTTTTTCTTTTTTTTTTTTTTGGTTCAGCTGTTTAGGTTCTAAGAAGACTTAGGTTTCCAGATGTTGTGTACTCAAGATAAATTCGTCTTTTCAATTTATATTTTCAAAATCAGATACTAATTTATTGGTATATGCAAAATTAAAGATTTCTGATTATTATAAGGTTGTCATGAGGTATTCACATTGGATCCTTTTTTTTAAAGGATAAGTTAATATATAATATAAAGGACTGAAATGTGGTTATTTAAAAAAAAAAAATAGGCTTGTTCCAAATTCTACAATGTACAAGCATTAACAACAGCCCAAGAATAGCTCGACCCGAATGGTCATTTAACATTCAAATGACCCCGGAAATAGCGCAGTAGGGCGTAGACGGTGCTGCAGAAGAAGAGAAACCAATATGCTAATGTACTCCGGCCACTAGCAATACTGGATTTCGAGGTCGGGCACCGTGGGTGTACGCTGTGGTCTCCGGACCGTTCCTCCATTCCTGTGGTCATCCTCGGGATTCACTCGGACAGAACGAAACCAGAGGGTGGTCGCCCATCAGGATGCTTCTTGTCTTGATAGGAATGGTATTCAATCCCATGGTTGAAGGAAATGGTTAAAGGAACCAAAGATCCACAAAAAAATAATTATCTCAAGGTAAATAGACTAACATCAGGATTCCTTATCTAAATGTCTATCCATTTACTATATATTATATTATATATTACTTCATGCTGCTATGACTAATCGGACGATACTGTAGTAAGAGCCCGGAATTTTGCCTATCCAGCTATAATTAAGATAGAACCTTAAACGAGCACCACAGGGACTTCGGACCACCTGTTTACGTTCCCTCCAAATTACGTAATAACCGAGGTTTTTTAACCTCCCTTTGAAAAATCCTAGGGCAAACTACCGGGCTGTGAACCCGCGATGTTGAACTTAATAGGTTGTTACACTTACCACTACACCACTGCCACATTATCTATTAAATAATTAATCGGAGGGTGCTCCGATGCGTGTATTTCTGAGTGATAAAAAATGAATATTGTTCTAGAGAGAAAGTATTTGAGAGATTATAAAGTTATCTAGGTTTTCTCTATTTATAATTTGTTTGTTAAATCCTGTACATCTGTAACATCTGGTTGATTCCGATCGAAAACTACTTGCGAAGAATTTTTTTACTACGACGGGAGGCTATATAATGAAGTTTATTTTACATTAAAAAACGTATAAAATTCTTCGCCACTTTAAACTCTCTCTTAATAAAAACTCAAGTCTGTCAGCTTAACTAATATTTCAAGTGTTTCTTGTGGAGCTGATGATGTTAATGAATATTAAACTATTTTTTACACAGCAACATTAATTTGTTACACTTTTATTTTTAGTTTTTAATTTATGATTATAGAATTCTAGTAAACTAAGAGCCAATTTTGATATTAGTACGAATAGACATTTTTTTAGTGGTTTGGATTAATCGTATCATTTCGGAATGGTCTTTCGATTTGTTGTTATATAATCTATTAGACACAGCAAGAAACGGTATCAACTTTTTTCCCAGACTAAAATCAATTAATTCTGAAAAATTGAAAGTTAGTTATGGCTTATTGAAAATCGTCGCTGTTACTGTCATATTGCTGTCTTGGCAAAATGTGAAAAAAACTACTTGAAGGGGAATCATAGTTTCCTTGTAAGCATGGTCTTTTATATGATTTATGAGGTTTTATTTTTATTTTTACGATTAGAAACTAATTGATTTGTTATGGCGATGAAGAACGAATTGAAAACATCAAAGTTTGGTAACTTCTTTAATAGTAAAAATTTTAAAAAATAGACATTTTAAAACTGATATGGGCGATAACTAGCGACAGGCCACGTTCAGTACAAAAAACCTTGTGCTCATTTCAACCTTGTTCTAAATTTGTATTAAAAAAAAATTTAGTGACCGTCAAAAAAAAATCGACACTTGAAAATAAACCTTTTCTAGATGAATATTACTTTATAGTATGAAAAAAATAATACAATTTCTATGCATTATACCAATGCTAATTACATAACGTGTCATAATAATTTAATGCATTGATTGATTACATGCACAGACATATTTTTCTGCTTACTTACCTATAAACAGAAGAATATTTGATTACAAAGTAAGTAAGATGGCATTCAACCTTCAAATATAAATAGCTATTTTTAAAAAATACAAATAAGATTTTCCACAATGAATTACAAATCACTCAATTTCATCTATTAAATTCTAATATCATTTCAATCTAAATAATTTCAACCCCTTTCTGACAATTCAAGTTTTCCGTGAAGAGTAAACTAGCACATGTTTATTGGAAAAAATCAATAAACTGGAATAGCAAAACGCCAAACATAAATATTATAATTAAAAGACTGAAAGTATTCACAACTCAAATACTGTGCGCCTGAAACTGATCAATCAAGATTCATTTACTATCATTTACTCAAATGACTAGAATTTCAAAGAACCTGGAATAAGAAAGCCTCTCCTTTCCGCTAAACTATAAGTAGGCAAAATGACCTTTATTCTAGAAAAAAATAGTTTTGATTTTAGTGCGATAATTACATTTCATTATGTTTGTCTTTTTTTATGAAAGTCGTAGGAAGGGAGTAGCTCAGGACGTAAGGTGCTGAGGTACTGATCTGTAGCCCCTGGGTTAATGCCTGGCAGTGGCAGAAATGTGTTAAAAAAATTTCTTAACCCAGTGGGATCTGCAGATCTTCCTTGGGCTCTTTCAGTCTCTGACAGTGGGTAAATCGGTCCTTCATTGGGTGAAAGCCTGATGATCCGAGGTAAAAGGTGAAAGACTAATAATTTGTGGGATATGATAAGCATTATTGTTAATCATATCATTACTGGACTACTAGCAATATTCTCGGACTCAAAGTGGTTCCTATTCTGAGAATCACTCATCTATTACTTTTTAATCTATAAAATCTTTTCAATATTGTGAAAAAGAAAATTCATTTTTTGAGTTGAAAACAGCTAAATCACTATTCATGATTCTGCCAGCTGCTTTATAATCTGTAAGATCTCCGGATCCAATAACTTCAGCTTTCTCCTTTGCCAACGATTATAAAGGATCCCGGTATTCAGGTATAATGAGATGTATTATTTTACAGAAATGAGAAACCATTTTCGGTTCCGTTCAGATAGTTGTTTTTCTTATTAACTTTGTATCATATTTTTGATCACGGTTCGTTGAATTTTGTTTTGCATTAAGAATTTAGATACCAAAAAGGTTTATTTATTTATTCAATGGTAGCTAAACAATGACTCGGTCATGAAAACAAAATAAAGTTACAAACAGCATAGCTTCGATTATCCGAACCGGGTTTGGTTCGGATTATCAAAAGTTCGAATAATCGAAATTCACTTAAAACAAAAAAAACGCAAAAGAATCATTAAAATTGAATACAAAAAAATTTAATGTGTGGTACATATGTCTCGTAATCTGTGTAACAATGTCTAGTAACATAATGTCGCCTCATACTACTTTTTTTTTTAAATATATTTACTGAAATTTACAACTGTTTAATCGAATACATCAATTTAATAAAATGAAAGATTAATAATGTCCCGAGTTAGAAGCAAGTAGAGAACCTACCCAATAGTAATATTCGAATAATAAATTCAACTTCGTCACGAAGCCATCTTCATACTGCTATAATAATCGGCTTATAATATCCATAATTGAACATTTGGATAACTGACGTTCGGACAATCGCACTCTGCTATAGCTATTTTAAAAAATACAATATTTACTTGTTTTTTTTTATCTGGAAGATTGCATATGAATTATTATAATACGAAACTAATGAAAAGTCTCGATTACTAACTATAATAAGCAG
The DNA here is from genome assembly GCA_037127475.1 of Arma custos. Taxonomy (NCBI): domain Eukaryota; kingdom Metazoa; phylum Arthropoda; class Insecta; order Hemiptera; family Pentatomidae; genus Arma; species Arma custos. The sequence goes on along the minus strand of CM073762.1, from coordinate 56,301,641 downwards.
CCATGATGAACAACCTTTGCTTAAAAATTGGATTGGGTCGTCTGAACATTTATGTTAGTATATTTATAGATATAATTATTGCACAACTAGAATGAACATGGAATGGCTTTAATATAATAATTGCATTCTGTTATTGATGTGACTTGGTGATTGTGATTGATATGTACCAATTTATATACCATTGATTATAGTGCCCAATTCCTAATTATCCGAGATTTTGGTTATTGGGCTATAAATTTCAAGTAATATACTTCAATTAGATTCTGTATAGAACATTAATACCTAAACAGTGTATTGTTAATAAGCTGTTAACATATCTTTTAACATCCAGGTTATTTTTTTTATTATTTATTGGCCGATAGTGTTGAGAGTGGCTGAGTTGCCATGCCAAAGGCTCCAAGTTTCAAATCTAAGTAGGACAGGTAATTATTTAATTTGTTAGCGACCGGAGATGGGTAATATGGGACCTAGGACCCACCTGGGGCTCACCCAGCCTCTGTAAAGTGAGTATCCAAAATAAGGGGGGAAGCCTGGTGTTTGAATGTGGTCTAGCACAAACCACCTCCCTGCATCAACGTTTTTTTTTTGTTTTGTTTTTTACAGGCCGGTAGTAGTTATTCTATAAATTAAAATTGCAAAGCCAGTTGTTTTTATTTATATGTAATCGCTTTATCTCGCAAAGGGGATAGAGTAACACATTGATGCTCTATCACTGTCAGATCTCGTCTCAAGAGGAAGAGGCGTGGGAAGATAAGAGAATGGAGTTAGCGGACACGGACACACACCCACACACACACACACACACACACACACACACACACACACACACACACACACACACACACACACACATGCACGCATTTTTTTTTTTTTATCGAAAAGGCCGATGTAAGTGTAACGAGAGGTTTTGCCGGCCTGTGACTGGGTCAGGGGAACACATACGGCACCCCTCCTACTAGCCAGTATAAATTCCTCGACATAGCTAACGGTTCATTGAAATACCTGACACAATCAAGTTATATATCAATCCTGAATACTCAACCAACCTAATTACTTAACATAACTAACAAGACAGACGATTAGATTTCTCAAGGATTTGATAAATTTCTGGTGGTAAATCGTGAACGACCTTTATAACCAAGATACCAACATACCTAACGTTAGTGAAATTTAGGAAACGAGATGCCGGACATTCCCGAAGTCTTTTGAATCTAAGACTTGAATTGCAACGAAAAATTACATATTATGTAATTGAAAAAAATGTTCGTTGTACAAATCTGCAGCCACGGTGAGTAAGTTGGTAAGTCGACTTAAAATGAGAGTATTGTACTTGAGAATTTGAGTACTACCACTGGGTAGTTTCTCTACTTCTATTTTCATGCCAATGTAAACATTCATTATATTTACTTGATTTATTCTGTAATGCAATTGTTAATTTCATTAAATAGCTTTAAAAAAAAAGTTTACTTAGGGAAGCCGTCTTGAATCGTCTTGTAATCTTTGGATTGAAATAGAAATATAATAAAAACAATAAATATATATTTTTTCCTCATCCTCCATATTTATTTATATAATTTAAAGTCTATAAGAAGTAAGCCTAATAAAATAAAACTATAGAACCTTCCTTTACCATTAGGTATAATAAATCCATATCGAGGCAAAGCCTGACGACAGCCACTTATCCATTACGGGAATGACACGATTCCGATTCCCTCAGTACAATTATCTCATTTTGGAAATAAATCGACTTAATCACTTCTTGCCCAGCCCTGTAAACATATGAGTGAATAAATGATACAATTTACTTTAGTTTTATTCCGATAGTGTATTATTCACAATACATAGTAAAATATGATTTCAAATTGAGAGAGAAAATTGTTTGTCCTTGATTGAGTAACGTTTAGCGACTTCTGCACACTCATTCACACTTTTGCACGAAAGAAGAGAGGAAGAGTGCTGTACAACGGAGACTATTGAGCATTTTTTAAATATGATTTTTGAATTATTAATAAAATTTAAAATTTGTACTGTTCCAGAAATATTTACTTGAAGAAAATAAATGTTTAAGTAGAATTGCCTTAAAAAGCAAAATAAAGCATTCAAAATTTAATTTAAGTTTTAAATAAATAAAAATGAGCTAAACCTAAAAAAAAAAAATACTAACACAATATGAAATGGAAGTTAATATACGAGCTGGTGCCATATCACCTGTATGTAATACCTGTTTGTTGCCTAGATTTAATTAACTTACAATTAGTGGTACGATTTATTAAGGAGTAAATGATCTTTGACTTAGAGGCAATCATACCTTTGTAGAGAATAAATAATAAAACAAATTAACTTCTTCTAATATTAAGTTTAGTTATTTTTGTGACTTCATGAAATATTGTCACAATAAGTTCATCATTCCTTTGACATTATTTTATTATGAGCCCCAGAGCATAATTAAAATTACATTTTTTCTATTCTTTTGATTAATGATTAGACTTTAAATTTTAATTAAATTAAATTAAGATTAAGAAAATATTTTAAATTCATTTCCAATTAAATTCATTTTAAATTGATTTCGATATTAATTATCTGAGAAGTATCCACTTCTTCTAGTTATTTCATTTATAGCTTTTATTGAAGGTATAATATTCGGACACTATCCTAATTAAATGAATAAGGGTCAATACAACTAGAAAGCAGAAACAAATATTTAAAAAAATTACATTTCATTCGAACTTGGCTGTCTTCCCATACTATAGACCCCCTATGTCCTGAGGCTCTATCTGAATTTGAGATAATAAAAAACAATCATCTTAATTGGATTAATAAAAACGAAATGGTAACAGATAATTTCGAGAATCGGTTTGTTAAATAATAAACCAACGTATTCAAATATTAATATTTTATCACAGATATTTACCAGTATTGTTACCAGTGGATATTTTTAAAATCAGACGTCACCGTTTCAGACTACTTCAATAATTACTAAACAAACTCTCAAGGCTCCCAATTAATTAAAAAAGACTCATATAAATGACAATCATAATACCCATCTGCAGTTACGGAGAAGAGCTTTGAGGCTCCACTAAGCCATCGAATTCCTCTCGTATTCAATCCTTACAATACAACATTCTTCGTAAATTCGTCAATGTTCCTTACTTTCTTACGAACATAGTATTCCATAATGACATTAATATCCCATTTGTCGATGATTTGGCCCGAATCCGACATCAATCTTTTGATGACAACCTTTATTCCAACTCAAACCCACTACAATAGCGAACTCTTCAAGTTCTGATAATCCTCCGAGGCTTCTGAAAATAAGATGGCCTCGTGGCCTTTTAAGTCGAACTTGTTATTTGAGTACTATCACTGGGGTAGTTTCTGTACTTGTCTTTATTCATGTCATTATGTATCATTCCTGCCATTTACTTGTTGTATTTTTATAATACAGTTGTAAATTTCAATGAATAAATTATTTATAAAAAATAGACGTATTTTTAAAATTCTTTTTTAGTAGTTATTATGGATGTGGAAATTTTTCCTTTTCCCGTTGAATGCCCGCCATCAAAGCAGCTGGAAGACCTCCTAGAAAGATGGTTAAAGAAGCTATGAGTTCCAACACGCACGCGATAAGACAACTGAACTGATAACCATGAAATCTAGTTAACGTACCTTCAGTCAAAGTGTCTTAAACCAGAGGGAAAAAATAGGAAAAAAAACCTTCTACGTGAGTATCTTTTAATTAACCATCCTCTTTTACGGTGCAGTTAAGCTTCTAAAGAAATTTCCTCGCAAAAAAATTATACGAGAGAAGAAGAGCTTAGATAAAAATCCGTTTATAGAAAATTAAAAAAGAAGATGAGGAAGAAAAAAGAAGTTGAAAACAGTGAAAAAACCTGAAAGGATTAAATAATGAGGAAGACAGGACAGAGGACACACAGGACACAGAGGACACAGGGGACACACTAACTAGGTCAGTAGCAGGCAATCGACAAAAAATAAAAGCTCCATTCAGTATTTTCCTTTTCTTTTTTTTTTTTAATATCATTTTAGCATAAGAGTCTTCCCTATTAGCACCACACCAACAATGGCGGTAATTACCCTGAAGCTTCTGTTGGCATCCCAGCCCTTGCGTAGTCCTAACGCATACATACTTGTTACTATATATTTATATACTTACAAGCATATATTTTTATTTTTATTTCCTGTACAACTACAAACTACTTGGGATCATTAAGTGGAAGAGACTGTACTGTTTCTTGGACAAAGGTTGTGCAGGGAGGTAACTGTTTCTGTTCTATATAGATCAATTATCATATTAATAATATCAATAGATAAAATGAAGACTCTTATGCTAAAATGATATTATTGATTATGATAAAATATCATAATCAATAATATCATTTCTATATAGATCAATTATCAACCAATAATCAACTAATTGTAATTGGATAGAAAAACAATTTTATTCTGAGACCAGGCCACTTAGGAATAATGAATATGGACAATAATATTAGAATATACAGTGGATCTCAATGAAATTGATACACCCTGTAGAGCGAAAGAAAAACTTGAATGGTTATAAGAAAAAAGTCCAGAAATTCATCAACACATACTGTATATCCATATTTAATACGTACAAACTAAAAAAAAAATTAAAATATTCAACTTTGATTATTTAAAAAAATTAAGAAACAAAGTAGGAATAAGAATTTCACATCACAGTCAAAACGATACACTTCACTTCTTATTAATTTTTTAGTAGTATTAATTTAATCAAAAGAGTAGTATTAGTCTAGTTCAATACCTTGTAGGCGAGCTTTTATTTTCGACCACTTCTTTTAGTCTGTTTGGAATGGAGTCGACCAATTTTTTTGGTGAATTCTGGACTTATCTTGTTTCATTCTTCGAGGAGATTTTTTTAAACTCTTCTTTGCTAGATTTCTAGACTTCTTTGTCACATTAAGATCTGGTGACTTCGCTGGAGTTTTAATAACTTTGGGGGCAGTTATAAAGGAGCCATTCCTTAACTAACATGGCAGAATATTTGGGGTCATGTCATATCCTGTTAAAAACAAATATTGTCTTTGAGCCCCAGCTTTTCCGCACTTTGTTGAAAGTTTCCTTTTAAAATTTCTACGTAAACATGCTTGTGAACTATTCCATCTATAAAATGAAGATTTCCCACACTAGAAGTTGCCACACACCCTCACACCAAAACATAACCCCCCACCCCCATGTTTCACATTTGGGCATAGTTTTTTTTTCGCTATCTATTCTCCTGGCTTCCTCCACACCTAGCAACGTCAGACCCAACTATATCAAATTTACTTTCATCATCAAATATTACAGTTTTCCAAAACTCAGGGTCTTTCAGTAAATATTAATTTGCAAATTGCACCCTAACTTTATAATTTTTTTTACTGATGAAAGGTTTCTTCCGAGCTACTCGTCCATGAAATATATTTTTTCTTAGTACACGCCGCACTGTTTCTGCACTTACTGGCTTACCTAAGCGTTTAGATAGTTTAGATTCCGTGGCTATTTTGGGTGCACTCAAAGTGAATTTCTTCTAATTTCCCTGACGATCCAAGTCTCATCCCTATCAGTTAAAATTTTTCTAGTGCTTTAACTTTTTTTCTGGCAATGCGCTTTTCTTGAATCTCTCCACCATATGCTGGACAGTTGAAAGGTTTTTTTTTTAATAATTTCGGCTATTTAAGATTTCCCGTCATTAAAATGTTGAATAACCAACTCATGCTCTTTTAATGTTGTGTATGTGCCCATTTTCGTAAAAAATTAAAAAAAAAAAAGTCAGATTTTTTTCAACTCGCTTTGAAAAGATACAAACACTTTCGACACAAGAGTTTAACTAAAGTAAAATAAAGTAAAAAGGTAAACCAATATTGGGAAAACTAAAGTGTATCATTTTCATTGTGAGACAAGTAATCCTAAACAAATGTGTTTTATTTTTATTATTAAATCCTTGTTTATTTGTAAATGTTTATGTACAAAGTACATACTTCTTTTAGTGATTACAAGTTTCAGTTTAGTGATTACAATACATTTTTTTTTTTATGTAACATAATTTGAACTATTTATTTATTCAAAAACATCTATCAATATCCTGATGTATTACTAGTTTTGACTGGGAGCCACTGTACATCTGGCCAACAGGCTACATAACAAGAACCATATAGTGTTTACGTAAGTATTTGAAAAGCATGTTCTGGTTAAGAAAAAAATAAAAAATAAACGCACAAAAAATATATAAAAATAATATCATTATAAATAAAGATCATTAACATTAAGTCATTAGGTATTTCTGGTCGATATGTACTAATAATTATTACTTATTGGAGAGCATCTGTTTTAGTCAAATACTTGTTACTATTGATTTTTTATTGTAGTTTATCTTTATCCATAAAACAGTATCGGATCTTTATTAGGTTGATTTTTGCCATGTTTGTCTCTGTTCTATCAGTTATTTTTATTTTTTATCAACAGAATATATTCTATAAAAACGTTTCGCCTTCAAAAAGTTAATCTATATCAAGTAGAACCTTTTTTAAAATACCCAGTATCTCTTATAATATAATGCATTAGTAATTTGTGTAGCTTATAGTAAAGGTTGATATAAATGCAGAGTATTGTTACGGGCTACTGGCTGTAAAAATGAATAAACTTCTCCTAAATTTAAGATACCAATATTTATTAACAAAGTGACAAAAAGAATACAATGAAGTTACAACCAATTAAATTATTAAACTAATATAAATTTACAATAACAATATTCTCAATATTTATTATAATCTAGACTTATTTAATTACTAAAATAATATAAGATATTACTACTACGAAATAGCTTAACTATTTACATAAATTTGTACAAATACAATCAAATTACGCTAGAGGTTATAACTACAAATTAACACTTACAGTTCACTAACTAAAGTCCACCGACCGTAAGAATCTCCAAATATAACAAACTGACACACAGTAACAAACAGAAACAGTTTATTACACTCACAAACTGTCACAGTTCACTGATACACTTATTACTAGTTCATCACACTGTCCGATTTACTTCTACTGACTGCCTCGCGCCGAGAGGGTATTTAAATAGGCAATGCCGAACATTCTCGAAACACGGAGTGTGGGGTTCTGGGGCCTTCCAGAACAATCTTCTTAATATCTTCCGCCAAAGGCCTTAAGACGTTAATCCCTTCCGCCCGTCTTTCTCTATGTGACCATAACAATATCTTATGTGAAAAACACATTTTTCGTTCTCAATCTGTAGCGTTTGCTTAGAACTCATAATTGGTATAAAATTCACAAAGAGTCATCTAAACGGTGTTTAAGTATAAGAAGAATGTATAAAGGCATTGGTTATGTTAATCGATACACATTGATATGAATGAAACAGTTTTGTGAGTTTTTGAAAAATTGGTTTTTGTTTCGATATGTTAAGATGGATTATGGCTGAAGAAATATTCAGATACCGCTGTTAAAATTTTAAATTATAGATTACTCATTCTCCTTTAAACAAAACTATTCTTGAAACCTGTTGTAATCTGAGGGTGGACAAAGAATGATTGACAGCCCGCTGCCTGCTACTGGGCTTGAGGTATACGTGCCCTGACTCCGGACAAAAGCGACTGTTCTTTATTCCAGGTAATGGCGAAACCTGAAGAATCGCGGGAGGAACTGAATGCACAAAAGCCATGAACTAGATAACTTCTTACCTGGAAACAAAAACTTTGCAAAGCTATTCCCAAAATTAAAAGAAAAACAATCTATATGCGACCATCATACTTAGCCAAGGCTAAGGACACAAATAGGTCCGTCCTTAATCTCACGATGAAGTTTACAGGTTTTTGCGATTCTTCTGCAGTAAGTGTAAATTAATACTTGAACAGAAAAATATAATAAAAATTTAACCACTGACACTGACTATTACATATTATAGCCATTAATTATATATTAATTATAGCGTTACTTCAAAGTGCTTACTTTATGGTACTGTTAAAAAAAATTGTATTCTTCGGAAGTTGAATTTGAAAAGTTATTGAATAATAACCCAATAAAATCATCAAATCGAAATCTGAAAAGCAGTGAGTTTGGTTCAGACTTCAAATCGCTCGACTTAGCTCGATAGCTATTCTTCCTTCAAGCCAAATCCAAAAGTTTTTTTTAACATCTAAAGCCGCTTTTTTTTTTAACTTAATCTATATTAAATTTATTATGATTCACTCCAAAGTAGTTACCCACCTTTTCTAGTATAGAAGCGGAGCTGTGACTGTTTAAAAAGAACGCCAAAAGCAATAATGTTTGGTCCTACGATTTTTTGTGGACCCAAAAAAAAAAAATTAAAATCAGGTTAAAAAGTTCAAATTTGGTTTATCGTTTAAAAATCTGGTTCAAAACAATCGTTACATTAACATAATTATTTCAGTTGACAAATAGGCTACTTTTTTGTTATTTCTATTCATCCATCTTTATTATGAACTAGCGTATATAATTTCTCCGGAGGGACCATTCTATTAATGTGAAGGAAATGATATTGGGTTCGGACTGCAAATTCCAGATAGTGCTTATTCCTCGGTGTTGGATATTCACACCAGAATATCCGGGTTCTCTAAGATACGGAACAAGAAAATAGCTGGGCGAATCTACAATTTTGAGGAATAGAACGACTAAACTTAGTATGTAACTTTAAATATAAGACGTTTGTGCCTGGGACTTTTAAAGTACTGGATAGCAACCTCCTGAAGTATAAGATAGACTTTGTCTAATTGATAGATTGCACACTATATATATAATAAATATATCTATTTAATAGTTGAATAAAAGGTTGAAAAAAGGTGCTGGTATAACATCTGTCTTCTTCGGGTACCATATACTAATCCTGGGCGAGGGTGAGAGCTAGAGGAGGTCCCATGCTCGAGGTGAACATAAGTCAACTGTAGTCACAGATGAGATAAACCTAAACTCAAATCAGCAGAGTGCATTGGTTTAGTTCCAGGGATATGAACACCACAGATCCTTCTTTTATATAAGGCCTTTATCTCTAGAACCGAGCAACTTCGTTCCCCTAATATATGTCATTTGAAATAATTAATTCCGTATAAATTAAAGTGTTTTGTTTCAGGAAAGTAAATGACGCTGAATCAAACAAAATATACAATGTATGTATCATGAGAGCTATTAATTTTCTTCATCTATTCCTCCATTTTTTATTTTCAGGAAAGGGAATGTATGTACATTATATATAAAGCGATAAGGCGTGTCCTACACCATGTGTGGCGAAACTCTTCCCTAATAGTTAGGATTTATAAATGTGACAATTAGTCGACATCTTTGAAACAATATGATCTGTAATAATTCTAAAGAAGATGAGAGTTTGATCTTAGCACGGTATTATTCCCACATTAGTCCTGTTCCATCTGCCCACGACTGCAGTTTCTGCAGGGAGAGATTAATTACCAAGAACCGCAAGTGCAAAGGAGGTTAGTTATAAGGCTATTAGCAAATATAATTCTGAAAAACGTATAAGAGCGGAGGGGCTGGGAAGAGAAGCAGCCGCAGGTCATTGTTCCCCGCCCTGCCTCATCTTTCTATCTCTCTCTCTCTCTCTCTCTCTCTCTCTCTCATCTTTCTCCCTTCAAACGGGATAATTTTATTTACAGATATTATTAAGTGAAACTCCTCTTTGGTCGGCTACCAAGGAAACCGTTTTCTCGTCCACTTTTGTCAATCGAGTGAATGAGAGTGCATTTTACATTTATGCAAAGAAACTTGTTAATCAACTTGAAACTTCAAACTTGTTGACAAACTTGAAAACGTCTCATTTTAACATCCTAAAACTAACGAATCCAGTAAAATGCAGAACCCACTCTCATATTATATAATATTAAAGTATTATCATATAATATTAAAGTATTTCTAAGCCAGATTATATATATATATATATATATATATATATATATATATATATGTCAGAAATGATGAAACGTTGTCCACATCATCTTTTTCTTGGAATATTCCATTTACAACCTTTTGTCGCCCTCTAATTTGTGGCGTAAGTTCCCACTTATTACTTACTCCCCACTGAACCTGAATACTTCCCTACCTACTCACACCGTCTAGTTTCAATAATAATAATAATAAGGCTTAGAGTTATAGAAGTAGACTTGATGGCGATAGTTCTTTTCTTACAATCTTTGCTTACAAACTTCGGCCAAGGTTCACTACCCGAGCCCAAACCAGCCCGTTGGCGTTGGAAGGTTGATGGTTCTATTAATTCTGATTTTTAGATTTCGGGACAAATTACACGAGCTTAGTAATGTCGAGAGGAATTCCTGCCTTTGATCGCGCCTTTATTTCCTCATGAAATTCGTTTTTTCTAGTTGCCATAGACCCTAACAAATTAAACTCCTCAACAGGTTCTTACTTATTCCTTCCTACAACGATTTCCGTAATATTTCACCTTTTTCCGCTAATAACTATATACTTTGTCTTATCCGACTTTACTTCCAGTCCTGTTCCATTACCTGCAACCATCAACGTTTCTGTATTTAATATAGTTCCCACGTCTTCAACCCAAGCATGGAGATATTACTAAATTTTAATATTAATTAAGTGTTAAATTGTATAGTACAGGTGAAAGCGAATCACCTTGTTTTAAACCTGAGCGTACCACGAACTTCTCCCAAAAATAATTACCGAAAAACCTTATTTAAAGTTTCGCCCATAAACATCCTAACCAGACTTACTAATTTCTTTGGTCCTATACCTATACCCTGTCCAGTCAATACGTTGTACATTACCTGGCGGTAGATGGAATCATAAGTTTTTTTAATTGATATAAATTCCAGAAATATAGTATATTACTCACTAATGATAAATGCATTAGAAACCTGTTCACTCTAACAATAAATTTCAAAAATAAAGATCAAGGGGGAAAGGGGCTGTCAATTGCTGCGTGTAGGCATATAGTGTATAGTATGTTTTTATTTTTAAATATACCGTTAAATCAGCAAAAGCCTTCCACCACTTTTTTCCGGCCTATCATAATTTCATACTCTCTATCTATCTGGGTGACTTTTTCAAGCAGCGTTCTGGTTGAGCGAGTGACCGGTATATTACCATATGTGTCAGTGCGGTTGAGCGCTTACCCGAACGAGGTTAGCATGGTAGAGACAAAAAGAACTAAGTTTCTTCTACTCGATTATAGCCTAACGGTTAGCCGAAGTATTAAAATATTAAGGACCGACTGATGGGTAAGGCTTGAAGAAGGAAGATGTCACGCGCAGGTACCGAAGCGGAACCTTGGACATTGGCCCCATATCGGGTTTTTACTTGTACAGTTAGCTCCGAGTCCCATCCCCACCCCTGCGACTTTTCCTCCCTGGTCGGGGGTGGCTGCGATGCTCAAGGATACTCTCTCTTTCCATACAACTTGTCAAAGGTCCCGGGTTCAAATCTGGGCCCTGTGGGAACTATAGAGCATCCATAAATTGGCAGAAGAGATGATGATTGAAGCGTGATCTCGGACTAATCACCTACTTGCACAATCGTTATCCTCGGAACATTACAGACACTCTGTATGTACTGAACCCAAGACATTTCATGTGTACAGGTTTAAGAAAATTCGTGTAACCATTATTTAATTCTTTCTTTCTTTTTACTTTAGTAGATCTTTGCTCAACAGTATTTGGTATCACTTAGATCATTATTTGATATTTTTTTAATCATTTTTATCTCTATTCAATCAGTGATTTTTATTTAAATTGTCATTTTACAGACATAAAATATATTTTACGTAAACCTTTTGCCTTTATTTTAGTGTATTTTGTATTGGTATGGAACAGACATTGTAGAGTCTATATTGTTTATAGTACTGACTATAAGATGAAACCAAGATCCTTCTTGGTTTGTAGTGCTGTAGGTTATTTTTTTCTTAGTACTCATAAGAACGATAATAACAAGATTAATAAGAAGGCTAAGCGAATCGGAATGCTCGACACAGATACAACATCTGTTTACAAACCTCCCTCCACGGACCTAACCCAAAATCGTCAGATCACACTTAACGCAATCCTTCCACCTACGCTTCAGTCAGCTTACCCTTGGGACGTTTCCCAGTCGCCACGGCACAGCCCTCATTAACCTTAAAAACGATGGAATTTAATAAATTATGGCAAGCATATTCTCATCGTGTCAGAAAGGGGTTTAAATATTTTTCGAACCTCAGCCGTTTTGCTAGAATAGTTCTGAGAGGATGAGCTGCCATGTTCAAATTAAAGCGCACAGATTTTCATTAACAGCAATAAAAAATATATAGTGTATTTACTAAACGCCCCAACATAAGTAGTAAATCATCAAACCGAAAGACATTCCAAATTGTATCTAATTTAGTGTAGGTATCGATCGATGATAAAAGCAATTATAATGATAGCATTTGTGAGCTTTTACAAAACCCAACTGGTAATTTCACTTGACATATAAGATGATAGTTTGATGCCAAGACAAATATGGGATAGCTTTTGATGGGTTAGTTCTTGATAATTCATACTTCCCCTAACCACTGACCTAACTAATTTGATTATTAATGTTGATCAAAATATTAATTTTAATTTTGTAATTGACTTTTTAAAACTGAGAATATAGTTGAATTTTCAAAAGCAATAATGAATTTCATTCAATAAGTTATTTTCGTGATTTTCATTAAACATTCTATTTTCCAATTTATATATTATAGATAATCCGAAAAGTTTTGCAAATAGGAAAAAACAAAAACCAAAACATTAAAAATAAAGTCAATCAATCAATTGCGAAGACAACATGCGTGATGTTCTACAAATCGCAACTGATAATTTCACTTGCCATGTTCAGTTGCAAGTTTGATGGCAACTCTTCATTTTCACCCTACAAAGGAACGTCCACTCAACTCTAGCATTTATTTCCTTATAAAGGAAGAATATCCGGTGAAATTCCGAGAACTTGACGATGCTTCTTACTTAGCATAATACAGGGTTTCGTTCCAATCGGGAATCGTGGGAAATTCAACAGATCTCAATGATAGAGCTCTGATGCAGAGGGGAGAAGTGGATATCGTTCCTAAACTATTAAAAAAAATGTATTCATTGAAATTTACAACTGTATAGTAGTAATTTATTGAGTAAATATAATGGGACGGGGTAGAGGTAAGTAGAGAAACTACCCGAATAGCATATTTAACCTAGAAGGTCACGAGCCCATCTTCTTTTCAGAAACCTCAGAGGATTATCAGGAATTGAAGAAGTAAGTGGTAAACTGGTGGGTGTGAGTGAGAATAAAGTTTGTCATTAAAAGATTGATACAGGTTCGGGCGAAATCAGTAACAAATGAGACGTTAAGGTCATTATGGATGACTTTGTTCGTAAAAAAGTAAGAAGTATTGAGGATTTTGGATTCATACGAGAGGAATTCGATGGCTCAGTGGAGCCCTAAAGCTCTATTCCATACGTCCAGATGGGTCCTATGATTGTCATGTACACCAGTCTTTTGTAATTAGCTGGAAGCTTTTCCTTAACTTAATATTAATTTGTATATATTTAATACTAGCTTTTGCCCGCGGCTTCGCTCGCATAGAATTCGGACTACCACATAAAGTTTCTTGACAGTGCTTTTTAACAATAATTTAAAATAATAAATAATTTAATTATTTAAATAATTTAATTTTTTTCACTATAGGTTACTCGTACAAAATTTCAGATGTCTAACTTCAAAACTGACGGATTCCATACTACCTTTGAACCCTTATTATATTATGGGTGGAATTATCCAAATTTCTTTCTTAAATCATACAAAGGACCTATCTGCAAATTTCAAGATGCCAAATTCCTGATTTGCCTTTAATTATGTACTATAATGGATTCTCCATAGTTCCTATAAAACTGTCGGGGAGGGGGCACCTACCCCCGTGCGCTCCCCCCAAAATCCGCGCTTGCTATAGCCCATGTGTTATTCTGATGTATAACCTATATTACTGTAAAGTTTCATCCAAATCCGTTCAGCAGTTTATGCGTGAAAGAGAGACAAACATACAAGCTTTCACATTTATAATATTAGTAAGATTAGTAGTATATCAAAACAAATAGTTTCACTCTTGTTCTTTCTGATATTTTAACAACTATGATCATGTTATTTTCCTTTAATTATGTACTGTAATGGATTCTCCACAGTTCCTATAAAAGTGTCAGGGGGGCACCTGCCCCCGTGCGCCCCCCCCCAAAATCCGCGCTTGCTATAGCCCATGTGTTATTCTGATATATAACCTATATTACTGTAAAGTTTCATCCAAATCCGTTCAGTAGTTTATGCGTGAAAGAGAGACAAACATACAAACTTTCACATTTATAATATTAGTAAGATTAGTAGTATATCAAAACAAATAGTTTCACTCTTGTTCTTTCTAATATTTTAACAACTATGATCATGTTATTTTCCTTTAATTATGTACTGTAATGGATTCTCCACAGTTCCTATAAAACTGTCAGGGGGGCATCTGCCCCCGTGCGCCCCCCTAAATTCGCGCTTGCTATAGCCCATGTTTTATTCTGATATATAACCTATATTACTGTAAAGTTTCATCCAAATCCGTTCTGCAGTTTATGCGTGAAAGAGAGACAAACATACAAACTTTCACATTTATAATATTAGTAAGATTTTAAGTATAACATTTTACCGTAGAGGTAAATTATACAATATAGTCCTGTAGTTATTTATAAAAGTGTGAATTTCAGGTTACAAAGTACTCCAAGGGCTGTAATGATTCCCAAGAGAAGCAGTAAGCTTATTACAGTCCCTGCGAAAGGTCAAATACTGAGCTATTCATTGGCGAACGGTTTTTTCCATTTTCGCTTCATCATCAGGTCTTCATTTCGCAAAATCCTTTGTATCTTGGATGAAGAAGAGAAGAGAAGAGTGAATCGCTAGCACATTTTACCTCTCAATCGCTAGCTCCCGCATTTATAATATTGCGGTTCAATCTAAATGCCTGAGGTCAGGCAACGTATAGTCTATAAACAGAATTGCATTTAATAATTTCCTCTTGACCTTGCCTTGACCTTGGCTATTGGCCGGCTATCGATCATAGTCATGAGAAAGTTTACGAGCTATTATAAATTAAATTTACTATGCTTCTCGTAATTATTTAATTGCTCCCTCTTTTTCGCATCTATAAATATTTTAATAGGTTTTACTGCAATATATCAGCACTGCTCGTGTCGTTTAGTCATTTTTAGAAGGTACAATCAATTTTTTTTTATTATTTAATTTTATATTACATAATTATAATTTCTTATGTTTGCCCTTGTAGTGCATTTTATTTATATGATAGATATTTAAACTTTCGATCAAGACCTAATCACACTCCCTTTCCTCATTACATTAATTCACATGTTAGGGTTCCTATTAAATATATATTTTTTTCAATATTTATTGTATCAAATACAAGTGAATAACAGATGCTTCGTACGTTGGAAGTTAATTCCCTTGGAATGAATTCCTAGAGAAAGTAATTTTGGGCTTCTGCATGTTTTATTGTTCAGGTTTTTGCACAATGTAACAATTTTTTTAATATGAAGGAATGTTAAATTATTTCTTTCCTTCAAAGAAACATTTTTAGTCTATTAATATATTTTATCTCCAGCTGGTACAAAAACATGTGTTTTTGGTTCAATTAATTAGGATTAGTACTTCTTTTCTCTTAAGTACTTGTTTTCTCCCTGTGCATTAGAAATTGAGTCAAAAAGTTAACTTTATTCCCTAGGGAATAAAGTAAAAAGATGGCAACCAAATTCGTCTAAATAATGTAGGTTTTGTACTGAAAAAGTTCAGGGTAAGGTTGGTACACCTGTCACACCAGCCATTAAAATCAGTTGTTGTTTCAAACAATAAAATTTTAAAATTATTTTTTTTAATATATTAAAATTAAAATTTTTGAATTTATTGTAAAACCTAACATAATATAAAATATTATAGCGTATAGTTAGTCTTTTTACATCCCACCTGGAGATAAAATCTTGTATGCCTCTCGGGACTAAATTGATCATTATTCCCAGCAATACTTTACTCCCTCGGTTTGGCCTCGTGATTAAAGATAATAATTCCCTCGCATTCGCCTGGGAATAAACTCGATTGTTCCCTCGCATTCGCTCGGATATAAACTTACAGCTGAGGGAATAATGATCTTCTTTAGTCCCTAGGTGCATAAATACCTAACTATTTCCTCGAGGTATTTTCAAAGTAATATCTTTAACGTGGGTTCTTTATTACAAAATCAAAGCCTATAAATACTTAATTCTATGGTCCTGAGAAGATAATAATTGTTTATGGATTAGGACTGAGTTGATGACGTGAATCTATTTATCTTCTGTTTTCTTTAAATTTATTAGTAAAACCATATTTTTTATATCCTTCTATATCTATACATTCTTTATTCGTCAAGGCTTGTGAATATAAGAACGATTTTAGTATGGGGAAACAGCATTGACCCTACATTCATGGGTTGTAAAGTTACAGGGTTTTTTTTTCCTCTTTCTCTTGACAATAATGGAATTTGAGAAATTATGACAGGCATGATCTTATTTCTAAGGTATTGTCAATAATATATCTTTAACGTCCCTTAGTTTAAAAATACAGGACTCACAACTTTATTATTCTAGTGGGGCTCCACTAAGCCATCGAATTCCTCTCGTATCCAATCCTTGCAATCCAAAATCCTTAGCAAAATCCTAAACTCCTTATTTTGTCACAAATAAACCACACATCATGACCTTCACATTCCATATGTTACCGATTTACGCCATTCCAATACCTATCATTCCATAATAAACTCCAGGCCCATCCAAACCCTCTAGTTTCAATCCTACCTTCTTCTTCAATTTCCGATAATCCTCCGAGGCGTCTGAAAAGAAGATGGCCACGTGACCTTCTTAGTTGAACTTTGATTTAAGTACTATCCGTGGGTAGTTTCTCTACTTGTCATTCTCATGTCATCATGTACCACTCAGCCTATTTACTTGTAATACAGTTGTAAATATATTGGAAGTAGAATTGATCAATTTTAATTTTCGAAGAGATTAAGTGAATCCAGTGAATGTAGTGCCAGAGCCTGTCAGTACATTCTTGACGAAATTCCGAAATAATCATTGATTATTTAAACAATGCGTACTATAAACAATATAGATAAAGTGAGGAGCGTTGTTAACAGTTTATGGTGAGTTCGGTTTCAAACGGTTAAGAGGGAATTGATACCACCGTAGGAAAACCAACAGATTTATGTTCTAAACCACTAAACCCTCCTGCGATTTGCGGTAGGACGCCAATATCCAGTTAATCCTCTTGCAACCTAACACTTGATTATCTGAAATAATGATATATAACCGTTATGTTCAATCCTATGATATTAATATTATGTATGATGTACCACTAGGTTCTAAGAACCGAAGAGCTACGACCTTACGTTAAATATTACATATAAAATGTAAAATGCGCCGTAACCCGCTTTTTATTTATATAATAATTGTTCTGGGCAAAATCTTGTAATAATTTTCAATATTGATAAACAGGCAAAACAATATCACTGGGTATCTATTCCAGACAGCACTATCTACTGTCTAATTTGCGAACTACGTGTTAATAATGACGTATGTAACGACTTTAGTTGGAACGAGCAAATCTTTAGAATTGAGTACAAGTTTCCATCATGCCTATGCTTGGTAATGCCAAAATAATTATAGATGAACTTAGTATATGCAGGTAAATTTCACAATCGGAGCTCCAAAATGCTTTCTGTGATTTATTCAATACACTGCTGGGTCACAGTTACAGTTGTAACATCAGGGGTATTTTTTTTCTGGTGAAAGACATCCTACCTCAATAGGAATTAACGGTAAGTAAGGAAACAAAGATGGACGTTTTAGAAACAATGGCCCGGTGGCTGGTACTAACAGGTTACAGGCGATCGCTTTCTCATTTTATACTTCTTCTAGTTTTTCTTCTCTTCTTCATTCAGTTTTGCCTTCTATAACAAGTGATCCTCCGTGCTAGCACATTCCTAGCCCTGTCCTCCTTCTTGTCTTTAGATGCCATTGTTCCAGGGAGGTCTTTCTAACTGCACTCGGTTTCTGTCTGGGACCTTCCAAGCTTACTTTTTATGAGTAATCTAGTATTTGAAAATTGAAAATAATTATTAGTGTTGAACTTTCAACGATAATTCTAGAATCGTCAATAATAACAGTATTATAAACACCGTTATTTATAAGTAAAGAACACAGTAACTGAAAATTAGAAGAATTGATTATATGTAGTCTCCTTCTGTGTTACGTCAGTAAATAAAACACGCGAAGATGATTTTAATTTATGTATTCTAAGTTCTTGGAATATCAAAATACCTAAAGAAAGCTAAATATAATTATACAAAAATGACAGATATTAAAACCTGATAAAGAATAACAATAATAATTTTAATTCATGTCATAATGTATCATACATGTCATATTTACTAGCTGTATTGTTATAATCTTACTAATATTAGAAATGTGAAAGTTTGTATGTTTGTCTCTCTTTCACGCAAAAACTATTGAACGGATTTGGATGAAACTTTACAGTAATATAGGTTATACATCAGACTAACACATAGGCTACAGCAAGCGTGGATATAGGGGGTGGGAGGTGCACGGGGGCACGTGCCCACCCCCTGACAGTTTTGTAGGTACTGTGGAGAATCCATTATAGTACATAATTAAAGGCAAATCACATAATCATAGTTTTTAAACTAACAGAAAGAACATGAGTGAAAATATTTTTTATATTTTTTTTTTATATCCAACTAATCTTACTCATTTTACTAATATTATAAATGTGAAAGTTTGTATGTTTGTCTCTCTTCCTCGCAAAAACTACTGAACGGATTTAGATGAAACTTTACAGTAATATAGGTTATACATCAGAATAACACATAGGCTATAGCAAGCGCGGATATAGGTGTTGCGCACGGGGGTACGTCCCTCCACCCTCCCCCCGACAGTTTTTTAGGTACTGTGGCGAATCCGTTATAGTACATAATTATAGGCAAATCACATGATAATAGTTGTTAAAATAGCAGAAAGAACATGAGTGAAACTATTTGTTTTGATATCCTACTAATATAAATGCGAATGTTTGTATTTATGTTTGTTACTCATTCATGCAAAAACTACTGAACGGATTTGGATGAAACATTTTGAGTAAAATAGGCTATACATCATAGGCCACAGCAAGGACTGATTTATCAGGGCCCCCCCTTATAATACATAATTAAAGGCAAATCAGGAACTTAGCATCTTGAAATTTGTAGATAGGTTCTTTTTATAGTTTAAAAAAGAAATTTGGATAATTCCACCCCAAGGGTTTCCTCTTTAATATAATAGGGGTTCAAAAGTTGTATAGAATCCGTCAGTTTTGATGTTAGACATCTGAAATTTCGGATGTACGAGTAACTTATATTTAAAAAAAATAATTTAATTATTTATTAAAAATGATCTTTCACGAAACTTTATGTGGCAGACCGAATTCCACGCGAGCGAAGCCGCGGGCATAAGCTAGTACAGTTATAAATTTTAATAAATAAATTTAAATAATAAATGATTTTTATTATCCAATGATTCGGAAATTATCCAACCTCCAACATCTGATTAAGAATATTAGAAATGGTGTACTTTCATTGATAATAAACTAGCAACGAACTAATACTATCAAATGACATTTAGAGCTATAGATATAAAAATTAAATCTATAAGATCAACAATAAAAATAAAGTAAATATATTTTATAATATGGGAAAACGTGTAACATTTAAGCTCATAGGATGAAAAATAATGGTACCGTTCATCAGATATATCAACGATTGAATTACAGAATTTAAGGAAATTAGGAAAAGAGGCCTATTTTACGGATGGAGTAATGGTTATATCACTTTTACCAAAAATACGTGCATTCTATGAAATTATACATCAGAGGTAGAATTAGGTGAAAATGAAAAACAGGCAAATATAGGATTAAGATTTAAAGTGACATTGCTAATCATTAGAAGGAACAAAAAAATTTTAAAAAAATCATCTTGGAGAATTGACAAGGACTCCTAACGGAAATGCCTCCACTCTCCGAAGACTCCTGTTATTTCGGCTACGTCGCACAGTAGGGTGCTTCTTCCATCAATCACATACCTTCCTTCTTCTTGGACCCTGGACACTGGGTCAATCCTCTAGCTTTTGTACCGCTAGTGTCAGGTGATTCTTTAATTCCAATCTAATGACCAAGCACATGTTGGATTGCTTATACAAAAGCTTGGAACAAACCATCGAGGTCTTAAGCCAATGTCACATATCAATAATAACTCGACTATTTAATAAATCAATAACACCTAAATAAGGTAAAAAAAAATATTCATGAACTTTATTTTGCTTATTGAAAATTATTATCTATACCATTCAAATGTGAAACACTTTCAAAAGAAATACTGAGCACAGTTTTTTTTTTTCCATTTAGGAAGTGTATTTTTAACGTTAATTAAATCTACACTCCCAGTTTATCATTTTATCGAATGTGTATTAGTAAAACTATCTATATATCTAGCTATATAGCTATATAAATAGTTAGGGAGTTCCTGACCGCCTAGCTCCGACTGAAACGTCATTGTTCCAACTGTAGAATTGAACGATCCAATACAAACCATTGTTGTATAATATTTATATTGGGTATTCTTCTTTCTGTTTCAAAATGCGTTCTTGACGTTATTCATTAGTATAAGTAAATTTGAAATTTTTACTAGACAATTGTGTGCACTTTTATGTCCACAATATTAAACTCATTATATTCTTTAAAGTAATCATAACTTTTTATTTTCTTAAGCAACTTTTTTGTTTAGGTATACTTATTGGTTATATTTTGCCCAATTATTTGGTCTATATTATAGAGAGATTTATCGAATGGTTAGAAGAAAGAGATTTACTATATATATATATATACATGACGTTTTTAAGGCGTAATTACAGCCTTATGTCACACTATATAGAGTTGAGTTAGAGCTAACTAATAATGAAAATGATAATGAAATCCTCTAGCCTAAGATATTTTCCTGTTTATTCGTATCCTTATTTTTTGTGTTGGGGTTTTTTTTTTTGCTAATTCATTGGAAATTATTATGATGATGTTGAAGAAAAGACTTTTGCGTATATAGTGAGAGAACAAAACTGGCACAGAAGTTTAAGTATTTGGCAAGGATGAAACAGAAACAGAATATGGAAAGGATTCCGCTTGCATGACGAAGGCGCTATTGGAACGCAGTAATGAATTAGGACTCTCCCAGATAGCATGGATATAATTGAATGAAGTCATCGGGAGGATAAATCATAACGGTTATGTTTATGTTAGGAAGCCATTAGCTAACTGCCCACGCTGGGAAGGTCTGCTCAATGGATTGGCAGGAGATCGCCAGCGGCGTGCGTGTCCCGCATTCGTGTTCCTCCCGGTTCTGCACCGTTACACCCAATTATCATATCATTCTATATCCTTTGTCACTCCTTCAACTATCTTAGATTTTAGAGTAATGCTACGATGTAGGACTAATTAGGACGATTAGTCGTCACCTCCCTCCACAACCGTTGCCTTTGAAACAGTACAGCCTCTACCACGTACTGAACCAAACACCTTCCGTGGTTTGTAGTTGTACAGGTTTGCTTGTTGTTACGATTAGATCTACTTTCGTTTTTGCATAAAAGGTCTCCGTAGTATCAGAATGATGGCTTCCAGAAAACCTTTCAATCAATACTGATTGCACTACTATTAGGGTATATCATGTATGAGTAGATGTTTTGACATTTAAGGCATATAGAAGCTGATCTTCTCTACCTACTAAGTAACAGACTGAAGAAACATCTATCACTCATTACACTTCCATTTCTAGACTGAGAAAATTTCTATGATTAAGCTCTGCGTGTTCGGATAGAGCTATGGGATTCCACTAAGCCATCGAATTCCTATCGTATCCAATTCCAACAATCCAAAACCATAATGAAATCAACATGAATAAAGTCAGCCACAATGACCTTGGTGCTCTATATGTTGTTGATTTGTTTCGGGCAAGATATCAGTCCTTTAATGACAAACTTTATTCCCACTCGCAACAACTTGTTTCAAACCTAGCCAGGCGTTAAGGCGTCTGAAAAGAAGATAACCTCGTGACCTTCTAAGTTGAACTTTTTATTCAGGTACTATCACTGGGTAGTATCTCTACTTGTCTTTATTCATGTGGTTAAGCGTATCATTTATTATATATTTTTGTTTTATTGTTATAATACAGTTGTAAATTTCAATAAATATTTATTTTTTTAAATCTGCAAGTATTAATATAGGGTTTATACGCGTATACTACAGATATGGTAATGAATCAACATACTAAAAATCGTAAAGTCCTTTTTCCAGAAATATTTCCAGAATTTCACCACAAGCATATATTTGGCCATATCCAAACCAATAAAAAAATACTTGGGACACATTATGGAAAAAAAATACGAAGGGGGAAAATTAAAGATCCTTCTATTCGCTCTATATCTGAAATAGGATAATATAAAGTTGACCATTCTCTTATAATTATTAACTCAATTGTACTTCCACAAATGGTGCTAGGATTTTCAAAAACTATTTTAAATATTTACAATATAGTTATAATAAACCAAAGGTTATTATATTTAAGTAGGTTTAAAACTTCCAACCAATTCGATCCAACTTTCAGAACTTATCTGATTTTTCGGCATGTTCAAGTTGATGGTCTTTAATAACAAAATTATTAGATTATCCGCCGCTTATTAGATTTTTCTGAAGATTAAAGCACATAGAAAAAGCAGCCAGCGAACGATCTCATAAAAGAGTTCACGACTCCACCTTTGTAAAATTAAAATTTACACTTAGGCTTTTTCTTTTCGAAGATTAAACCAGACCAAATAAGGCCTGGCTCGGGCAATCATGAACTTGCTGTTACAGATTATTCCTAATGGCAACACTGCCTTATCCGGAAGGCCTAGTTGCTATCGTTACAGCAGCCTCCTGCTTAACATAAGGCCCGGCGGAATTTCAATTAGGTTTTTTAGATTAAGCTTGATCGGTTTGTTGCGACTGTCCAATTACCTCTGGCCTAACGAAGGAGGTATTGAGCACTATCAGCCATTGTCCTCCCAAGAGATGAACGATATGATAGCGAACGGAAGAAGAAATCAGGACCGTTCCTCGATCCTCTGCGGTAATTAAGAAGATCGCTGAGCTACTGGTCGTAACTGTACTCAGCCTCATCTTCCTCCAACGAGCAGATTATCTTCATCAGCTTTATACCCAGCATTCAGGACGGGAGTGGATCAAGGTCATCATGTAGACTAAAATAATACACCGTTGAATTCGCACATTGTATGCAAATTTTAGAAAGCAAAATGACCGATGTAAAACCCCTTATTTTACTTAACTTCCCCCTCCCCCCCAGAACGCATTCAACATTAATAGGCTCGCAACTATTAAACTATAAAAATGATCCATAAAACCATCTCCTTCCGACTGTTTTTTACGAATGTGGAACATAGCTGTTATCGTTGAAGAGTGTACAGTCTTTAGGTGTTCGAAAATTATGTATTGCGTGGAGTACTCTTGAAGGGATTTAGACGAGCATGGAATGTCGTTCGGCTTAGCAACAACCACAGTTAATAAACGATATTTCGACTGGTGTAAACATCCGAGGATTGTGCTAAGTTATCTCACAGATTCGCTTTTTGGTAGTGGCCATGGACTGGAGTTTGTGAGCAGAGATTGGTGGTATCGGCACCGAACCTTCGGGTTCCCTAAGCCATATTATTTAATTTAATACTCGTAAAAAAACAAACATGGCAAACACTATATAGGTTAAACTTTTTATTAAGTACCAACGTTTCGACCTAACTTTTAGGCCATCTCTGGGTTTGAGATAATAAGAATTAAATGAAATACATGAAGATAATCAAACAAATAATTTTATAATCAATAACGTACATCATTCGACTCCAAGTCCTAATAAGGTATAAATTAATTAAAATCGAAAGAGTGCCATATGTTTTAAAATAGAGCTATATAATTAAGTATAAAAATATAATATGTCATTATCATATGTGCGGAAGAAAATTATAGAAATAACGAAAATATAGTGGAAAAACATACATAACAAAAAAAAGAACCACAGGGATGTGGAGTTTAGATGCGAATAAGTCTATATAATTTTAAAATATTATCTATTATATACGCAACCATATAAAAAAAGAGCAGACTTCGCAAATAAATAAAACCATATGCTAATGGCTAAAGATCTCTTTTATCCATGACCTCATCAAGTCCCGCAAGAGCTAAATTCCAGCCTAAGCTACCTCATCGTTACGCTGTTTTAAAATCAGCAGCGCAGTTATTAGTTTAATTGTTCATTCCAATTTATGTTATTTTAAATCATTTTTCCGAGAACATGTATGTTTATTAAGTAATATACTCATTTTCTTACTTATCTTCACATTTTTTTAATAATGCGGAGCGTGATAGCACAGTGGCTAGATCGCGG
Organism: Arma custos; assembly: GCA_037127475.1. Lineage (NCBI taxonomy): Eukaryota > Metazoa > Arthropoda > Insecta > Hemiptera > Pentatomidae > Arma > Arma custos. The sequence continues at coordinate 56,276,995 of CM073762.1, read as the reverse complement.
AACACCTGTAAGGTTAAAATCCGGCTTTGGCAGATAATTATTTGAAATTTGAAATTTGAAACAGCCACGGAGTCCATTGTGAAATCTTCAGAATCCCTTGAGGCACCAACCCTGCCTACATAAATTGGGTAACCATAATTGTGTGGAAAACATGGCCCCATTCGCGGGTTGTAATGGTAGAGTATTTTTTTTTTTATTTTAACAATAGTTTTCTTTTAATTATTATACTGTGTTATAACAATTATATATTTAACACAACGGAACGGATATTTTTATTAACAATTATTTTCAATAAATATAATACTATTAATATCATCAGCCATTTTGTTTATCTACAAAATGAAATAAAAATCATTTTCGCGACATTATCTTAATAGTTGTTTAGTTTATAAAGTTAAATTGTCTGTATTGAGAATTGAAATAAAAACATTTGATATTGTCTTCCACTTTTTCTCAATTATATTTATATTCTTTCAAAATGCGCATGCACTTATATAAAGTATATATTTATTTTTTTTAATACGACTTTATTACAACAATTGCCATTTGTCGTAAGCTGACAATGATTTTTTCCACTTTTCCCGGTCCTGGCAGTCCTCCTCTGTAAGCCCTCTGGCTGCCATTCCTTCCTGCAATCCATCGTACCATTTCTTGGCCGGACGTCCTCTTCTCCTCCTCTCCTTAGGAACATAATTTATAATCAATAACGTCGATCATGATCATTATCATTCGACTCCAAGTCCTAATAAGGTTTAAATTAATTAAAATCGAAAGAGTGCAATATGTTTGAAAATAGAGCTATATAATTAAGTATAAAAATATCAACTTAATTGGGTTACTCTTGGGCCATCGATTTTCTGACATTCTCATTACACGGCCGTACCAGCTCAGCTTTTTGGTCTCAATAGAGTACAAGATACTGTGGGGTACCTGTACTCTTTCTCTGATCACGTGGTTAGGGATGTGCTGGAGTTTTGATATGCTACTACTACGTCTCCAGAAGTCCATCTCCATCGCTAAGAGTTTCATTTCTAAGATGGTAGTGATGCCCCATGTTTCTGATCCATATAATGCCACACTTTTGACAAAGGAGTGTTAAAGTCTTTTCTTTGTAGACAATTTAACTTCCTTGCTCCATAATATAGAATTTAAAGTTCTTATTGTCTTTCTTCCTTTAGTGACCTTTTCCCTTATGTCAAGATCGCAGTCAGTTCTAGTCGAGAGCCACCTACCAAGATATTTAAAATTTTCACTTTTGGTAAAACTCCAATTCTCTAGTGTGAGGGAATTATAATCTATATTCAAAGCCAAATATTCTGTTTTTTGTTCGCTGATTTCTAGGCCCCCCTATTGTAAATTTGTATGCTTCTAACAGTTTTCTTATCATATAGGAAGCATCCTCCTCATCATTGGCTATTACCACTTGGTCATCAGCAAACTGAAGATTATAAAGGTATTCATTTCCTACTATGATTCTTCCATCTTCTGGCATTTCCTTTTCCACTCACACAGTAAACTTTCAACAAATAAATTGAAAAGTGTAGGGGATAAGGAGCAACCCTGTTTAAGTCCTTTGTTTTGTTCAAATGCTTTTGATAGACCATTCTTGAGTTTTACTCTGGCTTCGGAATCCTTATGCATCCCTTTTATTGCATTGATAATATATCCGCTCACTCCTAATTTTTTCAGAGCGTCCCAAAGATTATTTAGGGGTACCTTGTCAAATGCTTTCTGTAGGTCGACAAATACTAATACAACTTCTCCATTGCAAGCTTTCTTCTTTTCAAGAAGCTGTGCAAGAGTAAAGATGTGGTCTATACAGGATCTACCTGTTCGAAGACCGGCTTGTTCTTCCGGCAACACCTCTTTACACTCTTCCATTAGTCTTCTGTTTAGTACTCTGCCGTATAACCTACTTTTTACTGCTCGTTACAGAGATTCCTCTGTAGTTTGAACAATCCTTTTTATTTCCTTTTTTATAAATGGGAGTGGTAATTCTTCTTTCCATTCCTTGGGAATTGTGCGTTGCTCCATACTCCTTGTCATAAGGTTTGCCAGAGCTTTGTTCAATTCGACTGGACCATGTTTGATCAGCTCAATCGGTATATCACCAGGACCAGGCGACTTTCCATTTTTCATTATTTTTAAGGCTGCTGTCAATTCTTCAACTGATATATCGGCTGGAGTATCTCCTTCATATGAGTCTTTCTGCATCCTTTCTGAAATAAATTCTGATCGGTCCTCCTTCAGTAATTTGACATAATATTCCACCCATTGATTTTCATGTATTAGAGGTAGGTTTATTGTTTCCTTCTTCGGATTCTTAATGGACCGAAGCAGCTTCCAAGCCTCAGTGGATTTTCGGCCGTGCATACATCTATCGATGTGCTCGCATTTTTCCATCCAATAGTCATTTATGGCTTCTTTTCTTTTTTTCCTTACCTCTCTATTTCTTCTCTTGTATTCTTGCAGTGCATTGAAATCATAGGTCGAGAGCCACTTGTGATAAGCTTTTTTCTTTTCTTCCACTGCTACTTCCATTTCTTCATTCCACCAACATTTATTTTTCCGCCCTTGATGAAAAAAGCTTGATGAATGAGCTTTTTTATTCCTTCATATTGTTCTTCCAAACATTTAGAATCGATAGTTGGAATTTCCTCTAATTTGATTTCCAATCTATTTTGATATAACAGTTTTACAGATTCATCCCGTAACCTGTCTAATAAATATTTGTCTGCTTTAGTTATTCGATTTTCCATTTGCATTGTTCCATTGGTGAAGGCATTTGCTATAGCCTTGAATCTAATATAACTACATAAAAGATGATGATCAGTTCCACATTCAACACCCTTCATAACTCTCACATCTTGTGGTATGACCCTATTATTTTTCCTTAATATGATATAGTCTATTATTGACTTAAGATTTCTTGTTGGTTCATTCCAGGTATACTTATGAATGTCTTTATGTTTGAAGAATTCATTTAATATACGCATATCCATTTCTTCGCATAAATCGATCAACCTAGTCCCTTCACTGCGGCTAGGAGCTCCTTCTGCCCCCGAAATGCCATTTCCTGCACTTCGTGATGGTTATACCGCCATGGCTCGGTACCGCCTCCGTTAGCGTTAACCAGGGAGTACCACGTGGAGGTGGAGGTAGGATTTTACTCCCCTTGATAATATTAGAAAATATTAAAAAATTAAGATTTTAAATGTTAAAAATCCTGATAAGCCATCTACATAAATCGTATTTCAACCAGATTAGTAAATAAAATTTAATTTTTCCACTTCTTCCAATTCTCTCTTAGACGGATGCCAATAAAAAAAAATAGAATTTTAAACATGAATTTTGTCCAGCTAGTTCCTACTAATCGAAACACTGTGCGTCGGATAGAATTAAAATAGGATTTTCTATGAGTAACAGAATATGTGTACAGAATTGATGATAATGTAAAGAAATACAAAGAGAAAGAAAAAAAAATATATAATTTTTTTTTTTTTAAAGGATTTTCTTCACAAATGAAGGTGTCCTCATCCAAATTCTTCTTTCAGCCTTCTCTTCCATTCGTCCCTGTCAAGCGCATCCTCCTCCGTCATTCCATGCCCAGCCAAGCTTTCTTCCACTTTAGCTTTCCATTGGGTTCGAGGCCTTCCTCTCTTCCTCCTTCCCTCGGCCTCCCACTCCATGACCAATTTCGGGACCCGCTTACTGTCCATCCGTTTCACATGACCAACCATTTCAATCTTCTTTCTTCGATGACCTCTCGTATGTTCTTGTTAACTTCCATTTTTTCCCTGATGTCGCTATTTTTGACATGTTCCACTCTGAATATTCGGGCAGATCTTCTCCAGAAGTCCATCTCTACTGATAACAACCTTCTTTCCTGAACTCTATTGAGGGCCCAGGTTTCAGAGCCGTAGATCATTATACTTTGGACCACAGCACTATATATCAGTTTCTTCGTCCATCCCAGTATATTATTACTCCATAGGAGAGAGTTTAACATGCCAACTGCTTTCCTACCATTCGTTATTCTTTTTTCTACTTCCACATTTGTGGTCCCTCCGCTTTCCAATATGGACCCGAAATAGCAAAACTGCTCCACTCTGTCCAAGCTCCCAATAGTTGGGTCGTCTGCTTCGCTCTTATCCGTGCACATATTCTTAGTTTTAGTATAGTTGACATTTAATCCCCACTGGTTGTATTGATCTACCGCTTTTCTAAACATGTAACTCGCATCTTCTTCGTCCTGGGCAATAATCACTTGGTCATCAGCAAATAGTAGATGGTATAAGTGAAAGCCGTTTATAGGTATACCCATCGGATTACATTTTTTGTTCCAACTTTCCAAGCAACCATCGATGAAAATCTTAAACAAGGTAGGGGACATGCAGCACCCCTGAAGAAGGCCCTTGCTATTGGGGAAATCCTCTGATAGGGAACTCCCAATTTTTACTTGGCACTTATTATTTTTATATATTTCTTTTATGATTTTTATAATTTCATTATTTATGCCTGCCATTTCCAGAGCTCTCCATAATAGTTTTCGAGGGATGCTGTCATACGTCTTTTCCAGATCTATGAATACCATATCTAGTCTTCTTGCTTTCGCTGTTTGCTTTTCTAGTAGTTGTCAAAGAGTAAATATGTGATCAATGCAAGATTTTCCCGTTGTGAATCCACATTGCTCCTCAATTTGTGTAAATCCTTCCTCCAATTTAGTTTTAATTATTCTACCCAGCAGCTTCGAAATCGGATTTGTCACACATATGCCTCTGTAATTGCCACATACTTTTTTATCTCCTTTTTTAAAGAAAAAATTATGAAAAGGTAAATATTAAGATAAATAGTATTAAAATAATATTAATATTATTCATAATAATATTAAAATCACAATTATATAACTTTCCAATAGGTAAAAATATCATCATTTTTATATCATTACCTGTAATTTAATTAGGTTTTCCATACTTTTTAAGTTTCATCAGTTTTACATATGTACCATTTTCTTTATTTTTTCATCATTTATCTTACTTTTTCATAATTTTTTTTATTTCTCTTTGCATTTCTTTACATTATCATCGATTCTGTGCACATATTCTGTTACTCATACATAATTCTATCCGATACGCTGTATATCTTTACTTTACTATAAATTCTGTAATTCTTATTTCGTACTGCAAAGTTTTATATAGTTATTTTCTGTTTCATTCTTAGCCCTGAAGAGGGCTACACCGCTGAAACGTTTAAACAATTAAAAAATAAGTTCTTCTTATTTTTTTGTTATCATTGACTGCACCCCCTGAACAATTGTATTCATCGTTAATATCTTTTATAGTTTTTAGAGATATAACATAGAAATAATTTACCGTTATAATTATTACATTAAAACGGAACAATCATTTGTTGTAACAATGGCTGAGAACGCTACACATTACAACATGAGACAGTAATGGTGATTGATTTCTAATAGCAGTAGGAATTATCCAAATTGCCTGCTCTTGAACACTCATGATATAGGCTCACAATTTTAGGTGTGTGTTCTCGTCCATCGTGGAAGGACCACTTCGTAAGATAGAATGGTTACATTACCTTTTTTTTTTTTAATTTGTCGTTTTAATTACTAATAGCTATAAGCTTTATGTCACTTAGCTAAATAAGATACGAAAACACAAATACGTTTTCCATACGTGCTATAATTGACTCATAAAGCTTAAATGAAATGACTATTACAAAAATATTTTTCTGAAGACGTTTTTATTTGTAATTTCTTTTACAACAGTTATTATAGGAAGACCCTGAAGGACAGCAAGGGTGTTGTCAAAATCCAAGGGGAACTGTCAAAGGAATTTGGTATTGAGAAAGGTGTTAAACAGGGAGATCCTCTTTCCCCAGTTTTGTTCAGCATGGTATTAGAAATGGTCATGAGGTCGATCCGGACAAGGTCTGGAGGATGTATCTACCACAGACTGACAGAGCATCTAGCGTTTGCAGATGACATTGTGATCACAGAAAGAACAGTTAGTACATTACTTAGAGCATTCGAGGAATGCGAAGTAGCAGCTAGTAGAACAGGACTGGAAATTAATATGGAAAAAACGAAATATATGAGGACCAGAAAGGAAGAAGAAGGGAACAGGCATATCGAGGGGGCTGGTTATCGTTTCGAGAGTACAGCAGTTTACGAATTTGGGCACGGTTATCACTGAAGATAATAAGATCAGAGAAGAAATTAAGGCAAGGATAACCGCTGGCAATTGATGAAACTGGTCTCTAATGAAAATATTTCGAAACTGAAATATATCCAGAGCTCTCAAAATGAGAGTCTATCGAACTGTACTTCAACCAGTGGTCATGTATGGAAGTGACTCTTGGACAGTGACACGTAATGATGATTCCACCCTGATGGAAGGAGGAGCAGAGGGAGACCTAGACTTCGTTGGCTGCAAGATGCGGAGGAGGACCTATGTGCGCTGGGTGCCGGCAGATGAAGAAGGGCAGCCGAAGACAGGTCGGAGTGGAGGAGGATCATGGAGGAAGCCAAGCTCCTGCAAGGACCATATCGCCGTTAGATAGACAGATAGATTATAAGAAGAGTTAAAATGATGGCATTTTAAAATATTGTCATGTCATGCTATGCTTACTACTGAAATCATTAAAGGCATCTAAAAAAACTTGAAGTCATTTGGGTCCTAAAAATGAAATAAATGAGAAGATAAAATATAAGTTATCTTAGTTGGTACTGTTTGTATTTTTCTTCCATTATTAATTTTTTTTTTTACTCGGCATAAAATTTTTATACATCTGTAACTATCATTTATTTCTCCCTATGTAATTATCTGTACATATTATAAAACAAAGTCCTCGACTACGTTTGTTCGCGGTCAACTCAATAACTACTGCTCGGATTTTCATGCGGTTTTCACCAATAGATAGAGTGGTTCACCAAGAGAGTTTAGGTATATAATTTGTCGAGGTTTTATGTAAATGGGTTGGAATATCGATGGTTCAATTATCCAACGTGCAAGATAATAAATTCGTATATAAAGAAATGTTTGGTTCTGTTTTTATTTTTATAATTTCTATATAACAAAGTACATTAGTTGAGATGGGAAGAAACAAAATCAAGACTCCCAAAGAAGCCCAAACAATGACATTCGTGTGGCCCTTAGTGGCCGGTACGTGATAAAAAAAAATACATTACACAGACAAATTATGTATGTATGATATGCCTTTTTACCCGAGCCAAGCTAGTAATTATATAATTGCAATATTATTATCTTATTAATTACTCTATTATAATTATTATTATCTTATTTCTATTTTATTTTTATTCATTTTACTCTGTTTTGTTGGAGGTTATTCCCAATTTTTTTCATTACTTTTTAAAATTCTTTTTCGTTTGTTAATTTAATAGTATTAACTAATTAAATGTAATTACATTATACTCTAAGACATAATAGCTTATATATTAATATTTTTATTGTTATTCTATAAGGACTTGTCCCAGAATAAATAAATACATCATTGTTATTAAAAATATATATATTTGGAAGTTATTTAGGTAACCTAGATTTTTCTGGAATATGTGTGCAGGACCAAATATTTGGGTAATTTTAGCTCCTCGCAATCTCACGTATAAAAACGACAAGAAGGAGAGAGTAGCCGCAATTCTAACGGTTTTTTATTTCCAAGCTCTTATAAAAGGTGTGAATTTTTTTTTTACTCGCCCCGAATACTTTATTATGCTAGATTTTTTTAACGTTCAACTTGATTTTGCTTTGCAAAATTTATTTATATATACGAACTTTCCTTTATTCGAAATTCATTACATGGGAATGATGTCAAGATTCATTTAAAAGCCTTAAGCAGGCATTATATCATTTTCAACTAAATAATATGTCATTTTTATTTATTTACTTAAATTTCTCAGTGTAATTTGCTGCGAAATCTTTCATTTTAATTTAAGCCATATCAAAACAATCAATATTAATGAATAATATTCTGGTTTCTCAATGTTGAGAAACGAATTGAATCTATAACTAGGTTATTCCAAGACAAAATCATAAACGTAAATATATAATTTTAATTAATTTTTAGGCGAAAATAATGGCCAAAATTGTTATGCTAAATCCAAGATGGACTGTTTTTTAATCAACATCCTTTGAGTATGAAGTCCCTTAAAGAGTAACATATAGAAGTTTTAATCAATATAAGCTCTTAGAAAAGCATTAACCGGAAACAGACCCCCCTCCCCGACCACGTCAGTTTTAATGTAAACAGACAGGAGCATTAAATAATGCTCTCAAACCGACACTAAAAATTATATTGTTATATTTCGGCTAATATAAAAACAAATTTTAAGAAATAATGTTTCTGGCTATTCCTTTATCAGTCAAATTTCCCCTTAGCGGTAAACAATGAGCCAAATTTAAAGTTTGAATGTTTTGCCTTAACAAAATAATCGGTACCCTCTTTATTTAGCAGTGGTAAAACACAATAATTATCAGAGATAGATAATTTTCCACCAAAGCCCCAACAATTGACTTAAGGCGACTTGTTTTGAAAAAAAATTACTACACACATAGAAAAGAAAAGAAATTATAGAAGTTAGAGGTTTGAAACCGCTGGAGAAATGCTGTTATGAGATCGTGTGACAGTACCCAAACATTGGAATTCACTTGTTACGTTCCCAGGAGCTATGGCATCATAGCGGCACCGCCTTCCGACCTTCTGAGCCGCAACTTCTGAGAACCAAGTACTGTTATTATTTCGCCACCGGAGAGGGCAAAATGAAAAACAAACCAATCTTAGCATTGGCTAGACCAGAATGGGTGGACAAACCGGGTCAAACTGCCAGGAGAGAGTGCGCTAAAGTCACGTTTTAGTTTAGAACAGATGACTGGTCGTAAAAGTGAAAAATAATAACGAAGCAAGTAAATGTGAAAATCTTGAAATTTTTTAAATTACTTCAGACAATTCCCATTAAAAAAAGTATAAATCCAAGAAATGAAAATATGAAATCGTTGTCTCATGATGATTTACAGTTTAATAAAAATCAGGAGTATCTATAAATATTAAAAAATTGTATTCTAATTGACATATATATATATATATATATATATAACAAACATTGTTCCATAAAAAACTTTTGTAAGCTCAATGTTACCTTCTTCCTTCCACATATTGAGTTTAGAAATATTGTTTCTCGTTTGTTATGTCAAGATAGAATAAATATTGTATGTAGATTACAGATAAAATATATTGTAATTTATTATTGTTTTGTTCGATAAGCAGGTACTAATAAAGCTAGCAACAATTGACAATTTTTTAAGTAAGGGTTATGGCAAAACAGCTATGACGCTGATAAAAAATAAAGGATTTACAGCAAAACATTAATTTAATTAAATATGTAATATAAATGGTGGATAATTATTTAAACCTGTACCACTACAACCCGTGAAGGGTCTGGAGTTCATTACAAGATAGAGACTCGGCTGTTTCATGGACAACGGTTCTGCAAGGAGGTGACTTGTCCTAGGTCGCGCTCAACCGCCAGATTTTTCCTCCATATTTTGCGTACCCTATTTTTCTAATATTTTATAGAGGCTGGATGAGCCCCAGGAGGATCGTAGATCCTATATGATCCATCTCCGGCTGCAGACTAAATAAAAGTACTGCGGGAAATCCAAGAACCAGGATTTCCGGCATGACAACTCAATGCTCTACCACTGAGCCACTCCGCTCCCTAATTATAAATAAGTAAATTAATTAATATTTTTGTGTGTGAGTTTATAGCGAGTTAGAGGATCTAGTTCTTTATAAAAAGAAAAGTGAAACATTTACGTAAAATATAATTGTCTTAGTTTTCATTATTATTTATAAAAATACGAAATTCACTTCTTTTTTCTAATGAATATAAAAATAGCTTCCTTAATAACTCACTCGTTAAGGAGAAAATACTTTCTATCTGTGATTCCTAATTTCTTTAGTTATTAATTTAGAATAAAATAATAAACAGTTTTACTGATTATTACTATATCTAAAAGTATTTTCAGAAGAATCGGACTGTCAATATTATTTATTTATAAAATCGGAAGGTTATCCTTTTTAGATATTGTTATTTCTTTTTGGTTGTTCCCGTAGCTTCACTATAAACAATACCAAACATGACTTACGAATAATAATAAACAATATGCTAGTTTTCTAATATCTTTTATGTAATTGAATATTAGAGAAATCAAACAGTTCCGCATTATATCCCAAGTCTGTAATCGAATCTTTGAGTGACAAGGTGTCTAAGTCGAATACTAAAACAAGGTATGTATTCCCATTATAGCTTCTAAAACTGGCTCTACACAGGCAGAAAATTACGCCACCGCTAGACCTGTAGGAAAATGGGAAATAATAGTAGTAACAAGAAATATAAAGTAACTTATCCCATTGTTTTTTTAAGGTACAATGGGATAAGTTACAAAGGGATAGAAGGACAATTAGACGATATTGCCTCTTCCACTGACATTTTACATGTCTATTCTTCACCATATATCTGCTAATCCTCGATATATTTCTCATTTTTATTTCTATTTGTCTAATTTTCTATGTAAATTTAAAAATGGGGCAGTCCTCAAAATTTTATAAACAATGTAAAACGTAACCGTTTTCTTAATATTAAGTCCTTTTACTTACGAATTTCATTATGAACGTTTGGATATTTAAATTTATTCCTTCATTCCACATTCATACATAAATAAATTGATATTTGAATTAATTTTAACTTCTTATAAATAAATTGTTTTTTTTTCAGTAAATGAATGAATGAGGAAAATAAAACGAATCCTAATGTATGCTAAAAAGAAAGCTTGAGAATTTTTTGGCAACAATATGGAGATTGTTGTTTGTTCATTTAACGTTAGTCACTTTTTGCTCCTACGGCTAACCGGACGATGATACATTGGGAGGTCTAAATTTTGCCTGTCCACGTTTAATTAGGATAGGGATTTTTAACCAGTACCTGACATCGTACACGCTCGGGACCCCCGTTTAACGTCCCTTCCGAAGGACGGCATAACTAAGGATTTTTTGCTCCCTTTTTAAAAAATCCTAGGGCCATCTGCCGAGCTACGAACCCACGATCTTGGGCTTAGTAGTTTGTCACGCTAACTGCTAGACCAATACAATGAAGATTGATATTAAGGTAAACCATAAATTTTTTTATTACGTCTCGAAAGGTCTATAAAAAAAAGGATTCCCGTGCTAAAGGACATGAAAGACAAAGAAGGAAATATTATACGAAAGAGTAATGATATTATAGCAAAATGGCGAGAATATTGTAGGGAATAGCAAGAAGAAGAATGGATGAAATATCAATTGATTCTACATTCTACAAAAAAATGGACACATATAACTGTGCCCTATAATGTATATGTTTCTGGTTTGACTATCGATATGAAAATCTAAAGAATATCGAAAAATAAATTCCCACAAATCTCATCAAATCACCTTTACCCTCCGTCGTAAACCAACAACTTCTTGTCCTCCTGTATAGTTTAATAACATCCCACTGATTCTTGTAGAACAGGTCCGGTACTAAGACTACATCTTGACAAGCGCTTAACTTGAAATCCTCATACTAGACTGAAACGACAAGAAACACCTCATCGTTTCAGGCTACTTAAACACTTACTAGACAAACGCTCTAAGCTCCCAATTAATTACAAAAGACTCATATGCATGACAATCATTAGACCCATCTGTAGTTACGGAATAGAGCTTTGGGGCTCCATTAGGCCATGGAGCGTATCCTCACGTATTCAATCCTTACAATCCAAAACCCTTCGTAAAATCCTCAATGCTCCTTATTTTGTTACGAACAAAGGAATCCATAATGACCTTAATGCCCCATTTGTTGTTGATTTGGCACGGAACCGATGTCAATCTTCATTCACAAACTTCATTTCCACTCAAACCCACTAGTTTCAAACCTCACAACCTCTTTAATTCCTGATAATCCTTCGAGGCGCCTCAAAAGTAGATGACCTCGTGACCTTCTAAGTTGAACTTTTTATTTGAGTACTACCTCTGTGTAGTTTCTCTACTTGCTTTTATCTTGGGACATGATTTATCTTTCATTGTATTTACTTGATGTATTCTGTATACAGTTGTAAATTTCAATAAATTCATTTAAAAAAAAAACGCTGACTTTCTTTCGGTTGTCGATCAAGTGGTGTTCACACTCATATATGTTTTGTCTGTGATAATTTGGTCATGTTTCTATTTGTAAGAAACATTAATAATAATAATCATAAAAATGAGGCTAAGCGAACCCAAAGGCTCTATGCCGATACTCCCAACCTCTGTCCACAAACCTCTGTCCACGAATCACTACCCAAACCCAAATCCTTCAGATCACTCTTAACGAAATATTCCCACCCATGTCTCGGTCTACCCCTCAGACGCTTCCTAGTCGCCATTGCGTTTATTAACTTTTTAGGAATTTGTTCGTAACCAGGCCCATCTTAATATTCGTGACGCTATCACTTGAATGATAATTACTGGTCCATTTAAATTGAAAAAATTGGATATTAGTAATTTATCTCATTCTATTTACTTGTTGTATTTTTATTATACAGTTGTAAATCTAAATAAATAATTTTTTTTTAAATAATGACATAAATTTTCTGTTTTTAATGAAGTGGTGTCAGTACTCATGTTGTTTTGTCAGTATTAATTAGGGTTTATTGAAATGAAAAATCAGCTTTATCCATTAGCTGGGAATAAACAAATATAAGATTTAGGGAATTGTTTCATAACAATTTGATGGCCAGAGAACGCCATCGGAGACGCGGAAGAAGATAGACGAAGGATATTCGGTAACGGCGCGAGGGCTATTGTGCCCGCCCAGCAATAGACCATGTTTTTCTAATCAGTAATAGCGGAGCGTTCACCTCCCCAGTTCTCGCTATCCAATTCTTGGTCCCCAACTTCTTTATTTTTTGCAGAGTATTCAACTACCTAAAAAAAATAAAAAATGAAAAAATGTACCGCTACACCACACGAACAATCTTCAGTACTATTATGTATATATGGAGATCTCACTGTTTCAAAGTCAATAGTTTGTAGTGAGATGATTTGAGCGAGATCACATTCAATCAAGTATCCTCCACTCTATGAAGTTTGGGAGAGTCTGCTGATCTCACAGGATCCGTCTCTAGCTGTTAACAGATTAAATAATTTATCGGTTTCTACCGAATTTCCATACGGGATTTTCAGCAAAGGGCTGCTAAACAATAAGACCAAAATGCTTCTACTGAATCATAAGGAATATAACAAGATGCACCACTACTAAAAGGCAGAAAGTGGAATACAAATATAACAGATCACAAAATCAGAAAACGATAAATCATAATATCGAAAAGAAAAGCAGAAGTACAAGAGAAAAAGGTCATTAACATGAAATCTTTGGGGACATAAGGCTATAACACAAAAATACATTAATAGAGACAAAATACGTGTTAAGACGTGAGTGGAAAAATTTCAAAACACGAATCCTTGAAGGTACCCGTACACCAAAACCGATTTTGTCGGCCGATGTCGGACCGATTTACTCCGACGTGCATGTGCTCCCACTGCTACCGACATAGGACGTTGCCGGTCTTCTTTAGTTGATTGTGCGGCTTGACAAAGTGAAGACGCGTTTTTAAAATGGAGGAATTCGAAGAAATGTATTTTTTAGGAAATTCATACCGCAATTCAATTCGTCGACGTCGGCGTGTGTGGGTAATGAAATACCACTATCATTTTGGAGAATTAAAATTACAATCCATTAAGTTCTTTGAATATTTTAGAATGCGTAAATTTAAATATATTTTTAACACAGTCGAACCACTAATAACAAGGCATAATACAAACTATATGTATATCACCGACGGGCGAGAAATCCTACTAAGTTCGGATTCGTCCAAGGGCAAAAAAATCAACTATAATTTAGAAATAAACTTGTAGTATTTATAGAAAGGTTTCAAAGGTTTATTAAAATATCTAAACAATAGTTTTACTCATGTTATTTCTGTTATAACATCTCATGATTTGCCTATAAGTATGTACTGTAATCGACTCTCCACAGTACACAAAAACCCGTCTGGGTGGGCACGTGCCCCCGTGCCCCCTCCCTCTGGATCCCCCATTGGGTTCGTCGGTTGGTCGGCTGTGAACCAGCGTTATCGGACAATGGCGGTTATAGTGGTGTAAGCACTCCCTTTCCTATACGTTTGATTTGATAAGTCGAGATCGGCCGTTATCGGCCGAGTAAAGTTCGGCTGATAACGTTTCAGGTTTAGGCATATCCTAAGCCTCTAAAGTTATAACAGAAAAAAAGCGGCAATTCAGGGATCATCAGAATAGAAGGAGAATAATAGCAAATAAATACGACACATCCTAAACTCAAAATGCAGCAAGACACCACCCAGAAAAAATATTTCACTCCCACCCAGATGGGTTTTTTTTGTACAATCAGAATTAAGATTTTCTAGAAAAATATTGACATCAAATATAGTTTTTGACATTTCCAACGTATTTCGAACTATTTTAAGCATTTTCAGGGTACAAAAGGTAATTCAATATCGGATTCAAAGTACAGAACGAAAGCAAATAATAGATTTTTTGCAGTTCAAAAGATTTACGATTTCTACCCATACTATTTTCTAATAATATTCTTATTGTAAAGAAATGGAACCCTTAATCCGATGTTCGAGGGTCATATGTGGTCTTCTGTTTAGCACATCAACCTACAATGTCCAAGATCGCGGGTTTCGCAGCCTGTCAAGTAGGAATTATTTGAAGGGCTTAAAAAATCCTTGATTATGCCAAATCTGCCAAAATCAGCTACCACTCGTTAAAGATCCCTATCCTTATACCTACATAAGCATAATTTAGGACTCTTACTGAATAATTGTATGCTTAGCCATAGCAGCTGAAAGTCGTGTTAACTAAAGGAACAAACAGATGTTTGTTGATCTTTTGAAAATTGATGCGGGGGCCAGGTGTTCGTGCCAGGAACACTACAGAACTAGCTGGCCTGTTAAAAGAAATGAGGTAAGAAGAAATTGCCTGTCATAACGAGAAAGACAGTTACTGCCTCAAGCTACGGCCCGATCAAGATCCCATTCCTCCCCGAACCAGCGATATATATCTTTAATAATAGAACAGCCTCCGGTTTAGCGGTAAAAATTACGGGAACAATGCATAATGTAATTTTTAAAATATCTAATGACCTCAATATTTATCGATCAATATCTTAATTTTACCTTAAAAGAACAAAAGCTTTAACGACAAGAGAGAGGCAACATGGATACTGTTACTGTAACTTTCTCAATGTTAGTGCTTGGAAATCGTTTAATTCATTGATAGGTTAAAAGGAAACATGGAAAAAAATAGTTCCAGCTACGCCTTCACATTCAGATATACAGTAATCTAAATTCAAAGAAAGATTTAATTTTATTTAAGAATAGGCTGTCAAAGCATTACGAGTACAGTCATTCTTGGCGCATAGACTTAACATAACTTATTTTATATAATTATTTTGATCCTGCACTACTACGTCCCAGGGTCTTGAATACATGGTATAGACTATATTGTTTCTAGGACAACGGTCGCGCAAGGAGATATGTCCGATATGGAGCTCAACCGCCAGGTCTACCAATTAATTTAAGCCTGGGTGAGCCCAGGACGACTATGAGATTCGTTAGATATAGCAGGGTCCAATTATCCAACCATTAATGGGCATTAATAGATTAGGTAATTGATCTTCAACAGCGGGAATTGAACCCGGAACTTCTGTAAAATTAGGAGAAGAATAATGGAAATAAATAATTTGAAAATAAATGAAATTCTAAGATAAATAAACGCAGTTTTATTAAAGCAAGGATGGAGTCCAGGAAACAGAAACGTTTTGGGTTCTTGAATTGAGAAGAATATATATGTTATTACATTTGGATTCAAAGATAAACAAAAACAATACGAAAAATAGTTTATCATTGATCTCATACCTTGGAAATCTGAAGTCAGTAACAAATTACACAAGGGAACAAAAATGTTGTTGCATGAAATATTTTGACTAATATTCTACTTCCTCGAGGTGCTGATTTAAGATCTGAAGTCAGTTTGTTTGTATCAGCTTTACTTTTGGGGTTATAATTATAAACTGTTTTTTAAGATGAAAATATTTTTTATTAAGAAAACTATTAAAAAAATTACCACTACATATCAAAAAATTTTCTTTTGTAAGATTTTCTGGCTTGATTCGGTTCACGGGGGCTGTTTTTAATGCTCCAACAATAGTCCGCCATCATGTGAGCATTCCAGTGACCTTGGTAACGTTCCTCCATAGTTCGAATGTCCTGATGGAACCGTTCCCCTTGTTCTTCACTCAGATCACCAAGATTTTCAGGGAAACGGTCCAAATGGCTGTGGAGGAAGTGTACTTTGATGCTCATATTACAACCAAGCTGCTGGAAGTGTAACAACATTAGTTCAATATGCTCCGCATAGCTTTCTTCCTTTTTGTTTCCCAGAAAATTTTGAGCAGTCCAAACGAATTCATTCCAGGCATTTTTTTCAATATCAGTCATGTAACTAATAAAGTTTTCATCCTTTATCAACCTTCTTATTTGGGGACCATCAAAAATTCCATTTTTTCTTGGCTCAAATTAAAGAACTTCTTAGAGATGTATTTATAGCAATCACCACCCTTGTTCAAAGCTTTGACAAATTGTTTCATGAGCCCTAGTTTGATATGCAAAGGTGGCAGTATTATTCGATCCGTGGGCACAAGGGGCTCATTTATTACATTCAGTTGTCCCGGAACCATAGATTGCCTGGAAGGCCAATCTTTTCTAATCCAGTGCTCAGACCTAGCTCTGCTGTCCCATAAACAAATAAAAGTGGATATTTTGTATATCCACCTTGTTGTCCAAGAAGAAAATTCACCATTTTTAGATCAACACTTATCAACCACTTTTGTTCGTTGTATTTGATTCTATCCATTACAGAAGCTACAGTAGCATATTCTTCTTTGACTGTAGTTGAATGTGCAATCGGTATCGAACTCAGCTTATTGCCGTTATGCATAAGTACACATTTCAGGCTACGTTTAGAGGAGTCAATAAATAAACGCCATTCATTTGGATCATACTTCTGTACTCCCATTGCTTTCAATAAACCAGGAACATCTGAACAAAAAGCAAAGTCGTCATCTTTAGAAAAGAATGACAGCAATTCTGCCTCTCGGTTACGATAGTATGAAATTCTTGTTTCTGGGGTTAAAAGATTTCTTTGCATTAATCGAGAAGCTAGAATCTCCGATGTCTTTTTAGAAAGACCAAGATCTCTGATTAATGCATTGAGGTCTTCCTGATTAAAGAGCTGGGGCTCAGAAGTAAAATCAGGGTAAGAATCACTTGTCCGACTTTCATCACTTGAAGAATAGTTTTGTTTTTCTATATCATGATCATTTTGTACAGATGAAGAAGCTTGGGGTACTGGTGCATCGCCAGAGATCAAGACTGGTCGAGTAACAGATAACAAGTTTGGATAAGACCATTTCGACCGGTTATTTTTATTAATTCCATTAATATCAATCACACAAAAATAACAATCATCTTGATGATTATTAGGTTCCCGCCAAATCATTGGTGTTTGATACTTAAAATGGGGTCTTTTCTTATTTGCCCATAATCTCAAAGACTCAACACATGTTTTACATACCATATGAGGGATCCAGTACTTGTCACGGATGTCCAAAGCGAATCCAAAGTAATCAAAATATACCTGTGTTATAAACTCTGACGCACTTAGCCTACAATTTTTGAATGTATATTCACCACAAATGTTACAGAAATAGTTTGGATCGTTTCTACAGATATTTCTTAACTTGGACATTGTTATTTAACACAAGAGCACAAACTTTTTCACTAAACAACTCAGTTGAATTGAAGTTTGAATGTGACTAGTACAAATATATGTCTATCAGCTCTTTGCCAAAAACAAAAGGTGCTGGAGAAAAACTGAGGCTAGATTTGTAATCACCAACCTCTAATTAGTAAACAACAGGCCTAAAACTAGATGCAACAATAAATTAATAAAAATTTGTTCCCTTGTGTTATCATTAGTCCGTCATCCACTGATTATTATCAGCTTTTCCGGCTGATTAAATTATTTAGTTCTGAAATATTGCCGAAGTAAGGTACATTATACCTCAATGTACCAATTGTTACTGATTTCGCTAAAACCCGATAACAATCCTTAAGGTCATTATGGATGACTTTATTCGAAAGAAAGTAAGGAGCATTGAGGATTTAATAAAGATTTGGAGTGTCAGAAACATTTTGGATGGCCTAGTGGACAACGAAAGCTCTACTCCACAAGTCCAAATACGTCTATGATAGTCGCAAATATGATGTGTCTTCTGTATTTAACTGGGATCTTAGTCTTATACAAAATAATATATTTTTTTAAATATTTTATTAGAAAAGAAAAGATATGATCAGGACCGGGACTCGAACCCGAGTCTCTCACCTCTCCGAGGTGGCGCCTTAACCATCTCCGCTATCCTGGCTCACTTCTCGGTCAGTCATATCGACCGGGTTCGAGTCCCGGTCCTGGTCACAAAAGAAATTATAATAATATTAATGACTTAAAGTCAACTAGATCCAAAAATAAAGTAATGTACAATTAACATTCTTCCCCTGTATACATCGCAAATTGCGAGAACACGGAGATATAGGATCAGTGAGGGAAGAGATATGACTGACCGAGAAGCGAGCCAGGGTAGCCGAAATGGGTGGATAGGTGGCGCCTCCACCCATTTCGGCTACCCTGGCTCGCTTCTCGGTCAGTCATATCTCTTCCTTCACTGATCCTATATATCACGGAGAGGTGGGAGACCCAGGTTCGAGTCCCGGTCCTGGTCATATCTTTTCTTTTCAAATAAAATATTTAAAAAAATGTATCATATAACAATAAAATAAATTATAATAATATATTTTTTGTTTGATGAACCAAATGTCTCCAGAGCTGAAAAACATTTCTGAAAAAGGTTAAAAGCATCTTATGTGTTTATAAACAGAAAATAGGTTATTGTTGGTCAGTGCGTTAATTTAAAAGGTACGAGAAACAAATAACCCTCATCTGTAACCGATTAAGTGAATTATTCATGAGCCTAACCCATTTTTTTTAATTAGGCCATCTTATTAATTGCCGGTTCAACAAGGTGCTTCGGCAGGGGTGATGTAACAGGGAGTAGTGATACGCGAGCAATAACTGTAACCGGGCGACTCCCATACAGTTATTTACAAGAGGTGAGAGACGTTTGTTATACGATAAAACGGTATAGAGATGGATATCGGAAGAGCCAAATTACCTCTGAGGACCGTAACGGCCGGGAATCGTGTCACCAGCGGGGGTTACCCAAACTCAGGCATTCCGTACTCCGGCACGCCCCACAAACTCCTCCCGATCTTAAGATAGTGGTCTTTCGTAATTAGCACCTTCCAGCGGGTACAGTATGGCTCTGTCGCGGTTATTGATCCTCTTTGTTGTGAAGGCGTAGCCTAGAAGGGCGATAACCGGTCGAAATTCTTTATATGTTCAAATGGTATGGGATAAAGCCTACATACTATCTACACACACTAATCTTCCCTGAAGGAAAAATACTGTTCTTAGGACAACGTCTGCGCAGGGAAGTGATTCGGCTGAGATCGCGCCAAGTTTTTCTCCCTATTAGGAGTACCTACTTCATAGAGGCTGGCTGAGCCCCAGAGGGGGTCTACGGACAATGTCTGCTTTCCAGATTACTTAATTTATCTGGCAAAGCTGGATTGGAAACAGAGATCTTTGGCACAGCAATTTAGCGCACTACTCACGGAGCTAACCCGATCCCATAAAACGAAATAAATCAAAAATAATAAACTCATAGGCTAACAAAAATTCACGATTTATACATTTAAAAATATTCCTGACAAATAAATAAATTTCATATTTATACATGTATATAAATATATTACATATTTATGTTATATAAAAATATAACAATTAATAAATATCCGATGTTTAATCATCACACTCAACTTAGGGTTAGCTCTAGCACGGTTGCTCTATGCCTGTTAACAAATTTAATAATTAATCAATCTACCACTGCCGAATTTGAACCAGGGGCCATTAGGAGAGCAACTCAGCGCTCTACACAAGAATTTACCTCACTTCCAAGAATAAAACTTGCTGTTAATATATTTGAAATAATTTATAAGCAATATTTAAATTGCATATTTACACAGCTAATATCAACAGTATGTATGTTTTTAATATACATTTATTAAATATCTATGTTATATAAAAATATAACAACCGATAAATGGCTAATATTTTATAACCGAAATTGAAATAAAACAGAATGTCTTGTTTAATATATATATACATATTTAAATCTAAAGATGAAAGGACTAAATAGAGAATTTAGTAATGTTATATTAAAAAAATTGTACAATGGGTTTTTCTAAATGACAAGATTATTGAAAAAATAAACCTAAATAATAATAAAAAAAATTAATGAGGAGAAAGTCGCCAAAATGAAGAAATTAAGCTTCGCCACCAATAATTTTTACAATAAGAAGAACCTAACTATTAAAGCTAGGATACGATATTACAACACAGTTATTAAGCCGGTGATACTTTATGGAACCTAAAACCGACAGAAACTTCTTGTCTTCCCAGCCTAGAGAGGCTTCTGAAAATAGAAAGAAGAATTCTCAGAAGAATCTACGGACCTAGGAGAGCACCTGAAGGATACAGGTTGAGGTCCAATCAAGAAATCTATAAGGGAACAACAGACTTAGAAACTGACGTTAGGGTGGGAAGGCTAAGGTTCTATGGACACATGATGAGGATGAATCCTGAAAGACTGAACCATAAAATTTTTCACCGAATCCACACTCACAAAAATTCAACGGGATATTTCAAACACCTTAAGGATGATATGGACCAAGTGGGGCAAACAGACCGAGATTGTTTTGACAGAGATGAATACAGAAGGACGCACAAGGGAATAAAAGGAAAAAAGCGCCTGAGAAAGGTGGTCTGAGGAGAGAAAACTTAGGCTCGCTAAGCTCATGAAGGACATATGGGAAAAGAGGAAACAGATGAAGAAGAAGCATTAGTTATGATATTCGCGTGGTCTTTAAGGCCTTTACGTGGAAGAAAAAAATAATAAAAATATATATACCTTCGAGTAATAATGCCCTTCCAACATGGACTGCATATTCTACTACCTGTATGTGTTTATTAATTATTCGAATAAAATTTTGGTGAATAAAAAAAAAAGTAGATAAAAAAAATCAGAACCAAAAAGGAATTTTTCAAAAGTATGAACTTGTAAAATAAACAAAGTAGATGAAATTTATACCCTTTGGTCCAGAGAAAATGCTCACTGCATCTGTGGAGCTTCAAATTCTAGGCATAAAAAAGTAAAAACCCCCAAACATTTAATTATTTTATGTTGTTTGAGCATGTAATTATTATATATATATTTTTAAATTTATTTATTGAAAATTACCGCTGTATAATATTAATACACTGAGTAATAATAATGAAAGATAACGTCACGAGATAAGGCAAATAACAGATTCCTCGTAGAAGTTCACTAGGCCACCTTCTTTTCAGACACCTCGGAGGATTATCAGGAATTGAAGAGGTTGCTAGGTTTGAAACTAGTGGGATTGAGTAGGAATAAAGTTTGTCATGAAATCATTGATATCGGATTCGGGCCAAATCAGTAACAAATGTGACATTAAGTTCATTATGGATGACTTTCTTTGTAACAGAGTAAGGAACATTGAGGATTTTACAAAGGATTTTGGATTGCAAAGATTGAATATGAAAGGAATTCAATGGCTTAGCTCCAAAGCTCTACTCCATAAGACCAGTGGGTCTAATGATTGCGATGTATATCGTCTTTTAATTAATTGGGAGCTTAGAGCGTTTGTCTAGTAAATGTTGAAGTAGCCTAAAACGGCAGGTTATCATTTTAAAATATAAACTTGATCGAGTGTAGATGATAGCTTGCCCGGGAAGGAATCTGGACTGTTATAAGAGAGCGAGAGACGGTAAACGAACGGGGTTCAAAGTTCCGTTCAGTAAAATTATGAGAAAAGTGAATTGCAAAGTACATCCGCTATTAGAGATGGTCGACCCCTGAGAGGCCATCTTTGATCCTGGAGGATACTGTTAGCAGTAACTAACTCCGTCTTTACCACTAAATACCCACTCGCCTTCCAGATCTCCACGGGTTCCGGCGTCTATTTTATTAGGCATTCTCCCATTCAATTCAGCAGGCTCTATTTGCCCAAGTTGGCTGTGAAATGTTCGATAATTCTCCCAGCCTATTTACATTTCTACATGGGTTCAATATTAGCTGACTATCTGGAAAGCTATTCCAGTTCTGTTTTACCAGTAATACGTTAGGTACTTTCATTTGGTTTTTGTTATTTTTAAAATTCTAAGTGGAATTTGTGGACTTCTGTTGTTTACGTTTACAGACTGTAAACATGTCATCATCATTGTAAATTGCAATTATCAATTTTATTATTGATAGTGGAGACTAATAGGTAACGAAATTTGTGAAATGAATGAGAATTTTAATCATAATGTAGCTCAATTAGCATTTATTGGCTAAAACCTTCAATACTTACAACGCTATTTATAAAGACTGAAGTCCTGTTATAGCCATAGCAGGATAAAATGTCTACTAAGGGTCTACTAAGAGTCTGCGATACCTTGAAGGGACTGGGACATTTTATTGGGAACTTTAATATGAAATGTCCGTTTTTAATATTTATAAAATTCATTTGCGGAATTTTTAAACTTCTGTTATTTACTATGTTTTTGTTTGCTGATTATAAAGAGCTGTTATTTATCCATTCTTTTTTGATGATATTAAACTTAACTTGATGAAATTAACTATCTCTAAGCGATTTTCATGTGATTTTTTAAAAATTAATTTATAATAGGACACTCGACAGCCCACATTGCAAGAAACGTTAACATCACGTTCTAGGAAAAATAAATTTGCCGAAAGACAGAATACATGCCAAATTTGCTTGAATAAAATCATTGCTTTCTGTATTGTGACCAATGCCAGGAATAATTGATTACTCTTATCTGTCCAGAGGTGCAACCATCATATCCACATCGTACTGCAGGAATATTGACAATGCAAAACAAGAACTTATAAAAAAACAACCTACATTTATTAATCAGACCTATTCTCTTAAACGACAACGCCAGACTTCATGTTTCACGACAGGCATTGAAGAAACTAACCGAGCTTGGTTAAGAAGTTCTCCCATACCTAGTTTGTTCGCCAGATCTATATCCAACATATTTCCATCTGTTCAGAAATTTCAACTTCCTTCAAGGAAAATGATTCTCAAATCAAAAAGCATTTTCAGACTTTATTTCATCACAAAATCCTGATTTTCTCAGTTCTGGGATTGAAGTTTTATAACATGTTGGAAAATTATATAGAAAATGAGGGTAAATATATTGAATAAAAATGTTTTAATTTCATAAAGTTGCTTTACTAAATCACCTTTCCTTTTTAAACGGAAATTTCATATGAAACGACTCGATACGTTTTCAATCTTTGTTAAAGTAGATCCCACCTATTTACTTTTAAAATTTAAATCAAATCAATAATTGACGTTCAAAGTACTTACTAAATAAACTAGCAAACAATACCACTAAATAGCTTTTTACAAAAACGTCTTCATTATAGAACAGAATCCTTCCAATCTCAATCCTTCCAAGCTCTTTGGTCGTTCTCTGAATTCCTCGCGAAATTAATTATTATTCCATTTAATTTCTTATTAATATTCATTTAATATACACAGACCTATATACAGGGTGTTTCAGGGTTAAATGGCCAAACTGAAAATTTGAACTAAGGACCTCAAAACAAGAAAAAAATTTCCTGTGAAGGTATGTCCGTAAACGCTTTGTTTAGGAGATATTCACATCTAAAGATTTCATTGTCACGAATTATTTAGGCCTAGTAAATAAATAAAACTTATTTTATATGGTCCAACTACTTTATTCATTAAATGTAAACCATTAACTTTCATATTAAAGGTTCAAAGTGATATCCTTGAGCATTCAGACAGGCTCGGCATCTTTCTTCAACAGCAGCAGTGACCAAACTGAAAATATGAACTAAGGGCCTTAAAACAAGAAAAAAATATTTCGTACGAAGGTATATCTGTAAACGCTTTGTTTAGGAGGTAAATTTAGATAGAATACTAATATGACCTTGTCTCCCTAACTGTACATAAACTATAGACTTTAGGATTAATACTGTTTGTAGTAGAACATCAATAACAAATAAGAATAAGAATAGAACTATCAATAACATTTATCAGTTTGTTAGAGGCTTTCGCAGAGTACTCATTATGTCTTCCATGTTATACTAATGCTGAATATGCCGATATGGTGCTTATATACGGTTTTTGCAATGGTACTTCCAATGTTGCCCGTCGTGAACATTCCATGCGATTTCCAAATAGAAGATTACCTAGTAAGTCTACCTTTAACTCTACGTTTCAACGTCTTAGAGAAACTGGTACATTTGCTGTCGTACCACATGCTGATGGTATTTTAGCCCCTTTACGAAATGAAGAAAGGATTGCGACCGTATTACAATATTTTGATGATAATCCATCTGCCAGTGTATGAAGAGCTGGAGCAGAATTAAATGTTACACCAACTACAGTATGGAGAACTCTCATTGCAGATGGACGTCACCCATATCATTATCAACGGGTACAAAATCTATTAGCGCAAGATTTACGGCAAAGAAGAAATTTTTCAAATTGGTATTTAAATCAAGCTGATCACAATCCATACTTTTCAGGAGAAATTTTATGAACAGATGAAGCTACCTTCACAAGAAGAGATATCTTCAATCACAAAAATAATCATCTCTGGTTGCATGAAAATCCCCATGCAATTCGTCAGCATCATTTTCAGCACGAGTTTCAGTGCAATGTGTGGTTCGGCTATAGGCCCACATTTCTTACTACCTCGACTCAATGCGGACACATTTTTGGAATTTCTTAATAATGATTACCACGATTTAGTCGAAGATATTCCAATACAACTGAGAAGGAACATGTGGTTTCAATTAGATTTTTGTCCTCCACATTACGGAAGATTTATAGGACAATGGCTAAATGCTAATTATCCTAATCAAGGGATTGTCCGTGCAAGAGCAGTGGCTTGGCCTGCTCGCTCTCCAGACCTGACACCACTGGATTTTTTTGTTTGGGGTGACATTAAACAAAAAGTCTATGCAAGGCCAGTAATAATAACCCTAATTCTTTACGAAGAAGGGTAATTGAGTCTTCTGAAACAATAACAAATATCCAGTGCCGTTCTGCTACTGCTGCTGTTGAAGAAAGATGCCGAGCCTGTCTGAATGCTCAAGGAAATCACTTTGAACATTGAATATGAATGTTAATGGTTTACATTTAATAAATAAAGTAGTTGGAACAAATAAAATAAGTTTTATTTATTTACTATGCCTAAATAATTCGTAACAATGAAATATTTAGATGTGAATATCTCCTAAACAAAGCGTTTACGGACATATCTACGGAAATTTTTTTCTTGTTTTGAGGTCCTTAGTTCAAATTTTCAGTTTGGCCATTTAACCCTGAAACACCCTGTATACAAATGTTGAGCCAATTTGCGCTCCTTCAAACATGTGGCCTTAAAATTTTTTAAAGGAAGTAACAAATACTTGGTTATGCCGTCTTTCGGAGGGGACTTAAGTACAATGGCGATCCCGAGACTATGCGATGTCAGGTAATCGTTAAAGATCCATATCCTAATTATACCTGAAAGGAAAAATTTAGAGGTCCCGGTGTAACTTCTTCCGATTAGCCATAAAGCGATGTTAAATGAATAAACAAACAAATAATCCTGGCCTGAAGAACTGTACATCGAAGTTCATTGTCGTTAACTTCAACAATACACAAATAAGTTATTTAAGGCATAAAACGTTTCTTCACTAATTCGTACTTGAAACTGGTATAACTCTACTTTTCTAAACTTCGTGTATATACCACATAAGAATATACAGAAGCATTTGAAGTAATTGAAGCATTGACATGGAAAAATATAGTTAAAAGATGAAAAAGTGATTTTACAAAAACTAAACTACTCCCATTTTTTACTTCCTTCCATTACTATAATATTGTCATAAACACCACTTTTTATTTTTTTTTGCTTTACTACCTTTTTCATGTAAACGCCTTAACTAGAAGAGTAATAGTAATCCAATTTTTCTTTACTTTCAATCAAACGCAGTACCTATTTGGCTTCTGAAATTCCAAGATACATATTCAATCAACCCATTCTTCCAATCACATATCCTCCGGATGGATATGATGGCGTGCCTGACAGACACGAATGGACGGTTTAGATATTAAATAAATTACCGATCTGTGTTTGAAAACGGGTTCCTACTAACGGAATGGTACTAAGCTATTGCCTATGATCGTGCAAGGGGAGGTAATACAGTACGTGCCAGCATCAGTGGTAGCAGTAGATTACATCTGATCCAACTTATGGCCACTCTTGATGCTTTTCGTATTGCCGTTCCGTTGGGACCATTTGCTGAGGAATTACCTCAGCGCTAAGGAGGAATTTGAAGAATCTAAGCATAGTGAGCGTTATGGCATTGTTCGCTAGGTAATTGGCTATTTCTTTGGAAAAAATCCTAATTTTCAAAATTGTGATATCAATATCCCTGAAGTAAGATGTACACCTCATACATACCTCATGAATAGAAAGGAGGATACTAATGACTTAGCAGGTACTCAAAAAATTTGCCATTTTATCTCATGTAACCTCTTATTAAATAGCGGTCAAATGGCTGTCTGTAGCTCTCAGCGGGATATGGTATGTCGATATCCATAGCCCAGGAAAACCTGAGAAATGGCCCTAGTCCACAAGTGGACGTGACAGCAAGTCCTACTCCCACTTCCTCGTAGTGACCGCTGGACAATGCACACCAAGGTGGACATTGACTGACGGGAGAGGGCAAAGGCGAGTTTCCAGCGCCATAAAACTGGATCCTTCGACTAGGAGAGGAAACCCCGACAGAAAACTCTGGTCCTCCAGGTTGGGGGTTGGACGCGGGGCCAACAACCCTGTTCCGTAAAAACTGTAAGTGTTTTCAAGAAACCACAAAAAGCCTCGGAAAGAAATGGATCAAATGGGAAACGACTTAGGCATGGACATGGATTAATAAATATGGCAACCTGGAACGTGAGGAGTTTGTTCCAAACTGGAGCTGGGAGAGATCTTGAAAGGGAACTGGAAAAATACAAAATAGATATATTAGCCCTACAAGAAATCCGCTGGAGAGACACAGTATTAACGGAGATGAAGCACTACACAGTCATTAACAGTGGCAATAGACGGAACATACTAGGGACAGGTTTTGCGATAAGGAATTCCCTCTTGCACTCTATCATTAAATACGTGGCAGTAAATGAGAGATTGTGCTTATTAAGGATGCGAGGAAGGTTTTTCAATATCTCTCTTATCAGCATACATGCACCCATAGAAGGCAAGGACAATAAAGAGGAAAAGGAAATCTTTTATGGAAGGCTAGAAAATCTATACGACTCCCTACCCAAGCATGATGTGAAAATAATTTTGGGAGATTTCAATGGTAGGATAGGAAAAGAAACTATGTTCTTCCCCATAATAGGCAAGCACAGCAAGCATGAGGAAACGAGCGAGAATGGACTCAGAATGGTCGATTTTGCGATGACAAGGAACCTTAGAATAAGAAGCACCTTTTTCCCGCATAAGGAAACATGGACCTCCCCGGATGGCATCACCAAAAATCAAATTGACCATGTACTCATTGCTGCCAGACATGCCAGTGATATATTTGATGTTCGCAGTTGCAGAGGAGCTAACTGTGACTCACACCCTTATCTGGTCAAGATTTTATATAAACAGAAGATGGCTGTACAAGGAAAAGGAAAAGGAAACACAAGAAATGTGGAAAAGCTAAAGGAGGATGATGTAGCCCGGCAATTCAGGGATAGGATCGCATATAGATTGAATAACAACTCATCTATTGGCAGGAATATGGAGGAAAGATGGGCACGCTTTAAAGATGCTCTCAAAGGTGCATCTGAGGACATTCTTGGCGCAGCACAAAAAAGACAAAGAAATGATTGGTTTGATGAGGACTGCATAAAAGCCATAGAGGAAAGAAACAGTGCCAGGCAGAAAATGATCCAACGAAGGACCCGAACTACGGCGGAACACTATAGGACCAAAAGAAGGGAAGCGAAAGGAATATGCAAGCAAAAGAAAAGGCTGCAGGAAACAAAGAAGCTTGATAAGCTTCAAGAAGACTTTTCAGCCAAACAGACGAGAAAGTTCTATAAAAGCACCAGAGAATTCCGAAATGGATATATACCAAGGCTGGAATTCATTAAAGATAGAGAAGGGAACCTGATTGGAGATAGAGGGTCTGTCCTGGAAAGATGGAAGCAGTTCTTCATAGAATTATTAAATCCGAATAAAGAAGGACCAACTTACAATAAAAAAGCAGTATTGGAAAACGGAAAAGACTCGTCAAATGTGGATGAAGAGGAAATACCACCAGATAGAGAGGAAATAATTGGAGCACTCCATAATAACAGAGCACCTGGAATAGACGGTATCCCGAATGAGGTCCTGAAATGTGGGGATGAGGTGGTGTGGAGGAGATATATGGCCTCGTATTTGATGTATGGATGGAGATGAGGATGCCACAGGACTGGAATATGGCAGTGCTGTGCCCAATACACAAGAAGGGAGACAGATTAAACTGCCAAAACTATAGAGGTATCGCTCTATTGCCCACTGTCTACAAGGTACATTCAGTCGCAATAAATAGGAGAATTATGGCATGCGCTGAAAGAAATATTGGCGAATACCAAAGTGGCTTCCGGCCAACTAGAAGCACAACTGATCATATCTTCTCCATACGGCAGATGCTAGAGAATCTTAGCAATTGCTCTTCATAGATTTCTGCCAGGCCTACGATAGTCTTGATAGAAATGAACTGCTCAAAGTAATGAAAACTCTAGGGGTCCCAGAAAAGCTAGTCGGATTAAGTGCGATGACCTTGGAAAACACCAGATGTAGGGTAAAAATCCAAAATATGCTATCAGGAGAGTTTGAGGTGGAGAATGGTCTGCGCCAAGGAGATCCCCTCTCACCTGTATTGTTTAACATAGCACTAGAACAAGCTGCGAGATCAATCAGAACCAACCCAGGAGGAACGATATGCAACAGGATGACCCAACACCTGGCGTATGCTGATGACGTAGTGATATCAGCAAGGTCAAAAGCGGCGCTCTCGGGAGCTCTACAGGAATTTGAAGAAGCGGGGAAAACATTGGGTCTTGTAATAAATAAGGAAAAAACCCAATACATAATTTCCACAAAAAATGATGGGCAGGAAGAGCAGAGTCATGTGCAACTGCTCCACCACACATTTAAGAAAGTGGACAGCTTCAAGTACCTGGGGGCTTTAGTGACACGAAGGAATGCCATCACTGCAGAAATTAAAGCAAGAATTTCAGCAGGCAACAGATGTCTCTTTGCATTGCGAAAAGTATTAAGATTTCGGAACATGTCACGGAGAGCAAAATTGTTGATCTATAAAACAATCTTAAGACCAATTGCCACGTACGCTGGTGAAACGTGGGTCCTGACCCAGGAATGCGAGAAAATGCTGCAGATCTGGGAGAGGAAAGTACTTAGGCAGATATTTGGGCCAGTATGTAACGAAGGCCAATGGAGGTCAAGAAATAATAGAGAGCTTCGGGAACTGTACAACGAACCAGACCTAGTCACCTATGTCAAGTCAACCCGTATAAGATGGCTTGGACACGTGGAGAGAATGGGAGAAGATAGGTACCCGAAGAAACTATTATATGGTAAACCAGGAGGCAGAAGAGAAAAGGGAAGGCCCAGGTTGCGATGGCTGGGTGATGTGAAAGACGATCTGCGGAGGATGGGAATCGGACAATGGAGAGGTCGAGCTGCTGACAGGGAAGACTGGAGAGGCGTTGTTGTGGAGGCCAGGGCCCTACAAGGGCTGTAGAGCCATGGAAGAAGAAGAAGAAGAACCTCATATTATTCCTCGACTCATTTGAATTATTTCTGTGTACGTTATTAAATTGTTTTTCAGTGTTGTGTCTTGTTAATCTTATAGACAATTTTGTTTATTGTCTACTTAAATTTCTGTATTGTTTATAAAATTTAATTTTGTGCTTTTGTCTTATTCCTTTTTTTTCTTGTCTATTTAAAATAAACAGAATAATACTTTAGGAATACCCAACTATAAAAGAAGAACCTGTTTTTGGATTCAAATTTGGTTTTGGCATGTCTTTCGGTGTTCTTATTTACAACACTCTTTCTCGAACGAAGTTGCGTTTCCTGCAGTTCTGGCCGCCGAGTGTTCAAGTTTTAATTTGTATTAATCCAAATTACTTGAAAATCTTTTTTTTTTTTGTTTCATTTTGATGGTCTACTATACAATGTGCGTTCAATTTTAGTGATAGTAAATCTTATCACTTTCGGAAGTGTCGACAGTTATGTCTACTTCGGTTCTCCAATCAAAGCAGATAGCTCAACCAGCCTACAAGTTCAAAGAAGAATTTTGGCCGCTAATAGATGTTATTTTGGGATGGCGAAAATTTTACGAAGTCGTCTGATATCAGGAAGAACCAAGGTCATGCTGCACAATACAATCATCAGGCCTGTTTTAACTTATGGATCGGATACCTGGCCTCTGTCCCGGGCAGATGCCAATAGTTTACTGCTCTTCGAAAGAAAAATATTAAGGAGGATCTTTGGACCTGAAGGAGTTAGCGATCGATTCGGACACAGACAAAAAGCAGAGCTGTATCTGATGTAACAGAAGCCTGACGTGGTGAAGCACATAAGAATCGCTAGACTGAGATGGGCTGGACATGTGGCCAAAATGGAGGACGACGCTACCCTGAAAAGACTGGTGTTTAGATTCGTTGACGGAAAAAGAAAACGTGGGCGTCTACGGTTTAGCTGGTCAGATGAAGTCGAGAGTGATGTAGGCAGTATCATTGGATCCAGAGTTTGGGCGCAGGACAGAGAAGAGTGGAGGCGACACCTTGATGCGGCCAGTATCCGTGCTGGGTTATAAAGCCAGTGTAATTAATGCTAATTAAATCTTATAGAAAAAGATATGATTAATAAGAGCTCATTACAATCTGTAAACATAAATATAATAAACAGCAAGTCCACGAATTCCGCTTTTAAATTTTAAAATTAATAAAAACCGAGATTTCATATGAAACGACCCAATAAAATATCCCTGTATAAACTCCTTACTACCATTAGCTGGTAGCAATGCCAACGCCAATTTTCGTATTTCTATAGCACTGTAGAAGACCGCTGTTCTCTACTTATTAAAATTCTCCACTTTCAAACTAATCTTTACCTTTTTTACAATTATCAATCATCTTGTGCTACTGCATCTCTGTTACTTTCGAGATTTTTTACAAGTTGCCGTAAAGTATCAAAAGTTCACCTGCTTATCCTACAACGAATTTCCACGCAAAAATAACATACTTTGCATTCATGGAATGCTATCTAAATAGGCAATAAAGAGACCGTAAAAATTTCATTTTACTGAAGAATAACATTAAAAAAAGTTCAACAACTTTAAAGTTTGTTAATTAATGCATAAGCGTAGATAAAAATATACATATAAAGATCGGGCCATACTCGGCTCACTCATTCATGTATTATCAAAAAACTGCCTTCACGCCAATATTGTAAAGCCATTCTTACAATCAAAAATATTTTTGAAGAATATAATTATTACCTTTCAATAAAATAGGACTACTGACGAATTTGCACGAAATTTAAAAAGAAAAAAATCATTCCTATACGCAATGCTATTTAATATTTATCAATAAATAAGACTGTAAAAACTTTATTGACAACTCTTCTTAAAAAAAATTAATAACTTTATATTCTGTAAAATAATGCATAGCATAAAATATAAAGATATTTATGAGGGAACTGAATTCAGACAAACTACTGTAAGGACGCAAACCACTGACTTGCGGACAGTGGAGAGTTCTTTTAACTCCGTGCCAATTCATCCTTGACTATTCTGTCGGAGGAGGTAATGCAATGGTATTAATGTCTTTATATTTTAAGTATACACCAAGTTTCAAAGCCATAAATAAACGGGTTTTATTGCTAAAGCGAGACATACTAATTTTGATTACCGACCCGTACGGCAGGGTAATGACCGCTATCATTCATTAATTAGCTTCGATCCTGAACGCCGACTCATCCTGGCTCTACGACCGAACCCACTTTAGTTCCGCACACGACGAGAGCTTTCTCCTCCAGGTCCGAATAGCAGAGAGCCAATCTAGCCTCCTGAGTATGCAAACCAGGGCGGGGGACAAAGGGGGTAAGGCCGTGACTCTGATGCTAAGATAATCGAAGTCTTAAGAGGAACACGTGGTTTCTCAGCTCCACGTGGCTGCTTAGGTGTATACCTAGGAATTGCAGTACGGTATTCGATTGGTCTAAGTAAATACTTTCGTCGAAAGTGAATCTTTTTCAAAACTACAATAAAGGATAGGATACCACCAAAAGTATTCATGAGGAAACATTGATTGAGAAACCTCCCAGAAAACATTCCTAACTTGATCTCTGTTGTAGATCTCAGATCCAGAAATGGTTCAGTCTCTTTGTTTTCCATGGTAATTTGTCAGTCAGTAATATTGTTACCATCAAGTCTGAGTCCAGCAAGTGAGTCATGATATCTTTAAATCAACTAAGAGAAATACTACCATAAATGGTATTTATTATTAATATTATTATTATTTATTATTATTATTATTTATTATTATTAATATTATTAATTTACCATGGTAAATAAAGAAATAAATGGAAGGGGGGAGACTTATGAGATCACGCACAATGAATTGGGAAGGATTATTTGAAACAGTAATGCCGATTTTGATAACCTTTGATACTCGTTTCTTATTGGATGACAAAACAATACTTAAAAAAATTAATAACAATTCCTTAAAAGCCACCCAACTCGGTTTCGAGCAAAGCACCCTTATGAATATTCTACTACCGAGGTGCCCACTTTGTCCATAGTAATCGTTGATATAGCATTCTATCCTCACCCGACAGTTATTGATGACACTACTGTCTACAGCTACTGGGATTGAGTCGACTCTTGAATACCAATTGTGTAATATCTGGTGAGAGGATAGTCTGTCCCAGTGGCTGGGGAGTTAGTGCACGTTCTATTGTCACTGTCCATCCTTCCAAGAGATCTCATCGGCTGCATTTAATATGATACATCGAAGGACTATAGATAACCAACAGATTATGGAAATGGTCCATCTCCTGCCAGTTTTGAGAAATAAAACAAAATTCTAATCACCTGGTAGTACAAACCGGTCCATTAAAAAAAATTCATTCCAGGAAAAAATAAACGAAAAGTCTTAGTTTTCCTCTCTTTTCCGATTAAAATTTTTTTTAAAGTTTACTTATACAAAGTGATAGACTGTTTTTTCTATATAATAATAATCTATATAAGGTTAACAATATATAATAACAAGGGATTAACGTCTTAAGCCTGTCGGCGGGGGAAGTTAAGATTGCAAACCGCCTCGCTTTGTCGGAAGAGATTAAGAAGGTTCTCGACAATCCCAGAACAGTCTGTCTCTACTTCCGTGTTCTAGAATGTTCGGGAAGGTTCTAATCCAATATTAACTTCTCTCGCCGACGGGCTTAAGACGTTAATCCCTTGTTTCCGTCTTCCTCTCTGTGGCCGTAACAATATCATATTGTTATATCTTATATTAAATTAATATATTAAGCTTATTAATCTTATATTAAATTTAAATATATTAGAATTTAATATTTTATATATATTTTGTGTTTTGAAGATACATTCAATAAAAACGGTAATGAAGTATTTCGAACTATATTATCTTTTGAATTTTACATTATCAGGTCATTTTTATTATCTATCAATGCGACATATGTGAACATGTACAGAAACAATACCTAGCCAAGAAACCAATTACTTAAAAAAAATATAAATATGTATATAACTATTAAATAACATATAAATGTTGCTTACGATCAAATTCAATGTCAAAAATAATCAAAAGAAATGGTTCATAAGTAGGTAAGGCTATAACTGACGTGTAGCCAAGATTTAATGTAAATAGATGCTATTTGACAGTTCACTGAAAAGGGGTTTATTAGTAAGTGTGAGCAGCATAACAGTTGCTATCAATTATCAGGTTGTAGTACTTCTCCAATTCCTAAAGTAATCATCATCAAATCTTATTAATAACCAACAATAAAAAGAAATTACTAGTTACACGCTATCATTGTTTGAACAGAAATAATGAGAACCGCTATTTTCTCAGGCTCACGGAAACTTAAGCTACTGATGACGTGTGTAACTTGGATAGTTCTAAACACATTCTAGGCGTAAGTCCTAGTAAATTATATCCCTAACCTCATTTGCTTGAAGAATATTATTTAATTTTACATTCTTTTGTTATGACAAGCTAACTGAAATTTTTTATTGCCTTTATCTTTAAAAGTTTTAATCTTTTATCTTGGTGTTTTAGTTTTTATATTATTTTAATGTTTTATTCATTAATTTAGATACATATACATAAAAGTGAATGAAAGAATTTAACTTTCTTTTAATTCTTTTAAAATAATCCATTTATCTGAAACTTAATAGTTTTATTCCTCTATTAATCTTTCTCAATTTTTTACTACGAATAGAGTGTACATGGGAAATGAAAGAAACTTACTTAAGGAATACAGAAGTAAGTAGTTTTTAATTTTTTTTCCAACATAAGAATCAAAATTGAAACATTTCACTGAAGTATTTTCCTTCATATATAGATGAAAAAAAAATGGACTGAGAAAAAATTAAAATGTCGAGTCTATTTTTTTTTAATAATTTTTTTTATAAAAATACATAATATTTTTAATGTAATTAGCTCATGTTTTTAAAACAGCTGACCTAGCCCACCCTGATGAAAGCCAGATCAATATTTTTTTTAATTTCCCCATTGAAACTCATAATCGATTCTGAAAAAATAAATTAATATTTAATGATGAATTTGATTTTACTGCATCCTTCACACTTTACCAGAGAAGTCATACCAACTTAAACTCATTTCATGTCCGATTGTGGAAGAATTTGTAACTCAAATTTAATAAATATTGTAGGTTTTATGCAAATATAGTTATTTTTTAAATATAGCTTGTTCTATATTTCTTTCATTTTTCTATGAAAGAAATATATAATATTATTTATTTTAATTATGTATTCATATAAAACCTCTACCAATACAACCCATGAAGGTTCTTGAGTTCAGAAAGACTTTCTTGGACAACGGCTTTGCAGGGAGGTGATTTGTCCTCCTACATGTTCAACTGACAGCTTTTCCTCCCTATTTTGGGTACCCAGCAGTGGGATTCGAACACAGGACCATAGAGCCACTCCGACCTATTTTATATATATATATATATATATATATATATACTAGCTTATGCCCGCGGCATCGCTCGCATAGAATTTGGACTACCGCATAAAGTTTCTTTTTAACAATGCTTTTTAACAATAATTTAAAATAATAAATAATGTAATTATTTAAATAATTTAATTTTTTTCACTATAGGTTACACGTACAAAATTTCAGATGTCTATCTTCAAATCTGACGGATTCCATACAAACTTTGAACCCTTATTATAATAAGGGTGGAATTATTCAAACTTCTTTCTTAAATCATACAAAGTACCTATCTGCAAATTTCAAGATGCTAAATTCCTGATTTGCCTTTAATTATGTACTATAATGGATTCTCCACAGTTCCTATAAAACTGTCGGGAGGGCGCCTGCCCCCGTGCGCCCCCCTAAATCCACACCCATGTGTTATTCTGATGTATAACCAACATTACTGTAAAGTTTCATCCAAATCCATTCAGTAGTTTTTGCGTGAAAGAGAGACAAACATACAAACTTTCACATTTATAATATTAGTAAGATTAATTTAAGGAAGAAATAGTTGGGGGTGCAGTCAATGAAAACACCAAAATAAGCATAACTTATTTTGGTGTTTTCATTGACTGCACCCCCAACTATTTCTTCCTTAAATTAGAAGATACAGTCGACCAACTCTTCTCTAACATTAGTAAGATTAGTAGTATATCAAAACAAATAAATTCACTCTTGTTCTTTCTGATACTTTAACAACTATGATCATGTTATTTTCCTTTAATTATGTACTATAATGGATTCTCCACAGTTCCTATAAAACTGTCGGGGAGGGGAGGGCGCATGCCCCCAAAATCCGCGCTTGCTATAGCACATGTGTTATTCTGATGTATACTCTACATTACTGGAAAGTTTCATCCAAATCCGTTCAGTAGTTTTTGCGTGAAAGAGAGACAAACATACAAACTTTCACATTTATAATATTAGTAAGATATCATATAAGATATATATATATATATACTTTAATATATATAATAATATATTTTTTTTAGAACCCATCGGGGCTCATTTATTGGATTATAATGATTTCCTACTTTCTTTTATAGTAAAAATTAGACCCAATATGATATGATCGATTTCATAAATAAATAACAAAATATTAACATGAATCTTTAACCATGTTATAGGAATCGTCAAATGAGTATACTGCGCCTGGACAATTAAGCCCAAGGTAAACCCAACATTAATATTTTAGAATCTTCCAGACCATAACTGAACACTAACATTGGTAATTTATGAAATGCTGGAGCATGAGCTTAATAACTTGAAGTGCGTGTAACGCAGCTGAGCATCGAACAATTTTATGGCAGTACTACTCAACGATATAGTTATGAGTTAGGCTTCGATTTTGACCGTTTAAAACATGAACTAAGGATCAGGCATTAAATAAATCGCTAAAAGGATGAGGAAAGTAAACTCACTTATTATAATGGCGTCTTGGCTTCAAGAAAGCCAGATAGCAATTAGCAACAGGCAGTATGAAACTCAGGATGTCACCCCAAAAAAGGATAATCCCAGGAGAATAAATGGAAAATGTAACGCTAAACTAAACAGTTTATTAATATCAACAAATAACTCTAGTTATAAATAAATAACTCTCAAGACAGTGACCTATGGGAGTGAGACATGGGCACTCACATACAAGCAGAGAGCGAGATCAGCAAAAGGGAAAGAAAGATATTAAGATGACTCAATACATGAGAATGGGCAATGATATGTATGCGGATAAAGCAAAATATAGAACTCCAGAACATGAATTGTGAGGAACTCTCCACTGTCAGTATAGTAAAACAGGGTTGAGATGGCTTGGGCATGTGGAAAGGATGGAGCATAGCATACTTCCCTAGAAAAAGCTCTACGGTAGGCCAGGAGGAAAGAGAAAACAAGGAAGACCACGTCTACGGTGGATTAATGACGCAGATTAATATCTGATAAACATCTGAGCGCGAAGGTGGAGAGAGGAGGTGACGGACTGAAAGGTGTGGAGGAGGCTCGTCAGGGAGGTCTAGGCTCTGCAAGGATGGTTGGGCCGAGCAGTCAGTCAGGTAGTTAAACTAAACAATATTTATGAGCATGTGTAAGAAAATGAAGTCTTGGTAAGTTTTAATTATCATAATAACCACAATATGAAGAAAAAAATAGTTTTTCACTTTTTAGCAATGGACAAAGAAACGCCATCAAACATTAAAAAAAAACCCATACCTAATATCATTAGACATCGCGTAAAACCAAAAGCAACTCGATCGATCAAAAACATACCGTACTTGAAATTCATTACTTCCCTAAATACCTGTACCAGTAATAACCCATTGGTATTGACTTCATTTCTTGGTAAGGACTCTAGTGCTTGCAGGCCAACGGTTTTTCAGGGCATTGCATAAGCCAAAATTACTCGTAGTCGCTAGGTTTCTTCCCCAGTGAAGTGTATTTTATAGAGGCTGGGTTGAGCTCCATGACGGGCTGCTGTTTCCACATGTCGTTCCACGGCTAATAACAAATTAAATAATTTTTCTGTCACAATGTTCCGAAAGCTTTTGATTAATAGACAAAGCATATTATATACAATGCAGCAACATATGCCGTTTTTATGTGTGACTACAATAGCATTAAAGTAGCCATGTACACAAATAAAAGTGATTTAATAAAAAAGGAATATAAATTTTTATAGCTTAATTTTCTCTTTTAATATCCGTGAAGTTGGGTTCAGCCCCTTCTGCATTATCAAGGACTTCATCATCCCCATTTATCATTGTTCTCTTCAATAAATCCATTTCACAAATTTTAATCATAATCTCTCCGTCTATTTATCTATCTAGGATATTTAAAAATTTAAATAACGATATTGTTTCAAATATACAGGAAGGAAACCTAGCGGTTGAGCGTTGATCTAGGATAAATCACCTTCTCAACAATTGTCTAGGAACCAGTTCAGTCTCAACCACATACTGAACCCAAGACTCTTCATGAGTTGTAGGAGTAGTTTTATCCCCATAAACATCATCCATTTATTATCCCAACAGATGATATCCTAAAAGTGCTTGCCTGATCTTGATTGATAAGCTAAGGGAACTAATTAGAACTCATACATATTTATAATTATACATATCTGTCCAATAACGGTGTGTGTCCAATTTCAAAAAAGGGAATAATTTGCAACTGTAATGAAACCCTGCCAAGTTGAGAGAACACACCTTCTCAAGAGAAATGAGGAATTGTCAAGCTTTTGCTTAAAGCATTCATCTTGGTATGTTTATTGGTTTTTGGCATCGAAGAACCTGAAGGCTAATATATTATCAATAGAATGTAATTAATTACAGGAAGTTTATTTATGGGTCAATGCAATTATTTGTTTGTTTTTTATATGTTTTCTTTATTGTTCAAAATAGAATGTAGAATCATTACATGGATTTTTTCATCATGATAATTCATTTAGCAATATCCTGATAAAACGTAATTTGACATAGGAAATGAAATTCTTTAAAGATACTTTGATGCAGATGCAGAACATGATGTTCTATATTTGTGATTTTTTTTTTCTAAAAGTACGAGTTTCCACGCTGCGAGTTCGTATTTGTACAGTCTCTGTTTTTGACAAAATATTTGATACAAAATACTTCAATAAACGATTGTGAAGTGATTCAAAGAAGACGTAAAATTTAATTGTATTTTGTTTTGTTTAAGAAATACAAAGCCTGTTCCATAACAACCCATGAAGGTTGCTCATACGAGTTAAGACTATACTATTTCTAAGACGGTTGTGTAGGAAAGTGATTTGTCTGAAATCACGCACAACCATCATCCCCACTTAAGTGTACCCAATTCAAAGATGCTGGGTGAGCCCAAAGAGGATCTGCAGATCGCACAGAGTACATCCGTGGCTGCTAACAGTTATAAGTTAACTGTCACAGCTGGATTTCAACCCAGCACCTTATGCACTACACTGATATATCTCGCTCCCTATACATACATAACCTCAGCAAGCCATTGTCATCTGTATCTGGTTGGATTTTTCTGTAAGCCTAGTGTTAGAAGTTACTCCTACTATCTAAATTAATCCATTGGTTTATAAATAACGCAGCAGGCGTTTTAACTGGAACAAAAATATACTTTGAATTATTAAAAATTGTGAAGCACATAGTAATAACATAAAACAGTATCAGTAATAATATGAGACCTATTCCCGTGAAACCCATAACGAAGTGATAACTATCACTAATCGTTGAGCATCAGGTCACCTGGGTACAGCAGTAAATTATTGGACATTATTTTCTTATGGTCAAAAACAGTTAGCTTCCTGTCCAAAAAACTGTCCAGTTTTATTCCGTTAGGATTGTTTAAGCCATTCATCGGAATTGATCTGATCCTTTGTTCAGCCACACGATTTAGAACCCAAGCCGACCATTATCTTATAGACAGATAGGCAGATAGATAGATAGAACTTAGCCGTTACTGATTTCATAAGGTAAGTTCGTATACTTTTCTCACTTTTAATTTTGTTGATAGCATAAAAGATCGTTACCAAGCAATTTACTTAGGGCTGGACTATATGGGTTTGGACTGATTAAACCCTGAAAACATACTTGATGTTAGTCAACAGATAAACCTGTGTCTGACCACAATGTCTCCAAAAAACAATACAAATCCCTAAAATTTAGCACAGATTTATAGGAAATATTTAGCGAATAAAAACATATAACACATTAGGTACATGAATGCGTTAAGAAAACATTTTTATTCAGCTTTGGACAACGCAAATTGTCTTAAATGTTTTTGATTCATTTATAGTAACTTTACGCTCCAATAGCTAATTGGACGATGCAACAGTCAGTGTCCTACACTAAAATAGGGGTCTTTACCGAGTACTTGACACCTAATAAGATAGGGATCCTATTTTACGTCCATTCCGAAGTACGGCATGACCAAGGATTTCTTACAGCCTTCAAGAAATATTAAATCCACATACCTGACTCTCCTAAGTGATATTAATCAATATTATTTTTTTATTTATTCTTTAATTTTCATATGCACCTGCGCATCCAACAAATTTGATCCAAGAGTTCTTCTCTTTGCTTTGCTACAGGAACATGAAGTTTTGGAAATGGAGACATCAATAGTTGAGCGGGTCTCTTGGCTATTGTCTTTTTAATCTGTTCCTGTCAAATCCGGGGAACTGGAAAGCGAAAGAACGGGTGAATTTGGTTATGATATGATGGTTATGATGAATTCGTTGTGGATATATGATTTTATAGTGGGAACCAAGGTAGGGTCCAGGATTTTTTTCTGGGGGGCACAACGGGTATACTCTTAAAAAATAAACTTTATAAACTTTTTTATTTTGATTTAGTTACTTTACTGATAAATAATGTGGTTTTAATTTTCTGTGCCTTTCGATATTAAAAATCATGAATGAATGTTCCGAAGATAAATTCTAATTACCCTTGGAAATATACATGTTTTTTTCATTTATGTATATATTTTCTTTTCCAATGTTCTTTTAAAATAAACCTGAATCAACAATTCAACTGTTAATTTTTTTAAAATAAATATTTTATTATAAATATTTCTCTGTTTTATTAAAAGTTAGCCTATTACTTATCATAAAAAATCACCTTTACCATAAACTTTAAAAAAAAAAAATTAAGATTAAGATTCAATAGGATAACTCCAAAATGCTAAAAATTGACATCTTCACAATCTTCGCTTGTTCATTATGTTTTACAGGACATTTTCCGCCTTATTTATCATTAATTTAGTCCGGTTCTGAATCTTAAGTTTCCATAACATCGCTCGGAAGTGCTTTGCTATTTTGAAAGGGACGCAACGAACAAATTTTGCAATTCTAGCCAGATATGGACAAGAGCCTTTAATCATGTTCTTTCTTTTATTTTATTCATATATTTTACCAACTATGATCATGTGATTTGCCTATAAGTATGTACTGTAATGGAATCTCCACAGTAGGTACAAAAAAAATCGTCTGGGGGCCACGTGCCCCTGTACTCCCCTATTAAATCCGCCTTTGGTGGGAACATTCATGTTGTGATTCCAATTAAACCAAGGAGCATTAACAATTTTTCTTAGAATTTTCGACTGTGTTGTATGTATTTCGTGTATGCTGTTATTAAAATATATATAATAATGGCTATATAAATAGAATCAACAATAAAATAACGGCAGAAGCAATAGTACCGATGGCGCTCATTGTTAAACGATTCGAAATTTCAAAAATTATATATAAATATACCTAACAGGAAGTAAATTCTTCATCTTCAAGAAGTATGTACTTACCGTTATTGCACCGAACTTATTAAGTTGTTTGTCAGGTCATCATCATTATGAGCAAATATTTGTTGCCCAACCGGCGGTAGGTCAAGTTGGTACTTGATGGGAACTGCCGTGTCAGAGCGGGGGCGTATCCTAAGGTCAATATGTTGGTTCCGTATTGAATAATTTTTTTTTCAATAGAAGATATTCACCGTTTCAGGGTATTTCAATACTTACTGTTTGTGTAGTAAGTTAATAAGTCATATTGATGTAATTAAATCTAATATTTTAAAAGAATAAATAAAACATTAAAATATTTATATGCTTAGTCAAGTGTTGTTAACCTATGATCAAGATGGTGTGAGATATGCAAATGGAGGAGGTGGTCAAGTTCACGCTTAATCTGTCCGATGCGGTCTGAGAGCTCAGCGCTCTGCCTAACGGTGTCTAGGTCTTCCGCACTATCCGATACCAAACTACTCCTCTAAGCTAACAGTTGGTAACACAGCGCAATATCGATTCATCGAAAAATTGATAAATTGATAAATTCTCGTTATTGATAGCCAAGTGGAGAAAGATTTATGGGATTTAGAGACATTTCTTACTATGAACCTAATCACTTACTAAAGCCGGTTTGAATTTGTGTATTACAATTTGATGGCATCACTGGACAGATTCCTAGAAAATGACTACAAACTTTTCAATAAAAAATACTTAGACTTATCACAGAAGAACAACTAACAAATACAAACAAAACTTTGTCATAATGACTTAAAAATACCAAAAGCCGACACTTTCAAGAAAAGTGTTATAAGGACACCCAAACTCACTAATAGAACGAATGTCGACGAATATCATGCCTGAAGACACAAGGAGGATAATAAAAAGAACGTGGATGAGGGAACTGTAATCATAAAAAACATCAATAATAATCAAGCCACGGGAGACGTACCGCTGGATACTATCCTTCATGCCTTTCATCTTATTTTATTGCAACTTTACTAACAGAAAACCTTGCTGATTGCCAATTTGTACTTGACAGGTGTCGATAAATATGCAAAGGGAAAAAGTCTATGAACCGCCTTGTTCTATAAAAAAAATGTAGAGGATTCTAATTATAATAATACAAAAGCATAATGCCAAGTGTCTTTAAGAATTATGAATTAGTGTGCGAGACAAAAAATGTTGAAAAATCACTTTTCTAATTAGAATAAATATGAGACTTTATAAAGGAACCTATTGTAAACGTACAGTAATGGACTCATGTGATATAAGGAATCACTGTATTGAAACTTATTATTATAAATATTCACAATAAACACAAACACTGCTGTGAAAAAAATAACATCATTATAATCATCCTCCAAATTACTTTTCTGAGAATGATTTTTGCAGCCTTTGGATCTTGGAGTCCTTAATGATTTTCCAACCAAGGCCCAAAGCATTCTTGGAGGCCTCTTCCCAATTCAGTCTTTGCTTCCTATTCCTCTCAACCGGTCAAGTGTCCCTACAAAACTTTAAGACATTTCATCGCTATTTGATATTTTACTGAAAATCTATATTCCACCGTTATAGAGTGTGGTGTGATAATATTCGTGCCCAGAATAAGATTCACCATTTATTATGTATGTTATTATATGATAGGGATATAGAATGTCCTCCAAACCCATATACAAATGGGAAAAAGATTTAACCTTCTTCAGATATATTTTTTTTTTATTATACTCACTCCCACCTTGACACACTTTTATTTACTACAATAATG
Source organism: Arma custos (assembly GCA_037127475.1). NCBI lineage: Eukaryota > Metazoa > Arthropoda > Insecta > Hemiptera > Pentatomidae > Arma > Arma custos. Next base: position 56,233,225 of record CM073762.1, on the reverse strand, counting down.
ATTTAAATTACCAGTATATGTGTTTATCTCATGTATGTATCTTCTTTTCCAAACCTAAAATCCCACATCAACCTCCTATGCTCCCTACACAAACATTTAGCCCATCACTTAGAACATCGTATTTCTTTCTAAAATGCCGATCCAACTCCCTCTTTCCTAATTTTATAGCCAATGCCCTCAATCACATTACCACATCAAAATCCCTAAATTTCACATTATGTTTCTTCTCATTAAAATTTAAAAAATATATGCATTTATATTTGTCCTTCTTCTTTTGTCAAACAAGGAGGGAGTTTTGCTCATTTATAATATGCTCATAAAAAATAAAAATCTGTACCACTACGACCCATAAAGAATCTTCGGTTCTGTGCGCTCTAGATAATGTTTCTAGGACAACGGTTGAGCAGGGAAGTGATTTGCCCGAGAGCTGGCTCAACCACCAGGTTTGCTCCTATTTTGGTTTACTACCCACTTTATAAAGGCTGTGTGAGCCGTAGGAGTATCTCCAGGTCCCAAAGAAGCAGTTATCCCAGCAGTTAACGGATTAAATAAATTATCTGCCATCGCAGGATTTGAACCTGAGACTTTCGACACAGCAACTCTACCACTGAATCATACCGCTTTCCAGTATACTCCTATGTTGCATAATTTATTGGACCAATATTTGAATAATTTGACATAAAGTACTTAGATCTTCCCCTCGGTCAAAATTTTATTTAGTTTGTTTTCTTAAAGTGATTTAAAAAGTAAACTTACAAAAACTGTTTTAATGGTGTTGTTGAATATTTTCAAGTTTTCTTATGCTGAATGGAGAAACATGTTCGCGGAAAATCCTAAAAATATTATGGATCATGTTATGGTAGGTTACGTTCCATTTTATGATAGAACTTGGACATAACCTGGAGTGCATCGAAGACAATATAACATCTACATACTAGCCCCAGCTCCGTGGCCGCAGAAACCATTAACTCTTACTTTCCCAGCAGCTGTGTTTCCGCATTCTTCGCCGCCTCCAGTGCCATCGCCCGGCTAAGCAGAGCCTCACGATCAATCCTACGTGAGTCTTCACTTTGCCACCACTCCTTCCCTTCTACCTTTTTAGCACTTACCGCCTCTCCATTTCTACAATTAGTTATTAAGGAAGTTTGTTTACATATTTTAAAAATAGTTGAATACCTTCTGTACTGACAACCGTAGATGAACGGTTAAACAAAAAGTAAGAACTCATTCCATTGTTTCATAGTCCAAATCTTATTGAAGTAAATAAAAAAATAAAGTGATAGTGTTGTAATCCATTGTTATAAAAGATAAGGGATGATAGCGTGCTAGATAACCATTATTGAAAATAGTTTATAACAATAGTTACCTCTAATTTGAGATATAAGAGCGCAAAGTCGTATTATATGAATGATCCGTCTTATATATGGTGTGGAGAGTTAGATGCTAAAAAGAGCTTTGTCGAGTGATTAGAAGCATCCTGACAGGATCATCAGGATATCATCGGTCATAATCAGAAAGGTTGAGGGTCGCAAGAGGATTCAAGAAGCAATAGCCAACCTTCGCTGGAAAAACGAAAGAAAACGAAAGAGAGTATAGCTCAGCTGAGTTGCTAAGTTGAAGAACCCGATTTTAAATTCTGTTGTGAAAAAAATTATTTAATCTGTTAGCAGCCATAGCATGAACCTTGCGGGATCTGTACACCCTTCCGGTGCTCATCCTGCTTTTATAAATTTGATACTCTTACTAAATTAGAGCCAAAAACTCAAAAAGAAACACTATTATTTATTATAATGCAATTGGGAAAAACCACAATGCAAAGCCTTATATACAATACACCTACTTACCAGTCTTTTTTTTTACCAAAATCAAATACCTTTAGTATTGCAATACCTTGAAATACCTTTCAATCAAATACCTTTAAAATGCAATACCTTTAGTATTGCACCTTTTTCTTCGAGATGTGATTCACATAACCCCCTTTTTGATTTTGGTGTCTTGATAATGCCTGAATAGGCGAAACGTCGACTGGTAAGTAGGTGTATTTTTTTAAACATAAGGCTTTGCATTGTGGTTTTTCCCAATTGCATTATAATTTGATACTCTTAATTGAAGACAAACTTGGCTGTTGAGTGTGATCTGATAATTATCACCTTGCTGTATAACCGTTACCATAGAAATGGTAGTGGTACATAGGTTGTAGTGGTACAGGATTACAACAATAACTTAATTGTAATTACTTGTATCTTTTTGACTCTATTGTTTTATCTTATATAAAAAGATATAAGATTTATTCAATATCCCCATTTTCGGGTACATTTATCTAAATTATAATTAAAATTTCCACTCCTTCAACAATTGAAGTCCTTATTGGAATGTTATTTTAATAATCTATTTTTTTTTAATTATATATTTTTTTTTAAATCTGCAGTAATATATATTTTATACTACTTATGATTACTATTTTATCGTATAAATAAATATTCAATACGATCCTTATTTAACTCATGTTTGTTCCAAGTTCTACATTTATGATTACCAACAAAAAATTTTATTTCAAAACATCCGTTAATTAAATAATTAAATTCATTACTTATTTAATTATTCTATTTATAAAATATTACTAAATGAAAAAAACTATAGAAATAAGGTATAAGTATAAGTGAAGTATATAAAAATATGATCTATATATAAAATATATATATCATATATATATTTTTATCTATATATAAAAATTTTAAATATTAACTCTTCATTTCAGGAATACATCGTGCAGAATTTCGGTCTAGAGAATTATCGCGTCTAATGACTTGGGTTTTGGAAACTACTAATAACCCTACCAAAGCCATTAATATGACAAATTACTATTTATGAAGCTTACAATGATTAGTCTGTGAAGATAGGGCTAGAAACCACATCATTGAACTCTAGGAATTGTGCATCCACTTTCAACGAGTGTCTTTAGAAACCTTTTATTTTCCAATAAGTCCTACGTGACTTAGCCAGAAACTTAACTGTTTTTGCTAAACAAGAAACTAGCGGCTTCAGGCCAAATACTAAACTGATTGATCACCGTAACATGTCAATCCCTTACTAAGCAGGCCATGGGGACATTAGACAGTACAGTTTGCTCATACATTAGATAAACTTATTACTTCTTCATTATGCAAAGATAGTCATGATTATTATACACATTTTAAACAATTATTGGTTGAATAATATAGTATACTATCAAACTGTTCACAATACTATACCGAGATCCTATACGATGTATTCATAACAATACATTTTAATATTTAACAATAAAAATAAGTGTCATGGCCGCAACTGATGTTAACTCATTAAATCGCTCTTTGCTTGTTACATTATTACAACAGTAATTCTTGTTGTTGTTTGTTCATTTAACGTCTGATGAAGAGGACAGTGGTTCGGTCATTACTTTCTAAAACTTTTCAGCCTCATCCTGATATCATGAATCCGTCTCACCATGAATATATACGAAGCTAGATAAATATTCTTCTTCAAATGACCCTTCCTCCCAAAGGATTCCATCCTCCAGAAATATCGAATATCACAGATTATCTTCTCGAAAAGCTCCTGGGCACGACCTCATCACGATCCACATCTTAGAATATCTTCCCAGAAAAGCCATTCTATTCCTTACCTACATAAATAATGCTATATTCCGCACTACATATTTTCCTAAACTCTGGACACTATCCGTCGTCAAAATGATACCTAAACCTAAAAATAAATCGGAATACCCTTCCTCTTACTTATCTCACTTTTACCATTTATGGGTAAAATCCTACAAAAGCTCATACTGAAACGATTTTACCCAATCCTGAATGCAAATCACATTATCCCAGATCACCAGTTTGGATTCAGAATATCCCACTCCACTATCCAGAAATGTCATCGTGTGGTGGATGTTGTTTCCTCAGTTTTGAACAGGCTTTCGACCGAGTCTGGCACTCCGAGTTGCTTTAAAAACTCCGTAATTTCCTACCTCCTACATACTTTCTATTATCCATTATTATCTTATTATTATCCAATCCTATCTCTCCTACAGGTCATTCACAGTAAATCATAATAATGTCTACTCATCCCTCTTTTCTCAATCTGCCGGTGTTCCTCAAGGCAGTATCCTCGGCCCAATTCTCTACACACTTTATACAGCTGACATCCCAACTCATCCTAATACTATCCTTACCACGTGTGTGGATGACACATATCTATTATCTGTCAATACTGACCCAGTTATAGCATCCCATATTCTTCAATCCCATATCACTGACCTTGAAAATTGGTGTCAAAACTGGAGGATTAAAATAAATTCTCACATTTCTCATCAAATCACATTTCCCCTCGTCGTAAATCAACGACTTCCTGCCCTGCTGTATCGTTTATGATTCCTGTAGAGCAGGTCGGGTACTTAGGACCACAGCTTGACAAACGCTTAACTTGGAATCCTCATACTAGACTGAAACAGCTCGTCGTTTCAGGCTACTTCAATATTTACTAGACAAACGCTCTAAGCTCCCAATGAATTACAAAAGACTCATTAATTACTTAATTAACTAATTGCACGACGATCATTAGACCCATCTGGACTTACATAACAGAGCTTTGGGGCTCCAGTAAGCCATCGAATTCCTCCCGTATCGAATCCTTACAATCCAAAATCCTTTGTAAAATCCTCAATGCTCCTTACTTTGTTACGAACAAAGTAATCCAGAATGAACTTAATGTCCCGTTTATTGCTGATTTGGTCCGAATCCGATATCAATCTTTTCATGGCAAACTTCATTTCCACTCAAACCTACTCTTTTCAAACCTCGCAACCTCTTCAATTCCTGATAATCCTCTGAGGCGTCTGAAAAGAAGATGGCCTCGTGGCCATCTAACTTGAACTTTTTATTTGAGTACTACCACTCAGTTTCTCTACTTGCCTTTGTCTCTGGACATGATTTATCTTTCATTATATTTACTTGATGTATTCTGTATACAGTTGTAAATTTCAATAAATGCATTTTAAAAAAATTAAAAATCTACTATACCTACATATGTCAGGACTTCAACTAACTATATGGTATATGACGCTATTTAGATTAGCATCCTTCATTTCCATTATATTACATACAAAAATCTATTCTTATTTAATAGTTTAAATAACTTGAATAATCAAGAATTGAATAGATTAAATAATATTAATTCACAAAGGTTTTGAAATAAAAGGTTTTTTAATTACAGGAAAAATATAAATGAGTATAGAAAGAACAATATAAAAATACTTTTAATAAAAATATTTTAAAGAAAAACTAATATATGATTAGAAGAATAAAAACATAATTTTATTCTGGTGGCAATGAACTGAAATCATTGAGTTGATTACAGTAAAAAACAACTCGAAAATGGTACACGAAAACGGATTATATAGTTTTATTTTATTTTTTTATTAATTGTTATGATTTTTAAATATTTTTATTTTGAAGAAAAAAGATTTGTCAATGGCCGGGATTCGAACCCGGGTTTCTCACGTATCCGTCGTGGTGCTCTGCCAACTGAGCTAGCCTGGCTCGTACCTCAGACAAATCCATTCTCTTCACAAATCTTTTCAATACCTCGTGGACAAATCTTTTCTCTTCGAAATAAAAATATTTAAAAATTATAACAAATCCCTCAATAAAAATTAATAAAAAATATATATAGTTTTATATTTGAGAGGAAAATACTGTTGTTTGTTCATTTAACATCACTTTATGCTGCTATGACTAATCGGACGATGCTGCAGTGGGAGCCCTAAAATTTGCCTATACCTGATATCGTATAGGCTCGGAACCCCCGATTAGCGTCCCTTCCGAAGGACGGCATAGACAGGATTTTTTACTCTCTTTAAAAAATCCTAGGTTCACCTGCCGGGCTACGAACCCGCGATCATGGGTTTAGTAGTTTATGCTAACCACTAGACCACAGGTCGCCCCTGGAGAAATAGTTGACTGGATAATTTTAATGATGGATTGAATTAGTCAAAGATAACATTGGGTGTAGTCAAAGGTAACACAAAATAAGCAGAACTTATTTGTTAATTGTGCTAACGTCTACAGTTTTAATACATTAGTTTCAGCAAAAACTTACTGAAGTAAGAAATATATGGGTAAAGAGTATATTTTAGATAAAACTACTCGAAGATATTATCCGAAAAGAAGGTAACTATATATATGTTACAAAGTTGTTTCAATACATTATTTTCAACAAAAACTTATTCTAGTAAGAAAAGGGGGAAAACAACTCTATTATTGCTAACTGCTTACAATAAAAACTCTCTAAATCTCTAACGTATTATATTAATCTCGTCTACATCAACATAATCTAGCTTATTTGTATATAAAAACTTGAGCTCTGGTGCTCACCTAAGCCATCCTATTTTCTCCTGTCATCAATCTTTAACATGTAGGATCGTTCGTAAAATTCTCAATTCTCATTATTAGGTATCATTTGAAGTGATATTATCATTTATGTCCTAAGCATATACATAAAACTGTAAATAGAAGCAGATTTTAAAAATTAGATAATCTTTGGTTTATATTTTGTTTTTAAAAAAAATTGTTTAAAGTTCGTATATATTTAAAAAACATCAAATGCCGTATCCAAAATCTCCCTATCTTCCCTCCCCCTTTCAACCCGTGCATTCCACGCATGGCTATAGTCCTATCTTATTAATGGAGAAATCATAACATAAGCATAAACATTAATCTTAGTTAACATCCTCATTATTATATAGCCCATTCTGGATCAAATCCATTAGATCTCAACCTTGGTTTTCAGTCGGTATACAAAAATTTTCAACCTGAGGAATGTGTGAAAAAAATATGGTTTTCTAAACTTTTTAACGAAAAACTGTTCATTCAGAGATACAGATGAAATAGTTTTGCAGATTACATGGATATTAATAATAATGCACATTTACTTTTATTTTTATTTTAGCTCTTGTAATTTTCAATAAATAAGTTTAAAAGATGTGCCCGTAGGATCCTTTTCATTTTGTAGATAATGTATATATATATATATCACTAAAATAGAGCCAAAAACTCAAAAAGAAACACTATTATTTATTATAATATATAGTGAACGTCTTGGTGGTGGTGTGCTGTCTCATGTTTGGAGCCTTTTTGGGCTGTTGATCGTTGGGATGTATTGCACCTTTTTCTTCGAGATGCGATTCACATAACCCCTTTTTGATTTTGGTGTCTTGATAATGCCTGAATAGGCGAAACGTCGACTGGTAAGTAGGTGTATTTTTTGAGACATAAGGCTTTGCATTGTGGTTTTTCCCAATTGCATTATAATTATATATAAATATATATATATATACATATATATATATATATATATATATATATATATATATATATATATATTTTCAATCAATTTTAACCTAAATTCTAAGAACTCTATGATATGGCGCAGAATGGATGAATGGGAAAAAAATGGATGAATTTTTGCTTCATACACACCGAATATTTTATTGTGAAAAACTTACATTTTATTTTAAATTAACCCCTCTTTGAAGTATTCGTTGCATATATTTTCTAACCCGCAAAAAATTCTCTACTTCCATAAATCTATTTCCCTTGTAATTATGTTTTTTGAATTTTTATTGAGCAAAGTTACCTTCTTGATGATAAAGAGAATAATTTTTTTTCTCTTTATATTTTCATCCACAACTGTCAAATACAAGTAATAGAGAATAATAATTTCATATTTACATCAAAAGAATATTATCACATGATTCATAAAGACATATTAGTAACAACAAACGCTAATAAAAATAGTGGCTGATTTTCAACTTCAGTAAAAATTAAATCTAGGAAAAAACTGAAGTTAGAACACCTGAATAATGTAGTATCTGATTAATTTTAGTACGAATAGTTAGAAAACGTCAAATCGCGACTTACATTCTGAATTAACTCTTAATAGCAATTTTTTATGTAATCCATTCATTTTTAATTCATGTTATACAGTTTTTAAAAATAAAATAAAATGGATTTGTCTGATCCAGATACGAACCAGGATAGCTCAGTTAGCAGAGCACCATGACGGAAACATGGGAGACCCAGGTTCGACCCGGCCCTAGGCATATCTTATCTCTTCAAAATGAAAATATTTAAAATTATAACTTTTTTTTTCTTCTCTTTATATTTAAATCCACACCTGTCAAATAAAACAATGGCAATGAGCAGATTGGCTGACAGTATGATAAAATACCAATGGCATGAGAGGCATGAAGAAGAGCAGTACCCAGCGGTACCTCTCCCTAGGCTTGATTCAATTTCCTATGATAACAAATCCCTCAATAACAATTAATAAAAAAATATATATAGTTTTATGTTTGAAAGGAAAATAGTTGTTGTTTGTTCATTTAACGTCACTTTATGCTGCTATGACTAATCGGACGATGCTACAGTGGTAGCCCTAAATTTTGCCTATCCAGGTTTTATTAGCATAGGGATTTTTAACGAATACCTGACATCGTTGAGGCTCGGGACCCACGTGGGACCTCCCTTCCGAAGGACGGCATAACCAATGATTTAAAAAAACTGTACCACAACGACCCATGAAGACTATATTGTTTCTAGGACAGCGATTGTGCAGGGAGGTGATTTGTCCAAGAATACGCTTAATCACCAGGTTTTTCCATAGGGTCACGCGTCCAAGTACTAACCATCGACGACGAGCTTAACTTCAGTCTTTATGAATTTCTTCCAAGTAGTACATGTGAGAAAATTGAATGAAATAAAAGAGCACCGAACTACGGGCTGATGAGTTTGTTGCCGACAATACAAACCCCAACAAGAGCCTTAACCTTCACACTTCGACAAAGGAATAAAATCTATTTTTGATTATAGTAAAGTCAATTCCCTTTCCCTTTCTTAAGGGATTAGGCATTCCATCATAATCCGTCCTCACGACTGAAAAAAAATGATACGAGGATGTGCGAACCCAGGAAATTAATGAGAATATATATAGAAATAATTAAAAAAAAAAACTGTAACCACTACGACGAGTATGGGATTAAGTATATGGTAGAGACTGTACTGTTTCATGGACAACGGTTCTGCAAGGAGGTGACAAGTCCTAGGCCACGCTCAACCGCCAGGTTTTTCCCCCTTATTTTGGGTACCCTATTTTTATAATATTTTATAGAGGCTGGGTGAGCCCAACGAGGGTCCTAGATCTCATATGATTCATCTTCCACCACAAACAGACTAAATAAAAGTAACTGCCTGCAGCGGTATTTGAACCAGGATTTCCGACATGGCTACTTAGTGCTCTACCACTGAGCCACTACGCTCCCAGAAATAATTTAAACATTGTGTAATTTTTGCTGTGGTATTGTGCATTATTTAATGATACATTTTTTATTTTTACTTTGTTTTATAAGAGATACATAAATTTGGTTGCTTTATAAGTTTTTTTATAAGAGATAACATTCGGTTGCTATTTTTTACTTCAATGCAATTAAAATCATTAAAAATACCTCCTTCCTTAATAATAACCGATGTCAGTCAATAAAAAATAAAACACTAAAAAGAATAATTAATTAGAATACAACTATATTATTGAAAAAAGTTGCAATACTAAAGATATATGAATGCACATCCATTTTGACCTCAATTTACAAATTTCTATCCCTGGCGATCTGCTATTTACACCAAATCGTACAAAAATATTTACGAAAACCTTCAGATAGATTAAATCTTAGGAACATTTCCTATGCTTGAAACTTTATACCTATACAATATTTTTATACATATATGAGAGAGATAATTAGGTTCATATATAACAAAACTAGTAACATTACTTCAATATATTATAAGTTATAAGACATATAACTCATAAGATATATTTAGAGGCTTTATTCTTACTCAAAAGATTTTTTTTTAATTTATATTTTAAATGCAAATTTTCCTATTTTCTAGTATGAAATGATAATCCTTTTGCATATTAGACTAATAATGTAAATCTAACTAACTTTTATTTTAATATTTAACGATAGTAAATGATGTGACAGGTATCTAGTTTGGGCCAAATCAGCAACATATGGGATATTAAGACCATGGTGGATGAATTTGTTTATGACATAATAAGGAGCATTGAGGATTTTACGAAGGATTTTGAATTGTAAGGATTGGATACGAGATGAATTGGATGGTTTGGTGGAGCCCCAGAGCTCTGTTACGAATAGGCCTGATAACTGTCATGTAAATGAGTCTTTTGTAATTAATTAGGAGCTTTGAACGTTTGTCCAGTAAATGTTGAAGTAGGCGAAAACGTCGAGCAGTTTCTTGTCAATTCAGTCTTGTATGAGGTTAGTGTTAACATAGATTGTAAAACGATTCTTAAAATCTTTTTATTTTGAAGAGAAATGATTCGCCCCGGCCGGGATTCGAACCCGGGTCGTCTGTCTCTCCGTGACAGCACTCTACCAATTGAGCTACCCGAGTCGCCTCTCAGCCGAGACAAATCTGTTCTCTTATCTGATCCCATGTCCCCGTGTTCTCGCAATTTTTGTGATGAATACACGAGAACGAATGTTCTTTGAACATTACATTAATTTTAAGATCTTGTTGACTTACGCCATATTACGTGTATTTATATTTTCATTTTTATTTTATTTTTTTATAATTTTAAATATTTTTATTCTCTTCAAAATAAAAATATTTAAAAATTAAAACAATTAACAAAAAATTATAAATAGTAATGTGACGTAAGTCAACAAGATCCTAAAATTAAAGTAATGTTCAAAGAACATTCGTTCGTTTATACATTGCATCGAATGAACATTCATTCGTGTATACATCGCAAAAATTGCGAGAACACGGGGACATGGGATCAGATAAGAGAACAGATTTGTCCCCGTCTGGTAAGCGACTCCGGTAGCTCAATTGGTAGAGTGCTGTCACGGAGATTCAGACGACCTGGGTTCGAATCCCGGCCGGGGCAAATCTTTTCTCTTCAATATAAAAATATTTAAAAATTACAAAAAAGATAACAGTTAACGAAAAATTATAAAAAAGATTCTTAAAATCATATCGCTCCTTCAAAAAAACATAGTCATAACTCAAAACAAAATTTCCATAGAGGATTATTAAAGTTCCATATCTTGTCAAAATTAAACCAAGCGAGTTAAAAAGTAAAAATTTGGGCATTGGTAAAGAAAAGCATTACAGTAGGAATGACAGTATTGAAATTCTTTTAACAATCATTAGAAAATTTTAAAACTTGAACCTTAATCAGAATTTTAAATACCTGGGAACAATAGTAACACACAACAACCCGATAGAGGAGGATATAAAAGCAAGACTTGCCGCTGGTAATTGTTGTAACTAAGCAATACAAAAGGCTCTTAAAACTGGAAAATTGTCAAAAAGGGCCAGGATCACCTTGTATAAAACCATTATCTGGCCAATAGCGACATATGGTTGTGAAAGTTGGGTCCTGAGTAAAAAAGCAGAAAGAATAGTGAATGTCTGGGAGAGGAAAATACTGCGGCGGATTTATGGACCCATCTACGACCAGGGAACATGGAGGATCCGTAATAATGCAGAACTCCGACAACTTCACGGAGAGCCAGACTTAGTTTCTTTCGTAAAAAGAGCTAGATTGAGATGGTTGGGCCATGTGATGAGGATGCCAGAGACAAGAGTGCCCAGAAGACTGTTGTTTGGGAAGCTCGGTGGTAGAAGACCCACAGGAAGGCCCCGTACGAGATGGCTAGATGATGTGTAGGCCGATCTTCACCAGCTGGGAATCAGACACTGGAGAAGACTTGCTGGGGACCGAAGTGAGTGGCAGGCAGTGGTGGATGAGGCCCAGGGTCTTTATAGGACCAAGTAGTCCTCGTAGTGCCAAGGAGGGAGAAATTGAGTGAACCTTAATTTATGTCATTATTCCCACCAAGCTTCGGATTCGAGCATGATGAAACTCAAAATATTACTTTATTAAACAAAAAAAAAACGCCATCAAAATGGAATATCATATATGTAGTTCCTGAATTGAAAAGCTTCAATCAATGCAATTGGTACAGTAGGCCTAAATCAAAAATTTGCATTTTTGAGGTATGTTGCTGTTCTTTTGAAAGAACAATATAAAAATACTTTTTTATCGGACCAACCAATAAAACTTAAATGCAGTGAGTTAGTTACATATAGTATGATATGTATGGTATGTATAAGACATGATGAGGCTTATAAAAAAAAAAAATCACTAGTCCATAGTCAAAAGTCCTTCACTAGCCCACATTATCACTTGTAATTGAGGGGGAAAACATTATTTTCTACACTATTTATCGATGATAATATCCATGGTTTTAGTTTATTTTTATGAGAACTGTCGAAAAACTAACTCTTCTGAAACAGAAATAACCATCCGGAGGCTAGTATCACTAGCCGGCGCGGCGTTAAAGTCACTATTTATTAAAAGAACTCGAGGAGGGGGGCTTAATCGAGGCGGTGGTGGGGGAGGAAGCCCGTATCCCTACCACTGAGGTTATATATACACGGAGTCCTCCCCGGATTGCACCAGTTCTACCAGTGTGTCTGTGCCCATCCCACGCGAGCACGTCTCACAACGTAAGTCCAATACATATATCCACCTTATCTATCATCTTCAACTCTCTCTATCACCTTTCTTCTTCTCGCCTATGTACCGTCGGAGCGAAAGAGTGAGAAGTGCTATCCGGAGGATCCTACAAACGGATGTTGGACCATCGCAAGAGAAGCCGTTATTCTTGTTACCAACCCGCAGCTTCGGTACATGGGAATACATTCTGCAGTACTAACGCCGAAGTGCCAAGTGATATGCCAAAGTGTAAAATAAAGAATCATTCATTTCACCAATCGGCTGTGATCTGTGATCTAATCTATATTAACGTTCAATCAAAAAAAATTTTTTTATAAGTCATCAGTTCCGCATGTTGTCGCTCCGAGTTAAGTCACAAGTTTTAACTCAAGTTTTAATACGTATCTTTTTTAAATATTCTCGAAAATAAAAATCGTGAGTTTTAGTTTGGAGTATTGTTTTAGTATGAGAATTGTGTATACTTCGGTAATCATTTCATCAAGAAATGAACGTTTAATGAAGAAATTAACAAACAAATATATATCATCTATACTTCAAACTGTTAGTTGGAACGTTTACTTCTTGATGAAACTATTTATTACCAAAATATACACATTTCCCGTAGTTATACCCTTTTTATTTATATTTAAACTCCACTCTATACTAATGAAAAGTTTTAACTTATTCTGTCTTAAAACTGGGAGCTAATTTCGAAACTGATATCTTTTTAATATAGTGAGTAAGAATTATCTTTGGTGATTTAATGAAACATTGGCGCTTCGCTGAAAACTTCGCTTATCTAATTTTATCACGTACCTGGTTCACAGATCACCAAATCTAAAGTGTTTTAATCAGAATGAACGAACGCTATTTAAAAATTATTGTGGAAGAAATACGCATGTATGAGAATCGCATGTTTATACCACCGTTAAAGTCACTTCCAGTAAAAATCGGAAAGGCCACAAAACAATAATATACAAGGCAAATTAAGTCAATAAAATACATAGCCAGCCTTAAAACATTTATTTATTTTTTATATATCGTTTCTTTAATAATAAATTATAGATATAGATAGGTATTAATTATTTTCTGGAATATAAGTGCACCATAGTTGATAATTACCATTTAATGAATCAGAATGATCCAAACCAATAAAAAATAACTATAAACAATAAAAATTTACAAGTATAAAAGGTTTATATCGTAGACGCAAGGATGCAGCCGCTTGCACCGTCAAGACAATCGTAACCTTGTCCTTGGTTGTAAAGTCTCCTACTGATTCACTCTTCTGTCTGTCTCTTGTTTCACGTATTTTTTTTCTTTTCACTATATTATATCCTTTTCATTTCTACAAAGATAATAATATATGTAATTTTTTTAGTTTTAATACTTAATTATAAGTATATTTCTAATTTCCCTTTTAAGTTAAGTTACAAATTTACAAAGTATTCTTTATTATAATATGGGTTCTACTGGACTATAATTGATAATATTTAATTATGAAGCAAAAAAAAACATTCTCCAGTTAAGTTTTTATTTTTTATTTACTATAAAGACGTTTCGACCCCTTCGGTCATTTTCAACTTCTTAAATGTTTATCAGGATTCACATAATATGTCAGGATTCACATAATTACTAGGAGGTACATTCTTCTCCATGGTCATTATTGTGATAGTGAGAAGAATGTATCTCCTAGTAATTTTTAAATTATAGACGTCCATAAGAGACATATTATGTGAATCCTGATAAACATTTAAGAAGTTGAAAATGACCGAAGGGGTCGAAACGTCTTTATAGTAAATAAAAACTTAACTGGAGAATGTTTTTTTTTGTTTCATAATTAAGTATTATTTATGTTAATTAACTCACAGAAAAAAATAAACTAATTAACTTCGCTTTTAGAATCGAAAATTCAATACGGTAGTGATACGATGCAGTAAAATGAAAATTAATAAATACAAGAAATCATCAAAAACCATGGTTTGGTATTGAGTAATGGCCTAGCTATAAAAAGAAATAAAACTACTATAGATTTTGGATAAATAATATTTTGTAATCTTAATCAGATATTGTGACAGTGTAAAGTATCTTTTTTGTTTTACTCATTATAAACATAATTATGATTAAAATTAATTAAAAATAAAAAATTGTTTTCTTGAAAAAGAATAATAGAATAGGTGAATGATATTTTTACATGAGTATGACCAGTGAAGGATACGGGATTTTAAAATATAATAAATATTTCATTATTAATTATTATTTTTGTATTTTCTAAATCTACAGGAGGTATTTCTTTATTGAATATTAAAATTATATGGTCTATGAATCAGATTCAGAAAAAATTATAACAAAAAGTTGAGTGAAACAAACCAATAACTCTCAAAGTTCAGCCCATATCTTTATGAGATGTAAGAACATTTTCAAACAAATTAAGAGCATACATGATGTATTTAAATATTAAATTAATGTTGCATATTAAATGATGTAAAATTTTAAATAGTTGAAAAATGTAATTAGAAAATCAGTCAAAATTATTTTCATAACGTCAATACATGGTATTATATAACAAACTCGCTCGATTCTTGATAACTACATTCCTAACAACTTACATTATTACTTCTATTAGTAACAAAGTAGTGTCTTTATATTTGTAATTTGAATTAAAGATGTATTTCAGATATAGATGGGTTGTGATGTGTTTTTTGATGGACACAATTATTTCTTATAAAGCAAATTGTTAAATCTTCCCTAAGATTCACTAAGGTTCATTCATTGAAATTTATGCTCCCTACCATTTTTAATGAGTTGATTCCAAATATGGTGCCTTCAACAGTGCAATAGAATTCGGTATAAAACCCATATTACTTTTAAAGAAATACAAAGATATCTGTAAGATTACTCAAAATTTTTAATTTCCAACTAATGCTTTGGAACAGTATTTATTGGGCGTTTTAATTAGTATTTATTTTTAATTGGAAATCATTGAGAAGTGTAAATTAATAATTAGTGCTGAAAATAGGCTATTAAGTACTTATGACAGTGCATATCTATCAATTTGCGTATTTTTTAAGCATCTGCAATATATAAGAGGATTCCAATATTTAAATTTAATAAATTTATATTTTATTAATTTCTATCAATAAAAAAAAACAACTGTTAGGCAATGAAGTTGCAATAGATGCTTAGCTTAATCCTGTATTTTGCATTCCACCACCCCGGGGCTATTTATACTTTTCCTTCAGTCACGAGCAATGCTGGCAGATCTGAGACTCACGCGATAGATGCCCGAAGGGCAAACTTAACTTCCTAGCCTTTTTACGATCCACCATAAATATTAATGTCAGCGCGAATTCCATGATAAATTTCCGGGCTTGGTTCAATTGCCCTCTATTCTTCTTTCTAGTTAAGCCGGCCAAATATTGAGAGCAAGCACAGCCTAATGATTCACCTACCTTATATCCACTATCTATGAACTTTGTCATTCATTAATATGATATTTGTACATTGTGAGTACAAGTAAATAAGTATAATGATATCAGCAATCAAACAACAAAAAAATGAAATAAGAAAAGTTTTAAAATTTTCAATTCATTAAAAACCATTAATTAGAAAGAAAATTATGATTATTTATCTCTTAACACCTTGTAAAGTTTTACACAGCATACTGAATTTCTGAATCTAATAAAAACATGCTAATTTATGACTATCAAAATTAGGTGAAGCAGCCCGACAACTTTCAAAGTTTAGATGATATCTCTTCGAACTTTAAAAAAAAACAGGAGGGCACCACAAATCACTTAAAAATTAAAGAATTGTATTAAAAATTTACTATTATAAAAATATGAATTTAACATTACATACTGAAAATGTGTAGTTAATTAGTCAATATTTAAAAGTGTTAAAGTTAAATTAGTCTAGAGCGTTGCTATTTTTAAAAATAAGTGATGATGGAACATTATTTTTGCATGGCGAAAAAAATTTTCTTTGTACTTTATTAACGAAGTTAAGTGCTACTAAATTATTTTAAATATTAGGAAAAACTCAGTGGAGGTACACGTATTAGGAAAATGGATTCGAATAAACATTTAAAAAATCCATACAGTTTCGGAATTGCAAAAATTGTCCATGCACATATTTCATACTTAAAAGAGCATCTTGGATGATGTGTGCAATGGAACCGATAAATGATGTCTATTTTCTTATAATGGTTTGAGAGCTTCAGTTGCCGTTCTTCGAGTTCAGAATGCGCATGCAGGAGGAAACGTGTCGGTAAGGTAAGATTATACTCATTAAAGGAAGGAGACAGAAGGGCTGATAAGATGACCATGGCATTGTAGCAGTTCTCACATACCGTTGCGCATTATATAACGCAAGCCATTAGCAACGACACTTAGCACAACACGGCCGCCATTGTTGTTCTTCGGCTTCCTTCGGTGCTTGTTAGGCGCGCCCTTCCAATCGTCTATAATAACCTATGTTGTTCCTTGACATCTTCCGTCCTGAGCAGGAGGGGGCAAAGTCCTCCGATCATTAGAAGCACAAGAGCGGAAATTGCCATACTTTAATTTAGTAAAAAAAAAAATGTTTTTTCTTCCCTAATTGCGAAAATAATCTGAAATCTTTCGAGTAATTAACGTCATGGAATTATAGCTTCAAGCACATCCATTCTTCAATGTTTAAACCATCACCTAGCTCTATTGTCAAGAAATCATATTATACTGTTGTGTTATACATCATTAAACCTATTTGTCTAACATTATTTTATTGTCAGAAAGTGGATTTACAAACTAACTATTTCCTTTGTGAAACAGGTATTCGATACGACAGCGTAGCACATGTTAGACCGCCATCCCCGCTCTATAATTATATATAGTGGACCTCGTATGGTTGGTTCACTAGGCCAAGGGTCGACGTACTCCAACAAGGTCTCCGTAAATCACACCTCGATTCTTCATCATTCTTCTTTTCTTTTCCCTTCCGGTTCTTGAGAATTCTTTCCGCAAGAGAACATTTCTCGCCAACGCCAAGCCAGAAATGGAGTTTTTCATAGCTTTCGAAATGTAGATTGTTTATAGGCGATTCTGTTCAGTTACTTAACATTTTTTAAATTCTATTTAACTTCAAAATATCGAGAAAGTATAAAATAAATTTGGTTTATAATTATTAGAAAAAAATATCGACTTATGGATTAATAATTAATTTGGATAATTTATTGAGAGAGAAAAATAGTGAATTCATGGTAAACTCTAGAAATGGCATAGCATGACATGGTACTGACGTTTTAGTGATAAAGTGTAAGTTAGCAGTGGATATCGGTCAAAACTTTATTAAAAATTCAAAAATTATTCTAATCTAGTGACTTCCACTTAGTAATCCATCTTAAATTTTCTACTAGCTTGCATGATTTATCAATTAAGAAATTTCTCTCTAAGTAGGTAAATGTCCGTGGTTAAAAAAAAAAACATCAAGCAATTTAAAAAATCAAAGACATACAAACATCAAAAGCTTTTGAAAAAACCAAAGCTCTGTAGAACCTGGGCTGGTATACTTACTACTTAATATTACAGAAATTTAAGAATTAGCAAAATAATACATGGCACAGCAACCATTTAACTTTGCTAGGTGAAAGACCCTAAGGTAAAGAAAGTAGGTGTACAAAATAGCAATGCTACGTCAAGCAATATATCGTTAAATACATTGGCTATAATCAATAAAGTGTAATTAATTTTCATGTTTTGATTGTTCTAAGAAAATTGAAGATCCTTACTAAAACGAAATAAAACCTAAAAAATAAGACTGTACCTATGTAACTCGTCTATGCCCCATATCTTTCCATATCTCGTTTGTGCCATCTTTCTGTAGATGCGTCCATTATTTCTCCTCCAATAGGACTGATTTATTCACAAAATGGAATACGCTAATTAGTATAGTTTTATGGAGTTTAAGTGTTGCTAAGAAACAAGGCTTGAGATTACTTAGAAAATTGAAGATCCTTACTAAAACGAAATAAAACTTTCACATACTCACGAAATGGAACATGTTTTATGTGATAGACGCAAAAGAGGGCGCGGAAATAGCCAAATCTAGTACAGAGTACCGGCTGCCTTCAAAGAGGAGCATCCTGCGAGTCACTTTATGATTTCGTATTTTTAGGAATTTCCGCAGTTATGGGAATGGGGGCAGGGCAACCCATCCTTGCACTGTCCCATCACCGCGAGCCTTAACGTCTCGTAACGCCGAATCCAATTTGCGGTCGGAGCCGTTCGCCGCCGAGTAAGAAGCTGAATCAGGAACCGAAGGGAGGCTGGATAATTGAGGTCATAACCCGTGGGATTGGCTATTGCTGGTAATAGTGGCTAATAGGGAGCCGGCTGAGGCTATGTTATAGTGTGTGCAGTGCTGAGGCAATGGACCCAAAGCAGAGGTTCTCAACCTTAGACGCTTACTGCCTCATTCCTCGCCTCATTTCGTGCCCATAAAATAAGCGAACATAATCCTCATGTTAAAAGCTAATCTCAAAAAGCCCTAGTTGACCTTAGTTTACTCTTCGTAATTACAAATATACAGCTTGCTCGTAGAAAGCTTATTACAAAGACCCAAACTTGATTCCCTGCAAAACATGACTAAACTACCTATATATATACTCAAATAGCATGGCCCAACAACCATAATACTCCTTTTTGATTTCGGCTCTACAACTATCATTTGGATGTAGTCTGTTGTTCATATTGCATGACTAATACTTATTGCACTTACTAACAGACTGTTACTAATACTAACAGATCCACAGGTATCTGTTGACCCTTATAGAGCTCACCCAGCATCTATGAAATGAGTAACCTTATTTGAGGTAAAACGTACCTGTTGAGCTTGATCTCGGACAAATCACCACCATGCACAATTGTCTTAATATCAGTACAGCCTGGTTCTGTGAAGAAATGAATCCAAGATTACATTTCGATTGTATTAGTACTGTTTAAATATATAGAAATGGTCTTTTTTTTTAATGTGCACAAGAAATTATACCTTCTCAGGTATATGAAAACCGCGGCCGATACTTTTTAATTTTCATTGAATAGGTTTTAAGTTAGCCTCATCAAACCTGTTACTGAATGAAAGATATATAATGGGTATATAGATTAAAGAACCGTTTTGCACATACCTTTTACGTTATATCATCTATAGGTCGAAATATTCGTTGAAACGTTCTTTTCTTGATGACGAAATTACTGAAGTATACACATTTTCCAGAATTATATTATCTTTTTCATGCTAAAATTCGCGATTATTTTCATTTTCTAAACATTAATAATGGAACGAATGAAAAGTTAATACTTGTTCTGACTTCATCGAAGGGACAACCAGCAGAACAGAAACCGTACAGAAATAGAGTTTTAGTTCTGTTAACATTGAAGGGGTTTGTTTGGATACTTTATGTACTCCAAACGGCAATCTGCACAACTGATACCGCACAATGTTACTCTGCAGGGGATACCGACCAAAAGTTACCAGCGAATAGAATCTAGATATAGGTAGGTAGAGGATATTAATACTGAAGCTAAGACTAGATAAGAAAGAAGAGAGAAAGGGCGGACAGTAATAGGATATAATGCGGAGGGGGTACCTGCTCTCCGCCGTACCGTTAGTCCGTTCCGGTCTCCGCGGCTTCCGAGCATTCATTAATGCACTTAGGGGGAAAGTACAAGAGGTTCTATTTCTAAGTCTCCCATCAAGACTTGGGAACCTGGTCAATGAGGGATTTGAATAAGGAAATGGAGACCTGATTATTAATATTTATGACGAGAAAAAAAAAAAATTACCACCCAATTTACTAGAAACAGATAGCAGATGAGTATCAATAAAAAGGGTTCCACAACCCATGGCTGTACTGTTTCTAGTACAACGGTTTTGCAGGGTCGTGATTTTTAGAATTTATGCTCAACTTTTTTTTCTTTTTTTTTGTCCCCCTACCTGCCATTTCTGACATACGGGGTTTCGGCAGTGGCGGGTTAGTGCGGTGGGGATTTATGCTCAACTGTCAGGCTTTTCACCAATTAAGGGTGCCCGCTTTATAGGGACTGGGCGAGTCCCAGATGAGTTTTCAGATCCCACAGGGTCCAACCATGACTGTTAACAGATTAAATAAGATTTAGCAAAGCCGAATTTGAATCCGGAACCTTCGGCCTAGCAACTCAGCGTTCTACCCACTGTAGAACCTAAATTACCCCGCTAAACCTAAATGCGTAATATATATGGAGATGTCCTGTGGTGTAGTGGTTAGCATTATAAGATCGCAGGTTCGCAGCCTGGAAGGAGGCACCAGGGTGTTAAAATCCTTTCTTAACCCTTCCTTCTAAGGGGTGTAAAATGGGGTCCCGAGCATGTAAGATACTCGGTCAAGATCTCTATCTTATAGGCCGATACGAAAATGACGAGTATATTAACATTTTCATATACATGTAGAAAATGTACAAAAAAAAGAAGTATGGCTCTAGTGATTTAGTTACCAAAAACGAATTGTAACTATCCTCTCTCAAATAATACAAATCGTTCCTATTCTACGAGAGAGGATCCTCCTATTCGTTATTATAGTTGATTGAAATTCATTCTTTAAAAAAACAAAAACCCAAAGCGTATGCATTTTTTTAAATTTCCTTTATTTATAAATGCCGTTATTATAATAAGTATTTCCAACTTTTGCAAGGAAAATCAAGCAGCGTGTTTTATTTAACCCATATTTACAGGCAATTTGCTGGGTTTTTAAGTAAGTCAAAGCACTTTCTAGCAATGTGGAAACGTGACAAATAACCTTGGGCTGGTATAGAACACACAGTTGTAAACATTTAGTACCTACGGTAAACTAAGTGTGTGTTTAAAACTAATGCAATTTTAAGAAGAAAAAAATGGTCCGATTGGTGGTAAAAAATATACTCTTAAATAGGGAGAACTGTTAAATGGAAAGCCAACGTTTCGGCCCACGCTGGAGGTCTTCCTCAAGGCTAAATATACAAAATACAGACAACTTGAAATCAATATGGTAAATATTAAAAATACACACAGGTATCAAGGTTTCTGAGTGATAATTAAGATGGGACCCTTAGATAAATATAAAAAGCAAAGGGATTATTGCAGATTACTATCAAATATGTAGTAAAGAAGGTAATACAAATAAATCTAATGGAGATGAAGAAATACAAATATGAAATAATGGGAATAATAATATATAAAAATTGTTGATAAAATATTGCAAAGGGTCTATAAATGAAATAGATAATAGCGATGTTGTTAAAAAATATAGAATAAATGACATATCAGTATTATTTTTAAAAAAATAAATAAAATTTAAAAAATAATGCAATTTTAAATTCTACTCAATCCGTTTTATCTCCACTAAATACTACCCTGAAAAATAGATGATTCACTAGCATCAGGTAAATAGCACATACCTGACGGCTATTAATACATTATATGCGGTATTTACTCGTATATATGAGGGATATTTTACCAGGTAAATGATACATTACACACCTAGTGGTCTATGAGATGTGCTCATCGCGATACGTTCCCTGTCTTATGGCCCATCTCATCATTAGGATATCTTTACTAGCGCTGATGACTGCACCGTTATATGTCTGTACGTCCGTCAAGTCAAATAAAAACCCTTCTTTTTTTACAGTAAGAATTTTTGAACCCTTCATCTCACCGACAATCAATCTTATCGGTGGCTGAATCGTAATCATCCTGATGAGGGATGTCAGACCGTTACAGAACGAGAAGACTAAAATAAAGTAAAAATTGCAGCAATTTGAAACCAATAATAAGACTTAAATTTGATTTCCACAAAAACACAATATGTAATCAATCGAGGAAAAAAATTAAATAAAAAATCATCAGAATATTCTACAGATGTCGGCCATTGACCATGTATCGAAAAACAAAAGTAGCCTTGATCTTCCCGACTTGATTTTCCTATAACAATTAGTTAGTTAATTAAAAATACTATAACGAAGTATCTAATTACGGAATAATAGATATTAGTATAATGGCCATTCTTCATCGGGTTTGTTGACATTGTCTTCATTAAAAACCAAATCAATCCATTTTGTTATAACACTAGCAATGAAACACACCGACAAAGAATCAATTGTTGTATAGCAGTTTTTTGGGAATCAATAGTTCCTAAAATATTTTTATTAGAGGAGAAATGATAATTAATCATAACAATGCTTATCTCGTCCGATTAGCCATAGCAGCATAAAATTATGTTAAACAAAAAACAATACTTTTCGAAAACCATAACTACAATAGTTGAAGCTGCCTTCAGGTAAATTAGCCAATATTTTTTTTTTTAAATCAAATTGAACATTAATTAAAAAATAATTTCTATCTCCAATCAGCAGTATATTTTTGATATTATTATCAGTTTTATTATAATATGATAGTATAGCTTTATTTATAAATACGTATATTTTTTTAAACCGAAAGGAAAGTGATTAATAAGCCAGCATAGCAATAAAATATAATTTAGACAGTGTTATACAAATATCCCTAGAAAAGAAGGCAAGAACAGTATTGCAAAAAAATATATCTAGTTTTAGTTCTGTATATGTTTATAGAGTTATTATGAATGCTAACTTAAATAATTATAATACTACCATTATTTAATAATACTCTAAGAATTTATTTATCAATATGTAGTAATTTTGTGTTGCCTTTAAGCAAAAAAGTACTCCTATTGTAGTAGATGATGTAGTAGTTGGTGTTGTCTTTGTTTCTTAAAATCTATATTCATAGTTACTTTTATTGAGTATCACATATTTCTCATTTTCTGTATATAAAAGATTGTTTTTTATTGCCTAATAAACAATAATGTGATTAGAAGTTGGAGGCTTAAGCAGTACTAAATTCAATCAAATAATTAATATTCAATTTAATGAAATATTATCAGAAAACAGTTCGAAAATAAAGTCACAGTTATTATTACTACCTTTTTTAACAAAATAAAATCGAAATATAAATAATTTTTATTGTTATAATTAATTCAGCGCTACAACATGTTGACGTAGAGCTCTTATACCACCAAACTCACCACTAGATTTTAAATTGTAAAATTTCATTTCTCCATTTCTCGCCCAAACACGACCAATTTCTTTCGACGGTAGGAGAGAAATGGGAGAAAAATTACATTGGAACCAAAGAAGTTTCCCACATACTGGAGGTAATGCTGGAGGGGGAAAAAAGCAGTATGTAGGACAGGTCACGAGGTTCACAAGACATTAGCATAAACAGTGACATCGACCCACAACTCAGAGAGATAACTTCTTTACAAGGAAATTTCATGATTTAAGTACTTTCTCAGAAGCAATGCGCTTTCTTCGAGAAGAGAAAAGTGCTTAAGATTAATGAAAAGTTTGCAAATGATAATAAGACAGGCTGCATTACATTTTTATACATGTATTGAGTTGACATTAATGGTAGTTTGCGTTTTATTATTTTATTTACCTATTCCTTAGTGTAATATTTTTTTTTATATTACATGTTTAATAGTAACGTAGACATACATTATTTAAAACCAATTCCGACGTAATCTTTGAAATTTCTTCTCTTGAACCCTTATCTCTGGCCTCTAAACCTCAGCATGTCATGGAAAGCGTTAATTTGTGCTTTATTTATTTATCACAGGCTGTTTAAAAACAGTACTGTATTTCAAAAGTGGCTTCATTAAAGTTGTGTTAAACTCTATACTAATAAAATAATAATAAACTCTCTACACAATATTTTAGAGTTTCGGATTTTTTATTGTTATAAACAATAACAAGTATACGTACTAAAATATTTCGTCGGCGTTATTTTATTATCCGACGGTATTTTAAGGCAACAGATTTTCGGATACGCTGGAAGTATACATATACATGTAATAGGAATTTCAGTATTCTTGAGATTATTATTATTAAACAAGATTTTTTATATAAATCAACAAGTTTCTTGTTGAAAAGCAATTACTCAAACCAACAAAGAGTATACCAAGCATGTTTTAATTTTTTATGTCATCACAAACTAATCCGTGAAAAAAAAAATTCTGAAATATAAATCGAATAATTGTATACCATTATTGCAATAGATTTAGTTAATATATTAATATTTAATCACCTATTTTTCCTATGGATATTTACTGTATATAAAAATTCTTACTAAATGCAATAAATTATGTAAAAAGAATTTAAGAAAATAACGTGAAAAGTCAAAATTTAATGATTATTTTGCAGTATTAAGTCATTTTGGTACATAGCCCGGCAGGTCTCCCTAGGATCTTTTAAAGGAAGTAAAAATCCTTGTTTGTGCCGTCCTTCGGAAGGGGCGTTAAAAGGGGTTCGCGAGCCTGTGCGAGGTCGATTACTCGTTAAAAATCCCTATTCTAATTAAACCTGTATAGGAAAAATTAAGAACGTCCACTTTAGCCATCGCATAAACTGATATTGATTGATAAATAATTCGTATAAAGCCTGATCTGCAATACTTTGAAAAATCCTTTATCTGGAATAAGAATATTCCAAGCTCTTTGTTGCCAAGGAGACACGCCCGCTTCCTGTTGTGTCAACTCAGTGGAGGCTGGCAGACATGCAGAGAGAGGTCGGAACGTGAGGGCAAAATTAACATTTAAATAGAATACGGCCCTACGTGATCAGTACACGAGGCAACACACGTGCAAACGGCCGAACGTTTCGGATTCCTACATGAGTTTACCTCACACTTCATTCTTGAAATATTCTAAGACGGCATCAGTCTCGAAAAATGTGCAAATATTTTGAGAATTCCAAGTAAATGTGAATTTTCTTCACTACCTGTCTTTAAAAAAAAAATCCTCTGCTGAATAGTAATTGATGCTTTGATTAATTCTACAGCCCCGGTGAATGAGTTGATTACTTTGAATTTTCTCCAAAATGAGTTTCCTCTACTTAAAAAAGTGGAATCTTTGTATTTTTGTAGTGAATAAGGGGCTAAATAAGGCATTGGCTTGAAAAAAAGTTCTTGCTTATACTACAACCCCATTCCGAGTCAATAACTACGAGAATAAAATGATTCTGCTTCCCTCAATACAGTTATCTTTCTTCGGACAAAATTCGATGTAACCACCGGGGCTGCAGAATTATACTCTCTTATATTATACTCTTAAAAATTTTGGCAGGGAAAAAATATATAATAACCAATCAGCTTCTCCACGATTGAGATACTTATCGTTATTACTCTCAACAATTAAATTAGCTAATTGTCCAGTACCGGGGTTTGCTAGAAAATAAATAATTTAATAAAATATTAGATCCATTGCATAAAAGGTATCCAGTAAACACGATTCCGCAAAAACACGTCTTAAGATTCTTCGTAAAGAATCCAGAATAATAAAGAAAAATCAGTCCAAACCTCTGTCATACATAAGACTATCATTATCATCAATAATATCATACTAATCATACTCAAGTAAGTGTTTATTTAAGGTTTTGCTTTATGGTTATGAATATAATTTGCATTCGGTTGTAAAGGTTACTAAATTAAATAGACGTAGCACAGTGACATATAAATATTAATTAACTTTATTTACAGTATTCGAAAAAACAGAAGAAAAAAAATAACGAAAAACCATTCCCAATTACAATGTATCTGCACTTAACTACACCTTCCCTATGAGTATCAAACTACTTGGAGAATCGCGACATAATTCATACCCATCAAATGAGGCAATTACATATACTAATTCAAGGCATTAGAGGATTTTAGTAATTCAAGAAATTAGCAATAATAACCTGCTATTTTATAATAGTTGATAATACCTACCGATCGGAGGTTAGAAAAGGGATACGCAAATATTTAACAAAGACCGGTTTTTAAACCCATGATCATGATAGATGGCAAATTATAAAATCATACACAGGTTAACTAGTTGCGATTTGAAAAAAGCGAATACGGACATTCGACACACCTTCCTAAAAACTGGAATTAATATTTTTTTTAAATAAAAAGGTCAAATAACGTTTCATTACAACTCAAAATGCCCGTCCATCGTTTTTAAGTAGGTCCGAACCGGTCTTCGACGAAGCGAGAAAACTGCTCAGAATCTTAATTTTCTATTTAATTTTAAAGAGTTTTATGCTCCACCGTCTCAGCTAAACTAGGAGATATATTGCACCTCTTGGAGCTAATAGGGTATAAATGGCCGACTAACCGTCTGAGTCTTAGCCAATGGAGGGAATAAACTGTGGAGGAGTAGGATTCCGAGCCTTTCACCGATGATTTACCTCGGAAAGATTTCCTTGATAGGGTGCCTGGTGCATCCTAGGTAAGTGGTCATATTGCCGTTAATGACCGACTTTTCCATTACCGTCCTCTGAAGAGACAAGGCGTAGGATAGTTTGCATCATTAGTGTATATGAGGATTCAAGGAAGCCAATTTAGTACCAACTAGTGATGAGTAGTAAAACAACCAGAAGCAGTAGCGGATTTAACTAGGAAGAGCGGTAGGGGATGAAGATACCTCAGAGCAAAAGAACATGATCATTCAGTATATTTGGTAATCACAATTGTGTTTTCTTAGACTTTATTTTTCAATTTGGGAGGAAAATTCCAGCATTTTTCGAGAAACTTTCTATTTACTACTTGTAATATGTAATTTTGAACCAACCATTCAGTTAGACGAGCCTCCCCTCCCCCAACTTTACATTTTTTGTTCTTCCTACTATTGATATACTTGTATTGATCAAATATTCTCCCTGAGAACTCTTATGGAAAGGACTAGAGAGTACAACATAACGACCCACCACCTTTTCGTGGATTTCAGCAATGCCTATGACTGTATCATCAGGGGAAAACTGTTTCAAAGTATGGAAGAAATGAATGTCCCCAGACAATTGATAAGCCTCGTGGAATTGCTGATGAGGGGGTCGAGAAGCCAGGTCAAGATCCAGAATGATTTGTCTGAAGAATTCAAGACAACTAGGGGTCTGAGACAAGGGGATGGACTCTCGTGCCTGTTATTTAATTTTGCTCTAGAAAAGGTCATAAGAGACGCAGGGTTACAAGTCACTGGTACGATTCTGACTAAGTCCATCAATACTGGCCTATGCAGATGACATAGACATAGTGGGAAGAACACCGAGAGATCTACAACAGGCTTTTCTTGCATTGGAGAATGCTGGACGGCGTATAGATCTTCAGGTAAACCAAGTAAAGACTAAGTATATGGTGGCTAACCCTTCAAGACAATCGGATCCCACCATCACGTTTGGTCCCTACACATTTGAGAGTGTCGACAGTTTTGTCTACCTCGGTTCTTTGGTCAAAGCAGATGGCTCAACCAGTCCAGAAGTTCAAAGAAGAATATTGGCCGCTAATAGATGTTATTTTGGGATGGCGAAAATTTTACGAAGTCGTCTGATATCAAGAAGAGCCAAGGTCATGCTGTACAAAACAATCATCAGGCCTGTTTTAACTTATGAATCGGATACCTGGCCTCTGTCCAGGGCAGATGCCAACAGTTTGCTGCTCTTCGAAAGAAAAATATTAAGAAGAATGTTTGGAGCTGTAAGAGTTGGCGATCAATTTAGACTCAGACAAAATGCAGAGCTGTATCTTTTGTATCAGGAGCCTGACATGGTGAAGCACATAAGAATAGCTAGATTGAGATGGGCTGGACATGTGGCCAGAATGGAGGACAACGCTATCTTAAAAGACTTCTGTTTGGATTCGTTGATGGAAAAAGAAAACGTGGGCGTCCACGACTTAGATGGTCAGATGAAGTCGAGAGTGATGCAGGCAGCATCATTGGATCCAGAGCTTGGAAGACCTTGGCGCAGGACAGAGAAGAGTGGAGGCGACGCCTTGATGCGGCCAGGACCCGTGCTGGGTTGTAGAGCCAGTGATAATAATAATAACTATTGATATAAGCAAAGAAAAATTAAAAAACATACATACATCCACTACAGACCACAATCCGATCAACTGCCTTCCTTAATACGCACAATCGATACATTATTACGGATCTTTCTGATAGTTACAATATATTGCAAATAATTATTGAAACAATGATATATCATTGTTGACGGATTTTTTTAATCAGATAATCAGGGCTTGAAGTGAATATTTCTGCTGTTAACGAAGTTGCTAAGAACCTAGCCAAGTTTAACAGCAGGAATTAAATATTAAGCAATGAGTCAATACTTCGCTAATAAAACTTAGGGTACTTTTCAACGTGTATTTGTAAATGGAATACTGGATATTTGCTTACAACGTACCCACATTGAGTTTTTTCCTAACCTATCACTACAACCCGAGAACGGTTCTAGGGTTCAGTAAATGGTAGAGACTTTACTGTTTCATGGACAACGGATGTGCAGGGAGGTGATTTTTCCTAACCACTAAAATAAAAAAAAAATTATACTTTACACTATGTTCTTGTAATATTCAATGAATTTAAAAAAAGGAGGGTTAGAGAAATTTCTATATCAGTATCAGGAAAAATGGTGCACATCCTATTCTTTCCTTTACCCCCTCATTTTATTTAAAAAATAACGTATTCAATAGAATATTCACACATATCTATTACAAAATTTCAGTAGTGATCTTACTTGCCATGGATGCGGATTTATGATAACAACGGACATCTATGCCCATTGAGCAATTTTACTATTTGCAATTTATTTATGGTTACTGATCCTTTTCTAGACCGAGTAGTGTTATTTGCGTATCTCGTGTTAATGAGTAACAATCCTGACAGAGCAGTAGCCTATCCCCGAAGCGAACCCAACTCTTGGTGAGATCGCGTGGGAAACCTCGCCATAACAGGACCGCCGCAGGCTACCTCGTTGTCTACGCTTCGTAACAATCTTTTATTTCCAGGGCCTTTGTCTAGTCTGAGTAACTCCTTCTACTCTGAGTAGCACCTCTCTACTTTGAGTAGCTCTTCTACTCATATCACAATTGTATCCGACGGCTCAATAGAGGGCACAATGAGCTTCTGTAAACACCAGGATGGCAGGCTCCGGAGGACGGCTACTGATAGCAAACTCTTGTCGACGTCAGCCGTAATAGATTGATTGATTGGATCCTTTTCTTTGCCTAATTAGATTTCAATAGCTTCTTAAGGGGACCATTCGATGTTCGGAGCTCAGCTTGGTTTGATTAATTTACAAGCAGGCATCTGTCAGGTGTTTACGAATTACATCGGAGAATGTATTACAAATAAGATAGATAAAAAAAAAAACTGTACTACGACAACTCATGAAGAGCCTTGGGTTCAGTAGAGAGTATAGCCTGTACTGTTTCCAGGACAACGGTGCAGGGAGGTGATTTGTACGAGTTGAGGTGAGAGCTCAACCCCCAGGTTTTCCCCACGTTTAAAGTGAGAAAACTAAAACTTTTATAGGAGTAAATCATGACTCACTTTCCCATGTTAAGGCCTCAACTAAATCTTTATCGTCGAGTTGCAAATAAAATTTTATTATAATAATACAACCATCTAAACTCTATTTCTAACATATTCTCTCTTTTGTCTTCTCCGTCTTGTATTATACCTCGGTATTTAATTGTCGTGACTGGAAGACTCGCTCACAAGCGTACTAGGTTTTTTGAAAGGGTACGTACCGTTACTAACCGCATACAACTCATCTCCTATTGTTGAAATACATCTTTAACTCCAGAGCGTGGAATTAATTTTGATATCCTGACTGTCGTGGCGGTCGGCAACCTCTGAAGGTTAGGAAGTCAGTCACAATATGAAAGGAATGCTGTAGGTTTCACGAGTTGTCTGTTTGGGAGTTCACTATTCGAATGCCAAATTTAAGAAGACAAATTCGCAGGCTTATACCTGCAGTCCCAGTTAATAAGTGGTAAAGTCTAATCTGGTCGAGAGAGAGTTAACTGTATTGACAGAAGCGGGATCGTGTCATTCTCTTAGTTTTTGGCTTGGAATGGAGTTGTAATTTAGGAAATAACTCATTTTCAAGACAATTTCTGACTTAGTTCCATTATTCACTACGAAAATAACTCGATAACCTTTCCCTAAGCCCAAGAAACTAATTTTGGAAAAAAATCGACATTTATTCACCGGGGCTGTACATATCATTTCTAAATTGGAAAGAAGTTTAGAAAAAACTTAAAATTTTTTCGAATTGCTATTAATGAGTCTGGAGATTTTCCAATGGATCATAAGCGTATCTGTTAATGTTAAAACAAAGCGTTTGCCAAAAACAGATACATTTCTCGCCAAAACTATTATTGTGGCCATAAGAACAGAATTATTGTATTTTGTATGCATTATTATTTGACTTTCTTGGAAAATAAGGAGCTGAAGAATAAGAAAAAGCTAGATTGTTGCCGTCGATGAGCTCAAAACATATACATATTTCCATTATTCTGTTTTGTAAATAAATTTAAAAGTTATTTAAGAATATTTTATTTTAATTATAACCAGTAAATAATTATACAGGATTAAAGCCTAACCGTACATTATACTGAATTTACCTGTACCACTACAGCCCATTAAAGGTATTGGATTCAGCGCCTGGTAGAAACTCTACAGTTTCCAGGACAACAGTTATGCAGGGAGTTGATTTGTCCAATATCACGGCATACCAACAGATTTTCCCCCAATTAAGAGTAAACACTTTATAGAGGCTGGATGAGCCTCAGAAGGGCATCCGAATCCCAAGGGCCCACCCCCGGCTGTTATAGATCAAGTAAATTATCTGCTACCACCGGATTTGAACTGGCACGGCAATTCGGCAGTTCTACCACTTAGCTACCTCGCCCTCTATTTTACTGTATTGCATTACAAGATTAGTAAAAAAATATTCCATTTAATTTTATTTAATATTTAATTGTTAAGCCGCGTTTGCTTAGGGCCCCGAAAATTAAGTAATAGAATCATTATAGAAACCGAACAGTTCTTAAAATAAGTTAAAAATAATAAAGAAATAATGAACAATAAATACTGGCGGGAGAGAGTAGGTACGCTTTATATTATAATGAAATGATAAAATGTAATTATTGTTTTTCCACTTCATTATACTAGGGTATGGACTTGATTAAACTCCTAATGAGAACGGAGCGTATTAATTCGATTATGTAGGAGACTATTCTTAGGAAGGCATAAATATTCTCAAGATACTAATAAAATCGATTAAATTTTTATAACCTTATCAATAAGATGATGGGGAAATGCATCGGCGATACGCTTTTGTAGGCAATACAGCTTGCATGAGTAGGCGACGGAAGCTCTCGTGGGAAAATCGGGATCATGAAATGGCTTAACCACCCCATGAGCATTATATAACGTTTCGCGAATCAGTCCCCATGATTTTGCGAAATTCTTCCTATGTGTGTGTGTCAATAAATTAAATTATTTCAGTTCGACAAAAAGCAAAAAAAAAAATCTCTAAAAGAACAAAATTTGGTACTTTTTAATAATTATAATTTTGATTCATAATAATTATTATTAAATTTTTAATGCACTAACCGAATCAGCCAAGGTATTGAGTATAACTAATAAACCAAATAATAAATCCATTCAGGGCTGATTATTGAATAAAATAAAAAAATATTGTAGTTAATAAATAGTAAATAATTAAAAAAATAAAGATTAAAAAACGTGAAATTTCATTAATTTCTTCACTCTTGTGAACTCCAAGAAAACTGAAAATAAGAATTAATAAAATAATTTCTATTGTTATTCAAGGATGTGATACGCTTTCAATTGATGGAAAGAAGAAAATTCTGAGTTATAAAAATAAAAATAATTAAAAGAATGAAAAAATAGGATCGTTTTTGAATAACAGACAATTATTTTTTTAAATTTTAAATCAAGAACAAAATTAATAGATTATCTCATTTATGGCCATTTGATAATTGACCAACGTTTATTTTTATTGTAAAAAGTAATAAAAACTATAAAAACTAAAAATAAATATATGACAATGTTCAAACAGCATTTCTATCAATGTTTACCTTTGAAATTAAAATCACTTTCATTCAATTCAATTCAATGCCCTCCTAAGTATTGTTTCAAAGAAAACATTTTTGGTGATTCATAGAATTATTATTAAGATTTAAAAAAGCAAATTACACCTAAGAAATTTCATTAAGATTGGTAATAGTTAATTAATCTTAACGTTGCCTAAGAGACAGATATGGGTCTTAATGGATCTGGAGCTTCCTGGGGCTCACCCGGCATCTATAAATTTTGTAACCTTAATTGGGGGAAAACCTGGCGGTTGAGCTTGTTCAAGGACAAACCTGCCTGCTCAATCGATGTCCATGTAATATTACAATCTCTGCCAAGTACTGAACCCAAGATCTTATTGTTGCTTGTATAGGTTATTAATTATAATTTACAAGATAAACATTTTTAATAATTTTATGACAAGATATTTTTTAATAATAAATAATACAACTGCTTGATAATAATAATTAGCGGAATATTAGGTTAAGAACTTATAACATTGCTTAGATTTAGACTCTCCCGAAGATTGCCAACGGGGGTGTGAGAAAGGCTGGGAGCGATACCCCATTCGGCATGGAGCTCCGGGAAGAGGCGCTGCCTGATTGGCCACACTGCTCTACAGTTCTCCGGTTCTCTGCTTGGTGGAGTCTTCACTCACACAGCCTTAGGGGGGCTTTAAGAAATTGTAGTGTTTTTTCAATAATCAACTCTTATAAAAAAAAAAACACATCTTCCAGAAAATAGAGAAAACACTTGACCAAAAAATCGCAAATAACTGGGGTTACTGATTCCATACTTCCATCATTAAAACATAATGCAAATATTGGTTGTTATTCAATATCAATATAAATTATTCCGATCTTGTAATAAACAAATTTTTTTTTTAAATAATAAACCCATCGACAGACCGAGCTATACATCTTAATTATACATTTATATACATCTTAATTATTCCAAGCGAATTGGATGTTCATTAAATTGCCAATCATTGCGGAGTAGAATACTAAAGGCCAAAAATCAAGCACGACAGACCAATGAGCCTGTGAAATTAAGTATTCCTTTTTTTCCGTGACAAAGTAATGTAGTGCAAGTAAACAGTATACGGGTGATTCTGTTTTAACAATTAATTTTTTATTAAGTTTTTTAAATGCTTCGGTGTGAAGATTGTAGTATAACGTGAAGGCGAGCTTCGTATGTAAAAGAGCAACGTTAGTTTTTCTTTGTCAAATCTAGCAGTCACGTCTTCTCATATGAGCGCTTATGAGAAAAAAAGAAGTGCTTATGAGAAAAAAAGAAGTGCTTATGAGTGAGTCTGCTCTGTTGCTCTTTTTATTAATTTTTTTTTTAATTCAATAAATTTGTTCTTTGTTCTTTTTAAATACATATTATTACTCTTTTTTATTATAAAAGTGAAATCCTGAGAGTACTTCGTCAGTCGTTTCAAAATATCGAGAATGACTATCAAATTTCAATTTTTTTCAAATGGAACTGACTCATTCATTCATGGTACTGACATAAATTTATTTATGGAATGGGCATTAGCATTTATTTATTAACTAATTTATTTAGAACCATTTATTGCGAAAAAAAAATAATGAATTCATAGGTAAATTCTAGAAATTTACATGACACGGTACTGACATTTAATGTACAGTAAGTTTTCTCTGGGCTGAAACTTATATTATAACAAAGAAGTGATGAAATATGTTCATGAGAATCTTATTGATACGAAAATTTTAAAAATAGATTGTTAATGGAAGACCACTGAGAGCGAACGGTACAGGACATTAATGTACAATGTTAGAATAGAATAAATGACACATGCAGTCCTATCCTAAAACTGCCCAAAGAAAGTAAACATTTCTATTTGTCTATACCTACTTTGTTCATATTTCCATGGTGTTTCTCTCAAGAGAAAGTTTTAGAGCGCAGTAGGGTAGAATAAAAAAAAATAAGAAGATATGGTCCGCGCTAACACACCTAAAAGAAATTATTAGCTGACACGTCAGCCTCGATTGCTGCCACGAGGCAATTTTGATGCTGGAGACAAAATGAGAAAAAAAAATCAATTCTAGATTGAGCTGACTGTCGTCTGGGATGGCTGGAACGAACGGCTTCAACGACAATGGTTATTTCATTTCAGCACACAAACAAAAGTTCCCATTCTGTCAACTATCGAGGTGTTGAAAGGCGTCGGGCCCTGCAAGGAATACGATTTGTTTCTTTAGCAAGAAATCGTAAAATTTGTTCCAAAAAAAATATAGAATGTGAACTAAAAGTTAGTAAATACAAAATAATGCGTTGTATTGGATATCGATACGTAAGCAGACCTTGTTCATTTAAAAAAATTAGTTGTTAAAAAAATGGACATTACAGGCTTGAGAGTACAATGTTCCAATCTTCATGTACCAAAGCATAACAACATAATAAATCCAAGACCGCGGTTTCGCTACCCGGCAGGTGGCAACTGTATTTTTTAAAAGGGATTAAAAGTGATGACGTCTCTCTGAGGGGACATAAAATGGGAGTCCAGAGCGTATACGATGTCAGGTACTCCTTAAGAACCCTATCCTAATTATAACTGGATAAGAAAAATTTATAGCTCCCACTATAGCATTGTCCGTAGGCATAGTGTAGATAATAATTCGTTAATAGAGTAATGGATAATACTAATAATAAATAGTTGATACTTTTTTCTAACTAGTGAGTGATTTTGGTGAAATTGTTGGCGTTGATTTTTATTTAAGTAAGATGTTAAAATAATTCAAGTTCTCACAAAAGCTTTTTTGAAGCCATAGAAAAAGCAGAACCTTTTAGCAAATATTCAGTATAAAGTATGGAATATTTTTTACTATAGATAGTATAGTAATGCATTAAGGGATATATATGAAAGTACACTCAAGTATACGCTATTTGTTAATAAATAACTTTAGACATTAATAACTTAAACACTCCCATTCATGACCTCACGGCCCACTTCTTCTCGACCTACGCAAGTTGCAAATGAAATCAATCTCCTCATTATCCTACTACACCTGCAATGAATCTTCAGACCATCTTGGAATTGCCTGGTAAAAAGCCCGGGATGCCCGTTAGCGACAGAGACGAGATGAGGAATCACGTCTTTTAGCGGTGTTGGTACGTGCCACCATCCTCCTTCCCTTCGCTCTTCTTGCAGGTGTTATCGACCCCGAAGACTCCCCTTGTCGATAGCAAGGCCCGTTCTTTCGCCCCCGAACCTGTCCTCTTCCTTGTCCGCTCCGTTGCGGGCAACGTTAGTCCCCATAATTGGTCCATTCAGCCCTTTTTAGAGACTGTAAAAATGGAGTCTCACGTGCTATATAACATAGATCAATAGGATCAAATAAGTTTGAAGATAGTAATGGAATTGTATCATACTCATAATCTCAGAAATACAATAGATGATTTAGTATCATTACGATAATGAATTTCCATTCAAAAGATCTCTTATATTTCTGAAAACCTTTGTAGATTTTAACCCCTTAAAGTGCACTCGCTGAGCGCTTAGCAACGCTGTGGACTGAATACGTTTAGCTCGTGCCAACTTTATTGCTTGATAAAAATTCAAGGCGCTACCGATAAATTATTACAGTATTTCTTTTGCACCAGATTGCAAAATCAGAACGTAGTTTTCAAATATCAATCATCCATTAAAATGAGTTAAATTATATATTGTAAGCACTAAAAAATAAGAAAAAAAGTTTGGAATGCCTTACAGTTTAGGGAGATTACGAACAATATATCAATAATACCTAGCATAAAATTTATTAAAAATATCAAGATATTTTAACTAATTTGAATTATTACATGAAAAACGCATACGTGAGTGGGTCCATAATCTCTGTTCGTGACTTTCAACAGACGCACATATGCGCTCATAGTCTCCATCGATTGATTTCGTCGGACAGATTTATGCGTCCAACTCTGAAAGAATTATAAGTCATAGTTTTAAAATTTTAATCCCTCGTTAGGTTTTGTTTATATCATAAGTTTATGAAGTGATGGGGCGAACTGCGGCCTAGTGGTTAGCTTAACAAACTACCAAGGCCAAGATCGAGGGCTCATAGGCATATGAATATCTGGCAGGTAACTTTAGGATTTCTTAAAGGGAATAAAAATCCTTGGTTATGCCGTCCTTCTGGAGGAACGTTAAACGGGAGTCCTGTGCGATGTCAGGCACTCATAAAAAATCCCTAGCCCAATTATACCTGGAAAGATAAAATTTAGCAGCATAAAGTGACGTTAAATGAACAAACAAACATGTGATGTGTCAAGAAGACGAGTTTAAACGGCTCTTCCCTTTCGATCACAAACTCTGGCTCATTTAAACAGAAACAAATATCTCCAATACCGCTATCCCATTCTAGACGAATGAAAATTTTATTATTTTTTATCTTTTTTAAAGTCCGAACTAACGATTACTTTAACGAGCACTTGGGAACAAAACTACTTCATACTCTCCGGCTAACGAACTTGGTCTTATGCTTAATAATAACGGAAAAGGCATAACCATTAACAGGAATCGATTCTTTCTTCGTCTCCGCCCAAGCGGCAAAGTCAAAGAAAACTCTCCATCCGAGCGGCTGGACATAACAGTCCTCCGGAAGCTTGGTCAAGTTTCCCACGGATCGGCAACTGTCCTCATTTAAGCGACTCCTGTTTAGTCGGGATTTTGTCACGGACTTTGCGCCGTTCCGGATTTTCATGAAATGACCACCCTTCAAGTTGCTACAGAATGACATGCTATTATCAAGAATAAGTGGACAACTAATCTTGATTAATTCCACAAAATAATAAGTTATTTCCATCACCCATCATCTAATTAAAACAAAATTAATTCTGAGATCCATACATCTTTACTCATCCAGTAAACTGTAATACTGCCATTATGACACATTTTGGGTATGTGTATATCTGTAATATCATCATGAAGCAAATAGCACGAATACCTATTACTCTCTATCTACCTTCATGCAATAAGTATAACTTTAATAGTTTCTGAGTAAATATTAGCGACCATGGGGTAAAGAATGGAGGAAGAACAATGATTATGAAAATTTTCAACTGATTTAGTTTAGGTAAATAGAGCTTAGATCTTTATAAATTATGTTTTTGCATCTGTAGCATGTATTTAACATAATCCATATCTATCCATATATATATATATATATATATATATATATATATATATATATGTAAAGAAAATTTATTTCTTTAATTTGAATTAGCGCGCCTCGCCAACGTAGATAATGCAGATGTTGAGAATGATACTGGCGTTATCAGCAGGGAGGTTACGAGTGTGTTAGCCAAGCAGTGAAAAGTGTTTTTTTTATTATTTATTATTATAAAAGAAACAGAATCGACAGGAGAATAAACATTGAATGTCGTTTCTTTGTTTTACAGGTATGAATTTAGATTTTATTTGTAAACCCGTAAACTAATTATCAATTAAAAGAAAATAAACTTTGTTTTACAGAGCAACACAATCTTGTTTCAATTGATTTCTGTCGTCCCTAAGAAACATTATATATATATATATATATATATATATATATATATATATATATATATATATATATACGTTCTAACGTATTGTACAATTTATCATTAGATAATGTCAAGTAAAATCGTTGGAATGAGTTATTATCGGTTATATAAACCGGTGGTTAAGTTATGAAAAATTGGCAGTTCCTGTAGTATATATACATATATGTAACTCTTCTAATCAAAATTAATTCACTTGTTCATAAAGAACAAAGATTTAGAAGTTGATGGTTAGTGATCAAATCTGTTTTGTTAACTCGTATCAAAATACATTATTTTTTTCTAAGATTATTACTGTATTAAATAATAATTAACATCAATTACTTTCATAAATTATTTACCACTTGACAGTAAACAGCCGAGAAACTAAATTTTTTTAAATTCGTTTTTTCGAAAAAATATTTATTCGTTATGTATAACATAAATATGTATCACTTCTTATGATTTGACTTTTTGAGAACGGCCATATAAGTATTAAACTAGTATGTTATAACTGACTACTAGCTGTTTCATCGAATTGCAAATGTTTGAAAAACTGCAAGCCCATATGTTTTTAGTTTGATTTCGACCCTAATTTCAGAGGGAAAAACCGCGACGGGCGACTTTTTTTTAATAGTGAACTCTTTTCGCCATTTTTTTCCCTCAACCAACCTATTCTATACTGAAATGCACCGTGGATCCTTGCATGTTAAGGTAACAGGGAAGACGGATAGTGTAATATCGGGATGACGCTACAATGAGGTAACGCTCCTGGTGAGAGGTGTGACGAGATCGACTGCTAAAGCCGTTCGGGTTTCCTCAGTTCCTTAGAAAAGGGGACGATCCGCTGTAACTGTTCTCCTTCGACACAGTCATCCAACAGTTTATGTTTGTTTTTACTTCGACAAATAGGTCGCTCGTAAAGGTCATCATAATTTGGAAAATATGAGTCATGTCAACGTACTTTGGATAATTTGAACAGTAAAAAAACTTCTTAATTGAGTCGCATTATCCTAGTGGGATAGCCACTTTAAATTTTAGTGGTTCTCTTATAATGGAGTTGGTTTTTTCATACTTGTAAATTACTTAGAAAATTTCTAATAATATTGGGTCGTTTAATATAAAATGTCCTTTTAAAGGAAAGGTTATAATTCAAAGATCATTAATCATTATTATTCAAAATATATACCATCGTTTTTTATATATTTTTGTCAACTTATTATCAAATCTTCGATCCCAAAAATGAAAAATTCAGACTTTTATAATGGTATAAAGTCTGAAAATGAGTTTTTGACTTGAAAATCATTTTCGAAAATTTTCAATTGAAAATGAAAAACCATTTTCACCATTTCAAGGAAGTTGCCCAAATTTATCAACAGATGGAAATCTGTTGGAGATAAATCTGGCGAATGAGGTGGTAGTAGGAGAACTTGGTAGGCCAGCTCGTTTAGTTTCCTCACAGTCTGTCGTGAAATATGAGGCAGTATAGGTCCCTTCCGATTAAAATGAGGTTGTTATTGATAAGTTTTTGTTGCATATTATATAATACTCGATTAATATTATATTATTATTACCAATTAATACACAGTTAATTATTTCAATTATTGTATAACACGCCGTAGCCAATGGCGCCAAATTCTGACCATGCAAAATCAATCCAATTAATCCATTCAAGAGCCTTAACTGTTTAGGATATTTTTTAGTTTAGATACGCCAGTTACGTTTACTGGTTGAAAAGTAACTGTTTTTATGTTGAAGAAATTGGTCCGGGTAGAGGTCACTGAATGAAATTCTCAAGTAATTTCAGAAGATATTTATTGTTAGCCAACGTTTCGACCTACGTTGTAGGTCTTCTTCAGGGCTATAAGCAAAATACAGACAATTTAAGAATGTGGTATGAATATATTAAAACATTTTAAATATAGATAAACTAAAAGAAGTTGAATATAGGCAACAAATTGATAATTATGTGTAATAATGATGATGTAACTGTTTTTAATTATTTAAAAATTGTCTGTTTATACAGATCTATATAACGGAGCAATTTTTCATAATGCAAAAATGTGCCAGTGAATTTGTTATAAGTCGAGGAATATTGGCATAAACTGTTCACTTTAGTGGTGGGATTTTTCGAAGGAATAGATAAATAGAACGGTAATTTCAGAAGTATCAGAGAGGTTAAAGAAAAGAGTTTTTTTGCTTGCAAAATATTATTTCATTAGTTTTATTATAAATATTAATATCTATTAATAGCTTTGATAGTCTATACATTTTTTT
The DNA here is from genome assembly GCA_037127475.1 of Arma custos. Lineage (NCBI taxonomy): Eukaryota > Metazoa > Arthropoda > Insecta > Hemiptera > Pentatomidae > Arma > Arma custos. The sequence goes on along the minus strand of CM073762.1, from coordinate 56,192,796 downwards.
ATTATTTTTTTTAGTAAAGTCATATTTTGAATTGTTTAATGTTTGAATTTGAAGTTTTAAGAGAATAATGACGTAAATGAAAATAAAAGAATATCAATACCACCATCCCAAAAGGAATACTTTGCTTTACCAATGTCCAAATCAGGTTTTTTGAGTTATGATATTGTTGTCTAGAAGTTGAGTGGTCTCATACAACCTATTGTATATTAAAGTGATTGAAAAGTAACTGTTAATTTAATCTTAAATCTGGCGCACTTAAAGCATAAGACCCATTGTTTAACATGGAGTTTCAGCACTATCGTGTCTTAACATAAGAAATCTGTGTACGATACTAAGCTCGTCACAAAGTCCCGCAAGTCTTCGCTGTTGAAGACCAGGATTAAACCGAGGCACGAGAGGATGCAAAAGTGAGAAAGGAGGACGAGGCCCCGTTACTAGACAGAAACAAAGCCAAGCGTCGACCTAGCTTCCTCCAACTCCCGCCTTCTTGTCGACTTCTAGCAGTGCTGCCAACTTCTGTCGAGATCTTCCGGCCATATGTGTGCACTTGAGAGCTTAAACTTAGGACTTAGCGCCCAAGCTTTATAGCGGCCATAATTCTTATTCTGAGAACAATGGCCGATTGTTTCTGCCCGGCTAGGACCATAAGAGGAGTAGTAAAACTGGATTTTGACTTTTATGCTTCCGTTATGGTACTCGAAGCTACTTAACTGAAGAAGGTTCATAATACATTACAGTTATGTATAGCTAAGATGGATTGCTAAGAAAATTCGATTAATGCCTAAAAAAAAAAAATTTAAACCACTGTAGAATTTCCCCTAAAATAATGTGCACAGTAAACCCCGAAATCTTGTTTTATAATGTACCCCAGCAATTAAAGTCATACAAGAGAGGCTCCTGCTTCTATTTATTATTAATCAATTGTAACTATTACATACGTTATTATTATTTTATCATTATAAAAAGACCTGTACCACTACAACTCATTAAGTCTTGGTTTTAGTACGTGGTAGAGACTATACTGCTTTTTGATAAGCGTTTGTACAGGTAGGTGATTTGTTCTATATCATGCCCAACCCCTGCCCATGCTGCCCAATCATGCCCATAAATAAATAATTTATAACATATAACAAAAGATTTTGGTGCTAAAACAGCTTATAGCAACTGCAAGACAAAAAGTGTTATATCGCGCCTATAATATTTAATATTACTGTCGTGGTGAAATCATAGTGTTCCATCATGATTTCTTTGTATGAAAAAATCTATATAACTAAAAAATTATATATATTAAAAATAAATGGAAACGAAGTCAAATCAGGTTATTTTTAATAAAATAAAAATTAAAAAATAATATTACAAATGTGTGTCATTGGCAACATAGGTCAGCTCTACTTAAAACCTTTAACAGAATCAAATTTCAACAAGAGATAATCAAAAACAAATCTTTTGAGCTCGAATCGATTAAACACTGCTTTGAGATTATATTACACTGTATACGGATTACAGTTTGATGCTAGCGAAATAAAAAATGAAATAAAAAATTACTATTCACGGCAGTTTTACACATAACATAAAAAATTCCTCGCTCGAAAATAAGAACTAGGAGACGGGGTTACCGAACCACATAGGCGAGTCGTCGGAGTCACGTGTAAATTTTTTTCCTTTTTTGTCTTCGAAAGAAAACGCCCTGAGGAATGGCTTCAGCTTTGTGAACTGAATCGACAAAAAGGTGTGTTCTATTGTTTCTCTGGTTCGCATATGAATGGAATTCTTGGACCAAAAGTACAAAGCTCCAGTCGTTTACTGGTTTTAATGCTGCATATTTCACCCAAAACGACACGAGAATATTTAAGTTTGACATAGAATACATCTAGGAACAGGGATTATTGAGGAGTCTTTCGTCCCTTAATTTTTAAGAATAAATATTTATATTTATAAGAATTTTAATACCTTCCATTCCAAATGAGCTTAACCTTCTCGGATTGTACATTATTACATTATTGTACTATATATTATTAATCATACATCACTATAAGATATTACTTGAGGCCATAACTTATCATGTACCTGGACTATTTCCTGTTTATTTATACCATAGAACTTCTAACAGTTTGTGTAAAATAAGTATTTAAGACAAAAATATATTCTTCAAACACAATACTTCTAAATAACTACAAATTATTTGTAGCAGAAAAAGAATTACTTATTTAAATATTTTTTTTAATAGGAAATACGTTATTTACATTTTTAGTTGTTTTATATTTTTAAATAATTCCAAACTTCTATTCCGATCTTTTAAGTGTTTATATTTCTGGAAGTTTATTTTGTGGTCTTGATTCCTTCATGATGGTTTTAAAATATATATTCAATATATTTAGAGGGTGTATGTCTCTCTCTCTATATATATTATTTATAATAAATATATTTATATAAGTAAATAATTTAATTTTATTTTTTTATAAAAATATATATAATCGAAATGAAATTAGCTTAGCATCAAAGTGTTTTTAGTTTTCTTTATTGTTTCATTATGATACAGAAAGGTGTAAAGAAAAATTTCGCATTACGAAATGAAGCCAAAACTCAGAACACATATTAGAACACTGCCATAAACATAAAATCTAATTTAATCTAAAATAACCTTAATGTGTTCTGAGTTTTGGCTTCATTTCGTAATGCGAAATTTTTCTTTACACCTTTCTGTATCATAATGAAACAATAAAGAAAACTAAAAACACTTGGATGCTAAGCTAATTTCATTTCGATTATATATATTTTTATAAAAAAATAAAAATAAATAAAATAAAATGTGCTATGTGATTTGCATCAAGGATGGGGTATAATCGTTTGAGGATGAGTTTTTCTAGGATTTTACCCTTGCAAGAGACAAGAGAGAGAGGACGGTAAGAGGATGGGTATTCTGGTTTTGTTTTTAGGTTTGGGTATCATTTTTACAATGGATAATTTCTAGAGGCCAGGAAAATATGTGGAGAGGAGTACAGCATCATATATATGTGTAAGGAATTGAATGGCTTTTCTAGGAAAGTGTTTTAAGATATGAATTGTGATGAGGTCATTCCCTGAAGCTTTTCTCACGAATGTTAAGAAAAATAAAATGATGCTTTTGAAGAAATGACCTATGGCTTGTTTTTATAGTTGCTCATTCCGATCGATTTATTTCATTTATTCAAAAGATAAATGTTTTAATACTGACAATTAATAACAGGAATAAACTACTTAATTTGCATAGAGGCTGGTACATGTAGTGGTGGTCACTAATGAGGACTACCCGTTAGGCATGGGAAGGCTTTAGTTTCTGCAAGTAATGATACGGAGATTTTTTTTAATGGAGCATGTGAAAATATACTATTCATATAATTAAGGGAGTAAAAAATAATCATCAAAGGGGTTAACGTAACTACTTACTATGCTCAAGATCGCGGGTTCGAAGCCCAGCAGGTGGCTTTAGGATTTTTTAAAGAGGATTAAAACTCTATAGTTGTGCCGTCTTTCGGAAGAGACGTAAAATGGAGTTTCCGAGCCTGTACGATATCAGGGACTCGTTAAAGATCACTATCCTAATTTTACCTGGATAGTTGTGACCGTCAATAAACATGGCATTGTCCGATTAGCCATAGGAAGTGGCGTTAAGTGAATAAGCAATAACCATCAATTAAGAAAAAAATGATAGAAGTTGAAATGTGAATATTATTTTGTTTTCTTTTTGTCATTAATTATTTTGTAATTGAAAGTAAACCAAACATTACGGAAATCAGTTCAAAAAATCTGTAATAATATAATTGATTAAACTATTTTAGGTGTGTATTAAAAGTAATTTCTGTCAGGGACTTACAATAATTCTGATATAGGATAACGTTGAAAATAATTATATTTAATAACTATTCAAACACATTCTCTGACAACGTTTCTCTGATTATTATTTCATTATATAACTCAGATAAACATCATTCTTTCCTCGTTATAAACTTAATATCTTTATCGCGTTTAATTGTGCATTGACCATAAAATCGACAAAAATAAATTATACGTAGTTACTAGTGGTAATATGAAACCAATTGAGAATGCGTTATATACGGACTACGCTGTTATCTGATTATATACTATCTGATAATATTCAATTATATCTCTTGTAAATTTGCCATTAACATAGAAATATGACCCGAGAACGATTATTTGATTTTTTTGTATGTGTAATAGAAATAAATCTTTATTGTGGAACAATGGGGCAAAGCTACATTTAAATAAATGATAAAATTACAAATGACATAATAACAATTAAGAGAAAAAAAGTAGTGTACTTTATTCGAAATAAAGAACTTTCCTAATTTTTGTATTTTTCACTACAAACATATATTATAATCTTTTCGAACAAATGAAACAGAATTGGTTTATAATGGGACACAAAGTGATTTGCAAAATTTCATCTGATCTGTGAATTTAAAAATTGTTATTTTTGTTATTTAAACATTTTGTATTGATATTAAAACTATAAATATAAATAAAAACAGTTGACCAATAATTATAAAAAAATATAATAGTTTTTCCTTCCTTTACGAAACAAAAACTAATTTATGTAAATCGTCTAAGCTAGTAAAATATATGCAAAGTCCCCTTAAGCCTATGTTAATGCGATGAACTATTTTGCACCAAAGCAAAAAAAATAACCGTAATACTTTACGACATCGCTATCATTAATTGCTACGGTTTTTCTGCTTCATTCATCCCCCCAGCAAATTCTCATTTAAATTACTTGGATCGTATACCTTAAGAGCAATGACCAATCCTCCTAGCTGTTTAAAGGATGAATAATTTATTTCGAAACATCCAAGATAAATAGTTAATTAAAACAACGGACGTAATTATTTATAACAGGGTATATCATTACGTAGAAATATATTGTTTCATTAAATTAATTAAAGCAGACAATCTTAAATAGAATAAATTTTTATATTTATGTATTATATTAATATTTAGAATGATGTACTCCCTCATTTGTTAATATTTACGTTAATTTCATAACTTTAATAACTGATAAACATTTTTAATGTAATGTTTATTTACTTTTTGTATATTAGTATATTGGGATGAAACAGTTAATAATATATATGAATCACAGTTAAACCACAAAATATTTCTTTATTAAAAAGACAAATTAGTGAACTCATTTATACCGTAAAAAAAAGTTTGAATTTTAAAATAATCCATTTTTACTACATAATAAAATGTTTAACTCGATTGAAACTTGAATTCAGTAGCTAATATGACAAAATAAACAGATTTTCTAATGTTTCTAATATATATTTAAGTATTTTAGGAATAAATATCAGTGGCGTAAGCAAGAATTCATTTATCTTCTCGAAATGTATTATAAAGATATATATTTTTCTATTTCAAGACTTATGTAATAAAACAATAAAATGCAAATTAAAATCAAAACATACTAAAAGATTAAAGACACTTGTTTAGATTATTGGTAGACCCTCTTCACTGTTCATATTCTCTTCCTCCCCCCAAAACAAAAAAAAATCCACCACTGAGCAAATGGAATAAAAAAAAAATAAAGACTAACTGATTTTTTTTATATAATAAGAAACCAGTCCTTGCAGAACAATGCTTGTTGGGCTCGATTGTTCATATTTCCACAAATAAAAAAAAACGAACGGAGCGTAAGAAATAAAAATAAGGATAGAGTATAGAAAAATTATAGCAAAAAAATTACAATAGCATAACCGTCTGCCCAACTAAAAACATAACGAACCTTGTACAGTAAAAAAGCGTCTTAAAAAAATTGAAAAAAGGGTATATAAAGTATATAAGATCTTAGAGGTACTGTTAAATATTGAGCTTTATTAATCATGCATATAAAACTTTATTAGGACACAATTAATTATAAACAGGGCAAAATATCCGTAAGATAATAAATAGATAAATCTATTACAATAATGCACCCGTACCGAAAAGTGAAAAATGCATTGACATTCCGGATCATTGATTAGATTACTAAAAAATTTCAAAAACGATTTTTTCACATTTTTCGGTAGTTTAGTCAAGAAATTAATTCTAAAAAAGAGACTTAAGAGCCTTATTTCACATGTTTTTTACATTGCTTCTGAACCTCAAGTTTCAGCATTGCTTGACTAAATTAACGAAAAATTTGAAATAGACGATTTTTGAAATTTCAGAGTTATCCACTTTTGATCCTGAACGCCTCACATTATAGTTCATATTTTTTGAATCATAAGAATTCTTAATAAGTCGTGAGTTCCTAGAGCAGCAATAAATACTGAACATTACTTACTCATTACTTCTTTCACAGTTGTTAAACAAACCTTTCTTCACCAATATTCAGCGCGTCATGACTTTTATGCCTTACAAAACATTCTAGAGATAGAGATTTAAATATAAAATAAGGAAGGCTACCGGTTAAACAGGTTGAGAGGACTTTTACAGTAGCTACCCGCAGAAGTTATCCGCTTTATATAATGCCATTGGACGACATCCAGCCTCCACTTCTCGTATTTCTAGAGTGCATGGTCTTGACCATGGCAACGACCTCTATGCAAACTATTCTCGCCCGCCACCCAACACTTCTACAATATATTCTATTCACAAGTAACGAATAGAAAATTATAGGAAAGGGTTCACAGTCATTCTTATTTTTTAATGTGAAAACATTGCCTGATTTCATAGGCGGATCCAGGGGGAGGTCACTGGGGCAAGTATCCCCAAAATGTTTTTTTGTGTACTGTGGAGAATCCATTACAGTACATATGTATAAATAAAATATGTAGAAAATATATGAATAAAATAACAGAACATGAGTGAAACTATTGTTTAGATATTTTAAGAAACCTTTGAAACCTTTCTATAAATACTACAAGTTTATTTCTAAGTTATTGTTGATTTTTTGCCCGTCTGCACGTTGTGCCCCTCCCCCAGAAAAAAATCCTGGATCCACCCTTGCCTGATTTACTCTTTATTTAGGTTAAAAAGATTTGCATGAGTGTGGCTTAGAGCTAATATAACTTCGGAAAATTATATAAATAAAATAATAAATACTGTAACATGATATATATATATATATATATATATATATATATATATATATATATATACATTATATGTATATATATATATATATATATATATATATATATATACATATAATGTATATTTTGCTTCTTACAGATGAAGATACAATGAAAATATCTCAATATTGAACTTTATTTCATAGAGGTAAGGGACACCACGTCAATAAACTAGGTAACATTGTAGGTAAATTGTCATAAATAAATACGATGATCAATGCTTCCAATTATTTAGTAATGGCATAACAATTTCCTTTAAGCTGTTTCTATAAGTAACGAAGAACCAAACACTAATAAGTTCAAAGTTAAGGAAAATTGGATTTTCTGAATAAATAAGAATATTTCAAAAATGTGACAAGATGACCTTTATCTCCGGGGTAAAGAAATATTTAAGTGTTATTTCATTTGGAGGATAATTGAGGTGATAATATGGAAAAACTAGTAGGTCATGAAAAGGTAATTTTAAATTAGCAGGAAAAAAACTGTTTTGACAACTAAAAATTGAAGTTTCAATTAGAAAATGGTAACTGGCACCGTCCATAGAAACTATGTCTTACCCAGTTTTGACTTAATCCTCTTTCTAACATATTGGCATGATTAACTCACTACTACTCCATGAAAAAACTGAAAAATTATTTTTTTTACTTACTATCTTCGTGTCAACCCCTAATCTAGGTTTATCTTAAAATATAACAGAAGCATTTTTAGCTGAAGTACTTTTGCTGTAATATTTTTCGGTCAAAGTGAAAATCAAAGATTACAGATTATTTTTATTACAGCTATAAATAAATTACTGATTTTATGATTTTAGAAGCATCGTATTTCTGATCAAATATAGCTAGCTAGCCCATTTTGAACAAAAATAAATTTAAAAATTTCCCGTTCTACATTAACGTTGAAATGATCTTTAATTTAATTCACTTCAAAATCGGAAGATGGTTCTACTCTCTAAATCCAGCTGGTTAGTCAACAAACATTGTGTTTCTATCTTTACGATCTCACTATACTTGCGTTAATTACACAGGTTGAAATATTAGAGGAAATTGTGCATTTCCTAATGCTAATCTATCTTTTATCTAATCAATGCCATTAAAATCTAATTACCGATTGTTATGTGGTCATGCCGTTTCGGCGAAAATCGACGAATGAATTCCACTGATATTGAGACTTACCTACAACAATCAGTTTTAAGGAAAAACGCAATTTAATAAAGAATGGAATGACAGGTAGTTTTTATTTTTAAACAAGTCATCCCTTATTTGGTGAGCGAAGCCGACCTAGAAAACTAATTAGGTTAAAGGCTCAATGATCTGCCCTTTGGCGAGGAATGAGGGAAACAGACAGCCGTGGCACACTTTCCTCCGCAACTTTCTTGGGTTCAATAAGTTACGACCGCCGTATCCTTGCTCGTTAATTGGACCGATGAAAGGAAGTATTACCTGGGGGAAACGGATTGGTGCGAAGATCTCGCAAATTATGGTAAAACGTGAGAGGGGTTACGTTAGTAAGATAGTGAGCAAGATTGGTATTTCTTTGTCAATCAGAAAGGCCTTCTCGTGTTAGAGGAGTATGCCTACTCTTATACTCTTTGTGAGGACTAGATTTAAATTAATAGGTCCACCTCAGATTTACGAGTGAATTAACCCAAACGATAAATTTGTATATTTTTTTTTTAAGATTGGTTTGATACAATGATTCTCAAAAAGAAATTCATGTTAAAAGACAAATCAGTTATATTTCATAAGTTATATATGTTGTCTAAGTATTTAATTCTAATTCATATGTCAACTGAGATATTGTTTTAATTAACATAATGCAGAACAGAGGTGAGTGTGATATTCGCAACATGGCTGGAGATCTATCAGTCTTTGATTTAACGTCACTTTATGCTGCTACGGTTAAACGGGCGATCTTTAACGAGTACCTGACACCGCACAGGCTCAGGACTCCCATTTTACGTCCCTTCCCAAAGACGACATAACTAAGGAGCTTTTACTCACTTAAAAAAATCCATAGGACACCTTGCGTGTGGTTAACGAAACCGCGTATGTAACCGCGATCTATGGCAGTAGGTTGTTAAGTTAACCAATACACCGTAGGTGACCCTCTAATCAATATATCAATCGATATTTATTGTTTAATTTTTGAGGTTATCTATTAATAATAATAATGTTTTACATATAAATATCGCTGCTCCGGAAGTATAATGGCGCAACTGTAAAATTTTGTAAAATTGACTTTATTGTCTTGGCGGGCTCATAAATGCATTTACTAAATGTTTGTAAATCGACATATATGCTTATAAACTACTCTAATAGAAGAATTAAACCTATCTATAGGCCATTCTATTAAGACAAATTGGAATTACATATTTTTCTTTTGCTTGCTATGTAAAATTTCATTTTTGCAGTTGTGTCATTATACTTCCGGTGCAGCGATATGTTCATAATATATGTTAAATAATGTACAATTGTCTTTAACATGTACCAGAGATACAAAAAAAGACCCCAAAGATTTATCGTAATGCCGAGATATGCAAAGCCAAACCTATCCGAGTAAAGTAACTACCCGAGATATACGATGAAAATTTGTCTTCCTCTTTTCCGTGACCCGGCAACTTAGCCTCGCATGGCAGCCTTGAGATCACGACCGAAGCGTAAAAGCTTTAAAGCTTTCCTCCCCCGGGCGGTAATGAGCTATGATGCGTTGCGAACACGACCCATTCTGGACGTGCATTAAATATCTGCCTCCTTTTGAGGAGAGCACTTGCTCACCTTTTAACAGCACCTTCCTCCGAAGGAAAAGGTAACGTAACCATTCAAGAAAATGGAGCTCTCTATATTTAGTTCTGATTACAGCGATCATCTGAACAGACCCGGTTCTTGTTTTAAGATATGTGTAACAGATGCCGTTATTAAATGGTCCGCTTTCTACTATAAAATATTCTTTTACCGAAATACGATTAAATTAAACGGTGCGTTATATATACAAAGGAAATTATTAAATTAAAAATAAGTAAACCATACCGTTAGGTGTAGGGAGGTATTTGGGTCGATCGTAAGCCGGCTCCGATTTTGGTTGCTCACTTCAGCAGCTGTCCACGCAAGTCATAAAATTTCTACCATATGCGGTATTTTGTAAAACAATTAAATAATGCAGATATGTTTAAAAAACAATGATTGGCATTACTGTTAGCTCAATACAGTAATGTCAATTGCATAACTAATCTCTTAAATCACAGGAGAATGTTAAATTTCGACGAAATGATTTGCCTGAAATCCCTTAAATTTTCATTGTCCGATAAAAATCATAAAAAATTCAAAACTCTGAGCTAAATTATTGATTTCTGAACACGTTTTTTAACACTAAAATCTTTATTATTAACCAAATAGGGTTCTCCCTCGAACAACCCAGCCTTGAATCATTGCTCCAGTTATGCCTTTGAGATCAACCTGTCGCCAGATTCCTGAGACCCGTTTTGTTCCAACTGAGTCCGAAACTCGAACGCTGACTAACTGTTCCGCGGAGGAAGGTTTGATGTGCAAATGAGCATTATGCAAACAAGAGACGGAGTCAACTATTTATCATCTGTATTCTGATTGTGATGAACCCTTCTGATAAGGTTGGGCGAGCAAGTCACGGAAGAAAACCTGTTAAACCCATCAATACTTTGCTGGTATTTCATGAATAAACTCGTAGGAATAATCTTAAAGTATTAAAAAATATATACATATTTTTCATATTCGTCCCTTAAATTAATTATATATGTAATGAAATGACATTTCATTAATTCAAAATTGCCGCGCTTCGCGCGTTCATAAGTTGTCAGTGAAAGTTGGTAGAGGGCACAGCGGTCGGAGTGATACGGGGATTCAAGGGCGGATGATAGTCAGATGATTTGTTGTTAAGATAATTATTATAAAAACTTGTAGAGAGATAAATGAAGGGATATAATTGAGGAGGCGATATTAGTGAACTTTAAATGTCGTTTCTTTGTATTTTCAGGTGAGATAAAAGTGTAATTGTCATAGTTAAACGATAATTGTTGTAATATTGTTAAGGCGTGTTAAATAAAACAAAACTTTGTATTTTCAGAGAAACAATTTGTGGTTTATTTTGAAAATCCTCAATAATATATCTTATAAAACGACATTTTTTGTCAACTAAAAGAAGATGGACCGGTTGCAATTTGAATTTATGATGTCAGCCTCAAATGATGGAAAATCTAATGTATTAGTTATCAACTCAATATCTACAGAAGAAGGAAAATGTTATGTTCTACCTGATGAGCTGAAACCGGTAAGTCATCATACAGATATTGTCAAAACGAACACTTTCTCAAAAATAAAAAGTAGCATAAAGAAAAGGCATCAAAGTAGAAAAATATGGATAAAATTAAATGAAGATCTTAAGAAAACATATATAGATGAGGAAGGTAATATGCAATTTTTAGATCAGTATTTAGAAGAAATTAGCACAAAACAACCAGGAGACAAAGATGACAATTTGCAACTTATCTTGGAAAAATTAATAGAAACTACAACAAAGAAAGAAAATCAACACACCCTAAAACATATTTCAGAGAAATTTATTATTGAAAAATTCACAAGCAAGAACCCTAATGCAACGCAATGGATAGAGAATTTTGAAAAAGAGTGTGAGCGCTTTAATATATCAAAAGATGAAACAAAAATAGAAATATTGAGGTTATTTTTAGAAAAATCTTGTTTGGATTGGTATAGCTCGATGGCCATAAAACTAACAATAAATTCAGAATGGAATGAATGGAAAAACAAATTTTTAGAAACTTTTAAAAACCGTGGATGGGATGTAGTCACATATGCTCTTGGATTCAGGTATAAAGAAGGACTATTAATTGATTATGCTATAAAAAAAGAACGGCTTATACTAGATGTAAACAAATCGATAGACCCCAAAACAATGATAGATCTTATTGCAACAGGTTTACCTGGGTTTATCTTATATAAGTTAAACAGGGATGAACTCAACGACACTACTGATTTGTTCAACGAGATAAGAAAATATGAAAATATGGTGTACAAGAAAAACTCAACTATAATAAAGAGTGGTACATTACTTTATAAAAATAAAATTAATGAGAAGAAGCCATGTAAGACTTGTGAATCTTTGGACAAAGGAATTAGATATCATCCGGAGGAGTCGTGTTGGTTCAAGAAAAATAAAAATGAATCTGAAAAGGCTTTTAAAGCCAGAAATGTAAATAACAACTCAATTATTGAAGTAGATATAAATACTGAGAAAAAAAAACGAGTAAGTACACCATTAATCAAAGTCAAGCTTTTATTAGAAAATAAACTAGAAGTGAGCGGCATTTATGATTCAGGCTCACAGGTCTCTTTAATAAATTCAAGACTGATTAAAGTAAAAGAAAAAAAGGATAATGTGAATATAGCATATATGAAAACGGTTAATGGTGTGAAGAAGACAGATGGCTTGATAACAATAAAAATAAAAATATTTGATTTAGAAGGAGAGGTGGATGTATATATATAGTAGAAAATGAAGATTTTGATGATTTTATAATCGGATTGGATATGATAAAGAAATTCAAATTAACCCAAAATGAAGACTTGCAGATAGAGCAAAAGAAAATAACAAATAAAATAGACGAAAGGTCTAAAGATAACAGACATGAAGGAAAGAATATAAAAACATTTGCAATAAATTTCAATGAACACATAGAAACAGAAGAATTTGTAAGTTTGACAGACCATTTAGATAATGAAAAGAAAATTGAAATAGAGAAAATTATAAAGGAATATAAAACAATTTTTGCTAAGGACAAGTATGATATAGGATCAGTTAGAGATTATGAAGCTCGCATAGATTTACTAGTAAACAGATACTGTAGTAAAAGACCATATAGATGTACAATAGAAGATAAATTAGAAATTGAAAAGCAAATATCCATGTTACTAAAGAATAATTTAATAGAAGAATCCTACAGTCCTTTCGCTGCTCCAGTGACAGTGGCATTTAAAAAAGATGAAAATAGAAGATCACGCTTATGTGTAGATTTCAGGGAATTAAACAAAATTGTTGTTCCACAAGCTCAACCTTTCCCGCTAATAGATGATTTGATTATTAAAACTAGAAATTTTAAGTATTTTACAACACTGGATATAAACTCAGCATTTTGGGCAATACCACTACGGGTGGAAGACAGAAGTAAAACAGGATTTGTCACGCAAGAGGGCCACTTTCAGTGGACCTGCCTCCCTTTTGGCTTGAAAACATCACCAGCAATTTTCCAAAGAATTTTAAGCAATATTCTAAGAAAGCACAATCTCACAGGATACACCGTAAACTACATAGATGATATTTTGATATACTCGACCACCTTTGAAGAACATATAAGACACATATGAAATGTATTAGAGGCAATAATAAAAGAAGGCCTTAGATTGAAGTTTAAGAAATGTACCTTTGCTTCAAACTCAGTAAAGTACCTCGGCCATGTAATTCAGAACAATTCGATAAGACCACTTAAAGACAATTTGATCTCAATAAGACAGTTTCCAACTCCTAAGACGCAAAAAAAATATCAGACAATTTTTGGGAAAAATCAACTTCTACCATGAGTACATACCAAGAAGCGCAATTATTTTAGACCCATTACACAATTTATTAAGAAAAAATGAAAAATTTGTGTGGTCAGAGAAGTGTGAAGAATCATTTAATCAAATAAAAAGATATTTATGTTCTCAACCTGTGTTGGAAATATTCGACAAAGATTTACCAATAAAAATCTTTACAGATGCATCTTTAGAGGGTATTGGGGCAATATTAAAACAGACACAACTAGACGGTAAAGACAAACCGGTGGCATATTTTTCAAAAAAACTAAATGAATCTCAAAAACGGAAAAAGGCTATATATTTGGAATGTTTCGCTATGAAAGAAGCGGTTAAATATTGGCAACACTGGCTAATTGGAAAACAATTCACTATTTACTCAGACCACAAACCTCTAGAGAACATGAATATTAAATGCAGGACAGATGAAGAATTAGGTGACCTCGCATATTACCTATCTCAATATGACTTTACAGTAAAATATATACCTAGTAAAGAAAATGTAGAAGCGGACTGTTTGAGCCGAAACCCTGTATTAGAATCAGAAGATAACAAAGAGGAACTATTGAAAATAGTTAATTTAATACAAATAAAAGATATAGTTGAAGACCAAGAGAAAAATGAAACGATAAAAGCAAAGAAACAAAATCTACTATATAAAAATAAGATCTATTATAAAAAAATGAAGAAACATGAAAAGATTATCCTCTCAGAAGAATTTAGTAAAAAATTTATAAAAAGGGTACATGAAGATTTATGCCATATTGGGATCAGACAATTGCAGAAAAAAATAAGTCCAATATATACCGCTAAAAACCTAACTAAAAATATCATAAATATTTGTAAAACATGTGAAATATGCATAAAAAATAAATCACGATGTCAAGGAAAATTTGGATTAATGTCACAACTGGGACCAGCAACAAAACCATTTGAGATAATGTCAATGGATACTATAGGTGGCTTTGGAGGATCTAGGTCAACAAAAAAATACCTACACCTTTTAGTAGACCACTACACAAGATATGCATTTATTGAGACATCGAAAACACAAAACGCAAGTGATTTTATAAAACTAACAAAGAAAGTACTAGAGACAGATGAGATTGGAATAATTCTGACAGATCAATATCCGGGCATCAATTCAAGAGAATTTAAACAATATTTGCAAGAGAATAACATTACACTAATTTTTACAGCTGTGAATACACCATTCTCCAACGGCTTAAACGAAAGATTAAATCAAACAATAGTAAATAAAATAAGATGTAAGATAAATGAGAAAAATAATAAGAGAACATGGACAACAGTAGCAAGAGAATGTATACAGAAATATAATGAAACAGAACACTCGGTTACAGGTTTTGCACCAAAATATTTACTGGATGGTAAAAACGTCAGTATTCTACCAAATGAAATTAAAACAATAGAAAAGGAAGACAAGTGGATTGCTGATAGAAGATTAGCATTAGAGAATACAATAAAATCCCACAAGTACAACAAAAAGATATTTGATAGAAATAGGAAAATGCAAGAGTTCGAGATAGGAGACAGGGTATATGTAGAACACGGAAATAGACTGAATAGGAAGAAATTAGACGAATTAAAAATAGGCCCTTTCAAGATAATAGAGAAATTATCAAACTCCATTTATAAGATTGACACTGGCAACAGAAAAACAGAATCAACTTTATTCCACATAACAAAACTACAACCCGTAACAAGAGAAGATGAAGTAGAGGAAAACGAATACGAAGATAACTTGTAGGTGCAGTGTATAAATATATTATTTAGGATTTTCGCTCTTAGGGAGGGAGATGTAATGAAATGACATTTCATTAATTCAAAATTGCCGCGCTTCGCGCGTTCATAAGTTGTCAGTGAAAGTTGGTAGAAGGCACAGCGGTCGGAGTGATACGGGGATTCAAGGGCGGATGATAGTCAGATGATTTGTTGTTAAGATAATTATTATAAAAACTTGTAGAGAGATAAATGAAGGAATATAATTGAGGAGGCGATATTAGTGAACTTTAAATGTCGTTTCTTTGTATTTTCAGGTGAGATAAAAGTGTAATTGTCATAGTTAAACGATAATTGTTGTAATATTGTTAAGGCGTGTTAAATAAAACAAAACTTTGTATTTTCAGAGAAACAATTTGTGGTTTATTTTGAAAATCCTCAATAATATATCTTATATATATATTTCTAGTTTGATAATAATAAGAAAACTTTATACAAAACCTACCTGCATAATCGTTGCCTTAAAAACAACAGTATCTACCATGCAGTGAACTTTAGATTTTTCATGGTTGTGGTGTTGAAGTATCGTTTTGTAAAAAATGTTTACAAAATTTTTTTTTGCAATTTTATGAAGAAAAATAATCGGATTTTTATTTTTATTTTTGAAGAGAAAAGATATGCTCAGGACCGGGATGGGATTTTTCGTTTGTCACGTTCTCTTTAATCGATGATTTAATACTTATTTCAGCACCCGACGAATAGTTGGTTTTTGGATTCGTCCGCGTGAATTCCAAATGTCCAAGCTCTATTATCTCTATCGATACCTAAGATTATTGATGTAAATCATCGTGCCTTGAGGCGTGAGAAATCTAGACTTCAAACCGAAATAAATGGGACGGAAAAGATAGACCCAAGAGCACGAGAGGTTGGGGACGAACAATAGGACTAGACAAGAAGAGCAGATGAAGATAGAGGGGAGGTGACGTGAGAACTGGCTGCTAATCAGGGGGTGAGGATTCGCTGGCTATATAATTAGGCTCTGGAATCATGCGCTCTACTGATTCTGGCCCGTTATCTTGCGCTGGGTCCGTTTCTCCGTGTCTTCGGGCGCTCGATGGACAGCTGGGATCCAGCTATCTCAGCTGGAGGTGTTTGTATAGTCCTGGAGAAGACTTCATAGTTCTTAGTGATATATAACTCCTCGAGATCAACACAATAAAAACGATAAATATCCATAAAAATAAAGATTATTTTTCTTGAATTCCGAAGTTCCTCCTATAATTCTCTTGAGAATTATTATCTACAAGCCCTGCACTCTAGAACATCTAAGATCTCACTTCAAATACTACAGCCAGTGTTTAAAAAATTTTAAATATCACTTTCAAGTTCCAAACAATAAATTTTTAGAGAACTTCAAAATAAAATGTTCTGTAATAATATCTGTACGCTGGAGGTAAAGGACACTAGGTCCACAAAATAGGTAATATTTCAGGTAAATTGCCACAAATAAATACCTTGATCAATGCCTCCAGTTACTTTTGGATGCGAATAACACAGTGAACAACTTTGTCTCAGCTGTTTATATAAGTAATGAAGAAACAAATTTTAATAGTCCAAAGTTCTCGAAAATCGGCTCTCCTGAACAAATACAAAAATTAAAAAAATGTGACTTGGTGCACTTTACCTCCTGGGAAGAGATATAATGCAGTTGTTTCTTATTAACTAACTCCGGACGCATATTATTTTACGATTTAATATATTTTCTTTTTTTGATATTTCATTATGACAATTAAATAACTATATCCTTACGTTTAAAAATATTAGCTAATTGATAATCTACAATTTAAAAAAATTCTAAAAACAATTTCAGGGGGTTATACGACGGTACGCTGTTAAAAATATTTAAGAGCTTTCTTTTCAAGAAAATGGACTCATTAAAACCATTTCAGTGATATATTCATTTCGTAATATTGCATTGTTTTTCGCCTATACCTATATGTATACTAGCTGTGTACGTTTTTGATATTGTTGAAAGGAGTTGGTATTAAATGGTGCTCCCCAAAACGGTTTCTGCTAGATTATCACTTGCAAGAGCCCTAGCGATAACAGAAAAGAAACTTCTTTTTATTTGTTATCAAGTCTATTGTTGATAACTTATTTTAATCAAATCCATTGTTTATAACTTAATTCAAGTCTACATGACTCTCAACTTACGATTCTAGTTCAGGAGCAATTTGGCTTACACTTAACCCTGAAGTCGGTAAATACAAAAACGATCAAACTACATCAAAACCAAACCTTTCAATCAGCGAACTTGTGCTTTGAGTTTCTTCTCATTTTTTTTTCTTTTATCCCAAATGATAAAAAATTGCAAGAGATTGGACAATGTGCAGCGGTGGTTTCAATGTGAGAATGTCTTTTGTCCTATTGTCCATGTCTTTTCCCCCTTAAAAACAACCAGTGAACATCGTGAATTTCATGGAATATATTAGTAATAAATCATATCAATATAGTTGTCTACCATTTATTCGAAAACAATACGACTTCATCATGGACAGAATTAATACAAACCCGGAAGAGATGCCGACATGTGATTGAAAGAGGCGATCAGTGACGATGACAGGAGTAACTTGCAACTCGGTGATTGGTGCATTCGAACAATCTGCAGTCGATAAAGGAACAAGACCTTCATTACCGATACCGTTACATTTTTATTTAGCGGACAGTGGATGTGCCGGAGGTAAATGAACAGGACTGGGTCGACCGCTTTCCGCTAGTCAGCAAGGCAGTCTTCGTCATCGCGGTGGTCCACCGGTAGTGAGGTAGGCACGACTGGCCAATCCAAGGCAATCGGATACGGATCATCCGTAGAGAACCTTAGGAATCCAGGAAAAACTTGTTTAATTGGGTATCGCTCTAATGAGAAGATCGAAAAAACTCAATCAAGAATGAAGAACCAGGGGTAGTGAAGTTACAGGCCCGAAGTATAAGCAAACATTAGACTAAAAAAAACATGTACCAGTACAATTCTGGTAGAGACTGTGCCTTCTCTCGGACAACGGTTGTACAGGAAGGTGATTTGCCCTAGATCACCCTCAACCACCAGATTCCCTAAAAATTAGACTCGAATTAATCGTTTTAGATATCATAACATTTTAAATAAAAAATTAATAATGTACTAAATAAATAATAAAATAATAACCATTGCCGCCTGCATTGATTAGAATGGGCAGAGTCGCATTTAAAATTTGTAGAAGTCTGGAAAAAGTCCGACCGGCTTAGGAATTTGTCATTGGAACATTCGGTTCTTTTCCACGATAAAAATTGATATAAATTGCCATTGGAAGTAGTAAGAATAGCAAAAAGAAATAATTAATAAAAATAGTAACAAAAAATCAAAGAAGTGATAAGGAGTAATGTTAACCAATTAATTTCCCCACTATAATGACACCACTACATTAAAAACTGAATACATTTATATACCCGTAAGGAAGGAAGGAATTATCAACATTTCCAAGCCGCATCGTCGAGAAATCGTTGCAGGATGCGGTCGTTTATAACTGTGTTGTGGTTTTCTTGGATGACTGAATTCCTCAGAAGAATGCAATAAATCATCGTCCGAGTAAAAATCCAACAACATTAATTACCAAATTTACCGTTACTATGGATGTAAACAATATTTTAGTGCCCTAAAATCTTAAGTTTTTTAGATCTTTCCAAAAGAAAAATATTTAACTTAAATTTGGAATTTTTTTCACTTAAAATATGAACCTATAAACTTTAAGATTGTGATATTCGTTAATTTTATTTACAATTAGTCCACAAATTTCCATTAAAAACTCGAGAAACACAATGGTTTTATGGCTCTTCGCTTTTTGTTGTTTATATTTAGGAAAGTATCGATTTAAAAAAAATCAAAAATCAAAATTACTTAGACAACAAAAAAGTCGTACAACGTCGAAGTTACATCTGTTAATCTTATTCTATTATTTTGGAGTAGATTGTTGTGTGTTTCGTGTGATTTTCTTCATCCCCTTCGCATTGGCAAAAACCTAACTGAATATTAAAATCCAATAAGTAAAGATGTGAACGATTCTGTAAAGAATTTAACTGAAAAAAAAAAATGTACCACTACAACTCATGAAGAATCATTACCTCGTAGAGACTGTTTCTAAGATAACTGTTGTGCAGAGGTAATTTGTCCGAGATCAACAGCAATGTTTTCCTCCTATTTTTGGTGCCCACTTTGAGAGGTTTGGTTTAGTGCCAATAAAGAAGGTAACTAGATACTTTAATTCTGCATTAAAAAAAAAAACGATTAATCTCAGTTTCATGAATCTTATCTATCTTATTTGATCACTTTGGTATACAACTAACAATATAAAATGTATAAGAATAACAATATAATATAATATAAAATGTTAAGAATATGTCATTATGTAGTTTAGCTCTCCAATATTTCTTAATTATTTATGTTTGTCTTGAGTATATAGTACAATGTTCCAAAGGCTATCTAGTTTCAACGAAATCAACAGCGGATTACTGTGTTTTTTTTTAAAGACTTATAAACTCTCAGATCTCTCAGATTTATAAACTCAAAAATCTGTTAATAAAATTTCTTGATATCCGAAAGCTTTAACTAAAGGCAATAATCGAGTAGAGAAAAGTAATGTTAAATAAATAAGAGGTGACCGACCGAGGAAGTATACACTTGAAAGCAACAGGTTGTTACGGAAGAATTCAGGTGAAGGCCAGCTTGCGGGGGTCGAGGGCAAGGTTAGCTCTGTGGCGTTCGGGATCGATGTACTCGCTACTTCCAGTTAATATATGTATATAAATTTTCCTTTGTATTATAAACAATTATTTATTTATAATTAAAAAGCAACAATAAAAGGATTCCGTACAGCGATAAACAATCAAAATAAAATTTACAGCACCTATATAGATAAAAGAAAGGAGTTAGCATAGAGCAATGAATTCGTTCTTTTCTATTTTTTTGTATATTTAGATTGAATCTATACGTTTATAGATAAATAATAATAAATAAACAATTGTTTCACCTATAGATAAAAAAATGTGGTAACAAAGCTTTGAATCCCTCAAAAAGCAGTTATCAAGCCCGTCAACGGTTCATTGAGCTTTAACTCGCCATTTTTCCGACTTTGCATATTTTTTTTTAGATTTATCGAATGAAATACGTTATCTCTCTTTATATATTAATATTTATAATAATATATATTTATTCATTTTATGCTGTTATAGGTAATAGTACGGTGCTACAGTAGGAATCCTAAATTTGGCTATACAGATTATCCTGATAATCCAGGTATCCAGGTTAGGGATCTTTATGGAGTACCTGTCAAAGTACAGGCTTAAGACCCCCATTTTACGTCCCTTCCTTAGGATGGCATAGAAAAACGATTTTAGACTTTAAATAAACATAAGACCAATACTCGAGCTGTACGAGAACTGTAATCGTCTATGTTTACAAGTTTTTACTCATATTAATTGGTCGGTAATCGTTTATTTATATTTATTTATTATTTATTTATTTTTACCAGATCGGCCTGGTGGGCCTTACATGGTTGTTATAATATAGATTGTTTATTGTTGATAGCAATTGATGTTTATTTATATGGCTGAGGATTATTTCTTTATCTTCTTTTCATCCTCATTGGATGAGAATAATAATTAAAATTTATTTAAATTATTATAAAGATTTTGTGTCTAAAAAAAATAATAATAAGGTAACGTTTGTTAACAAGTAAATTGTTTATGTATAATTATCAGTTTTGATTAATATATTTGGTTCTATTATAATTTATTTAATGTAATATAATGACGTAAGTCAACAAGATCCAAAAATAAAAGTAACGTTTAATGAACATTCTCCCCGTGTATACATCGCAAATTGCGAACCAGGATGGCTGAGGTGGCTAAGCTCCACGAAAGATACGTTGGAGACCCGGGTTCGAGTCCCAGTTAAGTTACCAGTCTCCCTGTACCTCTGGACTTCCCTGCGAACGTTGGTTTCTGGCAGCCCTAAGAACCTAGCCACATAACGCTGGCTTCTCCTATCCTCTACCAACGCGACAATCCTCGCGATAGTTTCGGTGGGTAAAACCATTCTGAACAGCAAACAGAACTAGAAGAAAAAATAATGGCATTAAAAAAAAAAAAAAAGTGCAAAAATGAACGTGAATGTAAAAATGAAACGTAACTAAACAATAACTGCAGATGAGCCAATGTGGAAATCATTATTATTCTTAGAGTAATATAGGACTTTGTGTGGGATTATTGATATGAAAGTCTTTCTAGCCGTAATATAACCAGACCAAAACGAAGAATACGCTCAGAATGTAATTTAAATACATATTTATAGAAAAAGATAGGGTGCGCCAGGTTTTTTGCTATTTAGTTTATTAATAATAACAATGCAATAATAATTAAACGTTTATTTTAGGTCAAGAGTGAAGTAGGTGAATATAAGTAACCTACAGCGGTCTCTGGCGACTAACGGTCCAAACATTCTAGGCTGGATATTTAGTTTATGTATTCCCTTCATGCTCCGTTGCAATTAGCACATCTCACTAGCCCGTGAACCCGTTCTGCTCTGATGGTCATGCAGGCTTATATGAAGGAGCACTGTCTTGGCTGGCAGAACGTAAAGGATATTTCTGTAATTATTAATAATAATTAATAGGTTTGACACAATAGAATCTTTGCCAGGACAACACTGTCTTGCTCGTACTTTTCCAATGTATGTGACGTGATAACTTCTTGTTTATTTGATTTCTATTAATGAGTGGTCACTAATCCACAAATTATAAACCATAGTTACAGGAAGCGTAGTACACACAATCTCAATCCCCTTTATTATTCCCAAATCATGTTACCGAGAATCTAATCAAGATTTGAGGACGGGAAAAAATATTCGTTCCGAGTCTTCATAATAATTAGATAATAAGCTTGATGACTGGTTTAAAATGTTTAATATTTATTATTAAAATTGTTTGTTTATTCAATTAACTTGACTTTATGCTGCTACGGCTAATCGAACGATGCTTCAACGGGAGCCCTGAATTTTGCCTATCTAGATATAATTAGGACTGGGTTCTTTAATGAATACCTGACACTGCAGAGCTTCGAGACATCCATTTTACGTCCTTCTGAAGGGCGATATAACCTAGGATTATTTACTCCCTTAAAAAATCTCAAGACCATCTCCCAGACTCCGAACACGCGATGTTGCTGTTCAAGAATTGAGGTCTAAAAATAAGTTTTCCTAAGGGTGTCCTCAGATTACATAATAGTGACAGATTTATCGATAGTACCTCTCTTCAAGATATATACAAACAGTCTATGTTTTTAATGATTTTTATAGGAACATAATAAACTTTATTCCTGGATTATTAAATGTGTTGATTAAGTCCTGATCCATCTAAGCGATATTTATAATTATTGTTCAAAATTCTTAATGCCATAATGAAAAAATTTATATAGAATTTTATTGACAAAACCAATATGTATTCTGATAAAACTCACATTACTTCACAAGAATCAATTTAAAAATAGCATCTCGGAAAGGATACATACTCCAGATCTACCATCACTTATGTAGACAATGAAAGACATTCGTCTATTGCCTCCTTTTGGGTGTCGCTTTCGTTTCGGGCAATTGTGCAAAGCAATTATCGCAGAGATTACTATAAACAGAACTATTTCTGTTTCTGATCAATTGTTCAAGTTGTACAAGGGAGTTAGAACTAGGAGCTGTTCCTGCCGTAATCGGCTTGAGATCCCACAGGAACTTCAGTGATTGCATCTGCAGGCGAACTCGTTTTCGATTCCCATCCTTCACTATAGTTTTGACGCTCATCCTCATGCAAGGCATGCACTAGTTTTCTGTTAAATGGCAGTAGTCACTATCACGCCATATGTCTAAACTCCACGCATCCAAGGGATCGATTTGCTTATATTCATAAAACTACTGCGCTTTATACTATAATACTAATATATAAAAGTCATATGATGTTTAAATATTGTATTTGATTAAACAATTTTGATAAATTATTATTTATGTTACAGATGTTGACCAGGGCAGTAGACACTCTTTGGAGGTTATCTCTTTTCATAGTACTCTGCCAGGCAGCCTCCAGTCTGGGTAAGTAGAAAATAAAATTGTCAAAAAATCTTATTGTTTTGTAATTTATTTTAATATTATCAGTACGATGTTTATTATGTAAATGAGAAAGTAAAAAAAACAAAACAACTAAAATTGGAAGATTTAATGTAATATTATGTTATATCTTACTTGGAAATTTCAGAATGATGTAGAGTAAAATCATCATAATTCTAATTTTCATCAACACCAATATTAGTTTTATTTCAAAGTTAAAAAAACCACTTGTAACTTGATCCTGATTAGTTTATTCACCCTAAATCTAAGAGAAAAGTGATTATTTTGATTATTTAAGTTCAATAATAAATTTAGAAATAATTATATTATATATTAATTAATTAATTTATTTATTTATTTATATATTAGTTAATTTCAACTTTTTACTGCTATATATAGATGAACAAACGCTTTAGGGTTAGTAAACCTATCTGATTTCCGGAAATATATTTGATTAGAAACAAATTATAATTATTGTTACCTTTTGCATTTTCCAAAAGAAAATATATTAGAGGAAACGACTTAACGGTGTTTCCAAATTAACACCCAGATCACATGTGACCGTTAGCACCTACACACCCTCGGTAATTAGAGATGCCATAGCTGGAAATTTCGTTATCTGTTCCCATGATTAAGTTAATAAACATAATATTCATGAAGCATAACTTCAGAACCCACGCATCACAGTGTTATGCATTATTAACCTTTCTACCTTGATAGATTGTTATCGTGACGGAAGACAAGGCCATTTCTATTGATGAATTTCGAAAGTTTGTTTTGAATCGCCTGCTCTAATCGCATTAGTTGTTGAAAAAAAAATCCACTACGACCCATGAAGATTCTTGGGTTTAGTACGTGGTGGAGGCTGTACTGTTTCTGGAACAATGGTTGTGCAGCGAGGTGATTTATCGAATGTCATGGTTTTCCCTTATTTTTGGATACCCACTTTATAGAGACAGATCTCAAAGGATCCATCCCCGGCTGTTAACAGATTTAATAAATTATCTGCCATAGCCGGATTTATTAGCTTATCAGGAAGCCAGGGACAGCTCCCAATTGTTGACAATAGAGTCGAATCATTGGTTTCGCCAGCATTGAGCAGCTCTTGATGAACAACTGCTTTTGATTCCCACCCGACAATCAGCTTTACCTTCTTGCCCCCAAGACGTGCTTTATTTATTACTTACTTTTCATCGTGCTTAATAAACCATTTCAAAAATGTCTGGAGGTCTGTCTTTTTGTCTAGAAGAGCTGCACGACATGATATCGCGGACGCTGAAGGAGTTGATCATGAATGGGAAGAAAGGCAATTAAATACAACTTCTTCCTCACAAATAAGAAAGCCTTGGCAGGATCTAACAATTAAACCCTTCTTCGTAAAAAGGATTGAAAGCAACTTTTTTTTCCTGCAACTTCGAGCGGTCAAATTACTTAGCAATCTTTTCATTTAGTGTCAAGAAGTACCGTTATGTTTTCCACAATGTGAACAAAAACCTCCACTTCATGTGAAGCTGCCATCTTTCTTTTGAAGGCCACCGTGCCCTTTGGTAATGGGGACAGGGGATGCACCGGAAGGTATAGTATGTGATCGGGGAACGTGACTCAGTCGCCCCAGATACTCACCACTTTCTATCATCTCCCACGTCCCCACCACAGTTCATTTGCCAAAAGATTCATCCCAACCATGCCATCCTAGATATCAGAAACAAAGATATCACAGAGATGAATACACGGTCTTAAGTTCATATGTAAGTTCCAATGTCGAGGTGTAGAATAATTTTAGGGGTGGATTACAGAAGTAGCCACCATAGGACAACTTTCTAAGCCTGAAGTATAATAAAGATTTTTATGACAACTATGTGACAGAGAATTAAAAAAAATACCGAGTTTTTAAAGGCTGGTACAAAGACAAAACTGCAGGCATCTCTTCACTTCAAAATAATAATAGAGGAGGAACGTTACAATAATCTAAGTTTTAGGGAGGCCTAGGACTTTTTCCTCCATTTCACTGAATCAGTGTTGCTCAATTACACCACTTTTGTCCTGTAAATAATTGGGCAAATATTTTTCTTTTTTATATCCTTAACCTTGAAATAGTATTACCACTTCCAAATGCTGCGTAGCTCTATATTTAACAAAATGCAACAGGTGACTGGTAAAGTTTAAAACAAAGTTATTCAGCACTAAACACCCCTGTTTGAACAATTGGAATTAATTGTGGGACAGTAATTAACATAATACAATAATGCCCTCCTCAACAATCAACAGCGATTCTCAACGATCAGATGATATCATGTACAATAGGAAGAAAATGGTCCGGTTAGAGGTAAAACAAATTCTCTTCTATAGAGAGAATTGATAATTTCAAAACCGACGTTTCGACCCACACTGCAGGACTTGTTAAGGGCTATTATAGTAGGATCACACTTGACACTCCATTTTCTACCTAATATATACAAGGCCAACTAATATTATTCAACATATTCATATACATATCAGTGAGACTTGATTGGTGAAAGATATGGGAACTCTAGCTTCAGAAACAAATAATCATGTTCAAAAATTAGAACTTTAGAATGCATTATGTCTTTCTGTAGATTTTGATTAATACATTTTAATAATATGTATGAATCAGTAATGCATAGGTATCGGGAGGAGATCAACGTCCCCTTTATTTATTGTTTTTGTTTAAATTTTAATATTTAACAAATTACAAAAAATCCCTTCGGGACACTACAGAAGTAGATGAAGGTTCATAAATATTAATTATCCCAAATTTCTGAAATAAGAGCCTATGAGATTTTTGTTATATGTTATGTATCAAATATTATGATATAAGTTATATATGATTTGAAATAAAATGGTTTCGATCTGAAATATACCCGGAAACGGTCAAAGAAATCGCATTCCATGGATTGACTTATTGATATAAGAAACCTGATCTACATACCCAATAGGCTTCTCAATATCGGGTTACATATAAAAAAAACGTTAACCTGCATATTTTAAGGAAGACCTAAAATTTTAGAACGGCTGGCCTGATTCATATACACTGTGGGGCACCTACGTTAACAGATTTTATTTTATTCTTTAATTATAAATATGTGATATATGCAATTTTCCAGATTTTGAAAATTAGTACTTATTTATATTATTTATAATAGTACGTTATTGAACAATTTAATTACCGATACTATGTAAACAAACTTTAATATACATCTATATTACTTTAATTACAAATATATTATATTATATAGATAAACTTTTACTTGACAATTTTGACAGATACATAAATACACACATATTTGCACCTAACCAATAACTTAAATATAATCATAATAATATAATATAATTTAAATATAATCATTTTAATTATATCTACATAAATCATACTCCTATATGTACAGCCCCGGTAAATCAGTGATTAAGTCTGATTTTGTCCAGAGAGAGTTACCTACGAGTACTTTCAGATAACCGGAATCGTATAATTCACGTAGTTTTTAACTTGAAATGGAGTTGTAATATAAACAATAACTCTTTTTCAAACCAATGCTTTACTTGGCCCCTTATTCACTACGAAAATAACTCGATTCCGCTTACTTAATTACAAGAAACTCATTTTGGAGAAAAATAGACTTAACCACTTGTTCACCGGAACTGTAGATGTAATTTTTGAGTTCTACTGATACAACAATATCATAAGTTGAATATCGACTACCGAAAATTGTATTACTCTTTCTAATTGTAACTATATATTCATTAACAAACAAAAAACAGTAGGGGCATCAACTAATTTAACAAATATTTAAAATTATAATCAATTATCGTATGAAGAAATATTGGAGACAGAGATAACTCCAGCAGAGGAAAGGAGAGAAATTAAGTCTTTCTCAATTTCTAATAATAATATAAATTAATATAAATAATAAATTAATTAATTACGTGATCCTTAGTGGTCAATACTAATTTGTACATAAAAGATAGTTTCTGCCATAATAACATTATATAGTAAAAGAGAATCATGCTAGAATTTACTATATAAAAAGAATATAGTAATTGTTTTCAATACTAAGTACTATTTTAAAACAAAATAAAAAAAATAATTCATTAAAAATTGTATGAAAATAAGAGCAACATCGGTAATATTTTGCTACTTTATATTGTTTATTATTCTATAGTGCGGCGTACATTGGAAGATTTCTGGTGTCATTTAGTGAATTAATATGATCCATTACATTTTTTTATCTTCTAAAAAGGATGAACCATAAATAAAACTCCTGAAGATGTATTCGCAAAATCTTAGTGAATCGATTACTTGCCAATCTGATCATACAACGGATTTTGATGTTATTTCGTAATCCCCCTGCAATGAACTTATTTCGTGTTTATTCAATAGTACAAAACAAGGAATCATTTGTCACTAAAATGAATGTGAAAGTTTAATTGAGAAGTGACATGCTTTTAAATGGAAGAAATTGGAATGGAAAATCATTAATTAATTTCCCATTTAATGGTTGATTGTTTCATTTGAAGCAATAAGGTCGATAAGTTATTGTACTAGGCTGAAGTAGAAAGCGTGGGCGAAATGTAGGCTATGATCTCAATAGCTCACTTCTCCTTCGGGCAAATAACGGTTTGTGACTAAATTCAAAAGATGTGGACAAACCTCTGCCGTCTGTCTCACGAGGGGAATTTCCGGTACGGCTGTGATCCATCTATATTTAAAAATCTTTCCCAGGAGGGCTACCAACCAAATGATGTTCGTTACAGAACCGACCGTGAAGTGATTCGAATAAGTTGATGCAGAAGACTGTTACGTTAGATAAATCAAATCAAATCCATTATCTGCAAGAGTTAACAATAATATCAGGCCCGATCATTGTCATTCCATTGAACGTCACATATTAGTTTAGTTTGTATTTAAAAATATTAATAAGCTGTTAACAACTCTATAAACACCATATAAAACAATATTAATCATAGATTAACAGTTCTTCTCATTTATACTTTAAATTAATCGATTTTTATAAATTTAATATTAGCTTCACTGTTGTTAAATTTTACTTAAAATGCAACAAGAACAATACATTGTCATACAACCCACCAAGAATTAAACCTAAGTGGAATACATTCTCATAACTACCTTTTGTTGTTATATTGAACCGTTTCATGTGAAATGGCCGTTTTTATTATTTCTAAAATTCAAAATGAAATTAGTGGACTTACGTCGTTTCCTGTGTAATGAGCTGGTACTAATACTCTCTTTTTTATAATATTTATTATCCATGATATTGAACGAATATTGTTTAAGAATGCCATCAAATACGACCGTGGAAACACGCAATTTTCGTGTATTTTTTTTTGTATGTTAAACTTGTACACTCGGAAGCCAGAGCTGTAAGAATCATTACCATTGCGCTTTCGGAAAAGTAACGAACCAAAACAAAATTTGCTCCCAACTAAATTATTGGTTTTTGGGTGGTGGTCAATGGATAATTCATTATTCTTTCCACCTAAAGGTGAACCATCGCATCAACATTGTACTGCTGGGATATAATGTAACAAAAACAACCTGCATTGGTTAATCAGAAGGGATCTGTACTCGTAGCACAACGTCATGTTTGACGACAGACAGCGAAGAAACTAATCGAGCTGGGTTACGAAATCCTCCCACATCCACGCCTTATTCGCCAGACTCATCTCCAACTGCTTTCTTTCTTTTCAGAAATTTGGACCACTTCCTTAAGGGTAAAATTACTGAAAATAATTCTCAAGTCATAAAAGCATTTTCAGATTTGATTTTTTCACTAAACCCTGAATTTTTCAGTTGGTTGAAAATTTGATAACAGAGTATATAGGCAATTTTGAAGATAAATATTTTGATTTCATAAAGCTATTTTTAGAAAATAACCTTGGCTTTGAAAACGGACATTTCATATGAAAGAACCCAATATAAATAAAAAATAGGCATTGAATACACTAAATAAGGCAAGCGGTTGAACACGTTGAGTTTATTTCCCAGTACCATAATAAGGCCATATCCCACCAGGCAGAAGAGAGTTAGTATAGGGGCAGCTGAGGGTGATAGGGGCTCAGTCGATACTTTGCACTGTCCTATTTCATAACTTCACTTCCTCTGAGTAATAACATATACTGGCGTTATGTAGATTATTTTTATAACAAATAAATATTAATAATATAAGCAGATGCGAAAAACGGGTGCACTAGGAACAGTTGAATTACATACATAGTCTATATTGGCTCGATCCTATAAAAAAAATATACAAATATATTCAGATATTCTTTAAACCTATTATCGTCGCATTCTTCATTCTGAGACACGCAGAGCTGCTCCGCTCCCAGTACTATTGTATATGAATAATATTATATCCTATATTTGATAAACTATTCTCTTTAAGGGCCTAAAATATCAGGAAAATTCCAAAAAATATATTATTTTCTAATTTTATGATAAGATCTATGCCATTAGGGATAATAAAGAGGATATTACGGAGAAAATAATAAGGAAATAAAGAATCATTGATTAAGCTATAAATACAGACTGAATGGTCTCCACTTTATCCATGGGATGAGGGGAAATGATGCCAAGCAATCTCCAGGGTCCAAAGGTCGGGAGGGACGTAAATTCAACCTAACTCCTCTCATCCTTATTATAACCTTCCTAATTAGATTTGGTCGTAAAGGATTTAATGATATTTTATGACCTTGCCCAGCGTATAGACAGAGCCTAAAGCCATAACTATAAGTGACGCAGCCTCTAACGAGTACCTACGACCCCACGCGTATCAGTCAACACGATTCAATAATAAATCCATTTCAGCCACATCTAGAAACAGTTCTAACTGTTCTTACAATGGCTTATCCGTAGATCATATGAAAAATTCAAAAGCAGCGATTCACGGAAGAACTTATACAATTCTAAATATAAGTAGAGTATAGTTCTATACTCGAAGATGTAATTCGAATGCCTAGCAAGCAGTGAGATCTGCCTTAACCATGAACAACCGTTAACTTCCTACTTGAGCTAGACATTGGCAACATGAGCTGGACGATCCGGGAACCATACATTGATTTCGGTCTCTACGGTCATAAAATAACTAGAATAATACAGATTGATGGTAATTGACTGTACAGCTGGAGTGTTTTCAGATAACTCACTGCCTTATTTCAATATTATTATGTGCTGGGAGCACCCTCTGTATCTAGAGTCAATTTAAGGCTGGTAATTATACGGTACAGTCATTGACTATAGAATTAACCAGAAAGTATATCCCTATCTTCTGCTCTCCAGTCCAAAATACTTGTATGAATGTATTCAGATCTTATTAATATTATTTTCAACTTTATAAGTTCTATGCAAAAAAAGTGCCACTACGACCCATCAAGGACCTTGGATTCACTACGTACTGTACGAGGACAAAGGTTGTGCAGGGAAATAATTTGTCCGTGACGACGGTCAACCGCCAGGTTTTCCCCCTGTTAGGTTACCTACCTTACAGAAGCTGGGTGAGCCCGAGCCAGGTCCTTGATCGCATAGGATCCATCTCTAGCCGCTAACAGATTAAATAAAAGTCTGCCAGCGAGCGCAATTTCAACACAGGACCTTCGGCACGGTAACTCAGCGCTCTACCACTGAGCCACTCCGCTACCTAACTAAAATAATCGAGGTTGAAAGTTAAGGCCTGATCAACAGTACCATTTTCAGGAAACATTCGTCTTATTCCATTATTTTTATTTGTACTGGGAGAAATCTTCGACTATAGTGATAACCAAAGACTGGTATAAGAGATATAATAATTATCACCCATAGTCCAACCATAGTCAGTGACTATTGAATAAACTAGAAGAGCATCTCCATCTTCCAAACTAAGGGAAAATTTGCAACCACCCCACTTTAGTTCTACAATAACACTTCATTGTTTGAAGACGCATGAATGTATTCAAATTTCATCTTTATCTTCAATTTCACAAGTTCTATAACGCACTCCATACTGATCTTCGCCTGTAGACAGAGAGGTTCAAATCATATAGATAGTCTGTATCAATCTCCTCGTCAACACAGCTTTGTTCCTGATCAATGGCAATGGATACGGACGGTCGTCCCGAAGTCTGACATGACAGACTGATGATTACGGACGCCAGGCGAACAAACGGCACAATCAGAAGAAGCACTAACAGGATCACTATAGAGATATTGTGTCACGTGTCCGGGGCTTACCGTAACGCTAGCGGCACAGCCTCATGAATATGTAGGCTTCTCTTGGCAGATCAAGGCCTGTCCAGCTGACCTTATCCACCTAGATATCATGCCCTGAATACGCTAATCGTGCTAATACTATAATACGTAAATTTACGAGTTTATTATTTTTATAATTCAATCGAAATTGAAATAATGTCTTTATTCAAGAAAATCATACATACATACATAAATGGTTCTGCAATCCGTGTGTAAACAAGGCCTCCCATCAACAGTCAGTGTTCTCTGTAATTTCAGGATTATCATGACATCACTTATACTTAGCAAATTCTACTTTGAGAAACTGAGACGCGACTCGATGGATGATTCTTGACCTATAGTTTACCTATATTTAAATTGATAACCGCATTATGATTAGACCTCATTAAAATTATACATTTTTCCTAATTCCAGAATCCATTTTTTCGGGGAAAAAATTGAGATTCGGCAGATTTTGCATTGGAATATTGCTTTGCACTGCCATACATGTGTATCATTAATTTAAAATGATTCTTCACTCACAAATAATGAATCCAATTTGAATATGGGGAATTCAATACACTTGTGCATTCCGATCGATCTGAAACCAGATCAACAAATTCTTGCATACCACCCCAGACCAATTTAAATATTTAGAATATTCAGATCAAATTGGCTAGTTGTTTCATTGATTAAATGTCTATCTTCTGTATTGCATTCTAAGGATTGTTTGTTTTACATATCATATATGACATATGACAACAGTTTTATTGTTTTGTATTTATTTAAATTAATAAAACAACTATACACATATGACTTGAAATTTGCTATCCCCTCAACTCTCCAGCCTATGGCTTCATTAGAAAAAATTATTGGCAATAAATTGAGAATAAATGTTTAAGATATACATGAAATAAGTTTTTATAAGTGAATAGAAGTGCATTCTAACCACACAGTAGGAGAACGGTACCCGCCATAAATAAGAACTGACCATTGTAAAGAAAACCACCCGGTTAATCCTCATTACCTCTTCAACCCGTTATCCATTTCTCCTTGTCCCTTCGCCTTCTGCTTTTTTTTTCATTCCTTCTTCTTTTCTATTGTCTACTTCTTTTCTATGTCTTCCTTTTCATTCCCGGCTTCTTCCCTTTCCTCCTCTTCACAGTCGTTATTCACTTAATCGGTTGGCCGCCATGAAATCGGACGGGTCCAAAGGGAAGATGTTGCGGTCCGTCGGAGGATACCCGTGGGCCTTTGTTGCTCGGCTCAAAAGGGTTTATACATCGGATTCCATTTGTGACAAATTGCATACCGTTTGTAACTTAATGCTTTGGAGTTTGACGCAGCTATAGGCCAAGAAACACCTAAAATATATTCTTCATCTGTTCATTACTTAAATAAATATTTGATTGATTTATTTAAAATGTTCTTTATAAGTAATAGGGACCGGAGTGGCTCGGCGGTAGAGCGCTGAGTTGCCGTGCCGACGGTCCTAATCCGGCTGTGGCTGATTTTATCTAATCCGTTAACAGCCGGGGATGAATCCTTTGGGATCTGAGACCTTCCTGGAGCTCACCAAGCCTCTATAAAGTATTTACCCCAAATGGGGGAAATATTGGCGGTAGAGCGTGATCTAATACGACTCACCTCCCAGCACAAATGTCCATGAAACAGTATATTCTATCAAGTATTGAAACCAATACTCTTCCTCAGGTGCAGTAATACAGATTTTTTTTTTATGATCAATAAATTATCACAAATAGTCATTTCACTTTTGCAAAACACAACTTCGTCTGAAAAAGAAACTTTTTTGTAGATATATGATTACGCTTAGTAATCAAGCCTTCGGTTAATCTATGTATTCCTTCAAACAATGAAATTAAGTTAGATAAGTTGCATTTTAAACTAACTTGGGAGCTGAATAAAATAATTTTTGCTCAGGTTTCTTCATTAATAAACCTTTGTGCAGCGTTATTAAGACTTTTTGTCTAATTCTATCTCTGTAGATTGTAGTTTTGAAGAGAAAAGATTTGCCCTGGCCGGGATTCGAGCCCGGGTCTTCTGCATCTCCAGGCCAAATTTACCAAAATTAGAGTAAAGCAACAACAACATTCAAATTGATGTCATTTACATTGAATTCCTTTAGTTTCTACAAATTTTAATGCTAAATTATTAGGTATGTTTTGACCAGCTAAGGGATGACGGTTTACTTGAAAAGAAGAATGAATGAGAAAATCCGATGCAGAAAAAATGTTTTAATATTCATTGTAGTACCTAACTAGAGGTGTAAATCTATACTTACTTAATTTGTAACACAAAAATGAGAGAGGGGTAGGAAAATAGATTTCTTCATTACACTATCCACAAATGAAAACTGAGACCTTGGCGTACGGTGGCCGCAACCTTGGAAGAACGGTTTTGCTAAATGCCACGACGAAGAGCTGGACTGGGGGCGACAAGAAAAAAAAATCTGAAAGCGAGGGAGGTGTGGAAGGTTCACATGGAGGATGGTGAAGAAGAGGGAGCAAGAAAGGCAGAGAATGAGGCGTGGATGATCGATAAAAATGAGAATAAAAGGTGACGGTCCCAAGAAAGGATAGTCACAAAGGAAAGATGGCTTTTTAGTCTTCCTCTTTGTCGTATCTAAGCTGTCCACTTTCAGCAAATTATCATTATTTGAATTTAATTGAAACAATAATTACCTACTTTAAGAATAGCAAGAGAAATCGTTAGTTATCACAATAGATATATTATCCTCATGATTGTAATGATAATAAAAATAAAATCTTTTTATTGGATAGCAGTGACTACAACCTGCTCATACTATTATAGATATTAGTAATCTATGAACACACAAAGTATATAGATTCTAGGATCCCCGAGCTCCGCTCTCAACAAGAGCAAAGCTGGACAACAGGAGATCACAGCGCTTCTTTCTCTGTCACGACACTGTTGAGACCAGTGGAATATGAATAAGAACATTAGAGCCGCTGAAATGAATGGAAAACCGGCAGATCAACAGACAATGGATTTAATAATTTTAAGTACAAGATGAAAAGAAGAGAAGAATTGATTTTTGTTTTTAATAGGTTATTTACCATTTATTAGCTATTGCAAATAGTTTAGACAACAATAGCTTTTATTTTATAGATAGTCCAATAAGGATGTCACAGTTACTTATATCTTGAAATGTAAAACGACTTACATATTTTGTTACTAAACTTTAGTTGAATAACTTCAGATTAAAACAGTTTAAATGAAATCTACCTTTTTCAAAAATATCAGAAGAAATATCTGACGTAAACCATTATACGACTAATTTATACTAATAATAATGTACACAAGAATTTATATTGCGATTATCAATGGGAGATAATTCAGAATTTGTCCACTAACAATTCCTACACATAACGAATAATACAAGCAGCGTACTTAGATTTCCTACATGTTATTTCTATTGCTAAATTTCTAAATAAGCAGCATTAGAGCATTTGATAGTAATAACCTGTCTATTCTTGCACATATTGGATACTTTATCTCAATAAGTATTTAAGATATCAAAATAAACTTTGTATGGTGAATTAGGATGAAATCTGGGACAAGTAAAAAAAATCTGGAGCCATGTAATTCATAACCTGTGTTATCTGATATGCTTCGTCCCAACATTAATCGATAAAAAGGATACTATCAAGAATCTATTATATCTGTTTATTTTATATATTTACTTATATCAAAGGTCTCGGGTTCAAATCCTGCTGCAAATATATTATTTAATCAGTTAACAGCCGTGTATAAATCGTGTGTGATCTGGAGACACCCTCCTGGGGCTTATCTAGCCTGTATAAAGTAGGTAACCTTAATAGAAAAAAAAATGGTATTTTTATTTTTAAGAAAAAAGATTCGCACTGGTATAAATATTTTGATTTATCTTCAAAATAAAAATATTTAAATAATCACAATAAAATACAAGACAAATCGTTTCTCTTCAAAATAAAAATATTTAAATAATCACATTAAGATTAAAATAAAAAATTGAAAAAAATTGTAGTTGAGCGTAGTCAAGGACAAATCACCTCCCTGCACAACCGATGTCCTAAAAAAAGAACAATCTCTACTACGTACTGAACCCAAGACCTTCATTGGTTGTAGTTGTACAAGTTATATCAAAGAATTAAAATATAAAATAAACTAATTAATCCTCCACAAGGAGGAAGGAAAAAAAGAAGAACTATTTAATATTATTTTTTAGCGGCAAGTTTGGATGTAGGGTTAAATTATTGTTTTTTAAAAACAAGTTCATTTAAATACTCCTTTTAAAATAATTAATAATTATTTTGTTTATTATAGGACGAGTGGCGTTTGAGAAGTTGACAGAGCTGGACTATCGAGGGAACACTTATTACACAATCAAGAACCTCTCATTATATGAATGCCAGGGCTGGTGCAGAGAAGAACCCGACTGTCAAGCAGCCTCGTACAGGTATTAGCAACAACATATTTTATTTTTATTTCTAGCATTAAATTGTAGTATTGAATTCTTTATAAAATAAATATAAATATATCAGATGCGTGTAAAAAATTAACGTATGTTGGGAGAGAATATCATTTATATTCTACCAAAAAATATACAATTCATATAAACACTTTATGCTATTGGGATGTGATTTATGGCAATATTTTGTTTACCTCATATTTTGTTTTCAATAATAGGTATATTAGTCATTATAATAATTATTATTCTGCTCTCCAAAACCGCTATGAGGTAGACAATTCCGCGATTAAGGAAGCGAGGTAAAATTTTTAAAAAAATGAACAAAAGAGAATGTCTGATGGCTGGATGTTTTGCCACAGGGATCATTAAACTGGTTGATGAGTGGGCTTGAGAAAAAAACAAATTACAGACACCTGAAGAACACTTTGGCACGGTCCAATGGACAATATCATCCTTTCCGGAAGCAAGCCTCCTCCTGGCATGTCCTTCTCTTAATCAAACTAGCGTTAATTGCCCACTGATTTAGCATTATTTGGTAGTATAATACAATGGTTTGGGGTAAGAATGTATCGATGTACAATTTTAAAATGAATCAATATTTCGGGCAAAATGATGATATATGTTTATTAAAGATTTGATAAAACAGGTCCGATACTTAGAACAACGCCTTGGCAAACGCTTAACTTCGAAATGAAAAGATACAATTCGCCGTTTCAGAATTTACTAGACAAACGCTCTAAGCCCCAAATTAACTAAGAAATACTTATATACATTTCTATTAAATCTCCCAACTGGAATTAAGGAGTAGAGCTTTAGAGCTCTACAAAGACATCGAATTTCTCTCGTATACAATCTTTGCAATCCAAAA
This sequence comes from Arma custos, assembly GCA_037127475.1. Classification (NCBI taxonomy): domain Eukaryota; kingdom Metazoa; phylum Arthropoda; class Insecta; order Hemiptera; family Pentatomidae; genus Arma; species Arma custos. The sequence goes on along the minus strand of CM073762.1, from coordinate 56,155,555 downwards.
TCCTTCGTAAAATCATCAATGCTCCTTACTCTTTACGTTCAAAGTCGTCCATAATGGCCTTGGTGTACCATTTGTTACTGATTTTGCCCGAACCCGATATTAATCTTTTCATGACATACTTTATTTCCACTCAAACCCACTAATTTATAACCTAGCAACCTCTTCAATTCCTGATAATCCTCAGAGGCGTGTGGAAAGAAAATGGCCACGTGTACATACAGTTGTAAATTTAAATAAACAAATTTTCTATAAAGTTTTTATTGTAGTTTAAATGTATATTTGCTTTAACTAACCACGAGATACTGTTAATTTTGTTCAATAAACAGAATTATAGATATTTATTTAGAAAGACATTTTTTAAATTCTTCAGTTAACCTTAACTAAAGGGAATTTCAAAAGTTGATTTGTGTAAATTTATAGTCATTATCTATATTAAATACGCAATGTCATTTTATTGTAACTTACCATTGCTTTCGTTAGAATTACCACAAATCCACGTCATTTTACGAAGACGTATTTGAACACAGAGAACCTCAAGGCGTGTATTTCCATTAAATATTTGAATTTGAATTCGTTTGTATTCTCAATAATTTACATTGCTCTATATTTATTGTATGCTCTATATTTATTGTGTGCTATATATTTCATGAGGGAGCCGGGTAGCTCATACGTAGGGAGCCGTGTTACTAATACATAATTACAATTATAACCGGGCATGGCAGATAATCTGTTCAATCTGTAAACAACCCTGAATCGATCTAGTTGGATCTGGAGACCCTCCTGGTGTTCACTCAGCCGCTATAAAAGTGGGCAATCTATATTTGGGATAAATATTGGCTTAGAACATTAGGATCTTTACAATGAACTGAACCCAATACCCTTCATGGACTAAAGCGACACAGGTTTTACAGTTTCATAGCTATACAGATAAATGAAAATAAAACCTCTAATGATAAAAATAAAACAATGAAAAGCTTACTTAAGATATTCATGAAATAAGTTAGACAGATATTATTCACAAAATACCTAACACCGAACTAACTTGATTTTCTCACTGGTTTAAAACTGAAAGAAGGCAGTGAAGCCAACATAAAAACCTTCACATTTTGAAAATACATCGTCATATTTTATATTAATTTTTTGGTGATTTATCATGCATCAATTATTAAAAATTTGAATTACTTTTATAGTAATTATTAATACAATCTAAAGTTTTAATTTAAAAAAATGTGTAAAGTTTTATGTATAAACTATAACTCAAAAAATATTTTTTTCACCAGAACAGTCTATACCTAATCGGTTTCAATGAATCAATTAAATTTATGTTGTTTCTAATATTTTTGGCCTATGAATAAATAAATAAATAAATATTAGAAATAACAATTGATACTATCCCGCGCAAATAGAGAGCTGCTGGTGGTAAAATTGGCTCCTTAGAGTGCATTGTGCCAATGAACAGGTGGTTGCTCCATGTTTTATTAATAGCCTCACAAAACAACTTTTCTCCATAAGTTTTAGTGGCTATAAAAACTTGTCATAAAGAAACTGGTTTTGAGTTCATGTTTCTGCTAATATTAATGATTTCCAGAATGATTTAATAAACTTTTTTTTCATTTATAATCAGTTTGGAGGTTTTGTTTACTTTGAAGAGTTAATCCTGCCTTTTTCAAATATATACTCCTCATTTTACACAAAGAAGTTCCGCTTTATATTATTACCAACATTTTTGCTAAATTTTCTATTAAGCTTCTGTATTTAATTATATTTTTACAATATTTTATGTATAAATATTAATAAAAATATTGACAAAAATGTTTACTGTTAATATCAGGTTCTATTGTATCATTAAGTATTTATTTTTTTTGTTTCAAATCTCCATTTATTTATATAAAAAAAAAAAATTTACAATATATATATATACAATACATAAATATATATATATATATATATATATATATATATATATATATATATATATATATATATATATATATATATATATATACGGAAATAATTATAATACTTTTTCTACCCGGAGGTATTTTAAGCAATACATAGTATGAGTCCGCTAAAGGCGGGTTCTCTAAACCGGCCAAGGCCGCTGATTCTATACATACAAAGCAGGGAGAGACCGCTTCAAGGGATTAGGTGATAGGAAGAAGAAGAAAGGGGGGAGAGGAAGGAAGAAAGGATGAAAGGCTTGGACAAGGGAGTCCTCACCCCATCCCTAGGCCAATGAGAGCACATCGACCAAGGGGACACTGCCTTGGCACCTCCCAGGTCTGGGAGGGGGAACTATGTATCTAAAGAGTGGGTTGCTACACGCCTTCAGCCCATCAAAAAATTTGATGTGCCTCTAGCTAATGTAGTTCGGTATAGACGGGAGTTTCAGCTCCTCATAGATTTTAGTATTACGCGCCCTTTGGAGCGACGTGCTTTTAACTATACGCCTAACGAATGTAGTTCTGGAACTGCTGTAGACTTTTTAGTGTGGTTTTGTAAACATGTTTAAGGAGCGGCGCACCATGGAGCAGCGTTGCTCTAATAATTGATTTATAAATTTGGCATTTAAGCCGTAACGACAGTTGGGGCGAAGTGAGGAGGTGGTAGAGCCTATTGGACTTTTGTCGGGCCAGTTTCAGCCTCCCCCTGACGTGACTCGAGAAGTAATCATTAAGTATACTAGTTATCAGCACTATTAATGTTTAAAAAAACATTTATTTACACGGGAGCTAATACATTTAATTTAATTTTTAGTTTGATATAAGAAATTTAATTTTTAGATATGATATAAATGACAATGGTTTTTTCTGAGAATATTAAAATCCCAATTTATTTTTTATACTTCTCACAATTTAAAGTAAAAATATCTGTTTCAGTTTTGTTTTGAATCCTCTAACACCAGTTCAAGAAACTGTGTGTCAGCTTCAAAATGAGACAACAGCTACCAATCCAGCAGCAACTCCACAACGTTCTGTCAATTTATATTATATGGTCAAGCTTCAGATTCGATCAGGTAATTTATTAGTTGTGAGTCGTATGATTGCATAAATACTTTTACTTTAAGTGATTATGTATTTTTTTTTATATCCCAGATAATGTATGCTTGAGACCTTGGTCCTTTGAACGAGTTCCCAACAAAATGATCAGAGGTCTTGATAATGCTTTAATCTACACTTCAACCAAAGAAGCATGTTTAGCTGCATGTCTAAATGAGGTTTGTTCTATAAAAATAACTTTGGTGATTTCATAAATTGCATATATAAAATACATTTTGTATTCATTAATTTTTTTTAAAATAACTTGAAAATATAATTTTGAATTACAGCATAGGTTCACATGTCGATCAGTTGAATATAATTATGTCACACTACAATGCCATTTGAGTGATTCCGACAGGCGTACTACTGGACAATACGTTCAGTTTATTGATGCTCAAGGAGTTGATTACTTTGAAAATCTCTGTTTGAAAGGTAGTTATTGTATTTCAATGAAATTGAAGTTTGTTTAATCTTAGAATATACAATTTTCCAATAAAATGCTTAAATCATTATTTCAGCAAATCAAGCCTGCAAAAGCAACAAAATTTTCCAACCCCCTAGAATCGGAGTTGCTGATGATAAAGTCTCACAATATGTTTCCCTTCACTATTACGTCGACAAAGATCTACAGGTTTTAATTTTTTAATTTAAATCGTATGTATAATACAAACTCTATTATTATATTTTAATTAAAAATTAAAATTACAGGTAACAAGTGAAGCAGCTTGCAAGCTGGCTTGTGAAATCGAAAATGAATTCTTGTGCCGTTCTTTCCTCTACAAGGGTCCACCAATCGGTACATCATATAACTGCCATCTTTATCACCTTGACCATAAGACTCTTCCCGAAGGTCCAAACACATACCTTAATGCTGAGAGGCCTCTTATTGATGACGGTCAGCGAGTTGGTCTCTATTATGAAAACTTTTGTGAAAGTAAGAATTTTGTTTGTTTTTAGTAATTTGTATGGTAAATAGTAAAGTATCTAACATATCTAAAATTTTAATTCCTCAGAGGCAACAGGACTTCCTCATGATTCAACACTCCCAGTGGTTTTTGATACAACTGATGATCCTTCAATTAACAACCTTACCAGGTCCGATGTGAACTGTGATAACAAGGGATATTGTTACGATGGTAAAAAATATATTTTTTTTGTCAACAATCCATATGTCGTAAGAATGGTATTTTAATTATGAAGATTAGTTTTGCTATTGTTAAATAATAATTTGAAAAAAATTGTATTCACAATGAGAACTTTATTATTATACAATAGCTCCATTTTTATTAATGCAAACAAAATGGCCCAGAAGTGAACCCAACAAACCTAAAAAGCTGTTGAAAAGCTGTTGCTATTTGCCTGTCCCATAAATAAGTTCAAGCTTCATGATAAGGAAATTGTGGAATGATTAATAATTAATGATATAGGTTCTGCTTTGTTAATAATTAAGCCACCATTTGGTTTAGGGACAATAAATTACAACATTTTTTTATTTTCACTAATATGCAGTTGATCACTTTTACCTCCCATCCGATTATCATCATGTACTTACACATGCTACACTTCCTGAAAGCTATTTGCATCTAAAAAGTTTTATTTTTTATTTAACAATAATTTTTATTTTTAAAACTATAATCGGTTTTATTTTTTTTTTAGTATCTGTCAATTGCAAGGACACAAGAATTGCAGTTCAAGTTAGAACAAACAAGCCATTTAATGGTAGAATCTATGCTCTCGGTAGATCGGAAACTTGTAATATTGATGTAATAAACAGTGATCTCTTCAGGCTCGATCTCACAATGAGTGGACAAGACTGCAATACCCAATCTGTGGTACGCATCACATTCAGTTACAATGTTTTTATCTAATTTTATTACATATACTACAAATCACATAATAAAAGTAATTTAATCCTTTAAACAAACTAAAAATCTATTAATTATTTAATATTAATTTAAAGTCCTTTCAGACGGGCGTATATACCAACACAGTTGTGCTCCAACACCACAGTGTTGTAATGACAAAGGCTGATAAAATATACAAAGTTAAATGCACCTATGATATGTCATCGAAGAACATTACATTCGGAATGATGCCTATTAGGTATGCAATCTATCGCTGCAATCATTATCAAAATATTTAGTTTTAAATGATGCTTATTAATACATAAATATAATTTTAGGGATCCAGAAATGATAAGCATCACTTCCGCCCCCGAAGCACCTGCTCCAAGGATTAGGATACTTGATACCAGAACAAGGGAAGTTGAAACCGTCAAAATTGGAGACAAGCTCACTTTCAGAATTGAAATACCTGAAGACAGTAAGTAATATTAAAATTGTTATTAACAATCTAATGCTGTGGCTTGGTTTAAAGTTTCCGATACTATAAGTACCATGTTTATTACAACTTTTATATATATTTCTTAATTTCAGCACCTTATGGCATTTTTGCAAGAAGCTGTGTTGCAATGGCCAAAGATTCTAAGAGCACTTTCCATATTATTGATGATGAAGGGTAATTTAATCATTCTTTTCTTTTTTTTATTTAATATTTAATTAAAGTAGAAATTATTGTTAGCTGTATTTGCCTACATTTATATTGAGGCTATTGTATTTAAATTAAGTAAAATTTTGAGAAAGAATATGAAGACATTAATTTTTTTAAATAAGCTAGGCACTTTTTATTTGCTATCTGAAATTAAAAATTGAGTTATCGTAACAATGAACTTTAACTTTCAGATGTCCTGTTGATCCAAACATCTTCCCAGGATTTACTCCAGATGGCAATGCCCTACAAACGGTCTATGAAGCTTTTAGGTTCACCGAATCGTATGGTGTTATTTTCCAATGCAATGTCAAGTACTGCTTGGGACCTTGTGAACCTGTAAGTATAAGATATTTGAGTTATTAATTTTCATTACTACATCTTGGCACTTGAAATGACACTATGCAGCCAGAATATATCTTAAAATATCAGTAATATAAGCATGCCTAATAAACTTGAATTTTATTGACTAAATAAATATAATGTCTTTTAGGCTGTTTGTGAATGGGGAAGAGAATCAGTTGAGTCTTGGGGTAGGAGGAAAAGATCATTGGCTCCTTCAAATGAAACAGACAGCTTGGAGGAAGACATGACCTTAAGCCAAGAAATACTTGTATTGGATTTTGGTGATACTGAGAAACAATCTCAGTATCTGAAGAATAATGAAGCTCTCTTCTCTGAGTTCGGAAAAGGTAATCATCATAAAATCCTAAAGAATGATGACATTGATTATATTGCACTTTGTTTGAACTGTGCAATGAGGAATGGCATATGAAAATTAACTTATTTATTCCCAATTCAATATTATTTTACTGTTTCAGATAAAACTGTGACAATTGTTGAGCCCTGCCCAACGAAGACATCCATCTTTGCTCTTGGTGTCACTTGTGCATTGCTGGTTCTTATATATGTTGCAACAATCTTCAGTTACTATATGAAAAAATGGATGACACCTAGAAAAATGCTAGCCTGATCCTAATCCAATGGTGCCTGACCTTAATGACAATCTTGGATTACATCTCATGTTGTAAAATGAAAACAAGCTTTACAACGAATGTAATGACGAATTAATTTTTGCAATGAAGATGCGACACTTAACACACCTTGTTAGTTTTAGCTTTCTTATTTATACTTCTGATTGTACTAAGACATTATTTATTTCAAGTGTTTCCTCTTCATTGTAAAAATAATGAAAACTAATTGTAATTATTGTGTTCTGTTTCTAAGTGACAAAGTTATTTTTATAAAATGTGTTTTGTCGAGAATTATCTTAGGAAAAAAATGACAGTTGTGTGCCATGGGCAGAAAAATGTGAAATATTATAAAGAACTTAATAGCCCATGCAATCTCCTATAGCTATTTATCTATTTTTGTTGCTGTTCTCTCGACTTTTCTTTCTTTTTTTTTTCAGATTTGTTAATGAAATGTTTCCTTCAATATGTTAGCAAATTTTAACCCCTGGTATACTACAAAATATGTCATTGATACAATTAGGGATATATGACTGTAAATAATGATTTTCTATTTAATATTTAAGACTAAATGAAGAGAAAAAAAAGCTCTAGGTTCACATACGGGTGTTCCCAACGGTGCTCAGATACATTAATTGACACCGCAGCGGGACTGGTGAAGGGAATCCTACATGCATTTACAGCTATCTGCTCCGGTCCGATCGATCTTAAAATCTAGTCCCTTCTATTAACCTCACCCTATCCTTATTTAGTGATGTTATTCAATCCCTTAACCGAACAGTGTATTCTCGGAGTGTAGGAGTTTCTGTATATGCTTCAGTTTGTAAAGCATGCAAGATTATGTAAATATTTTTTGTATTTTTAATTTAAAATAACGAGTGAACAGTAATGATAAGAAAACCCTTATTTATAATGCTCCTCTAGAAAATAAATAATTTGAAACTTAATTTTATTTTTTATTTCAACCCTTATATCTCTTATGTGAAAATATACCTCCATTGAGTTGTATACTTAATATTTTAACAAGAAATTACCCATAAAACATTTAAAAGAAAAAAAGGTTTAAACGAGTTTTGATTTATTCAAATTAAATTAAAAGAAAGTGTAGTAATTTTCTGCCCTTTACTCCATACTATAACATGAAAAGTTTAGAGTTTTAAAAACCAATCTAGTAGCAAAATATCCCTAATTATTCATAGACACGGTTCAATAATTTAAAAGAATAAATAGCGATAATAAATAAAATTTGATTTGTAATATATGTAATTTTTTACAAGTCAAATTTTCGAACTTGTTAAGCTCAATGGATTAATTAAGTGAGATCTTTATAAAAGTATTTTTCAACAAAAATACACACAATTTTGTTTTTTTTTTAATAAGATCTTCAGTTATGAATTCTGATAAAAAATATTAATCAATAAGTATTTCCATAACCATAATGGTGATAGTTTCAAAAAAACTAACTCAAGTTAGTGTATCTCTATTGCTGATGTTTTATTTTTAGCTTCTTAGAATATAATAGATCAAAATAATTTTTTCATATTAAGAATTCAAGTATCTTTTTTGCACTATCTCTCTCAATTTATTAAGTATTTTTAAATGGAGAACTTAAAATAATTTTAAAAATAAAATAAATTAATTTTTTTAAAACTTTATTTGATTTCCAAATGTTATTAAGAGTATCCATATGAATTTTCATTGAATTACGAAGTTCATTACTTCTATAAATATTATAAAACAAAGTCCTCTGACGCATTTAACTCAATAGATTTTAACCAATGGATAGAGTGATTCACCAGGAAGGTTTAGGTATATAATTTGTCGAGGTTTTGTATAAATGGGTTGAATATCGATGGGTTTCACTGAAGACGCTGCCTAATCCCGTACAATTATCTAACGTGCAAGATAATAAATTTGTATACAATGAAATATTTGGTTTTGTTTTTATTTTTATAATTTCTATACAATAAAGAACATTAGCTGAGATGGGAAAAAAGAAAATCAAGACTCCCAAAGAAGCCTAACCAATGATATTCACGTGGCCCTTAGTGGCCGGTACATGATAAAAAAAAAAAATTACACAAACAAATTATGTAGGCTTAATATGCCTTATTACCCGAGCAAAGCTGGGGTGGGTCGCTAGTTTTAAATAAAATCAAAAGAACTAACCAACAATATCCATATGATTAAAATGTTTATTAATTTTTTATTCATGAATAAAATTTCGTAAAAAAATATTAACGATTCGTTAACTGGCTTTTATACAAGTATATTAGTCACAGTTTAGATTCTAAAATGATCCTTAGTGATCTAATACCAAGATAGACCATATAACTCAAGGAATTCAGTCAAAATAAGTCAGACATTTTAACAATTTTTGATTACCTATATATAGAAGGCTAGATAGATAATCAATAAAAATAGGGAGATATGGAAGATGCTGATTTGAGCCGGGGTCATATTAAGATTTTGTAGAATCAATCTAAATTACTAAAATAATTACTTCTTCAACTGCTTATAAATTTGCTGCTTTTTCAAATTTTTACTACCAAGAGGCAAACTGATTTTTATACTGTTCGGCAATCCTATTATATAACCATTGTTTTGTTCAACAATTAGATCAGTTGAATATAGTTAAATATTAAAACTATTATTTTAAATTATCAGTAGCAGTTTTAAAAGTAATAAAAAATTAAAAGTTTTGTCCAATAATCATATAAAACATGCAATAAACAAAACAATAACTAGTTACAATACAATAATACAATAAAATTTATCATGGAGAGGGGAAAAATCAGGAAAATCTGTTATATCCATTAGTCAGAAAACAAAATTAATTTTAAAACAGTGCTAAATCTCATATATTTACAATATTTTACAAAAATACAAAAGTTTCACATTTATAACATAAAACTTAAGTACAAACTTAAGTTTAAAATAAGAAATCCTTAAGATGTCTGAGATCAAGAACTTAACCCCATCACATGTTGAGTGAGCATAACAATTTCCAATTTGACTTCTGGTTTTAATAATTCTTTTACCTACAACATAAGAAAACAGTTGATTTTATAATAATAATAAGAGATATAATATAATACTAATAAAAGATTTGGCGATTAAAGTGAAATTATTGTATTATCAGGAAAGCATAGTATTCCAGTATCAAGACAATATCGAATTTATAAAAATGTAAATAATGGACTTGATAAAGTTTAGTCAAATGATTGTACAATGTAGGAAAATCCCACTAAATGTGAAAAGTCTGGTTAATTTAGGATCTAGAATCATGCCACATATTTATTTAATTTTCTACATAATATATTGAAATTTATACATTTTAAAAGTTTTATTTTGGAGTTGATACCAGACAGCACTGCAATTCTTATTTAGCATTTGTTCTGACATTTCAGAACATATTTCTTAAAAGATATTAGCCTAGCGATTAATATTAACTTTTTCAGATATAAAGTTTCAAAGAGATGCACAGCTACTACATTAGTAATTATTTTAAGTGTGGGAAAGAACTAATTATTTAACTCATCAAACAACTAGAGACCATTTTCTTAAAAATTGACAAAATTGAAGCAAACTTTTCTGCGAGATTTTAAGATTGGTTCTTGTTATGAATTCCATTTAAGATTACTACTAAATTTTTAAACATCTTTGAATTAGGTTATAAACTGTAAAATAACGTACACTAAATTTGCTAGCTTCTTCAAATGCTGCCACCAAACTTGTGTCATAAACCATCATCCTGCTTTCAGCCAGTGCATTTATACAGCACTGCATTCTTGCTATGGCTTCCCTCTCTCTAGGTTCAACTCTCTGAAATGATATAATTATAAATGAACGACTATGTAAGCATATACAAAATTATTCATGCAAAAAAGCACTCTAGTTCATGTATCCCTATTGTGGATATTTCATTCTGTGGAGTAGTGGTTAGCATAACAACCTACTAAGTCCAAGATTGCGAGTTCGCAACATGGCAAGTGGGCTTAGAAATTTTTAAAGGAGTAAAAAAAAATTAGTTTTTTAACCATCCTTCTGTGAGGACATAAAATGATGGTCCCATACCTCTGCAGTGTCAGGTACTCATTAAAGATCACTATCCTAATTTATCACAATAGAAAAAAATTTAAAACTCCCACTTCATCATCATCTGATTATTCATAGCAGAATAAAGTGACATTAAGTAAAACAAACAAACAAGGACCCTACCGAGTAAGGAACCTAAAACCCTTCATGGATTCTTATATTACAACCTTTATACACATCAAAGGGAGTATCGTAGTCAAAAACACTTCTAATTTTCAAATTTTAACACAAATATTGACCTTCATTAGCTCTGATTTGATCAGTTTTGTAGTGAAGCTTGTATGCATGTTAGAACAAACGTATTCCACGTAACTCAAAAACAGTAAGAAATATCAAATCTCTTAAAGTCATAATAGATCTTCATCAAAAATTATATTAAACTATTTTTAAATATTTTATTTAAAAAGAAAAGATATGACCAGGACCGGGACTCGAACCCGGTCTCCCACGTGTCCGTCATGGTGCTTAGGCACCTCAGCCATCCTGATATTATATTCATATATTATATGTTAAATATAGAATGAATATATTTAAATATAATATTCTTTTCAAATAAAACATTTAAAAATTATAACATCTATTAATAAAATAAAAAGATAAAAATTATAATAATATTTAATGATGTGAGTCAACAAGATCCAAACATAAAAGTAATGTTTAATTAACATTCTCCCTGTATATACATCGCAAATTGAGAGAACACGAAAACATAGGATCAGTGAAAAGAAAGGATATGTCTGACCGAGAAGCGAACCAGGATGGCTGAGTTGGCTAAGCACCATGACGGACACGAGGGGGGCCGGGTTCGAGTCCCGGGTCCCAGTCCTGGTCATATCTTTTCTTTTCAAATAAAATATTTAACAAATTATAACATCTAACAATAAAATAAAAAGATATATATTAAAATATTCTTCAAACCTTCTAAAATTTGTTATAAGATTTAGACATTAATTCAACAAATTAGATTTAGGTTATAATTGGCAAATCAAAATTGGTAATTTACTTGAAGTTCTATACACACAAAAAAAAAAGTGTTTACATATAACCTAACATCCCGTAACTCAATTTTTTATATCCTAGAAAATGGTAAGGAAAGGAGTGGAATCATGCTAAAAATCATATATCAAGATATTTTCCTTAATGACCATATTTCTTTTATTTTTTGAAGTATTCAGTAATAAGAATTAAGTGCTAATTTAATAAAATTTGTACTTAACTCTTATATAGACATACTTAATTCTTATATAGACATAGGCAATTTATAAATAATTAAAACAATAAAAACTAATCTTAGTTATAATAAGATTCAGAAGACATTTTTTAATCACTGATTTACGGTCTAACAGGAATACAAAACTATCATGTGGTATCCACATCAGATATAATTTTTTTATATATCTCCTTGTATATATACCAGTTAATTATTTTTCGTTTATGTATCTTTTAAGAGCCCATTAGACATAATCATAAATGACTGAAATATTGTTAATTTTATGCCCATGTTAGTATGTTAGCATTTGATTCTAGTGAAACTTGAATCAAATGGTTGGTCATTCTAAGGTCAAATTCTTTAATTGTTTAAATATGCCAATACATCCTACATTTATTCGACTTCATTTTTAATTCATAATTCCACAACTTATTTCACTTTCAAAATCCAGAATGCAATTTTATGGTAGTAGATTTCCTCTTGTGACTGAGAAATCCATTTCAGATTTCAGATAGTTAGAGAAAATCCTTATATTTCGAAGGAATGTACATCAAGTTCAGTAGGCTGCTTTGCTGGCCTACTACGCCAAAGAAGATCAAACTATAAAGTAATAAATTATTAATTTATGATTTAATATCACTAACCAATTCCAGATTTCTGGCAAATCCTCCAGCACCTTCTTCAGTAGACTTTGGAGTAGGATACAACCAAATATACCCGTTAGTACCAATTATTAAACTGATTCCACAGATTGTATGGAAATGTGTTTTCGAACGCTTAATTAATGGAGCAGGTACAGTAACAAGAACACCCTGGGATAACTGAAAAGTACAGAGAAAAAAATATAGACATAGGCAATTTATAAATAATTAACACAAAAATAAATTAAATATTTTTTATTTGATAAATATTTCTTAATAAGTTTAGATATTAATCTAAAGTTAATAGAACTAGATCTATGCAAACATATCCGAAAAATTATTCATAAAAATACAGGCATGAAGAGAGCAGATTACATGAAAATAAAAATAAATGTACCATCTCTAAAATCTTAATTTACAACATAGAACAACACACAACAAAGCAGCCCAACCTGCCTGTTGAACATAGTCTCCATCTATTAAGGTACACCATTTTATAATTACAATACCTCAAGAAAAATATTCATAAGCATACCTTTCCATATTTTAAGTTTCTTGTATGCAACGACAAGGTACCTTCAGAAAATACATTCTGCACTTCAGCACTTATAAGATCTCCTTCAGATAAATATTGCCTCATCATACGTTCATCTTCTACTGACCTCCTTCTCTGTTTAAAAATAAATTGCAAACAGATATAGTTAATTATATAAATTCCATAGAACGGGCTTGTTAAAAAAAAACTATTAACAAAGTAATATATCATACATGAAAAAATGGGGAAACAAGAAATTATAATCATTCTAAACCAAATGTGTAAGTGAAGCACATGTTAGCTTAAATAATTAATTTAATTTGCCAAATCACAATTGGCCAAGTTCAAAGGAATGACTAATAAGGTGAATGATGACAAGTATCTTCATTTGATGAATTGCCCAAGGAAATGAGCCAAGAGAATATTAGGGAGCTGCAATATAGCAATCTTTATAGATCATAACTAACTAGATTAAACACCGACTAAATGAACCCATCTATTTTATCATCTTGGAACAATAAGAAATGTAAATGATTGTTCTCTTACTTCATTTTCCTTTCATACCATACGAGAAAAGGAAACATACAAAGTATTGTTAGTTTCTAGTAATGTAGTTATTTAGTAAGATGATTAAGCTATTGGTCACTTATTCATAAGTTCATATAAACAAAACTAATTACTATTGCCAGATAAATGTTAATGTTTTATAAACCAAATTAAATTATTCTTACAAATATCATTTACCAACTTACTCTCATTATATTATAATAAAATCAATCTTTAACCCAACTTACTCTTATTATATTATAATAAAATGAATTTCAACCAAGTATTTTCACATAACATTACTTTTCTAGCTAACGTTGACAAAAGTGCTTTTTATAATGCACCATAGAACAAACTACATTCACTCATTGACTTTCAAACATAAGGCCACTTGTTTTCAGGTTCCAAATAAATTAAAGAAAATTTACTGTATCTTTCAATCTTAAGAACTATTTAACTAAGAAAAACCTATTAACAATAAAATACAAACAAGACAACCAAAAAGGGTCTCAAAACGTCATATCAAACTAAAAGAGAGTGATAAATAATTAAGATCAGTTATTGTACCTATAAGCTTAAATATTGATGGTACATTAAGTGTTAAAGAGGTAGCCATTCCAACAACATTGAAACAAACAAGAAACGATGGGGCAAAACACCACTTCCTAAAATATCTTGTAAATTATACTTTCCTGAGAAGTAGTGAATCATAGCAATCACCATTTTTACATAACAATAAGTTAGACCAATGTTTCCCAACCTTTTTTGTAATATGCCCACCTCGTTCAAATGAAAGCCTTCCACGACCTCCCTGTTTAAATGAATGCCTACCATACCCTCCTTGTACAAAATTTGTATAGGCAAATGAGAAACACAAAACAGTAAGTATTATAATGAAAACAAAACAGTTAGTTTTTCTATCACAAGATTCATCATTACAACTTTCATTTTAAGATAACAAAAAGTACTGATCAGAGAAAAATATCCAAAACTAAGTGAAATTTTCAACTGGATTGCACCCCGTGAATTGTCTCCACATCCCAGGTTGGGAACCATTGTTCTAGACAGTATCATGAACATACATTGTCAAACTTGTATATTGTACAAATAAAATTGGCTTGAATCGAAGAAAACAGTCTTTACCAATTCTCCTCCAGGTAAATTAACGGATGATAACAATAGTACAGCATCTAATCGAGTATTAGCATCCACTCTCCATCGTTTTTGTTGAATTTCTGTTATTCTTCCTATTACAACATCTCCTATTTCACCATTATACCTTGATTTCAATGGTCGGATCATTATAAGTTTATTAACATGTTCCAGAACACCAGCAACACTAGCTTTGATTCGTCCATTGTCTTGATATGTTCCATGTCCCCTATAAACCCAATTTAAAAATTAATAAACAAT
This sequence comes from Arma custos, assembly GCA_037127475.1. Taxonomy (NCBI): domain Eukaryota; kingdom Metazoa; phylum Arthropoda; class Insecta; order Hemiptera; family Pentatomidae; genus Arma; species Arma custos. The sequence continues at coordinate 56,140,553 of CM073762.1, read as the reverse complement.
GAGGCAATTAAGATCAATAAAACTAAAGGATAATCAAAGTAATAATTGTGTAAAACAAAATAATAAGAACCTCCTATCCTATGAATGACATGATTCTAATATGATGATAGATAAAATCATTGTAAAAATACAATATCTACCTTAATAGACCCGTTTCAGCACCTATATCTTGTCCTGGAGTGTACAATTCAGGATGCTCACAAGGTGTAAGTAAACTAATTCTGTCACTAGCTAGTCTAAAACTTGCAGACACAGATTTATCACCTATATCTTCTCTATCGAAATCAGCCATTCTAGAATTTAGATATCTTAAGCCTTTAAATATACATAACACACGTGAACGCTATTCAAATTTGTTTGTGTGGACGAGGTTATTGAGGTTATAGTTTCGGATTTGATATCATTCAATAATAAACTTTTAGTCAACTTCATTGATATGAAGAACGCTTGTATTAAAAAAAAGGTTTAAATGTATACTGACGAAAAATACCAATCCTCATAATTTAAAAATAAACTTATGAATGTTCTAATATGGATGAAAACATTTTAAAAGTAGGTTCCAGCGGTTTAAATCGGGACATCCATTGAAACTTTGTCCATACAAATCAACAATAGTTCGTAACTTTATTGTCACGTAGTGTTTATAATCTTTGGACACGTACCATAATTATTTATAAATGTCATGAGTTTTGATAGTAATCAAGGTGGCGTAAAGCTTAAATGGTAGGATCCAACGCGACACTGCCATACAGTTCGAACGTTTCACTCGTCTCATTTCTTTTCGTTGTAGATTTTATCACCTAGGATGGCAGCTATACCGAACGAGTATCTTTCCAAAGCCGAAGATATTGCTGAGGAGGTATTTATAGTGCTTTTATTAATATTATCTCCTTTTAAATACATTGAACCCATTCGTGGAGCAGAAGTTTCTCTTCTTATTCATTTCTTGATTATAATATTTTTCTCATTACACTTCAATATGCTGCTCTTATGTGCATTTTAAAACTATTTTGGAGCGTTTGGCCCTTATCTTGCTTTAGGTATAAGTTTATCAAGTGACAATATTGTCAGTATCTGTTACTTAAATTGTTTTATTTATGTTATTCAGGTTTACAAAAGGACAAAAGGAGTTTTACCAACTGTAGCTCGAATGTGCCTCATCTCGACTTTTCTCGAAGATGGAATCAGAATGTGGGTACAGTGGTCCGAGCAGAGAGAATACATGGACATGTCATGGGGATGTGGGCAATTTTTAGCCACAATGTTTGTTTTAGTGAACTTAGTAGGACAATTGGGGGGCTGTATTATGGTTCTTATCCAACGGAAAGTTACTATAGCTGTGGGAGTGCTATTTTTTATTGTTATATTACAGGTGAGGTTAAAATCTGTTTTCTGGACCTATTAATATTATTGAACCTTTGTTTATGATTATCATCAGTCATATTACTTCTAGACACTAGCGTACAGTATACTATGGGATTTTCAATTCCTGTTGAGGAACCTCGCACTTATTGGAGCTCTCCTCTTCGTACTAGCTGATTCACGCAAGGAAGCTAGAAGCCTGTTTGCTGGAGTTCCCACCTTGGGTAAGAACTTTCTTATTCTTTTTTCTGTGATATAAAGTGTTTTTCTTATCATAGATAACCACTCTATGATATATTTAATATTTTAGTCAGAAGTATTTCAATGATTTCTTAACTTCAGCATGAATAAACCTTTCTATTAACTTTACCTTTCTAGAATATGTTACAATCTAGTTACTATAGGTCCAAAGCCAAATTGCCTTATCTGATAACATTTAGGACTAAGAATGTTTTGTTGGTAATGTTGGTTTAAATCTTGGTTCCATATGCTAGGTAGCTAATTTATTAATTAGTTGAACTATAAATCTATAATTAGATATTTAACATATTCAGTTAGCTATTTATGGTATTGTGAAAGGTACAAAAAACACCTCCATAAAATGCACTAGAATCCCAAAAAAGCTATATTTGCAGATATATATAAATTGTCTCTTACATAATACATTAATGTATTAAATATGATAACATTTAAGGTATTCTAATTTATGTTTATTTTTTATTTAATTTCTAATTTGGTTTGTTTTAACAAATACATTACAGATGATAACAATCCTAAAAGTTATTTGCAATTATTTGGAAGAATTCTGCTTGCATTTATGTTTATCACTCTAGTTAGAATCGAATTTTCATTCCTTCAAGTAAGTTTTTTTTTCTAAATAAGTTGACTGATATATTACATTATTTTATACTACTTTTATTTAGATATTTTTGTGTCTTAGATATATTTCGTATGTATGCACTTTTTTTACAGCAAAATTATTTGATTGTACAGTTTTTATCTTTTAGTATTAAAGAATGAATTCATCATATTATTGCAATATTTTTATGAATTAATCTTGATGACAGAAATGTCATGAATATAAATCTTGACCAGAAAAATTCAGACTTACCAGGTCAGTACCCCTTTTCACGAAATGTAATCTTTTCTGATGTTATTACTGTCTTCTAAGATAGCATAATCTAGAGGAATCTTGTATAATTTCAGAGACCCATTCTCTCTTAATCAAACAGTAATAATTAATGCTTTGATAATTCCGTGCTCAGAGCCAAAATATATTTTTTATTATAAAATTATAAACTATTTATTGTATATAAAATGTTTTTATTTAAATAATTTATTAATGTTTTTAATGTAGCACATTTAAAAAACATTCATTATAACAATAAATTTTGTTCCATGAGTAAGAAAGCATGCATGATTGCATTTTTTTAATTAATTGAAATCTTTATATGTACGTTCAGTTACAGTATTTTTGTGTATCCAAAGTTGAAATTTAATTTTTTTTAGTCAAGTTGTTGGTGTTGCATTACATTTTTCTGTTCTATTTTGTATATGTTAAGAAAATGTTCACTCATCATGATCTTGTCAAGATTAATATTATCTTAATTTCTTTTGGTTTTTATAACAACTTTATCAAAATTACAACTTCTTTTTTAAATATCTATATATGTTCTTGTAATATTCAATTCTTCAAGATGATGTTATGTTTAACCTATTATCACTTTAATTTGAACAATGCAGTTATTCTATATTATTAAAAAAAGTAACAATGAATAAATATTTTATAAAAAGTCATTACTATTTTATTTACTGTAATTTTATTAATTGTTTCATTTTTACAGATTGTACAAGATATAATCGGAACTATTATGATTATCTTGGTAACTATTGGATACAAAACTAAACTCTGCGCTTTTGTTTTGGTCTTGGTGTTGTCTCTGTTAAATTTGTATCACAATGCATGGTGGCAAATTCCCGAATACAAGCCATTGAGAGATTTTTTGAAGTACGATTTTTTCCAGGTAAGATTCATCATCATTATTCTTCAAAATATATATAATAAAGCATTGTTAATAATATTTGTAGTTTGTGAGCATAGTGGTTCTTTCTGCTGTTGCGGATTTTAAAACCATTCATTATTCTAGATGATGGTAAGCTAACACCCTAATCTGACATAATCAGTCTGAATGAAGGAGTGTTTTGATAAGATTAAATTTATTCCAGAAAATTAAGGTATTTGATCTCACAAAAGGTCAAGTTGTTCCGATTTTTGGCGAGTTTAAGATATTATCAGAATGTGAAGGTTTTTAGTTCCTCACTTTGGTTGACAATGGGTCAAAAATACTTTTAATATAGAATTTTTTAAAAAATTTCCTTTTGACAATTAGTTTATTATAGTAAAAATTTTCAAAAACACAAAGGTTTTATTTCAACTTTAATAAAAATACTTTTACTTCATGACCATCTATTCTGGTGCAACAGCCCATCAAAGTCTTTTTTATATATTAGACACTGCAAATGTCCTTATTGGACAACTTAAGTGGAAATAGACATGTGCAATAAATAGTTCATGATTTTGGCGCTCATCATAGAAGCTATTCTTCCTATGCTAATTATGTTAACAAACTGCTTTGTGGGGTATTAAACTAGCTCCAATTAAGTAGTAAAAGATGTGCCTTTGTTTAATATTTCCTAAAATATCTATCATTGATTACTCAGTTGTATAAAGTCAAAATTAAATGTATGTGCTAAAAAAGTTTGTCTCGGGCATAATTAAAATAAATTTACACATCTATTACTACTCAGATTGTAGCTAGTTAAGTACACCTTTACTTAATATAAATAGAAATGAATATGAGGCGTTAAGTAGGAAGAACAGTCTTCATGATATTAGTCCAATAAATTCTTTAAAAATGGTGATTTCGCATTTTTTGGGGATTTTACCTTATAAAAATAAAAAAATAAAATAAAAATTAGTATTATTAAAGAGCTCTGTTAGGGTTTTAATTGTTTTACCAAGTATTTTCAAGATATCAAGTATTGAAGTAAAAATGAACAAATATTTTAATTTTTTCTTAAGCACAGTGAACTTTTTTAAAATAAAAATATTAAAAAATCAAAACAGTTGACCAAAATTTATAAACTTTTTTTAGTTTTTTCAATATTTATTTATTGGGTACTTTCCTCTTATAGTGGCACTATCTATGACAAGGTTAGAGGATAGAGCAATCTCGTAATCTTTTAACATTCGTTAGTATTTATGTATGTTTTCTGTTGGTTACCTTTTTTGTTTTTCATTTATAACATTTATAAAACATTTGCACATTAAGTACTATAATTGTTGAATATTTTAGGGATTGTTTGTTTAGTTATGTTTTCTTTTTGCTGGCTTTGTTGTTTTTCATTTATAATACATTTTGCACATTATGTAATAAAATGGTTAACCACTCATACAATTTTGTTACCCCAGAAAACGGTGTGCATACTTAAACTATTGACATAATGTAAGAAACTGTCAAGTGGCGAAATAAGGAGGAATCAGCAGAGACTATTAAGAATCGCCCCTAAATTGAATTTATATTTCATGAAAAGAACCTATTTAAGAAATATTAGATATTATAGCCATAAATTTCTCTGTAAATAATATATAAATTCTAATATTATTAATTTTAAATTCTTTTTTTCATTAAACAGCCTTTTATTTAAGACCAAGCGAATATCAATGCTTCTTTTTTCTCATTTTGTCTTACTTTTCTCCCAGTATTTTCTCATCATTTCAGGTTGCCTTTGTTTCCATACTTTTGACCATGCAGTACCGATTGTTATGTATCGATTATGCCCGTAGCAAAGGAGAATCGATCTATTATCATATGATTGTAACCTACAATAGTTGTTCTTACAGTTCTATATCAATATACAAAGTGTAAACATTACTTGTGCGCATATATTAATTTCAATAACCTTACATCAGTACTTATTATTTAAATAAGGACATAACAGATTGGCGACGAGGATGGGATCATCCAGAAGTTTATAGCCCCTGGCCATCCAGCCACAAATGGAATTGCGGAACGAAATGTGCAAACGCTAAAAAATAAATTGAAGGCGCTGGCTACGTCATCATTACCTCTCCATAGGAAGATACAAGAAATTCTGATGCGATATAGATCAACACCCTTAGCAAGCGGTAAAACTCCATCAGAATTATACCTAGGGAGGAAAATAAGAATCAAACTAGATCTTTTGAAGCCACCAAAACATACAACTTCCCTGGACACCACCACCATCGCACGTCAACTAAACGTGGGAGACCGAATTCAATCTAGATGGTATACATCCTCAAACAAGCCAACATGGAAATTGGGTACAATAATAAAAAAACTCGGAAAGCGGCACTACATGGTCGAACACGACGATGGCTATCGTCTTAAAAGACATATCAACCAATTATATAAGGTATCCATACCTAAGAAGAATACAACTTTCGACCTCTCGCTTCCAAGCATCATTACGCTACCTCAACAGGAAGGAGATCCACCAAATGAGCACAGGCCAGAACCACCACAGACCTTGCCGGAGCCTCAAGAACAAATCAGCGGCCACCGAGAACTGCAGCCAATCCTTAGGAGATCAGCGAGAGTGCGAAGATTGCCAACCAGATTAGAGGATTATGATTTAACATCTTAATTCATTATTATCGACTTCAAATTTATTTAAATACTTTAAATAGTGCGGGAGATTGTTATGTATCGATTATGCCCGTAGCAAAGGAGAATCGATCTATTATCATATGATTGTAACCTACAATAGTTGTTCTTACAGTTCTATATCAATATACAAAGTGTAAACATTACTTGTGCGCATATATTAATTTCAATAACCTTACATCAGTACTTATTATTTAAATAAGGACATAACACTTCCTTTTTTCTATATTTTCCACTAGAACATTGATTATCTTTCATTTTTTTCTGTATTGTTTTCTATCTTGGCAGTCTTTGTCTGTTATTTTAATTTTTCTGCTTTCTCTCTTATTTCTTTTACATACCCTCCTAAGCTCTTGTATTCACAGCTGTCAAATACCTTCTTGTTAAGTCTCCCTTTATCCATTCTTAGCATGTGCCCTTAGAATCTTAAAACTAATTATTATTATAATTTATATTTAAATGCTACTTAAAAGTATATATGCTCTATTTTCTTTTGTTGAAACTCTTAAACAGAGGCACCCTTATAATAGGAAAGTAACATTTATTATATCTTATATATATCAAAAGTTGAAATGAATAAAAAATAAAAGAGAATATGAATCAATAGAAAAATTTTAGTTTTAGAAAAAAACAAAACCTTATATATTTAACATTTAAATTAAAAGCATATTATACAATTTTTTTGTTACAGACTTTATCAGTAATTGGTGGTCTACTAATGATTGTTATCCTTGGGCCGGGAGGTGTTTCAATGGATGAGCATAAGAAGAAATGGTAACTCCCTTTGGAGTTCAAAATATCTGATAATTCCATAGACAAACATTTCTTACAATGTTTATCCTATCTTATATAACACAGAAAAATTCCTCGTTGGAATGTTCTAAGCTTACCTGTTTGTACCAGAGTAGTTTTTGTATCATAGGAAAATCATTTCCCCAATTTTAGTTCGAGGAATTCTAATAAACATTCTTGATGGATTGGTCACTGGTCTTCATTCTGTGTTTTGTTAGATGTAATATTTATATTAGTTCAGTTTGCATATTGTCATCTGTGAATTAAATATTTTTTATTATCGTATGATGTGATATTTTCTGCAGTTCTGTTACCTACAGAACATGCAATTTCAGCGCAAAAACTGTTTTCTTTTAGCTCAAGAGCTTTATATTTTAGGAGAGACTGACTTAAAAAAAAAAAATTATAATAATTTTTATGTAATCAAATTATGGCTTTTAGCCATCTTATTGATTCATTTCCTCCACTTCTGATCTTTTGTAAATAATTTTATTTTAGATAGAGTAGTTAACTTGGCCAAATAAGAGGGTAAAACGTTTTTTGTATGAAATGTTTGTTTTCCAGCTTGCCAAACATCATGATAATTTTTTTTAATTTGTTTTTAGCTATTTCTGTTGGATTACAAACTCACTTATAAATACTTTTAAATTATCTAGCTTAAAAGCACTATTTGTATTTTTATCTCTGTGAATAGGCCAGTAATATTTATTTTTTTTATTTTTAAAATCAGTGCTCATCAATAAATTGAAAATTCATTTTATACTCTTATAAATAAATCGATTATTAATTTTAATGGGGAATTCTGAATTTCCTACCAAGCAATTTAATTTATCTTAATAGGGTCATTTCATGGCCGAAGCTATTCTCTCATGATTTCCTTGAAATAAAATGAAAGATAAATAGATATATATATTTTTTTTATTGTTTCTATTTTGGGTAACTCTAATAGGAAATGGAGTATTACTTGACATATGTGTTTCCGTTAAATATATATGATGCTATGTCATGTATCTCATTCCTTTAATCTGTATTTTATTTTTGTAATTTAGACATTTTCCATCTTACCAGTTGCATATTAAATAGTATGATGGGTTTTTGTAATCTATAGTGCAATAATGGACTAATTCATTCATATATGTATTTAAACTGTGATATTTTGCATAAAAAAACATTTTACCATCACATTGTGGTGACAAATTGACTTGTGGTGTTCTATAAAATTGAAATTAAAACATTTTACCACATTAATGAATTTTTATTTTTAAATAATTCAAAATCAACTAATTTATGAATCATTTTGTTTAAAATTATTATCAGATTGTATATATTGTGTATATGTCTATAAAACTGTCTTATATAGTTTCATGTATTTGTGATGTCTATCGAGTCGTTCCATTTCAAAAGTATAATAATTAAAATTTATTTTCTGAATAAAATTTGAAGGGTATGTTGGTGTTTATTTTAAAACCTTGCAATTCATTGAACAATCTTATTAACTTTAATCACTTGTAGTATTTTGAAAATACTGAATATATTGCCTGAAATCTAGTCAGTATTTTGGAAATAGTGACTATATTGCCTGTAATCTAGTCTAGGCATAGTGGATTGGATATAAAATGTGTTGAAAAAATTCTTCAAATTCAAAGAAACATGAAGTATTGACAATTGAAGAAGTTGTCCAATAAAATATTGTTCATTTAAATTGTTTAATGTAGAACCACTCCAGAAAATATTTATTTATTTATTACATATTTTAATTCATCGCGTTTTGAAATACTTTGTTATATTTAACTCCTTTTTTGCAAAGTATTTAAATAGGTATACTAAGTGGTATAGCTTTCAGAAATTTAAAATATGTTTTTAATATTTTTCGGATATTTGTTTCGCTCATAATGTTTTAGGAGGAAAATAATAAAGGTAAAAGAATTAGTTCCTTAAATAGTGGTAAACTATTTATTAGAAACTAATGTTTCAATCCACATTGCAGGGCTGGATAAAGATAAAAAACATTTTAAATGAAAAAAATTGGAATAGAGAAAAATTCAACAGTATATAAAAATGAAAATATTGGAATAAACCAATAGTATATAAAATATTACTATAACAAAGTAGAAATAATTTAAATTATAAAATAAAATTATTATTTTTAATTTTGAACTAAAACGATGGGATATAAGAAACATTTTCTGATAAATAGTTTACCAATGTTTAAGGAATTAATTCTTTAACCTCCACCTGAAGTATTTTCTTTCCCATATATATATATATATATATATATATATATATATATATATATATATATGTATAGTGGCTAGTGGGTTACTGGTAAACAGCCCCCTAGTTTGTGGCAGATAAATTATTTATTACCAGGTCTGCAAGTTTAAAATGTCGTTTTAATTCCAATAGAATGCGCTCTTAGCCTATTGAAGGATTTGCTTATCTCTAAACGCTATTTTGTTTGTTAGTCATTTGTTTACAAAAGTCAGTTGTTTTTAAGTCGTTTACGTGGACGTATCATACCTTTCTTTGGTGTTAAAAATGTCTAATTTTAAGCCAAATAAAGAGCATTTGCGGCATGTCATGATTTTCTTATTCAATCAAAAGAAAAAGGCATCTGAATGTCATCGAATTCTTGTTGAGACTTATGGCGATCTTGCTCCAACCGTCAAGACATGTGAACGTTGGTTTCAAAGTTTCAAACGTGGTGATTTTGATGTTACTGATAAAAAACGAGAAAATCGACCAAAAAAGTTTGAGGACGTCGAATTGCAATCTTTAGTAGACGAAGACAATACCCAAACCCAACAAATGATGGCAGAACAGTTGAATGTCACTAGACAAGCCATTTCCGATCGCCTGAGAGCTATGGGAAAAATTCAAAAGGTTGGAAAATGGGTTCCACATGAATTGGACGAACGACAGATGGAAAAACGAAAAATTGTGTGCGGAATCCTGCTTTTACGCCACGAAAGAAAGGGTTTTTTGCATCGAGTTGTAACTGGCGATGAAAAATGGATTTATTTTCAGAATCCCAAACGAATAAAATCATGGGTAACGCCAGGACAACCATCCACATCGAGTGCAAGACCGGATCGTTTTGGGAAGAAGACAATGCTGTGTGTGTGGTGGGATCAGAAGGGAGTAGTCTACTACGAGCTTCTCAAACCCGGCGAAACAGTCAATACCGACCGCTACCGACAACAAATGATCAATTTGAGTCACGCATTGATCGAAAAACGCCCAGAATGGGCTCACAGGCACGCCAAAGTCATTCTTCAGCATGATAACGCTCCTGCACATTCAGCCAGATTGACTAAGGAAACGATTTCTTCGCTTGGTTGGGAACTCCTACCCCACCTGCCGTATTCACCTGACCTGGCGCCTTCTGATTATCACCTATTCTCATCGATGGGACACTCATTGGCTGAGCAACACTTTAACAATTTGGAGGATGTAAGAAAATGGCTCGATGAATGGATTTCAAATAAAGATGAAGCATTCTTTTGGAATGGTATCCATAAATTGCCCGAGAGATGGACAAAATGTGTAGAAAGCGAGGGCCAGTACTTTGAATAAAATATATTATACTTTTTTTTGTAAATTAAATTATATTTTAAGAAATAAACGACATTTTAAACTTGCAGACCTGGTATGTTAACAGCCTGATTGTATCTGAGACCTCCTGGAGCTCATCTAGCCTCTATAAATTGGGTATCCTTAATTGAGGGATAAGCCTTGTAGGTAAGCGTGCTATCGACCAAATCACCTTGCACAACTGTTGGCTTAGAAGAGTATGGTCATTACTCTTTACTGAACCCTTTATCCTTAATGAATTATTGCTTTACAGATTTTTTAAGAGAATGGAAACCAATAGTCTTGCCCGGATAATAAATAGTTATTTAGTAAATTTGAGACAACTTGGAAAAAGGATCAAAAGGAAGATGCCTTATGAAGAGATATGTTCGATGAATGCCAAAGTAGAAGAACTCTTCCTGTGTTAATTAGTTTTATGGTCTTTTGATTCTTAAGATAGGAATTGATGAACATTGTTCTTGAATTAAATATTTTCTTCTGCTTGAAGCTGTTGATTCTTTATTTTCAAGTAAAGTAAATCAGTTTACTTTGCCTACTAGAGAACCACTTCAGAGGTAAATCAGCGGCATTATTTAATTGTAGATATATTGGTTGATACAATACCTTTCCTAAATATTTTTGAAAATTTATTATGATTAAAAATACCATTTACTTTATTTATCAATTATCAGTAAATATTACCTTTTAATTAACATCCTTCACTGTGTAATGATGCATAAAATGATAATTAGGAAAAATCAACATGGAGATGAACATTTTGCATGTTCAGTAGCAACATCAAAAATATCAATCTTACCATTGATGAATGCGGTAGGGAATACGTGTTTACATACTGAGGAAGATAAAACTAAGTGTTTGAGGTTAGTTGGCAAGGAATAGTATACTTGAAATACTTCTTCTTTAAGCTTCAAGTTTGAGAAATTGAATAATTTTAACTGTAAGCTTTGTAATTTTAGGATAGGTATTTATAACTTATTATATTATATAAATTCAAAACTTATTAATAAATTTTTTCTTAAAGTACTGTATTAAATCTTAACAATATTTCCATTTGTAACATAGCAAGTTCTTAAACCTTGTTGACACAGATGGTAATCCTTGAAAGGAGGTGCTAATGTTTCATCAAGAAGTAATAAAAGTTCTGTATACTTTGCCGCAGCTTTTTCTGGTTCTCCATTTTTCAGATAATTCTGCCCCAATCGATATAAGCCCTCAGAATCCTGGAATATTAAAGGATAATTAGATTCTTTCAATGAAATGAAATGCAAATTAATTTTTATTATTCTCGGAATTGTCTCCAAAGAACATTAAACATTTATAATTGAGCTATTTATAAGCAAAATCTCAATGATTAGAAAAAAATTAATGTTCTCAATTATGTAAATCAGAAACACCAAGTTTATTCATCAATTAGTGTGACAAGTTATTTTATTATTCAGCGATCTTAACGGATCGAACCCTTCATCTACAGTCAACCATGCCCAAATCTGCTTGTTGAATGTATTTTGTTTTTTGTCTAAATAAAAATTATTATCATTAGATACTTCTATAGTGTATAAAATATCAGCTCTGATCAGTAATGATCACACTTTCAGTTTTCAAAATTTGAATTTTCGTGAAACATATGGGCTTACAACAGAACTCCATTAAGTCAAAAATTTAGATAATATAATAACATATTAGCTAGAAAATAGAAACAGCGCTATGTCTCTATGTTAAACAATACATTTAAAAAACATGATTACCAGATAGTTGCAAGTGCTGAACACATTACCTTCTAAAATTGCTAATGTAATGTTTTGAATTAGGTGTCCTTTCTTACAGATATTTTTTTGTCTGAGAATATTATTAATTAGTTAGAATATAGTTAAAATATAAACTTAAAAATAAATTAAGGATAGTTAAATTAAGATTATTCCTAACGATCATATGCAATAAACATGATTTTGAGGCAGTTTGAAACTGTAGTAGCTTTTCTAATATAGTCAGTGTTTAATTATAACATTAGCCAGCTAAACTTTAGTAATGTTAGTTATACTGAATAATTTTGCAATTTATGATCTCACCTGAAGAACTTTCAATCCTTTTAAAATGTTCAAATTTTTACTGCAGGCTGAACATTTTACAACAAAATCAGTTGTAGTTGTTGGAACAATAATTACATTAGTACATTTCTTGTTTTCACACCGAAATCTTAATCCATCATTATCCATGTCCTCTAGTAAAGGCCAATCTTCAGTGCAAGGTATACACTTACAATCGAACCAATATCTTTCTCCCATTTCTTTTTTTCTTTTATGTTTCTCCATCTCGGTAAAAATTGGCCCATAATTCTCAGATACCAATTCACCTGCTCTGATAGGTTTTATTGCTCTAGCAAAAACCTTGTTACCTTGAAAATACCTAGAAATAATTTATTATTATTATCTGTTGATACGTAAATGTTAAATTATATATTAGTTATATACCATACCTGACCAAACTTGGATCACATGAATGATTGAATAAAGCCAATGTGGGATATATGCCACCTCCTATAAATCTTGATTTGCTCTTAGACAAATCTTTCTCTGGCCAATATAAATCAAAAATTGAATGAGCATTAAATTGTAATAATTGCAAATTTCGCAACAACAATCCTCCTATCAGTGTATAATACTTCTTAACTTCATTAGCTGCAACATCTGAAAACATTTTAATATTTTTTTGTAAAGATAAGCCTCAGTTAAATATACAAATTCATATTGTATAAAAAATTGGATTACAAATTACACTTTATTACAGCTTAGGGTCGATGTTGTGTGTTAAAAATTAAACTGCACAAAAATAAATAGGAATATTGCTAATTTTGTTGTATTTATTTTGCCTAAACCATAGAAAGTTTTCATTCTGGCAGCAATGACAATATTTCTACCCATCCTTGATGTTGTATTGCTCTACTTTACAACACAGAGTAGCAATTATTTCAATTGTTATTAACAAAATTAAATTTTAATAATTATAGATAAAATGTAAAATGTTGCCTTTGTTTAGATGGGCCCGCAAAGAAATGTTGCAGAAGAGGGAGTCCACAGAATGAATTAGTTTAAAACATTCCTGCATTAGCGTATAGTAGTCAGTATATTTGTATGGCCTTTAGTGATGGAGATATTTGTCACCTATCTTGGAACCTGATAAGTATTTTAAGGAAATAAAATCTAGAAAAGGGCTCAATCATTCTTAACTTACCTGAAAATAAACAATAATTATCATAGTTAAACGTTTGAGTGTATTGAGCTACATTACCTCTACTATATCCGTATTTATGTTAAATTCATATCAGTAAAATAAAATAATGAAATAAAATAAAACAATTACAAAATTAACCTTTAAAATAACTTGTTTCTTCTAGACAGCGGAATAAAAATACAGATATAAAAGTCTTATGTAACAGTGCATCTATCGTTCTTTCTTCTTCGTGCCGCACCAATTGGTTTACTACACAGTAGTCCTTAAATGAATATTGTTTTTTATTCCAGTTCTGATCTTTATTGGTTCCCTAACAACAACAAAATTTAAAACAATAGTAGATATTAATCAACTCATGACATGAAGTAATGATTTTAATAAGTTATAAATAAAATACCATCAGTACGTTTTCCAAATCAACGAAGTATTGGGGATTTTTCTGGCATATTATTCTAAGAGCCATTAGACATGTTACGGACAAGCGAGATTCCCATAGTGTTGGGAGTATTGGGCATTCAAACAAATGGTATGTACTCAGTGCCAATTTTCTGCATCTTTCGCTGCAAAATTTAACTCGATCACAGAGTGGGCAAGGTTCCCCGGCTGCAATACTGAAAATATAACCAAAGTATACAAAATAAGCATAAAACCTGTCTATATTCCCTTGAAAGCAAATTCCAAATTAAAACCTGATTATTTCACATTTTTCTACTGTAAAAAAAAATCGAAAATCCATCTATTCCTTAGAAAGAAGGAAATAAAACTTAATTAGCATTCAATGTTATTATATAATGTGCTAAGTCCTAGAATAAGGATTGTTTTCCATTTCAGTAATTACTATTATTGGTTAAATAAGTATTCATTACATGCATTCGATAATAAATATAAAATTTATTTTAATCCACTTCCCTTTGGAAATCCCAGATTAATATAGGTGTCTGTATGTGTTTCAAATAGTTATAAATTGAAAAAAATACCTCTTCATACAATTAAAGCAATGGGTTTCGCTCTGGTTTTCCAGTAATACAGAACAATGAGGATCTTCACTTAGAAATATCTCTCCTAGTTCTATATCTCTCTTCGCTTGAGCATACCTACCAGCATATTGGTCATATTTAATTTCAATTGAATCATTCATTGCAGGATACAGTTTATTGCTTTCACCATGGATTCTGTCCTCCCTTTTATGTTTGATTTTTTCTGAAAAGTTGATTCACAAGGATATATTTCTTATACATGATCACACAATTTTATTTCTTAAATGTATTACCATCTTCAAGTTTATTTTTTGTCATCAATGTTATCATTATTTGAATATCTTTTTGCCACTTCATTCTTCTTTCCGATGGTAATTTTGCATCATCTAAAGCTCTTAGTGTTTCTTTCAGGGCATCTACAGCTGTTTTGTGTTGTTTTAAAGCCAATAGGCATCTCGCCTTTCTAAATTTAAAAAAATTAAATATTAGACTAGATTTTTAATTTATATAGAATGTTAATCCTGTTAAGACATTCTTCATAGGCTAATATATGATTTTTAAAAATAATGATTTATATAAATGTAATAAGAAGGCTTATTCATTTCACTTTTGAAATTTTTGTATAATGAAATGAATTTTAGACTACATTAATAATTGTTTATTAATATAAACTGCCTTATTATCCAAAAAAATAACTTTATATTGCATACCTGTCTTTAATCTTGTAAATCATATCAGTAGGATAACCAAGGTCCAAGGCTATACCAATATCATGAAGAGCAGCTTGATATTCTTCTAAATGATACAGTGCTGCTGATCGATTCGCTCTTATAATAGATATTTCCCTATTTTCTGAAGGAAGGAAATATAAATAATAACAAAATATACCAAGCAAAACAATAAGAAAGTCAATCTTGTTGTGAGTAAATTCGTCAATCTTGTTGTGAGTAAATTCACAATTTTCCTCTTTTTATCATGCCTAAATAAGAAGCACTTCTGTTCATACATAGAAATTTTTAATAGTCTATAAATGATACACACGTATTTTTAAATATATTAAAACTTTTGGAGTTTTTTTTTTTTTTTAGTTTTCCCTTAATTGGGAGATTAATAAATCATATCCCAATAGATAAAGGAAAGAAAAATATTTATTTATGTTATTGATGATACATGAAAAAACCTATTATTCACAACATTATTATTGAATAGTCTGTTTGCATATAGGATCTAGGACCCTCCTGGAGCTCACTCAGTCTCTATGAAATATTATAAAAATAGGGAACCCAAAATAAGGGGGACAAATCTGGCGGTTGAGCTAGGACAAGTCACCTCCTTGCAGAACCGTTGTCCATGAAACAGTACAGTCTCTACCATGTACTAAACCCCAGACCCATTCATGGGTTGTAGTGGTACAGGTTTTTTTTTTAATTTATTTTATTTTTTATTATTATTGAATATATTTATGTATGCATCCCCAGAGAATGAGTGGTTAAGTTCAATTTTGATCAAAATAGTTTAATAATTAAACTATTTACATACAAACTATTTAATAATGAACTATTTAAGTACAATTATTGTACTTAAGTAAGCAGAATCGTTTCATTTTAGTTGTCTTTGGCTAGAAATGGTGTTATAATATAAGCAATAACTCCATTTTAAGCCAAGGCCTGACTCATCCACTTATGCATTACAAGAATGAAACGATTCTGCTTGCATAGTATCAATTAAATATCTAACAGCCAAGCGAATAAGTGGTTAAATCAAATATTCTTCAAAATGAGTTTCTTAGTACAAGATTGTGGAATTGCATTATTTTCGTAGTGAATAAGAGGTTAAGTCAGGCCTTGGTTTAAAATGGAGTTATTGCTCATATTATAACATCATTTCTAGCCAAAGAAAACAAAAATAAATCTGCTTCCTTCAGTAAAAATAACTCATTTTGGGCAATATTCGCCTTAAACCACTTATTCATCAAAACTGCAAATTTATATC
Source organism: Arma custos (assembly GCA_037127475.1). Classification (NCBI taxonomy): domain Eukaryota; kingdom Metazoa; phylum Arthropoda; class Insecta; order Hemiptera; family Pentatomidae; genus Arma; species Arma custos. Next base: position 56,123,899 of record CM073762.1, on the reverse strand, counting down.
GTGGATAGTTGAGCATGTGACTAAGCCCAAAATGATAAAATAACATGGTTTTAGCATTTTCGAACATTCTGCAATGCCCAATGATTTAAGTTCAAGCTTTAAATATTGTCTGTGCAAGGGGGCTACAGTTTTGTTTGCCAGGTATAAAGTATATGGTACACCAAAAAAAAATTTGTAAATTGTTTGCTACTTTGAACTTGACCACTAAGCCTGCCCTTATTAATATAAGGAACTTACACTGACCAGGCAGAGGACAGATAGTTCAAACCACATTCTCTTAGCTTTTTTTGTCATCGATTTAGCACAATAACACAGCCATCTGCTAGTTTCAGGCATTGATGGCCTGTCTCGGAGAAGGACTTAAAAGCATTCCGAGGTTTTCATTTTGTTTATTTTATTGAAGTCATTATGGAAAATTAAACTTTGTTTTTAGGAATGAATAATATATTTATTAATATTAGTTACAGTTATGTCAAAAATTTGAACATAGCTGAGAAATTTCATAAGAATATTCAATAATTAATACTTATATCCAATACAAAACATAAAATTATAAGTCTGCAAAGTGTTTGCTCTTATTTACAAACAAAAATTCTTAATCATGCAAATAAATTTTTTTAAAAATACCTTCATTTATGGGTGTCTTCATTAAGCTTTTTGTATACAGTTTTAATGCTAAATCGTAATTAGCAGTTTTAAAAGCATTATTTCCATTATCTTTAAGGTTTTTAGCTTCATCTTTATCCTTACAGTTATTTATTTTATTTATCACAGGAAATATTACAGGCAATTCATTAACATAATTAAATCTTTCAAAATCATTCTTTAATATTGAAAACTGAGTCAAGTGATTTTCATTTAGCCCTTTTTTAAAATCTAAATAGCATTGCTTCAAATAAACAGTATCATTGGATTCCAACATTTTACCACTGAATAAAACTAATCGACGAACCAATTTCTAATATGTTTTATCTTAAAATAAAATTTAACATGAGGATATCCTATTAGATGCCTAGTTCACTCCAATTCATATTTAGATATCTATTTTTAGTAGGGGCTGATACAGTAGTAAATAACAATATTCAGGTTGTAGAAGTTTATTTATAAAATTGGTACAGATATTAGAAAAAAATTCTGAAGACTCTAATTTAATCTTCCCTTGAGAGTTAGTGCTTTTTATTGTATTTTCTATAAATAAAGCATATTTAAGAAATAATATTAAAGAAAATATTAATAACTGGTTACAGTTACTTAAATTTACCTTATACCTTAAATTTATAATTATCATTAAAATAAATTTAATCCTAGATCATGATCATCAATGAATAAATTTTAAAATTGTAATATTAAATTATGTATATACATTTTTTTATAAAAAGGAACAAGCCAAATGTAATGATATAATTATAGAAAATAAATATTCCAAATAGATTATTTGTTTCTGGAAAAAAGCTAATTGATAACTTATACAATGAATTTGTGCAATTAATCACCCTTATGAGTAACCTCTCTTAGGTTACCCACGGAATCCTGCTTCTTCCCGGGTTGTGAAATGTTTTTGTAAATTTTTCTAAAAATTTAAAAGTGGACAAATGTTAATAATTTAAATATGGCTTTTAATTTTGGCACTACTCCTACTTTTGGCACTGCTGCTACAACAACTGCCTCAACTTTTGGATTTGGTACAAACACAACTGCATCTAAACGTAAGTTGTAAATTACTGTTAGTTGCTCTGATAATAGTTTAATTAAACTGCAAATTACTAGTTTTTTCGAAAATTTATCCAGCCATTGCTTCGTGAATATTCTATTGTAGTATTATTTTGTTCAGATGTATGATTTGTTTTATTATGATATAAAAGAAAAATCATAAAAATTCCCATCAGAGTGAAGGCAACACAAATGCCATAGATAATATTACTTTTGGATTCATATTGCTGTTGGGTTATATTCTCTAAATCTTCTGAAATATTTTTATTTTCTTTCCCATACACAGCTACATATTCCTCCATAATATTCATAAAAGTTATTTTCCTTTGCTCTTCGCTGTTATAGAAGTTATCTAATACTCTGAGAAGAGTTTTTCCTTTCATTTCCGATGGTTTGTTACATACAACATTATCTTGATCGATTATAAATGATGGATGTATTTGGACTCTTTGGAAAATCCACCTCCATTCTGGTATCGAACACCATATAGGGTTCTGACTGATATCCAACCTAGTTACAGTTTTCATTAATCGATCAGCTTGATTGTTGTCCAAAATAGTGATATTACAGTTTTTTAAGCTAAAAATAAGGAAGTTTCTTAAAATTTTAATACAAGTATGTTATATTTTTAAGATTGAATAAATTCTCATTTATAAATAATACCTTATCATTGTTAATTGTTGGTATATTTCTTTTGAATTTAGAAATATGCTAGCTATTTCAGGGCTTTTGTTTAAATCAAGTTTAATTAAATCTGATGGCAATGAAGCATCTTTTCCATGATATTTAATGCTTATGAAGTGTAGTGTTCTCAAGTTTTTTAAGTGGTTTAGGAACTGAAGATCATATATGTTATAGTTTTCTGAAAACATAAACAAGAAAATATCACTATCTTTTTTTAATTTTTGGTACATCGTTTAAAACTACTTATTAAGTATATAATACCCAAAACTAATTGCTCTAAACCATTGATCTCAGCTATTTCAATTTCTTGAAAATTGGCATTATCTATCGATATTGCTGAAAGGTAGAGAAATTTCAAATTTGGATATGAAAATCCTGAAATTCGTGCTGATGTTATTGATGATCCTAAGGAAAGGTTTCTTAGTGATGGCAAAGAGACATTACCCTTAGGCCAATTTTTTATTGCGTTAGTATCTAAGTTTAGTATTTCCAATTTTTCCTGAAATAATTAAATGCTTACATTTATCAAATTTTAAAAAATTAAGTTTTGTTTTCTTATATTTATTGTTTCTTTACTCATATTCAATTGCTTTATGGATAAATTTTCTGTAGTTTGCTGAATTTAATGCATGAAAGAAGTGGTGATTTAAGATGTCCGTTAGCTGTAACTTAAATTTTGTATATAAATATATAAGTCTGTGGGTGTGGGTGTGTTATTTATATATGTGTATGTATATTAATTTTATGATAATTCAAGGAAGGTTTAACCTGAAATTTTTGTGTTCTAAGTTGCTAACTATTTATTGTACTTTGCATTAGTATAAACTTATAGGTTTTAACCTTCCGATTTGTGAAATATCTGTTTGTATTTGTGCAATTATTATAAATTCAATTATTAGTTGTTATGTAGTATCGATTACTGGTTGTGGTGTTGGTGGAGACCCTCAGCAAGAGGACATTGTTGACAATTGCCAACTGATATGGTATTACAATTACTCTTAACTATAAAATGTTATGTTGCATTATGTTAAGAAAGGAGTAATACAATAATCTTAGTACAATGAAAACTGTTTGTCTGAAGGGTTAAATAAAGGTCCGTATGATTAATATAAATAACATAACTGTATGAATAATTGCATTTAAAAAATAGATTCTTAATTTAATAGGTTATGAAACTTAATTTATTCTAGAATATTACCATATTTTTTAGGCTTTCCGTATCTACATATTCTATATCATTATTTGCTATATTTAAAATTATGATATTCTTTGGTAGTTCTGCTGGTATTTCCAATAGTTGATTATTTTGTATGTTTAGAACTTGAAGATGAACAGTGCCTTTTAAAGATCCAGGGAGTATTACTTTAAGATTATTCCCATCTATATGTAGTTCTGTTAAATGCTCAAGGTTGCTGGAAGAATATATAAATTATAATTAATTATATTATTAATATCATTTTACTTTGCGTTAGCTTGTAATATACTAAATGTTGTACTTAACCGCTCAATCTTAATTTGTTTAAGTGTAGCTCCATTTTTACTTTACCTAAATGTGCCCTCTTCAATGAACTCTATATGGTTGTTTGTTAGAATTAGAGTCCTAAGCTGTTTCATCTCACTAAATGCTTTTTCTCGAATAAAAGTTATGTTGCAATTAGAAGCATTTAATAAATGTACCATTAAACTGGTTTCTAGTGCTTCTTTGCCTATTGTTCTGACATCCCCTTGTACCTAGTGATTCACATTAGTTTTAGTATATATCAAAATTAGTGAAATTAAGATAGGATAGCATTCTATTTTACTGTTCTTTGTTACCGAAATTAATCTTTTAGATAATTAGTTAATTTTTATTTACTATTATTGTTTTGCAATTTTGTTTTTTATAGCGTCTTTTAGATTAGTCAGATTATGTTTTCGTGGAAATACATCAAATAACAATTTAGTCAGTAAACATTTGAACATACTGATCGATAGGTTTGTTGGGGAAAGCTGTTCATCCAATTACATATTTGCCTTTATCTTTTTTCCCTTAATTAATTTAGCTTTTGAAAATTATTATCATGCTTCAAGTTTCAAATAATTTTGATTCGATGTTTAAAAAAACCCCAAAAGAATGTACTATTACTGAAAATATTTTTATTTATTATATTAGCTTCTATATTCACAAATAACTCTTAGAATGTAATATTTGTTCATACAAAAATATTAGGAAATAGGTACATTAATAGCTATATCAATTATTGCTAACAACTTTAAAGTTATCACACCATTCATGGTAGATGTAAAAAAATATAATTTTTTTCAAAAAAGTTATTTTTTAGAATAATTCAAGAAAAATAATAAAGTTATACTTTTTTTTTTCATTTACAAAGTGATTTCTGAATCATACTGATTCTATTTGGAATTATTCCTAAGATTTTCTTTTAACTGTGGAAAAAACTACTAAAGTTTGGTAAAATAGTTTAAGAAAAAATAATTTTTTTTGTTAATATTTCTATAGGTATTTTATATTTTATAGATGTATTTACATTAGTATCCGTATCCCTTAAGTTAGTTCTGTTTAACTCAATCCCCATTAAAGTTTTTGTTACATTAATATATCCCCATCAATTTTTTTATTATATATTGAAGCATACTTACAACAAGTGATCTCACATCTGATGATAAATTCACCCTTGGTAAATGAGTGCACTCTATTTGCGTTAATAAGTTTTCTTTGTGTGCGACAGATGTTTTGCACCCACTTTCTAGTTCAATACACCATAGTAATCCCATGGAAATGCTTGTTAAAATTACCTGTTGCATGAAATTTATAAATATTAATGTAATGGATAATAATATGGCTCTTATAATAATTGTTATGTTTTTTTTTAGTACAAATAGTTTAAACATTTGAATTAATGCTTTCGACCTGATAATAGATCCTTCTTGTGTAAATCATATTGGTTCATTAAATAATTGTTCCTCTTAAGTTTAGATAATGAGTTTGTGACTATTGCTTCCTGTTGATAACATGTTAATCACTGCAAAAGAAAGATAATTGATAAGTCATTCAGACTTGTTCTTCTGTAACTCCTTGACTATTTAAGAAAATAAAAAGTCTGATTTTGGTCAGCTCTGAGTAATCTTTTATAACTTTGCTATGTTACATATTCATTTTTTTCCCCTCAGCTGCCACTGGGTTTGGTACCAGTTTTTCTTTCGGAACTGCATCCCCTGGTACTACTGGCTTTGGAACTACTACGACCACAACTGCAACTGGTTTTGGTAAGTATATTACTGCAGCATCCACAGCAAAATTTGGATGTTAACAATTATAATAAACAGTAATAAAATCAACTTATCATATATGAAAATCATTTTCATAATTTTTCTTAGGCCATTTATTTATTCCATTGTTAAGGCAGTTTTATTTATAAAATAAACAAAAATATAAACCTAATTTTACCAAACGAAGATAAAGTATGTCGTAATTTGTTATGTGATATTTGGGATACGATTTCAGTTGAGTTTTAAACTGGTCATTATTCATATAGTTCATGAATCTAGAAGAAAAAAAAAGAACATCACAAAAATCTTCTGTGGAACTAAACTATTTATGTACAATAGTATATCTGGTAGCATGCTCTATGTTTATTGTTAATTGTGTGTAATTAAAACAAATTAATTGAAATTTAAAATCTAATTAAAACAAAGCAAAGAAAATTTTGCAATATAGGGGGATTTGGAGCTACCTTTGGAACTGCTACGACACAACAGCCTAATTTTGGTTTTGGTACTCCATCTACAGCTGCGACAACAGCTAGTACTGGATTTGGTGGTTTCGGAACATCTACTTTTGGCACTACAACTACTACAACGCCTTCTTTATTTTCCGGGTTTGGTCAGTCGAGTACCACCCCTTCAACAGGTACTCAAATAGACTTCTTCTTTGCATGCTCACTCAAAGTGGATCCTCATTACTGGAAACTAATTTAATTAATTATGAATATAATAATTGTGCTCAATGGATCTTCCTTGTTACCTGCTGTGGTATATATTCTGAAACAGCTGGTTTATAGTCTGAAACGAACTTCTGAAAACATTTCACTTATTTCTCATTATAAGAAATCTTTTAGAAAATTTTCATTTTTGATATATCTGCAGACATAGTGGTAAAGTACTGATTTATTAAAATTTTATAATTGTTTTTAAAATTTAAATTTAAAATTTGTTGAGTTTAAAAATTTTAAATTTGTTGTTTTTAAATTTTTAGGATTTGGAAATTTTGGAACTAATAAACCGATTGGAACTGGATTCGGGTCTGTTACTAGTACCGGGCTAGGTTCTGGTGGTCTTGGAAGTGGTTTAACTCAAGGTAAGTAGTATATTAATTTGAGAGCTGATGACAGATTCATTCAACGAAAAAACTTACAAAACCATTTTGAAGTCTAGATAATCCTCTTATGAACACACAAGTATGGTTTTTCAGGTAGCATTGGCTCTGAAACTTCAACTTTATATGAACACCACGGTAAAAGCAAATTAAATTGCATTATTCACAAACATTTGCCGATGACCTAATTGCTGCTAAACCAAAAAGAACATACGTTATGCTAATTTGAAATTTAATGAAACCAAATGATTTGTTTTGTTACTAACTTCTGTAAAACTAAGTCTACCAAAGCATACTCATTTTGTCAACATTAACATGCTAATTAAGCCCATTTTCTCAAAACTTATTTACTATTAACAGCTTAAAAGTTACATCATAAAAAAGCTTAAAAAAAATTCTTAACTTTCTTTTTAATAATAATTTGTCAATCTTAAAATTAAATATAACTAAAGATCGTCCGGGTAGAAGTCAATATAAATACTATACTAGTAAGAAACTATTTTTTGGAAACCCGTGTTCTGACCTTCATTGTTGGTTTTCATCAAGGCTGAATAAACAAGATCTAAAAAATATTAAAAATAAAATAGTTCTATTAGCAATAACAGTAATGATAAAATGAATATAGTAATTAATTTTGTAATTATTCTATTTTATAATTATATTAATATTTAGTCAAAATAAGAAATAGTTGTATACAAGTTATAGGTTATTAAATTTCCAATCGACTATATGATTTAAGATTTGTTTAAAATACGTTTTGACTTCATTCAAATCAGTAATTCAAGTTAAATACCAGATGTATTAATTATAAAGGGAAGTCCATTCTACATGTTAAATCAAGTCTATTTCAACTTTATATGACTAAACGTTTTTGAGAGAAAGAAATAAAAAAAAAAGTAAAGACAAATAACAACACAAACTAGTCGGAATGGTTAAAATTTGAAATTTTTGCAATTACAATGCTCCAGTAAAAACATACATGGATGTAGAGTCTAAAAAAAGTACTTATTTTTTATCGGATTGCAACACACGGTTATGTCAAGGAACCATGTAAAACTATTCTTCGACCTAATTTTATTTGATGTCAGTCATAGGGGTAAAAAAGGAATCCCTTGCTCACCAGCATTTATTTCCTAAAAAATCTTTAATTTATTGGCTACTTTGTTGATGACTTTGATGCTATCAAATGTGTAGGTGAATTCTTTTCAAGAGGTATATGTGACACATTGTGTCAAAATTTATGTTTACAAAACATTAAAAGTTCTTTAAACCATGTCTTTTATTCGACTGATCATCAGAGTTGTGTGTTCCTATGAGAATGATCTAGAATTTAAAATGGTTTCAAGCTGTGAGTCCATTGGTTGGATGAATATATGAATCCATGACTAAAATCATTATCAACTAGAAAAATTGCACCAAATATATTATCTTGTTTCAAATTATTTTATTTAAAAACTTTTTTGAAGCACTAGTCAACTTCTCTGTCCTTGCCACATGTGTAATCAAGTTTTAAATTCCAGAATTGTTAATACCAATATTAATTGTAATGTAAGAAATGTTAAAATTTTTAATGGATTGATATTTGTTGACATTAGAGTTCATTTAATTTATTGACATTTTTAGTGCTATTCTTTAAAAATGTTAATATCATGTTATTTACTTGTATATTTACAAAGTTATCTCTGTTGGCTTATGTTGGCCTTAGTAATATAAATTATTTTATATGAATAAGTATTCTTATAAATAAATTATTTTTCCCTTCAAGAGTTTGTTTTTTAATTTTCCAGTTACTCAGCAGCCTCAACAGAGCTCCTCAGAACTAGAAGTTGTTCTTAATTCTGTCTATAACTGCTGCATGTTTGGGGATGAAAGAGATGAAGTATTGGCTAAATGGAATCTTCTTCAAGCTTCTTGGGGAACTGGGAAAGGTTTATATTCAATTATTTTCATTATACATTTTAATATCTTTCCTTTGTCATTGTTTTATTTGACAGGTGTGGGTGCAAATATAAAGAGAAAAAAAAATATATTTTTCCTTAAAAATTGTTAATTTAAAATGTTTTAAATGGACAAAAATAAAATGTGTTTGAAGATTCCATAAAATCGAGGTAACGTAAAGGTACATTCTGGGCTTAAAATATAACCAAAGATCTAGTTTTAGCATTCATATAGTTTAAATATTTTTTGTCTTTATGCTGTTTCTATTGGTTATATTTGTCATTGCTAATGACAGTATTGGATCATTATTAGATTGAACCATTTTACTTTATTAACTCACTTACACTTCTCCAACTTTGTGTAACTCATACTTTGTGTTATTCCTGTTCTTGCAATCACAGATGATTGTATTTTGATACATACTTTAACTAAATAGAAACAAAATTAAATGATCTGAAGCTAAAGAAAATGTCTTTTTACAAATTGAATTCATTGCTGAATAAGACCATAAATTAAAGCCATCATAGCTGTATATCTTCTGTCTATTCTAAACAATCCTCCAGAATTATTCATAAGTTATGTGAAATTAGGAAATTGACTTTATTTCAAGTAAATAGGATAGTATGTTTAAATGAACAAGATGAAAGTTTTGAAATGATAATATCGATTGTAGTTTTACTTTTTTTGTTATTTTTTGTTTTATATTTTCAGGTTTCTATAATCCAAATGCACCACCAGCGGAATATACACCACAGAATCCATTTTACAGGTTTAAAGCCATTGTTTACAGTGTGAAGCCAACAGTTGAACCGAGAGATGGTTTTGTTGCTTTACAGTTTAATAAAAAAGAGGAGGAAATCAGGTAATTCATTTTTTCTTTAGTTTATTTTTTAATTTTAGTTTAATGTTATTTGCTCATTTTTATTCTATCATTTGATAATTGGAATATTCTTGAATTTTATTTCAAAATAAGTTGTGAATGGTGTGACATAAAAAATCTAAATTTTAGGAATCAGGACCAACAGCTCGGTCAGGGATTGGCTGCTATCTTTGGTCTAAGCCAGCGACTCAATCTTACTTTACATGTTGATACTATTAGACCTATTTCTGCAACATCTACTCTTGTATTTATTTTCATGGAAGAGAAAAGTAACAATGGTAAAAATTCTTAAATATTTAGTGTACTATTTAAATTTTCAAATCCCTTTAAAATAATTTTCTAGCTCCCTTGTAAAATTGTTGGTACTTTGCTATAAAAGTTTTAAAGTAAGCTGGATTCTTTGTGTTGTTTTCCCTCTCATTTTCAGTTCTGGTATTTAAAAAATATGCTCTTAATATCTGTCAAATTAAAACATACCATTTAAGGTATAAGTTTGTAGACCTTGATTAGAATTTCTTGAAGACTTGATTTCTACCCAAATCTGGTCGAGTTCGCATTGTAATATAGATCTTTAAGAGGTCCTAGGCAAACTGATATGGCCCTGTAATTAAAATTCATTGTTAACTTAAAAGTGTACCCTTGAAGTTATTGTATTATACTATCATATTTTTCTATAAATCCTCGTATCTTTTGTTCTTATTTACTGCCCATTAGTATATAAATCATATTTCGCATAGTGTATATATATATATATATATATATATATATATATATATATATATATGGTTCACCTACTTTATATTTTAAAAATGGTTTATCACCTCTGTTAATAGGAGACTGTTAACGTTATGAAATTTTTACTTGATAAGTTTCTTACTAATAATTACTTTAGGCCTTTTTTCTTTCTGAATAATTGAGCTTGAATATTTCAAAGACATTGCTTTGAAGTAGTTCAAATTTAAGACAGTATTTTAAAAACCCACATTTCCTTGTTTCAGGCCAGATTAAAAGAATTTCCAACCAAGAGCTTGCTAGTTTTCTATTGCAACCAACGCAGGTTAACCAACTGAAACAAATGGGTGTGACAGATTGCTACCCTTTCAGTTGCCCTGATAAGGATCAGATACAGGAATACTTGGATAACTCTCCAGCTGGTAATAGGAATGAATTTATATAAATTATAAATATAACTATAATATAAAATATAAATATTAACAATAAGCTAAAACTAGGTAGCCCTAAAGTATTATGTTAAATTTTTACTTTTCCTTGATCAAAACCATGATTTTTCAGTTATTTTATTAAAAAAATTTACTCATGTAAAGTTTTATTAGAGTTGCTGAGGAACTTCCTTTTTTTTTTTTTCTTAGTCTTTTTTCGTGCTCGATCAGTTAAATTATAAATATTTTTAAAAATTGGCAAATCACAAAGCCACTGTTGCTGACTTCTTTAAGCCATTACTAAAAATATATCACTGATTTTTAATTTAAATGGAATGCATTTAAAAAATTAAAAAGATTTTAATTAAATTTTACTTCAATATATTAATTTTTGGAATGTTATTTCAATACAGAGATTAAGACTTTTTTTTGTTAACTATAAATATTTTTTTAATCTATAATACAAATTAAAAAAAGAACAAAAAAAAATTTCATCATTTTATTGAGTGCAAAATAATCAATATCTCAAAAGAGTACTATGTGGATGCTTGTACTTTAATATACTCACTAGTGGAGTAACAAATAAGAGCTAATCTAAACTTTAATTTCCAGAATAATATTTTGATACCTCTAATAGTGTTAAGAATCTAGTGGAGTACAATTAAATGAACAGTTGTAAGTTGTATTTGTAAAATAAGGTTTGGTCTGCCGTATTGATAATATTGTTATTATCAGCTTCCCATTACATATTATGTGTAATTATTCCCACTGGGGGGGGGGGGAGAGGAAACTAATCTAAAAACTAAAGGAAACAATGGCTCTTGCTTCATGAAAACAATGGAAGTATACCATGAAATTTTTCTTCAGAATTTGAATTATTTAAATAATTTTTTTTTTCAACAGGAATCGATCCGTTGATGTGGAAGCAAGCGCAAGCAGACAACCCTGATCCTGTTAGACTGATTCCTATGCCCCTCCTTGGGTTCAGTGAGCTTAGATGGAGGTATCATTGTCAGGTTGAAGAAACCAAAAGACACACAGCTTTTTTAGACAGTGTAGCTGAAGAGATAATGAAAATTAAATCGGCCAATGAGGCAGCACGATTGAAAATCAACGAATATAAACAAAAAGTTATAGAACTTGAGCATAGAGTACTTGAGGTAATGTATTACTTACAGTTTTCTTTTATGTAATACATTTGTTTATATTAGAAATATTGTGAATTATCCCAAACCGGTAATAATCTCCATTAATGAGTTTTAATAAAGTTCTTATCTGGTTTGTTTGGCATCTTGAAATGAATACCTTTGTGAGATATTATCTTTTTTAATTATTTATATACAAGATTGGGGTGTTATCTTCTTAAAACTTTTAGTATTGATATTTTATTTTGTTCATGTGATTGCCCAATTTCAAATTTTTGGTTCTCTGACTTGATTAGTGCCTTTTAGTGTAATGCATTTATGATGGCAGTAAACTGAAATATTACTTGAAAAGTTATGATTTGTGAGAACTTTTGATTAATACATTCCCCCCCTTCAGGGTTAGAAAACTCAATACTGAGTTTTTCGTTTTGCCCTAAGAGCTATCTCGTGGTCCTCAGGTCATACTATGGTATCTTTCCATACTTCTAGAGCACGTAGCACTTATGTTTCTCCCAACAGACTGACCATTCTATGAATATACCGAGAAATAAATGGTCCATTCCTAAGTATCTGATAATATTAATATCATGGGTGTCTATTATGTAATAGGTATTTGTTGGCTGCAAAACTATTTCTCCCTAAGGAGATATCCATCAGTCTGATTCTGGAACCAAACTTGTTCTGAATTTTAAATATATTGTACATCAATAATTAAAGGAGTTTTTTGTTTGTTTGTTTTTTAAATAAAACTGATATTATAAGGATTATAAAGTCTAAATTGAAAAGTAAAAAGAGACCTTACATAAATGTTAAGACCGTGGAAAAATTCCAACGAAAAGCCTTAAGTCTCCAAACTAAAACACAAATAGAAATTATCTGTTCAATGTTTTGCCCATTCAGGCATCCTCAGGGTAGAAAGAGAATAACAGTAAAACAAAACATCAATAATGCACCCAAGAAACATCCCACCACCTCGAAGGCTCAAATGCAACTAATGAATCATAAGGAAGATTACTGGACCCCAGCTGGTTAAGGTTAGATAAAAACAGCTGATAGATACTTCAGAAATTCAAAATTCAATATACACTCACCAAACTTCAAAAAGCACTACAGGAAAAATAAGTAATAGGAAACAACACAAAACTTGAGACGAAAGACCATATGAAAAAATGAAAGTAAAAACACAAGGAAAAAAAATAATATTATCATGAAACCAGTGGACCTACGGCTATTCCACAAAACATATTAATATTGAAAAGTTAAAAGAGACCTTACATAAATGTTAAGACCGTGGAAAAAAAGGCTTTTCGTTGGAATTTTTCCACGGTCTTAACATTTATGTAAGGTCTCTTTTTACTTTTCAATATTAATATGTTTTGTGGAATAGCCGTAGGTCCACTGGTTTCATGATAATATTATTTTTTTTTTCTTGCATTTTTACTTTCATTTTTTCATATGGTCTTTCGTCTTAAGTTTTGTGTTGTTTGCTATTATTTATTTTTCCTGTGGTGCTTTTTGAAGTTTGGTGAGTGTATATTGAATTTTGAATTTCTGAAGTATCTATCAGCTGTTTTTATCTAACCTTAACCAGCTGGGGTCCAGAAACCTTCCTTATGATTCATTAGTTGCATTTGAGCCTTCGAGGTGGTGGGATGTTTCTTGGGTGCATTATTCATGTTTTGTTATGCTGTTATTCTCTTTCTACCCTGAGGATGCCTGAATAGGCGAAATATTGGACAGATAATTTCTATTTCTGTTTTAAGTTTGGAGACTTTAGGCTTTTCGTTGGAATTTTTCCATGGTCTTAACATTATAAAGTCTATATATATACCAGCTGAGATGGGCATAAAATACAAGTATGATGTATTTTCTTTAAGCATTTCTACACAACTCTCTTCTTAAAGTTTCTATTTTCTCTATTTGTTCAGAATTATTTCACTTTTACTATTTTATATAAAAATAAAGTACTTAATTTTACTACTATAGAATTCATCCCTACTTGGGTATCCCAGATACTATCAACATTAAGTTTGTACATTCATCCATTACACATTAATGTTTTTTTCTCTTTATATATTTATCCACATCTGTCAAAATAAAAATAATGACAATCAGCAGATTGGCTGACAGTAAAATAATATACAATGGCATGAGAGGCATGATGAAGAACAGTACCCAGCGGTATCTCTCCCTTGGCTTGGTTCAATTTCCTATGATAATCGATTCCTCATTCACAATCTTCTTAGTCTCCTCCGAGTGTTCTCAGACATGAGAGTGTGGCCATTTGTTTAATCAATTGGTTTGAATGTTCGAGTAGTTTTTCTTGAAAAGGGTTTGTAGTATGTTCGTATGTGTTCGTTAACCGTTTGTATTTTTAAGCAAAGTTTTGTTATTGACATACCAAGGTGCTTTGTTGATAAGTCTATGTATTTGACTGAAAAGTTTGCAGTCGTTTTCTGTGAGTCTGTTTAGCGATAAATTTGTAATGCGTATGTCCAAACTGATTTTAGTAAATAAGCGCACATGTTTAATTTCTGTCTTAAATCGTATTTGGAGTTTTTCCTCCAATAAATAATAAATAATTGAGTTTATGGTTTAGTGAATGGCATTTCATCTTAACGTGAGGACCCCATGTCATTCTCCTATCAAACGTTAGTCCAAGGTATTGCACTTAATCAGTCTGTGGGGTGGTTGATTTATTAAGGTAAAAGGGAAGGCATGTTTCACGTCTAAGAGTAAAACTGATCTGATGTATTGTGATTTTTTGTGGTTCAGTCTAATTTTCCAAAGCTGGCACCATTCATTCAACTTTTGTAGGTTTTGAGGTTATTCATTTAACGTCACTTTATGCTGCTTTGGCTAATTGAATGATGCTACAGTGGGAGCTCTAAATTTTGGGATTTAATCGAGTACTTGTCACCATCCAGGCTTGGGATCCCCTTTTAACGTCTCTTCCGAAGCACGGTATAACCAAGGATTTTTTTACTACCTCTAATACATCCAAACATACAGGAATCTGACCTTGAACCACCTGATGATGAGGAGGTGATGGAAGCCATTAATCGGCTAAAAAATAATACGGCCCCTGGAGCTGATGACCCGCCCCCCGAATTTTTCAAGTACGGGGGTGGGGAGCTGATGAAGAGGTTTCAGGATCTTCTCTTGACCATCTGGGAGGAAGAAGTTTTGTCGGAGGATTGGAAAAAGACAGTTATATGGCCTATTTTCAAAAAAGGAGACAAGCTTCACTGTCAGAACTACAGTGGTATTTCTCTTCTCTCTTGTGGATATAAGATCCTGGCTAATATCCTGTTTCAGTGTCTCCTACCCTTTGCAGAGCAGAAACTTGGTCCATATCAATGTGGATTTAGACAGGGAAGATCTACAACAGACCGAATATTCTGCCTCAGAACAATTCTTGAAACAGGAAATGAACACCAAATTAAAACCCACTATCTTTTCGTTGACTTCAAGGCGCCTTATCACAGCATTAACTGGGAAGAACTGTACAAGGCACTTGAAGGATTCAATATATAAGCTAATACGCCTGGTGAAGCTGACCATGAGTGGTGTGAAGTGTACTGTGCAGCTTGGTGGGCAAAGGACGGAAGAGTTCTCTTCAAGAAAAGGACTTCGCTAAATTGATGCGCTAGCATGTCTCTTGTTTAACTTGGTACTTGAGAAGGCAATTAGGGATGCTGGTCTGCAGACTAGCGGGGTAGTTTACAACCGCATGGTCCAGCTCTTAGCCTATGCAGATGATGTGGACATCATGGGGAGGTCGTTTGAGTCTGTGAAAGAGGGTTTTTTGGCTCTGTTGGATGCCGCCAGAAAACTCGGATTAGAGGTGAACAAAGGAAAAACTAAGTACATGGCCACAGGAGAGGACCCACAACCTGGTCAAACCATCAATGAAAACGGGAAATGGAGAAGGCGAACGAACAACATCTTATATTAAATATATGTAATATTTAATGAAGAGGATGTTGTTCTAACAATGAAGTTTGTAAGATTGCAATGGGCTGGACACGTGGCTAGGATGGAGGACGAGGCAATACCTAAGAGGGTCTTGACTGAACCTCTCCATAGCACTGGAAGAGGGAGGCCAAAGCTGAGATGGTCGGATGGTGTGGCAAGAGATGCCAGAGATGTCCTGGGAGTGAGGAACTGGATGTCAGTTGCACAAAACAGAGAAGACTGGAGAAGGCCAGGACTCATAACCGAGTTTTAGTGCCGAGTTAATAATAAAAAAATCCTAGGCCCACCTGCCAGGCTACGACGCCGTGATCTTGGGCTTAGTAGTTTGTTATGCTAATCACTTTACCACATTAATGTTGAGGTACACTATAAGCTTATCCTAGCCACATTTTTCTGAACTACAATTGAAGTGATCATGCATCAGGGGTAGGGATGTATGACTTTTAGAAAGTAAATAAAAAAAGTTATGACTCTTTTTTTTCCTATAAACTATTTATATCTTGAGAATTAAACAGTCTCTACATTCACTGGTATTTCTTTTTTCAAAAAGTTTGAAACTAAATCATCTGATGCTTCATTGTTTCATATTAGTATTTGAGATGATGCTATTAACCACTTTGGTACGAGCATCGACTATTCTTGACAGCCAGAGATAAGCGCTCTCAGCCGAGTATCAACTATAGTCGACGGCCAACTATTTTTACTTTAGTTTTGCTATTGCAGTATCTATGTTAAGTTTAAAATTTTTACACCTTCACAAATATTATTGAGGACACTTTTCTATCATCAGTCACGTAAATGAAAATATTGTTGCTTGACCCAGTGCTAGGGAAGATTTTCGAATTGTGCCACCATTAAAATTATCTTTGTTCACAGACAAATATCAGTAATGAAATTTATACAATACTTGATATCATATAGATGTACAAAATGTGAAAAAATAAACATTTTAAATTTTCTAATTTTAAGCCAATATCGCTTTTTATTTCAGTTTATATCTCTTATTACTTTTAAGGAATAGGTCTCATTGAAAAATTATGTAATTATATCCATACATACATACAAGTATGTATATATATACATCAAATATATAAAACGAGGAAGTCTAGTTAAATGAACAAAACAGATTCATCGTTGTGGCTTAATGTATTGAGTGGCAGTGGTGGCTGTGGGCATGGTTACCTAGCTGGTGAGCGCCATATTGAAGTGTTTAAAGAATCTTTCACCCATATGTTGAAAATAGCTTTCATTGAAATAACTAGATTAGTGTCTTTTGAATATTAAGCCGTGAACGCATTAATTTTTGTTTATTTCATGGGACTAACTATTGTTTTTTATTTTTAAAGGTAATGGTAAGACAGCAAATCGCTCGTAATTTTGGAGTCGCATTGAGACCAGAAGAAGAGATGCTAAGAAGCCAACTTGATGCTATACAGTCACAGATAAGCTCTCCTCAATTTGCTGTAAGCTTACTTTGACTCATTTTCCATTTATTATTAAAAATAGTGTACTATTTTTTAAAATATAAATTAATTAAACTATATAAGTCTTTCCTTAGCTACTTAATGTTACTGACTTTGATGGAAGCCATATCTTAGCACCTGGTTCTATTAGTTCAGTCCTAGAATGCTAACTTCTGATCCTCACCTGGTCCTAAGGTAGAGTAGGTCTGTCAAGATTCATTTCATGGGACGAAAAGTGAATTAATATTAATTTAACCAGCCTCTCTATGAAGTGGGCTCTTTGTAATCCTTGGCAGGAGGCAAAAACCTGTCACGGGCTCCCTGTTGTATATATATATATATATATATATATATATATATATATATATATATATATATATATATATATATATATATATATTTGACGCGAAACAGCCATGAAAGACTACGCGACTATGATGCAGGGTTTTTCTTTTTTGTTCTTCAGTCTTTTCTCAGCCCATCTTTTCCTCATGGTTTCACTAAAGGCCTTTTTTCTTTCTTCTGTCTTAGCTGGAATTTTTTTTTTATATGATTATTTATTTTTATATATATATGATATGTTTTAGATCTTGAGTTTCAGTCTTTTATTTCTTTATTAACTTCTTAGGCGACGTTTCGAGACTAGGTTGGTCTCATACTCATGCCCTGACAGTGAACAAATGAGCTTTTAGTAAAAACATCAAACAGCACACTAAAATAGATGTAAAACTATATATATATATATATATATATATATATATATATATATATATATATATATATATATATATATATATATATATATATATATATATATATATATATATATATATATATATATATATATATATATATATATATATTACTGTTCTCTACTTTTTGACTACTAATTTTTTTTAGTCAACTGTAGCCTTTTTTAACGTCGATTTTAAAAAAAATGTTCATTTTTCAGAGATATTGTGAAATAATAATACATATTTTAAAAAAAAAAAAAGTAACAGCTTTGACCCTTTAAAAATATATCTAATATATAAAACTAGCTGACCCGGCCACGCGTTGCTGTGGCTGTTGTAAGTGTTTTAAAGAAATCTTAAAATAGTTTACATCCTATTCTCAGACCTACTGAATTTAGACACAAAATTTCATAAGAATCGACCAAGTTGTTTCGGAGGAATTCTGTAACAAACACTGTGACACGACAGTTAGACATATTAGATAGAGCTAAGATTCCGGTTACCTATTATATGATTTAACTCGGGGTCTGTTAAACCTACAGAGCTGCATTTGGGCTCAAATTGTAGCAAATTTAGTCTTCTTTAAAAATGGATATTTGTGTTTTCCCATAAAACGCACCGATTAGGAGATACAGGCCAAAAGCTGAAATAAGCCCGAAAATTTCAATGTTTTTCGGCCACCAAAAGTATTCCCGTCCGTTTTTTCAGTTGCGAACCTGGATGCACACTACTCAGACATGCCCTTACAACATATCAAAAATGCATCATCATCAAGCGTCACTGCTACGATCGACGTATAATCAATTATAATGGCCGACACTTATCACTTAGAGGTATGAAAAATAGTTTACATCCTGTTCTCAGACCTGCTGAATATAGACACAAAATTTCATAAGAGTCGGTCAAGTCGTTTTGGAGGAGTTCTGTTACAAACACTGTGACACGATAATTTTATGTATTAAATTTTTTTTTCTAATCTAGGTGCCAATAACAAATCTATTTAACAGACCTATGCGTAAAGCTCCATATTCAGTAGTCAAAATGTTTGACAAATGGTGACGTAATTTGTCAAATGGTGACTTTCTTTGGTTCCTTATTTATGATTCATTAGCAGTGCATATTATTTAAAAATTTATTGGGTAATAAATTAAAGATTACCTAATGATGTGTCTAATCAATATCAGATCATCTCTTTTCTGTGAGCATTATGAATGGGCATTCTGCCTGGAGACTAAATTCAAATTTGTCGTAATTATCATGGATAGAGTTATCCCATGTGATACAATTTTATTGATCATTTTTTACTACCCTGCTGTAATTTGTTGGTAGATCTAGGTGACTGAGAGCCCCTAGTTGCCAAGTGTTAAGGTGTCACCTTAGTTTCCTATTGTATTGTTGAATATTTTTAGATAGATCTTTCACTGTGCTAATATGCAAATTCCCAAATAAACACAGAATATAATGCTTTACACGGAATTTCTATGAATATTTATCTTAGATTACACATTTCCAAGTTGCAAAGTCATATATCGTGTTCTGTCACTGTTTTTGCACCCCTTAGCATTTAACCTAACTATTATATATGGTATTGATTTGACAAATATATAAACTCACTTTAATTTAATGTACAAAAACGTTTTCAATAAATTTAATTGCACCGTTTTAAGAGTTATTGATAAGAAACCAATTAGACTGCATCAAAATTTCATAAAATGCACCTGTATTTGGCACCAACACTCACGAATCCTAGTTGTGTATGTAAGAACTATGAGTACATTGACTGCTTTACATTCATCGGTTGAATAAATGTATCACTTGTCTATATTCATTATCGATGACAGTACAAGTTTTGAATGATTAGGCTAATTGTTATTAAAGGTGGTATATTAAAAACCGATTAGAATATATTTCAGGGGAAACCAATATTTTATTAATAAATGTACTGTTTAGGATGATTATATATGATGAGACTAAACTGATTTATTTATTAAGTTAATTCTGAAAGTTCAATACACTCAGAATTAGGAAAAAAGATTAGTTGATTTTGACAAATCGACTCATGAAGTTCATTTTTCCTTTAATCAAATTAGTTAAAACAAATTATTAGCATTTCTTTATATTTAGTCAATAGGGCAATGGTGGTAATTTAACCTTGCCACTGATACAGCACAATCCAAGCGTTTCTCCATCGAACTTCAGTGCCCCACAATGGTTGCTCACATCCTCCATTGGGCCGATTTGAACGGAAGGATGCGAGCTGTGGTCAATTGTACAATCGTAATGAAACGCTACTCGATATAAATCAACACTTGAAGAACTTCTTACGCGTTTATTTCGATTTTCACATTGTTGTTTGATTTGCTCGACAATTGCTCATTGTTTACCGAACCGTTTCATTTGCCATCTGTCTTTCTTCTTGTGTTTGTGATGCACAAAGTCGGACCAAACTAACACGGCGCTGTTCTCTTGCGATTTCTTGTTCATCCATATTCAATTGATTGGCCATATTCCGAACTGTACTTGCATGACGGTTTTGATGGGAAAGATTAGATCTTCTGGCTAGCGGCATTGTGAATAACACTAAAACATGAATGTCACAAAAGCATTTAAGAAATTATCGATACATAAATATAAATGTCATAACCTCACAAATAAACATTGATGAAAACATGTGCTCATAATGTCAATGTCATAACCTAACAAAATAAATATATTCGCTGGCTACTTACCGTTTGAAAATAGATCAAAATGATAAATCAGAATGAAATGAACAGCGAATTCGAATTGATTTTCAAAGTAACCCACGTAAAAATTAATTGCACAATCCGAAATTAACGTTTGGATTGTTTGTCGATATGTACTACTCTTCTAAAAGCGAGTTCAATATTTGCTGTATAATATATAGCTAGGAATAGGCTAATTTGAATTATTAAACATATACCTAATAAGGATCCAAAATTTCATCATAATGAAATTGAAGATGGAGATGGTAAATCAATTAAAGATCTATTAATAATTTTAAATAGAGGATGCGTGTTTCGTATAGGTTTATTCATATTTTAATTTTTTATTCGTAATGCAATAACAAAGAACATAACCATTCACAATGTGTACTTCAGCAAACTGATAAAGTTTCAAAACAATGTATTCAATACAATATTTGAAACAACAATTATTGTAAATAATGAATAAATTATTATTACTGTTAACTGGGCAGTTATTATATAGAAAATTCTAATTAATCTTATGCAATCACAAAGAACATAACCATTCACAATGTGCACTTCATCAAACTGATAAATCATTTCAAAACAATGTATTAAATGCAATATTTGAAACTACAATTATTGTAAATAATAAATAAATAATTACCACACAAAATTATGAAACAGAATAGTATGCGATGAAAAGACTGCAAATGAATCAGCTGTCAAAAGTTGATGCCTTAGTTCACAAATGCGTTATGTGAAAATTTTTCAAAAATGAGTTTTGTTATATAAATAATATTTTAAAGTTGTGATCAGGAAGTCATAGATCATATGTTGATATAAAATTAATAAAGACGGTTACAAAAATATATTATGTATATATAAATATAACTCAAGAACGCCTGAACCGATTTAGATTTTTCTTAGTTATTCTTCTTTTTTGGTCGAAGACCAGTCCTAAATGATTTGAATCATCGAAATCAGTCCAGGCCTTCTTGAGTTATTAGATCAGTAACTAACGCCACTCTCACTCTCTCTCTCTCTCTCTCTCTCTCTCTCTATATATATATATATATATATATATATATATATATATATATATATAGATGTCGTGTCACAGTGTTTGTTACAAAACCCCTCTGAAACGACTTGACCGATTCTTATGAAAGTTTGTGTGTATATTCGGTAGGCCTGAGAATAGGACTGTGTGTATATTCAGTAGGCCTGAGAATAGGACTGTGTGTATATTCAGTAGGCCTGAGAATAGGACTGTGTGTATATTCAATAGGCCTGAGAATAGGACATAAACTATTTTTCATACCCCAAAGTGATATGTGTTGGCCATTATTATAGATTATGCTGATCGTAGCAGTGATGCTGGATGGTGCTGTCTAATTAATAATTATTAATTAATTAAAATGAAACTATGATATATTTGAATAACAACGACAAGCTATTAGTTGATGCTGTTCTATTACTCTCTGGTGATTTCTGACATGATTTCATTCCTTGCTCTACTTTTGCCGATGAGACTAACGCATGTTTAAATCAATTGATTTTGTGACAAAATGTCGAAACACTTAGATTGAGCATAAACATGTGAGTACAATTACAAAATCATCTATCAGCACAAATATTTTCAAAACTACTACTGGATATTGGAATCGCTGAAATTAGGAGTGTCTTCCCGGTTGTACAAAATAATTACATTGACCATAATTGGCTCTTTAATTGTTCTATTTTGGCAGCAAAAAATGCGACGGAATTTTTTTATCTAACCATCTAGCAAAGAACAGATTAACAAAAAATATTGTGCATCGATTAGCGCTCAATTAAATTGAAATAAATAGATATAATTTAAAAAATATTATTAGCCATAATTAAAAATCAACCATGATATACCTCATTCATTAAACTAATGTTTATATTTTATCAGTTAAGAATTTTCATATTATTTATAATATACTATACTTAGATATAAGATGAATCAAATGTAAAATCAAAAATCTATTCATTCATTGTTTCTTTAAAATTCAAATTTTAACGTAATATTTTTTAAAACTATTACAACAGCTACAGCAATGCGTGGCCGGGTTAGCTAGTAACTATATATCTTTATATTATGATAATATAATAGATATAATAATTTCCTTTTTTTATTTTTTATTTAGGGAAGACTCTCTGAATTGCAGACACAGGTTAGGCTTCATAAACAAGAAGTTTCTCAGCAAGCTTCGGATAATTATAACATGAGCCCTGCTGTAAAAGATGAAATAAAACAGGTAATAACTGTTTACATTATATTCATTAAACAATAAGTAAAAATTAAGTGACTATTAATCATAATGACTGTATAGAAGTATGAACTATTATGTTCATAACTGCACCAGTTCAGGCAGTGATGGCTATATAAATAGCATAGGTTTGTGTGCTGCATCATAATTTTTATAAGACAAAAGTGATTAATCTGAGTGTGAAAAGATACCAATGTCTAATCCGATACCTGATGGATACTTGCTTCACCAAAAGAAGGGGTGGTGGGAAAGAGAAAGATCCTTAAACATTTAAAAATATTACTGGTAATTGGGATGAAAGTCAAGAATTTTAACTGGGAAAAGTGAGCTCAAAAAGTGGTTTAGTTGTAGTAGATATATATAATGAATACTACTTACAACAATATCAGTTGTTACTATAAATCAAATAGGGGGAGTACGTTGTATTCCCTACATCATGATCTCAGTACTGCAATAAAACGACAAATAGGATATATTGACTAAATAGTTCTGGTGATTTTGATTTACCCCAGTCAGTTGTGGGGAAAAAAACATGTAATGTGGACACCATTTATAATTGTATGTAAACCTATTAAACTAAAAAAGTTATCCTAAATCATACTAAAATTAGTGTGCTTAACATCAATTATTACTATTTACATCAATTATCATTTATAATTCACTAGCTTTAGCCCTCAGCTTCGCTTGTGTAATTTGGTCTGCTACATAAAGTTTTGTGACAGATCATTTTAAATAAATAATTTAATTTTTTTAACTACAAGTTTCTCATACATCCGAAATTTCAGATGCCTAACTTCAAAACTGATGGATTCCATAAAATCTTTTAATCCCTATTATATTAAGGGGGACATCCTTGGGGGTGGAATTGTCCAAATTCCTTTCTTAGTACTCATTTAAGCTGTACTAAGAACCTATCTGCAAATTTAAAGATGCCAAGTTCACTGGTTTCTGCTGTGCATTGACCTCTGGGTGTGTTAGTCATTCAGGTTATAGTTTTATATAACCTTCGCCTGTTTAAAAAAATTTTCACATTCGATACTTTACGACGGCAGGGACGATATGTAGATTTTGTGTGTAAGAAACACGTGAGCAAGCATACAAACATTGCCCTCCTTTTTCACCCCCTTAGGGGTAGGATTTCGGAAAATCCTTTCTTATCCGATGCCTACGTCATACAGAGAACTTTCCCCAAGTTCAGGTCTCTACGATCAGCGGTTTAGGCTGTGCGTTGATTGCTCAGTCATTCAGGACAAATCATTTTATATGTATAGATTACATAATACTACAAAGTATATTAAAATAACAGGAGCATTTTTTACTTACAGAAAAATTTGGATTAATGAGTTTTAGCACAGTTCCTATACTTTTTTATCATTAGGTAGGCAGTAAAATGCAGTTTCAAGTAAAGTTTACTTCAGGTTTATCAACTATGTCTAAAATTTAATATATTATTTCCATTGATATAAAAATATATTGTGGACTTTGTACTTTACATGGAAGTAAGGGATCACTTCCAGTGATTATGTAGTGATCAAAAAGGGGAGTTTGTGTAAAACCAGACATTTCATCAACCCTAAATAAAAAGTTTCATCTTTCTGCATCGAAGCATCGTTTGCAGTCATATGAGAGACGAACATACACTCATAAGGGCCGTCAAAGCTAGCAATAATGAATTGATGGTTTGTCCAAATCTGTTAGCCATGAAGTGTTACAATCATGATAATTCCTTGACTGTGTCTATAGAAGCAAGTCAAGGATACATGACAAACTCACTTTATTTAAGAAATGGAAAATTTGTAGGCATTGTGTAGAAATTATTTTGATTCAGAACCAAAGTGGCCTTTTTAAAAATTATTTCAACTAAGAATCTTGGTTTAAAATTGTTTGCTCAAGCTATTTTCTTAATTATATATTATCCTTAAGTGGTGGTATCGCATTTTCAGTTGAGTGTTTTGTGTAAATTAAAATGCTTGATAACAAAATTTATGAATATGTCACTTTGGATTTGTGCAAATGATATTTGATATAGAAAAATTGGTGTCTATATCTATAGATCGGGCCAGTCCATAGCTTTGCTGGCCCTTCTTAAACATTTTTACAAATTATGTTGATTTTATAATAGCTAAATTAGCAAAAACCAATTTATTTAAAAAATACACTATTTGTGCATCCATATATTCAAAAATTAAATTAATAATGAGATAAACATGATAAAATCATTTAATGATTATAATGGATGTTTTTTACCATTATTATTATTATGTTATCTATGTTTATGTGGAAGCATAATAGTAAACACAATAATGATAACTCATTATATTTTAATTTGCCGCAGAGGTTAGCTTTTCTGCATGGCTAACAGGGATTAACACTCCCCCGGCTGCCCGAGTTCAGTAGACTGCAAACAACACGACATAACAGTACTCAACATCTAACACTGACACCAAGGTTACTTACAGTACTCACCTCATGGCCACCATCCCTGAGATGACCCGTGGTCAGGGTATTACCTGGCCTCCCTTCCTCCAGAGGGGTTTAAATAATCTGGAGGCCAGTTGTCCCGAAGATACGGGGCCTCCATGGCTTGGGCTATTCATCCACCTGGAGTATCTTCGAATCAAAGAAACAAAACCAGCCTCAGATTTGGAGGGATTATGTTTTATTTTTTTTACTCTAAACCAATGTTTACAGTGGGTGTAAATTTAACAAGAGGAGTTCTGAGGCATTTCCCAAAGTGGCCCATGAGATTCCAGATTTTAAATTATTACGTCTACCCCTTCTGAAGATTTTTAATGTATATTTTTCTTTATTATGTTACGTAGTATTTATCAATGATTGATTATTGAATTACTTCATACTGATTAATTACTAATTATATTATATTTATTATTTAATTCATTACTTTTTTTTTTAGTTCTTATTAATGCAGCAAGATGCTATAAAATCTGTACTGGATATAATGCAGAATGATGAAGCTGATTTAAAAATATTAGAAAATGACTTGTCGAAGTTGAGAAGCAGTATCAGCGGAAATGTTTGACATTTTCCACATTTCCATTTCCTGGAGTTGGGCACCTCTAACTTCTGCAAGGCATCAGCCAGCTTATGATTATTTTATCTCAAAATAATTTTCAATGTTTAACTTTTTTGTACATATAAATTTTTACCTGATGTCTTATGATTTATGATCGTATTGAATTGAGATTTGTGTGTAATAGTTTTGAGCGAATTGTGAATCGGGTTCTATATTAAGTATATTTAATTATGGTTTTATATAATTTTCAGTATTGTATTGTAAAAACAAATGGTTTTAATCTAAGAGAGAATAATGTAATTTAATTTAAGTTGATCAGTCATGTATATATATATTTTAATAATACAATTTTGTAATATTGTTTTTTTCTTTATATTGAATTTATTTATTTCCCTTCTCTTCATTATATGAACCAAGTAGCATAAAAGTAACTGTTTGATTATTCACAGTCTATTCTGTTACTACTACACTCATCAAATTCTTAGTTATATATAACCTGTGTACCCTCCTTATTTTAACAAAAACTGGTACTTATTTTAAAAATCAAAATAGCTGACCAATAATTATAAAAAATTATTATTGTTTCCTCACTACTGCCTCTGTGCTTACCAGTACCATGAAGCCATCCAACCCATCCCAGAATTCTAGAAAGGATTTGAGAATCTGAATATGATGACAGATTTAAAATGCAATCTACGAGTTATCTCATAATTGGTAGTCAATGTGTTAATGTTTCACTGCAGGAATATGAGAAGTGACTTCGAAACTTATTTAAATATATATATTCATCTTAATTAAATTATTTATTGTTCTTTTGATGGTGATTAATTTTAAATTTTATTTTGAAGAGAAAAGATTTGTCCTGGCAGATTCAAACCCGGGTAATCTGCATCTCTAGTACTGCACTAGAGCACTGCGCTCTAAACCACTGACAAATCTTTTCTCTTCAAAATAAAAATATTATAATTAAATTATGATCATTCAAAACTTTAATTTTTTATGTAAGATTCTTGCAATTTTCTTTAGTTGTTTTTCGGACCAGTGTGATTAACAGCACTAGATAAAAACAATTTTTTTTCTCAGTCCTGATAAATCATTCATTTTGAAAATTAATGTTACATGTTATCGATCTTAGAGTGACATTATAGCAGTTTTGAGCATGAGTACAACTTATTTGAAAAATAAATAAATCTAGACCAATTGAGTTTTATGAAATGATTTGTTTTAACTTGTATTTAGATATTAATTTAACATAGTTAACCCTTTAGCGACAGAATACGGCCGGGTCAGAGCGGGCTGGCTGGACTGAGTGGTAGAAAAGTCAACCATGCCCGCTGAACCGATTACTTTTTGACTCTGAAATCATGTTTTTTTATTTAATTCCTTATAGTTTCCCATCATCCTTTTTGATCCAGACTTGGAATGGTGAATGGACTGGCACTGGTGAATTTAAAAGCATATTTAAAAAAAAAAATTTAATTACTGTAAATTAATTTTAATTATTTAAAAAATTATACAATTATATACTTAATTTTTTTGAAATGTCTATATACAAATTTATACATATACTTTATTTTTTTGAAATGCCTATATACACATTTATACAATTAAAAATTCTTTTGAGTGTGATAAATGCCGAAACACGACAGACACACTTTACGAAAAATAATATAGCCAAAAGTGAATTTGTAAGACATCTGTTGTCAAGAAAAATTATTTCAGCTTGTCATGCGGACACTTAGATGGCTCTAGGAACTAAACTACTATTGTAGCTCATGGTCTAGAAACGCTGGAGAAGCAAAACTATTATAATAGTCCATGGTCCGTGGAGCCCACCTGACACCGGACTATTATAATAGTCCATGGCACGGCGCGCTCGGACTATTATAGTAGTTCACGGTCGCTAAAGGGTTAAGCACTATGTATTAGTATTATTATTAAAAGGTAATATTATTACACATCAAACAAATTGTAACTGAGACAATAATAGATATTAAAGTTGTTAAGATATTGCTCATTCTATTAATACAATCTAATATTTATTATTAAAATTAGATCAGCCTCAGCTAAAATATTTCCTTATCCCAACTGTTCAAGAACATTTCCATATATTCATATTATACATAATGAAGTCTTTCTTAACTTTTCTTGTTTTTGTCAATTTTTTTTTTACTTTACTGTCATATTTTTTTGTTTCAAATCTTCTTTATTCATATTAAAAAAAAAAAAAAAATTAAACCAGGATAGGCAAAATTTAGAGCTCCCAAACCTGTCATATATTTTAAGCTGTCAGAAAAATAGCCCACACTCAATTGAATTCAACAGGAATAGATAAATAAAAAAATTAATTCCTATGAAAATTTTTATTTTTTTACAAATTGCACTTTAAACAAACTTACAAAATTCAAAATATATCTTTGGTAAAAAAAAAATAATTTACAATTAAATCAGACTTTTAAAATGAATTATTCCAAATGAATAATTCAAATTCTGTTTATTGCACATTTATTTATACAAAAATGCCCAATATTCCAGACTTGACAAAAATACTGTTATTATAATACATTTTTTTCTAATATCTAAAATAGTTTATATGTACAAAATAGTTCAACTCTTATAAACACACAAAACCTTAAGACTACTACAAAAATTTACAAAAACTGTAAGGCTATTATCACAACAAAATTTACAATATATTATGATTGTATTTTTGTTGCTGACTTAGTTAGGTCGAGAGGGACTTCTTGCAGAGGTCCACTCCAACAGTGAATGAGTCCTGTCCAGGGGAGCATTGGCAGGCTGTGAAATGGGATAGGTATGATAGGAACCATCGCAGTACCACCGAAGTAAGTATCTGCTTCAACCCTCTCCACGGGGCTCGTCTCCATTTTAAAAACTGAAATTCACAAATAACAAAAACTAATGATACAAGATGTAACAAATAACAAAAACTAATAAAACAAGATATATTAAGTATTATTTAACTATTGAAATAATTAATTCTCTATATTTAAGTACTACAAAATTCAGATAATTTGAAAAAATCCTTACCGGGAGGAGTGATAGGTGGAGTTACAATAACAGGAACACTGTTATTGGGCACAAAGTGCTTATAAGTTTTAACATGCTTCCTTAGGGAGCTTGGGTCTGTGTACCTTTTAGGACAACCTGGAATTTTACAGGCGTAAGGTTTGTCAACAGAATGCGTCCTCGTATGTTTAAACCTGTCGCTTGAGTTGGAATACTTCTTACCACAGCCAACGACTGGGCAAACATAAGGCTTTTCACCTATAAAATAAAAAAATATTAGAAACTACAAAGTTAATGGTAGAGACAAATATTGTAAACTAAACAGTTATTAGTAGAGACAAATATTATAAACTAAAAAGTTCTTTTTGAAATCATTTTCAAAACATTTGATTGCATACAATAATAAAAATTATGTTCTGATAAAATAAATGCTTAACAATCTTACCAGTATGAGAACGCGCGTGAATTTTCAAGTTCTCCGCTCTGCTAAACCTTTTACCACATTGAAAACAACTGTGTGGCTTTTCATTGGTGTGTGTTCGAACATGAACGCACATTTTGTACCTGTAGAAATTAAGTTATTATTATTAATGAATGTAGAGAACTAGACTAAATTACATAATTTGTTTTTGAATATAATAAAAAAAAAAAATTAACAAAAAATGAATTTAAATATACTGCTATGATCAAAAAGTAAGTTGAATTTGTTTATAAAATGTAAATTCTTTATTTATTCTTCCAAATCAATTTCATCCCCTTCAAAGTAATCCCCGTCCGATAATACACACTTTTTCTAGTCGTCGGAATAGTCTTTTTTCGGGTATAGCCTTTAAGACCTTCTTCGATTCGGTTTTTATCTGCTCAATTGTGTCAAAACGGCGTCCCCACATTGGCCTTTTGAGTTTGCTGAATAGCCAGAAATCGCATGGAGCCAAATCGGGCGAATACGGTGGTTGCGGAATGAAATGAATCGAGTTTTTGGCAAATAAGTCGCTAAGAACCAATGCAGTGTGAACCGGATGCATTACCGTGATGAAGGAACCAAGAGTTGTTCGCCCATAATTCCGGCCATTTCAGACGAACAGCCTCAAGCAAATGGATGCATAAGGCTCTAACCTACCTATACCCTAGGGAAAAAAATTTACCTGCCTTTCTAATGCCCGGGAGTTTTAAATGACAATTTCACCTTACTTTTTGATCACAGTAGTTTATTTATAATTAGTCTTAATACGTACTATTTGAATAATATAAATTATTTAAATTGAGAAAGCTGAAATGGAAATAAAATTGGGCCAAAACAAATCTATAATTAACCATTACAGAAGGAATAAAGAAAAAATAATATATTACCTAAACAAGAAATGACTAATTGCCTATGTATGTTTCAGAATAAATTAATGAAAGTAAACCATGAATAGCTATAATCTGGATTATTTTTGTAAATACATCTTGGACTTTAAAAAACAAAGTTAAATCAAAATAAATTCTTTACCTAGCATTGAAGCCTTTGTCACCCCTCTTGCAGGTGTCCCAACCACAATAGAACATCCCGTCCTCTCTTGCCATGGCATGAACTTTGGAAACGTGATTTCCTAAGCTTTCGACACCTCCAAACCATTCGGAACAGCCGTTCCATCTGTAATAAAAATATTTATTTATTACTATAATATTCATAAGAAGAGGATACTTATTGTGATGTAATAATACTTTTATTACATAGGATAAACTTTTTATAATAGATTTCAATGGTAATTATTAAAACTACTTATTTGTTCTTAGTGGTCCAGGAGAAACATAGAAATATAGTTTATGTGATTAATAGTTCAATAATTAGATCTGGAATATAAATTTTAAAAATATTTCTGATTAGATGTAAACAGCTGTTCAAAAGAGTATTAATGTACTTGTAAATAAATGTTTCTATATATCAAAAGATGGTGTGTTCATTTTATTATTTTTACCAAATTCAAAAAATAATAATTAGCACAGGCGGATCCAGGAGGGAGGTACATGCCCGCCAGGTGGTTTTTTGTGTACTGTGGAGAATTCATTACAGTACATACTTATAGGCAAATCATGTGATGATAGTTGTTAAAATATCTGAATAAAATAACAGAAATAAAATGAGTGAAACAATGGTTTAGATATTTTAATAAACCTTTGAAACCTTCCTATAAATACCACAAGTTTATTTTAAGTTATTGTTGATTTTTTTCCCCATTTGCCTGTTGTATCCTCCCCCAGAAAAATATCCTGAATCCATCCTTAATTAGTATTATTATTATCTAAATATTATAATTTCTTTATGTTTCATTGATAACAGAAAAATGTTAATTTAATTTATAATCCAAAAATAATAACATGACCTAAAATAAAAATAAATAATTAAAAATGTTTTAATTATTTCTAATCAAGGTTGGTGGTACAACTGTTTTGGTCTTTATAGATCTAGAAAACTGTAGAAGTTAAATCTGTCTCAAGTTTGTTTCTTTATCAAGCAAGTCTATTTATTAATTAATACTACGGAATTAATAAAGTAAGTGAACAAAATTGATAATTTTATATTTCTTAACAAGAGAAGACTAGATTTCAATGCAGTATTTTTTTTTTTTAATTTTGTCTGGTTAAATCTTAAGTTCTTTTTACAACACTAAGAATCTTAATGGCAAAGACTAATAAAACTTTATTTAAAGTAGAAATATAGTATTTTGGAAGAGTTTTATTAAACAATTATGCCCTGACAGGATTTAATTTAACTTACATCACTAATATCTATTTTTATGATTTATAACAGCTTCATAAATATTCATCTAATAAGATTTTTAAATATTTAATTATCTTATCTAAATTTAACATATTTCAGCATTAGTTCTTGAATAAAGCAAGTTAATATTTATGTTACACAAAGCATATCATTACCAAACTATAAGTTATTTATTTAAGTTGTTTTTGAACAAAATTAGTTATATATTTATGAAGATAAAAAGAAATGTTTTTTTTCAAAAACAAATCAATTTTAGTTAAACTCATAGATGAAACAAATTAAAAATTTACACAAACCCTAGTGATATGAGTACATATGTCCTTGATTAATAAAAATTACAAATTTATTTAAATCTTTTGTAAGAAAGGGAAGCATTTTTGAAAATGAGGTGTTAATAATGAAGTTATTAGTTTTATTTCTGGAAACATTGAGATTTATAAAAATTAATTTCAAATTAAAGTATTTTAAGGCTTATCATTAACTCCTCACAAAAAGCAAGGGATCTTGAAAAAACGTTACTGATATTAAAAATAAATTATAAGTAACTTTATTTATCAGAATTAATTAATTTTATTAACAAGTAATAATTCATTGAAAAACTTTTGGGTGAAGTAATAGTGTAAAAGTTTTGTAATGAATATCATGTTGGTACTCCAGAAGAAAATTTACAAAGTTTAAAGCAAAATTAGTATTAATTACTATTAATACCTAAATTAATAAGGATTGATTACTTATGCTCTGGGGTTAGTTTCTAAAGTTTCAATATCAGGGTAAGAAATAATAATGTAACGATAATTTATTAATCTACCCAATTACTGAATTATTATATATAATTAAATACTGTAATTATTTCTTTAAAAAATATTCTGAGAATGTTAGCTTGATATTTTATGAGTAGACTCCTAGCATCCCCTTTGATTATTTAATGATGAATCCTAATGCTTGAAAGAAAAAAAAATACCCCTCAATTTGAAATTATTTCTGTGAATATACTAAATGGTGGACGAGATGTCTGCTACAGAGCTATAGGAACTATGAGGTATAGGAGCTAGGAAGCTAATGGACCAGATGGTAGACCCCCCAGGACGCCCAGGGTCACAGTGGTTCCATTCAACAACACCTCACGTCGGTCTACTACCGCGTTGTCGGCTATCATAAATCCCAATCATAGCTCTGATAAGAAAACTTTGAACAGAAATAGGTTTTTTTTTATTAAAATGTATGAAAAAAATAATCCAACATTAAAATAAACCATACTTCTTAGTAAAAAAGGTTGGTTGAGTTTGCGGGTAATCTATCGTACAATTGCTCAGAAAATAACTTTTTCACCTCTGATTAAAAAAAACAAAAAAACTTTAAGTCTTTAAAGCAGAAAAAACCCATAACCAGCAACGGAAGCACTGTAAAAATGCAAAGTATATTAACTTAGTATTTGTTTGATATTTATAATTTCTTGAGTATTTATTTAACTTCACTTTATGCTAGTATGGCTAATCGGATGATGCTACAGTGGGATTCCAAAATTTTGCCTATCCAGATATAATAAAGATGTTTAACGTGTAACTGACAGCGCAAGTTCTCCATACCCCCATTTTACGTTCCTTACGAAGGAAGGCATAACTAAGGATTTTTACTCCCTTAAAAAAATTCTAAGGCAGCCTAGAAATTTTGAGTTCTAGAAAATTAAGCATTACACTGTTGAACGTGTTCGAACGAATGATCAAATTCGTTTAAATGATAAAATATTATTTATAAGATCCTTGCACCTACACTGTACATTTGTAATATTATATGTTAACACATTCCCTGATGAATATATGTAGACAGGAGGGGGTTCAAAATACCCCGGGATAACAATCATATGTACTAGGAATCTGAATATTAACGAGCAATACCCAATTTTATTTCACGGCTTAAAATCTGTTATATTTGGAAGTCCGGGGATATATTAATAAGATCTTCGAAGAAGCCTGACTTAATTTCCGTTCCTGGATAACTAAATTCTAGTACCTTTGAACTCATTATTTATAACTCTCTCTTTTCTTGGTAATATGACATGATGCAATATATTTAAACAAAATACTTTAATTTTACCATAAAGAAACATGCTAAAAGAATAAAATAAATTTTATACTAGATTTTTCTTAACAATAAGAAAACTAATTTTCAAAATATCGTTAAAAATTTCGCTATTTACAATGTCGAAATGTAATTCATTGTAACTTACTTTAGTTCAGTTTCACTGCAATTTAGTATAATAATTTGATTAACGATATAATTTAGTATGTTTTAGTTTAACTTTTTACAGACCGAGTTCATATCCAAACAAAATCTAATATTTTTAGCTTTGTAATTTTTTAAATAAACAATGTAAAAAAATTATGTTCATGGAGATTTTCGTATCTTCTTTCCTCGTGGTTTTGGCATTGTATTTTTCATATCGTAAATCTCAATGCGATGCCGCTTATCTAAATGAACTTTTAATCAGGAGAGAAAATATTTTAAAAATCATGTTTTCATCATTTCACAATTTTATAAAAATTTATTTGCTTGTGTTGATTTGTAACATTTTTTTTAAATTTCTGTATAATTTTTAAATCAAATATAAATCGCAAGTTTACTTCATATCATTGATAAACATAATTTTTAAATTATTATTTTGTAATGACATATCAACTCTTTATATATAACATTAAAAATACAACTAATAAAGGTAAGAATGAAGAAACAAAAACCAATTTGAAGTGAAGGGCAATCGTAGAAATATTATAAAAATCAATTACTTTATATAAAAAAAATAGTCAATTTACTATCAGCATTAGTAAAATTAAATGTCTTTTTATTAACATTTTGATATTTAAGAATTAATATATTTTTAGGCTTTGGAAATTCTGAACTTAGTCAATTTGAACTGTAATTGGAGAAGTTGGAATGATTAAGTTATCTGTAATAACGATAAAGAGTGATTCGGCAAAACGTAAGTAATATATTCTATAAAAATATCTGAATATATTTTATTATTCCAGGTTCTTAAAATTGAAAGTAGTTAACTTCTGTAACCCCCATTATATATATTTTTTATTATGAAAAGATTGATACACAGAGTTGAACTAAATCTAAATAATTTGCAAAATTAAGAAAAAATTGAAACTATCTATTTAATTGGTAAAAATATTCTGTATGCCATGAAACCAGTAAATATATTAATTAATTAACAATAGTTGTTGAAGACTATTTACTTCTGAAAAAAAAAACTGACCTCCAAAATAACAAAGTGGTTCAAACAATTATTAGACTCCGGAACAAGACTGGTCTTGTAGGAACGATAAGGATTTGCCTTATCAAATTGTGTACCTAAGCGTATTGAACAAACAGGTTAAGATACGCTATTAGAAAATTATTATTACATCTTTATGGCAATAGATAGATTGGTAATTATTTCGAAGGTTGTCACTTCGAGTTGAGTTAAGTTTTAACTTCTCATTTGTTAATATTTTCCAAAAATAAAAGATGTAACAGAGAATGTAATTATGAGAAAAAGGGGCTAATTCGGAAATCATTTCATCTAGAAATGAATGAAACGAATAAAAATTTATAAGAATAACGTACTTTATGAAGCTCATTATTATTAGAGATTTTTAAATAAATTATGAATTTTATTTAAAAATTGCTGTCGCGGAATATTAGTCTTAATAATATGACAGCAACTGAAACAGGACATGATGACACTTCGTCAAAATTTCGTCCCTCAACATAGTTCTTTATTAACATTATTAAATATCTTCAACTTTTTTTATAATGTAGCAGTATAACAATCAATTAGGAACGTTATTTAAATAATAATTCATAACTATCACAGTTTAAATGAAATTAGTAAACGAGAGTGAATGAGTCATGCGGGTATGGTATCATTCGCGCCGTTGTAGCAACCTGTTGAATGCCTGTTTTTTAGAAGACCTTCAGTTCCGTCTAATTACTTTAGTTTATTATTTCATTAAACTTTAATCAATTTAAAATTTTTAAATTAGACTAATAATTTTGGAAACTTCAATTCTTAAAAATATACTGTCTAAATTTGATTTTTAAACAGTAGTTAAAAAAAATTATAAAAATCTAAATATCATAGTAGGATTCACAGAAAAAATAGCAACGAAAAACTTGTTGGACATTTAGTATGGATTAATTCAAAACCAAAATTAATGCAGTTGAGATTACAAAACGCTAATGAGTTACACATAAGTCTTAGTTCAGTGAATGGAGGGAATTAAGTTGTTAAAATTATATTTTATATAACTATAAATAACTAAACGAGTGATTAAAAAAATTAG
The DNA here is from genome assembly GCA_037127475.1 of Arma custos. Classification (NCBI taxonomy): domain Eukaryota; kingdom Metazoa; phylum Arthropoda; class Insecta; order Hemiptera; family Pentatomidae; genus Arma; species Arma custos. The sequence goes on along the minus strand of CM073762.1, from coordinate 56,087,674 downwards.
AGAGGTATATCTATACAAAACTCGAAGTATCTAACACTAGTGTATAAAAGATTCAATTTAGCACGAAGGCGATTTAAATTATAAATACAAATGTTTAAATAATTTGAAAAAATTATTATGATTTATTTTGACATAAGTTTTAGCCCACACCTAATTGCAATTTATAGATTTAATTAATCTCTTATGATTAAAAAAGTACAATTTAACAGATTATTAACTTAAATATAAATTTAAGGTTACTTTCAAAACCGATGCTTATACTAACTTTAAAAAAAATAATTTAATTTTCAGAACTCATACTTTTACTTCAACTTTTTCATTTTACGAAACATAAAATCGTTTATAAATCATGACGATGAGACAACGTGTATAATTTAACAAAATATTTCAATTTTTATTTCAAAATTATCAGCTCATTCTTCAGTCTGGAACTCGTTGAAAATATTTTATATTAGTAGTAAACGCAATTTTACTTTAATGTTTAAGCAATATTCACCATATAAAAGTCCAATATAAAAAAAATGCCTATTCACCTGAAGTAAAACCAGAGATTTTATCTCTTAGAAACGCAAACTAACACAATAATAAATGAAAATCAACTAAGTTTGACAGCATCATAACAATACATCACTGAATAAATAAACACAATATTGTATAAGTCAATCTACAAAACATAATGTGCAAATGTTAACAAAAGCAAAGTGGAACAGGTTAATATGATAGATTTTGGGATATACGTTAGGTAATATATATTATAATTTAAATTTAGTACGTGCATTGTGTCAGATCTGCGGAATATTTTTCACTCGAAACACTTGCATTACTAATTGAAAAAAAATTGAATGAGCATAAACAAATTTAGAAAATCGAAAAAGACATGAACAAAATGTAAAAAAACAAATGGCTGATTTTATTTTACTTGACTTAAGATAAGGCTGAAATTAGCCAATTTTTTTCAACTTAAAAATGTCCATGCTATTTAATATTATAATCGCTGTGAGTCCCATTGGTTGTCGCTTTGAGTTGTCACAAATGTTCGATTTTTAATGTTCTCGAAAACAAAAAAAATTGTGAGATTTAGTAGGAAAAAAAAGTACGATTACGGAATAATTTCATGTAATAATTTATCAATATTAAATGATAATATTCAGAATTTCTTTGAACATATGAATTATTTAAAAAGATAAAAAGTTAATTATCTATCATTAGAGGTGCTGTTTAACCGCCAATAATTTTCAAGTTTTCGATTTTGCTTTATAGGAAAAAATAAGCCAGGTCTACATTATATCTGAATTTTAAAATGTAAATAAAAATCTGATTTGAAGCGTTGAAACGCTACGCGAATATAAAAATCAAAAATACTACTATAACTATCAACAGTAATTTTATAGTTCTGAAAACTTTGAAAATATTTTTAATTAAATATAAAACCAACTTTCTAAATATTAATATAGAACTTTGGCAATTCTTAAGTTTAAATTTAATATCAAAATACGCATAATGCTTCGGAAATATAAAAACGAATCTTTCTACTCAGAACTATCAAGGAGTTTTCATCTCATGGGAGCGCAAACTGATATAAAAAGAATTAGCATCGAACAAGTCAGCAATGGAATTATGAACGGTTAATACTTATCATAAGGTAGCAACATAAATAAAAACACTACTGTGAAATATATAATAAAAACAAACAACGGAACAATGACAGAAATGTTTATCAGTCCAACAGGTGGTCGCTTCGAGTTGTCACAAGTTTTAACTTTTCATTAGTTTCCTTTTTAATATTCTTCTCAAATAAAAATAATCGTGAGTTTTAGCATAAAAAAAAAATGCAGTTATGGGAAATATGTATATTTCGGTAATCATTTCATCGATAAATAAACATTTTAACAAACACTTCGAAATGTTAATTGAAACCTTTATTTCTTGATGAAATGATTACCGAAATATGCACATTGCCCATAACTACACTATTATTATAACACTTAAGCTCATGATTATTTTTATTTGGAAGAATATTAAAAAGGAAACGAACGAAGAGCTGAAACTCGAAGCGACAACCTGCGGAACTGAAATTTATAAAACATTTTTTCTATGTAAATTCCTTATCGATAATTCTCATAATTAAATTTGTCATTAAAACGCGCCTAATCGTAAGAATGTTTCTGACCCTTAATTATAAACGAGTTTTCATTTCATGGAAATGCGAACAGATATAAGACATTGTCAGCAAAGGAATGAACGGTTAAGACCAAACATAACGTCACAATATATTTAAAAAAAATACTATAATATAAGACAAATAGCAGGAGGACATGCAAAATGTTTACAAAATCATAAGAGCTAACTTTCTGGATGGAGTGTTATGGGTTATAGGTAATTATATAATTAATTATTATTAATTACCTGCATTGTATCGGCTGGACGGAATACTCTCCACTGGAAACGCTACCATCACTATCACTCTGTAAAAATAAAATATAGATAAACATTAGAACATATTAAAAAAAATTATGCTTGAAAATAAACTGTAGTTAAAACTCAAGTCCTACATGTTAGAAATAATACTATATTCAAAAATAAACAATAAATAAGTACGTACCCCACTAGCTCTCGTAGAGAGGTTCACAAATCCTTGGACGACAACCATACCTGACCAGTACTGAGCAACTACTGACCACTGAACCACCATGGTGGTGGGAGAGGCCTATATAGCCTCTGTTAGTGGAGGGGGGTTATCTTTATCACCATCAGTAGAGACTGATAACAGCTCTTAAATACCAGTATTCTAGCTCATATTGTTTCCGAGCTCTTCTGGAATAAGTAGCAATCAATTTGGCATTCATATCTTCATTTTTAGTATCGGTAGAAAGGTCTATATCTTATCTTGTAATATTAAATTATATCTCGTTTTCTATATCTTGTACAGATAATATAATTAATTTTAGTTTTCTTTTCTTTTTCTGTTTTATTTTAAAGGGTTAGTTTCCAGATTTTACTTTTCTATTTTATTCTTTTAATTTAAATTATTAATCGTTCTAAAAAATCATTTAATAAAAGTCGATAATATATTTTTAATTATTTAATTCATACTAAAATAATATCGTTAAATAATTCACAGTATTATTATTACAGTACTTTTTTTTTAATAATTATGAAATAACGTGTTTCTTTCTTTTATCAATGTAATAGATCATTATTATAAATAACACTTTCCTAATTTGTTCTTTAATTATTGATTCTAAGACAAACGGAAATTTAGTAATAATATTTTTCTTTGTTTCGTTCGTTTGAGTTATTACTATCCACCAACTTTCTTATTATTATGTATGTAATTTATTTAAAAAGTAGTTGCCTATTTCATTAATGAGGTAGTTATTTAATAGGATATTAAATTATTAATGTCTAAAAGATCAAATACTTTATTTGTTTATACATTCGTTATCAATTCCACAAATTGTCGCTTTGAGTTAAGTCACAAATATTAATTTTTCATTAGTTTTCTTTTCTAATATTCTTAAAAATAAAAATAATCCTGAGTTTTAGTATGAACAAAGACTGTAATTATGGGAAATGTGTGAATTTCTGTTAGCATGTCATCAAGAAACGAACGATTATATATCTGAGCTGTGTTACATATTTTTATTAATATCAAAACAAGAGTTTGTGATTTTCACTAATATAAGATGTTTGTATTCAATTAATTATCAATATAATAATATTATACAAAATAATTAATATATAATTTTCCAGAGAAATGCTTTGCTAGAATAACCGGGTTTATTGAGATTTAACAGCGTCCAAAAAAATGTGATTCTCAGAATTATTTATATCTCATTATATCTATCCAAATGTCGAAAAAAATGTTTTTTCACTTCAGAAATTTCTTAAAACCCGATATAAATCATTGACACTGGGCTAAATTATGTGACAAAAAAGCCACCATCTTGAGAAGACGAAGAAAAAAAATTAATTATGTTTGTTAGGTTGGTAAGCCCTTGTATTGTTCTGTTATCTGGTCACGTGACACCTTCCATATAATCACGTGTTCAAGAGGTTCAAGAAGTTTTGCAACAGCCTTTTTCTAGTGTGTACTTCTAAATGCCTAAAAGGTGGGGAACATATTGCTGATTAGAGATTCGTTTCTTCATGATGCCACATTCTCAATACAATCTTTATATTATTGTTTATTATTCGTTGCAAGCCGACTTAGATAACTATTCTCATTAATCTTCCTCCAGAACTCCATTTTTTCGATTCTTTCCTCTCCTTTGAACATTAGGTTCTATACCTTTGGCTGGTTTCGTCATTATGAAAACCTTTAAGTTTCTTGATTGTGACTTAGAACTGTTATTACATAATTTAATAACAAAAACTCATGTATTGTGAAAGAACCCACTTTATTTTTGACGGTGAGAATTGCTACCATTCTACGGCATGGCATGCATGTTAAAAATCTTTGTAATAAATAAAACAGAAATTATCAACAAATGGTTTTACCTTTAGGAGCACAGATCCTTATTTTGTAAATACTTTATTCATCAATTTACCTAATTTAAATAGATTATTTAACAGAATCCGTCGAGACTCTTAATAAACAATTTTAGACATTAAAATTTCCAGGACGGGGAAGGGATGGTTCAAGATTTTTAAAATTAATTGTTGATAATTTTGTATCTCAGTAATTTCAACATTACTTATTTCTAAACGATTGTGATTAATTAAAGTAATTATTAGGCCTTGGACTTTAGTTATCTAGATCCTAAAGTTATCGAACACGTTTCTCCATTTACAACTACCAATTAATTAAATACTCTTCTAAGTTTCCACGGCCACTATTTTTACAAAAGGATTCAGTGGTTTCTTCTGGTTTAGATCTTGTAGTTAAATTTTTCCCCAACGTTTCGCCTAGACATGCTGCTGGCTTCCTCTAGGCTTTGTTAGCATGCCTAGCGAAACGTGGCGAAAAATTTATCTACACGATCTAAACCAGAAGAAACCACTGAAGCCTTTCGTACCAATTAATTGTTATATGCTCATTTATATATAAACTTATTTTTACCTGTGAACATACAGTTGTTTAGGAGGAAGTGAGTGTTACTAAATATTAAGGAAAAATGAACAGTATCAAAAAAAGTTTTTTCTGAAAAATAACTCTCCCATCAAATGACAGTACACATCTGTTGGTGCCGAGGATAAATATATGTAATAATTACTTGAACAATAAAACATAATAATTTTTCTAAATTAAATAATCGGTGATATTGGCGACTATCTTGTAACCTTAATATTACACGTATAAACAGAATTAAATGTTAATGATTATCATGCTATTGTACAAGTAATAGTTAATCGAAACGAAAAAATAACATGACGTTTCATATTAGATTTCCCTGGAATTTTACCAACAAGAAGTTTACCGTATCCCTTAGAGGATTTGTGAGTTCATCTTCGACGAAGAACAAATTACTAGCATCCTTCCAATAATATTTTTTTACTTAATCGTGAACAAGTGTTTGCGACATACTGTACAATATTTGAAATGTTTGATTTATTTCTATATTCCTTGTAACTTACGCGTAGTTCGGACAGGAAGGTTTTCAGTGCCTTCATGTAGAGTATTACATTAATATTTTCATCTGAGATAAATTCATTTATATTTTTGTAATCAACAAGTTTTATTTAAATATACTAGCAATAGGAAATCGAAGGAAATTTTTTATGTAGTAGTTAGGCACTGTTGTTTTCAAGAAACGGCACTTCATTTATTGAACCCATTAGCCAGTAAATGCTTGGTGGTAAGTTGGATAAGAATTTTTTTTATTCTAAACAAGTTTAAATGAACATTGTTGACTATTTGAAAGCCAGCGATTTCTTGGAATATTTTGTCACTTTCTTCAATATGTTTATTTTACCCCGGAGGTAAAAGAACACACCATACCAACAAAATAGGTTATATTTTGTGTATATTGTCATAAATAAATACTCTGATCAATACTTCTAATTACTTAACAAGGTCAATAATAATGTTAACAATTTTCTTAAACTGTTTCTATAAATAAGTATGAAATAAAATTTAAATATTTCAGAGTTATGAAAAATTGGATCTCCTGAACAAACATAAAAATGTTGCATGGTGTCCTTTATCTTCGGTGTACATATATTAAATATATATATATATATATATATATATATATATATATATATAGAGAGAGAGAGAGAGAGAGAGAGAGAGAGAGAGAGAGAGTGTGTGTGTGTGAGTGAAGGTATTAAATTATTATAAATAATAGATTAAATAAGAAATTAAAACAGATTAATATATTAATTGTTTAAGAGAAAATATTATTCTTAACAAATATCTGCTATAAACTGCAATGTTTGTGAAATACATGACCCGCGGTTGACGGGAGAAGGTCACGTTGCATTTACGCCACGAAATCTTGAAACTTATGAATAATTATTTTTGTAGGAATGATATCATTTATACTTATTCCTATAACCCGATTTTATTGACTAAAATTAAGTTGCTTTAATTTTGGGCGAAATAAAAATTCCCCAGCTTTTCAGTTTATTAATTACTTACGCCGTTCAGGCAATACATGACCCGCGCATTACTTAAATTTGTTTGCGCTTATTGTTTTGTTTTTAAAGGCTCTCTTGAAGGAAAATGTCAAGAATCACCCACTGGTCCCATTGAAAGCAACCACCTGCTCAAGAATATAACAATATAACCAAAAATTATATTCCACCATTTCAACTTAACCCTAGACTACCACCCAGTTTTCGACCTGAAGACCCTTTTCGCCTACGGCATTCCTATGACGGAGACGTTTATGACTTCCGAAAACGTCGAAGGGAGTTCAAGATGACAAGCTATGGCAATAAATTAGATTAGAGAACAAAGCCCTATGCTACCTGTGGAGGGTAAACAGCTACACAGCAAATGTAGAAGCATGGGAACGTAAATTCTGACTTAACTATTTAATTACTTTTTCTATGTCTTATTTTTGAAATGTAAAATTATTTTCTTCCTGTGTTAACGTCTCGAGCAAAATTGTGTCGTCATCACGTTCTCAATTTTTTTCTTCATATATATAAAAGGTCAACTAATATTATTTAACAAATAATAAATAATAGCTGTCGCTACAAAGGGTTAGAACTTACTGAACAAAATTTAAACAATTTATATCTTGCTGAATAGGGAAAAACCCACCCATATAGGGAAGCAGTTTTTCTAATATTATTCAATTATAAAAAAATATATTTTTTAAATTTGATTAATTATTCTCGTACTTATTAATGATTAGAATCGTACACAGAATGATATTTCCCTGAAAGAGTAGCTCATATTCTCGAACAGGAATTGGAACATTGCTTGAAAAAAACATTATCATTATTATTAAGCCTATTGAAAATAATTTTCTACTTTTTATTATTTTTTTCGTTCTTTAAACTATTGGGTTGTCATACATGAAATGACCGTTTTTAGAACCAGGAGCAAAATAAAAATTTGAGATAAAATTTAACATATTTTGTTTAATATATCAAAGTATTTACCATCATTTTCGATACACTTCTGGCAACGACTTGCCATGTTTTTTATCCCATATTTGAAAAACGTTGAGGTACGTGATGAAAGGAATTCAGAAAATGCATTTTTAATGTCTAAATCATTGGTAAACAATTTTCCTCGCAATAAGTCCGTTGTCCAACTCCGAAAAAAGTGGTAGTCTGTAGGGGATAGATCAGGGAAATATGGGGGGTGTGTGGTAAGACTTCATAGCCCAAATCCTTTAATTTTTTCACTGTTTGTATTGAAACATGAGGTCGGGCGTTATCATGAAGGAGAACAGGTCCTTTCCTGCTTACCAGTTTCCTCTATTGCTTGATCAAATTTTGATGCAGTTGGTCAATTTCTGGACAGTATGATGTTGAATTAATTGTTTTCCTTTTGGTAGAAAATTGAAATGAATGACCCCGGTTATAGACCTCCATACGGTAACTATTAACTTTTTCGGATGGAGATTCTGTTTTAGCATGTGTCCAGGAGGCTGATCGGCATCTAACCATTGACCAGACCGGCGTCGATTGTTATACAAGATCCAGTTTTCGTCTCAAGTTATTAAGTGTCGGAGAAACGGTTCGTTTCTTTGACGAGCAAGCAATGAAAAACACTGACGTTAAGAAACTGCTGACGTTCGTTGAGCTCGTGTGGGACCCAGGAATCGAGCTTTTTTTGCCTTTCCGATCAATTTTAAATGCCAGGAAACTGTCGAACGATTTGTGCCTAGCTCTGACGCATATTCTCTGAGTATTTTATGAGGGTCTTCTTTCACAGCATTCTTAAGATCTTCGTCCTCTATTGATGTTTGAGGCCGTCCACGGGGCAAATTTTCTAATGTCGTATCTCCTGAGGAAAATTTCACCAAACGCATGATTAATATTTCTTGCTGTCTGGGCAGCGGAATGAACGAGTTTGTACTCATAAAAAAAAAAAAATCGTTCGGAAATCGCGTTTTTCCATGGTCACGGTTAAAATTATACTAAAATCTGTATGCCTAGGGAAAAAACAAACACAGTTTGCAAATAGAGGATTAACAAATGCTTATTATAGATAGTAAATATTTTGCTAGGAATCGATATTTTCCTTTAACCCTCTATAAAGATTAAGATTTAAAAAATCGGACATTTCATGTGTGACAAGCCAATACTATGTTTGTAGATAAAGAAGAATTCTTAGGGAAATCTTTATGATTTATTTTATATTAAGTGAATTTTTTTTTTCTATAACATATTAAAATGCTACTTTTATTTCTAGCAGAAAAATTATATAAAGGGTTATTCTATTTTTTAAATAGCTTTTTTATAAGAATGTGGAATTTTTTAACGAAAAGTAGAATGTATCATATATATGGTATGCTTTTGAGCACTCAATGGGATAAACAATTATGGTAATTTTTTAAAAAAAAATTAACTCATTATTTAAATAGTCAATTGTTTACTATATATATTAACGTATTGTTTGAGAAAGTAAATATATTATTTTGAATATGTACACATCACATGCCATTTTTTCATAGTTAAAGTGCCTATATAAAATCGATTGCAAATTAGTATTTTTACTTTCCGATTATGAATTCATCGATTAGTTAAATATATTTTGATATTGGCATGTCTATGCTCTTCTATTCAATTGATAAACTATTTAAATGATCAACTTTGCATTGAGTTACACACACAAACAGATCGGAAACTGTTTCTATTGGTTCAATACGTATCCGAACCTCCCACCTCCTTTCTGACGATGTTGTGACGTTAATGATATTACCATGAGTTGTTTAAAATTGGAATCGTTGAGAAATTTATTGACAGAGGTTGCATAACCGCCCGCAACCTTATCTCTAAATGTATATGAGAAACATTGGATGAACGTAGTTTATATATTTTACGAACGGTCTCTTTAATAATTATTTAATTATTAAAAATCCTCAAGATAGTATCCTCGGTCCAATCCTTTATGCAGTTTATACAGCTGACATCCCAACTCATCCTAATACTATCCTTACCACGTGTGCTGTTGATACATTTGTATTATCAGCCAACACCAATCCAGTTATTGCATCCCAAAGCCTCCAATCCCATATCACTGATCTTGAAGAATGGTGTCAAAACTGGAGAATTCTAATAAATAATCAAAAATCGCATCAAATCACTTTTATCTCACGTCGTAAACCAATGACTTCCTGCCCTTCAGTAGCCTTTAATAATATCCCACTGGTGCCTGTAGAATAGATCGGATATTTAGGGTTGCACCTCAGCAAACGATTAACCTGGAATCCTCATGCAAGATTGAAAAGACAAGAAACCGCTCGACGTTTCAGGCTACTTCAACACTTACTAGACAAACGCTCTAAGCTCCCAATTAACTGCAAAAGACTCATCTACATGACCATCATACTTACGGAGTGCAGCTTTGGGGCTCCACTAAGCCATCGAATTCCTCTCGTATCCAATCCGTACAATCCAAAATCCTTCGTAAAATCCTCAATGCTCCTTATTTTTTTAAGAATAAAGTCATCCATAGCGACCTTAATGTACCTTTTGAATCCGATATCTATCCTTTCATAACAAACTTTATTACCACTCAAACCCTCTATTTTCAAATCTAGCTTCCTCTTCCATTCCCGATAATCCTCAAATGCGTCTGAAAAGAAGATGGCCACGTGACCTTCTTAGTTGAACTTTGATTTGAGTATTATCAGTGGGTAGTTTCTCTACTTGCCATTCTCATGTTATTATGTATTACTTATCCTATTTACTTGTTGTATTATTATAATACAGTTGTAAATATCAATATATAAATTTTTAAAAAATATTTAAAAACTGTTGCATTATAATATAATATAGGTAATAATGTTATATAATAAATGTATTTTATATATATATATATATATATATATATATATATATATATATATATATATAAATATACATATATACATACACACATATATATATATATATATATATATATATACATACATACATAAACATACATTTTCAACCCAGAAAAGGGTAGCTGAGAAAATATTCCTTTAATTACTTAATGTTTATGTTCATCAATGACTTTATATGACTATTTATATTTATCCGTTTTATTTATATTAGGACTATCAACAAGAGATGTTTAATTATTTCAAATAAACTCCAGAAAGTGTGAAATGGTAGGACAGTGTACTCAACGCATTTTGCACAAAATGAGTTTGACTTATACGAATCACGAAAAATTATTTTTAACCTTAGTTAATATTTCTCTTTAATTAATGTTAATGTTTATGTTCATCAATGACTTATATTTGTATTTATCCATTATAAAAACTATCAACAAGTTGTTTTTTGTTTAATTATTTCAAATTAACTGTAGAAAAGTTTGAAATTGACGGAGGGTGCAATGAATAAATTTTGCTCAAACAATTAAAATAGGCATGAGGAAGAAGTTAAAATTTAAGACTTTGGAATAGCTGTGTTCTTTTATGAATTTCTAAATTAATTATTTAAATTCCAAATTTAAATTATTAATATTAGTCTGGTTTTCATATATATTGACACTCCGAACAACAATTATGTATTTTCAAGTAGTTTTTAATCAAAGCTTGTGATGGGCTGCTCAAGCTCATTACAAAATATGAATTATTGAAATTAAATAATAATTACATTTGATAGGAGAATGACATGGGGTCCACACGTTAAGATGATACGCCAATCACTAAATCACAAACTCAAATTAATGTACTTCCTATTCAGGAAAAACTCCAAATTAGATTTAAGACAGAAATTAAATACGTACACTTACTTACTAAAATCAGTTTGGACATATGCTTTACAAATTTACGGCATCACTAAACAGACTCACAGAACACGACTACAAACTTTTCAGTCGAAAGTACTTAGAATTATCACTAGTGCACCATGGTACGTCAATAACAAAACTCTGTATACGGACTTAAAAATACAAAAGGTTGACGAACATATCGGAACGAACTACAAACGCTCTCAAGAAAAACTATACGGACACCCAAACCCATTAACAGGATAAATGGCCACGACTCTCATGCCTGAGAACACTAGGAGGAGACTAAAAAGAACGTGGATGAGGGACCTATTACAGTAGGAAATTAAAGCAAGCCAATGGAGAGGTACCGCTGGTTACTGTTCTTCGTCATGCCTTCCACGTCATTTTGTATTATTTTTCAGTCAGCCAATCTGCTGATTGTCAATTACTTGTATTTGCCAGGTGTGGATGAAAATATAAAGAGAACAAAAAAAAAAAATTAGTATATAGCAATATTATTTATTCCTTGTAGGTATTTTTATTTACATAGATTTTTTTTTTAATTTTTAGAATTATTATCTACGTCAAGTTCAACAATACTTAGATCATTTGTAATTTCAATCATTTCATAAAACAAGGCATTTAACTATTGAAAATAAAATCTTTTAGGGGAAACGAAACTTTCAACCAGTTATTGATATTTTAGCTTATAAGTATTATTATGACTTATTATCAATATTAATTGTCTAGGGTACTGAAATTTAAAATTATATTTTTCCTTGGGTGTAAAAAAACACAAAAACCTTTAGTCCAAAATTCATTTGATTTCATCTATTCTTTATATACGTTTCGACCCAAAACTTATTAGTTACAAACTCATGCACAGGCAGCTGGGTGTCGCCAGTCCCGAGCATGTTGCTGAAGCGAACCCACAAGTTTATCCCAAACCAAAAATCGTTAAACGGGGCTAAAGAAGCTTTCACTTCAATAAGTTTAAAATATTTTTATTTGAGTCTAAGTTTCGGCCTAATTTTTATGCTATCGTCAGGGCTAAGAATAAAACAAAAATGAATAACCATATAAACATATCTACCACAGAAAATGTATCAGGTTACATCAACAGAAATAATAGAAATGACTAGAAAGGATATGAATATGATGAAGTTAATATCAATTAGGAAATAATTGATGAGAACAAACAAGAGTTAAATGAAATCTATAAGGTATTAAAACATATTAAAATTACGATATATATATATATGAGATTACAAGTAATGAATTTCCAAATAACTTTTCCCTTAAGGAAATTTTCCAAATTTGGTTGGAAGATGGAAATCCGTTGTAGATAAGTCGAATAAGTGTGGAAGAGGTTTGAACAGGTGGTTGTGGGATGACTGCGTAACCCACCTTGTTTTGTTTCTTTACTACCTGCAGTGAAATATAGACAGTCGAGTATACATAAAAGTATACATATATGATAGTATGAGTATACATAAAAGGTCTGTCTGAGTCAAGTAAGAGTAAAGGTACCTTTCGATTAAACAGTTCAGGTTGTTATTTGATCATTTTTTGTTGCATTATATCAATTTCCAGCAGTACGTTGTGGATGTGATGGTTTCGCCACTGAGTAGAATAGATAAATGGATTATTTATGTATTAATTATTTAGTTATGAACTAATCTGTTTCATCACATGATTTTTTTTTCAAACCAGAGGCGAATGGTCCGTTTGTTACAAAGCCCTTTTCCAAACGTTGTGGTAATATTTCTTGCACCTTGGGCTGCCAGATTGTCCAAGTTTAATCTTATAAAAAAAAATCGTGTTTCTGTGGTAATATTTGATTATATAATTGTAAATATCAATAAGTTTTTCATTTAGTATATACTAAATAATGTTCGTTCAATTGTAGTGATAGTAAATAATATCAAAACAAGGATTAAACACATCTCATTAGAATCTGTAAACTACAAAAGTCCTCTAATTTCAGTTTGAATATTATTAGAAATCATAAAAGTAAAAATTTCACATGAAACGACCAAAAACAAAAATCCAAATGATCGGGTTGAGATATTATATTATTGTGTACTTTGATCCCACTACCACTACTGCGCAGTAGTATTGGATTGAAGTGAGTCTTGACGAAAGATGGGGAAGCAAAGACTGGAAGGGTCGGAGCTGAAAGATTGGCTCCAATGAAGTGGTTTTTGTCGGTATTTTTTTGGCCCGGGGGAGGCGGTGGACTTTGACCTGGAGCAATAGCCCTCCCCGGGCTCCTCATTACCGCCTTCTAATTTATACATAGGGTCCTCCTCATCGCTATTAGCAACCACTAGCGGACTATCCACCGCTTAACGACCAATCACCGCCATTTCCATAAAAACAATACTTATATTTCCATTTTCTAATTTGTTCTTTTTCGATTTATATTTTTCGGCCCTTTTAATCTCTGACAGCTTTCATCTTTCACCAGTTTCGGGATTAATTACCTCAACTTAAGCTTTCGAATGGGAACGGGGTAGCTCAGGGTATCATGATGGGCCATGTGAGATTTGGATATTCTCCTGTGTCTCATTCCATAAAGTGGGTACCTTTTATCGGAGAGAAATCTGCCAGTTTGAGCGTGAACTAGGACAGATGACCTACCTGCGCAACCGTTCTCCTAGGAACTGTTAGGTCTATACCACGTGTCCTGGACCCAAGACCCTTCATGGGTTGTAGTGGTTCAGGTTAGGTTAAGGTTTGAATGTTTTTTTCCGAACGTTATCGACACAAGATGGTTTGTATTATTGTCTAAGAGAAGGAGCACTGACTTCTGCTCATAATTATTATTTGACTTATTATAATTATAATTTGGAATTCTGTGTAAAATAGAATGCTCTACTGAAAAAATTAAGGATAGAGTTCATTCCTTCATTCGTATAAAACACATTAGCAACTGTGATTACTGAGCCAGTCACTCTTATATGCAGAGGATATCGTTCTCATTTGTGACTCAAAAGAAAAACTACAGCAAGCTCTACTGGAATGGCCGGAAGAACTTCAGCGAAAAGGAATGACCATTAATACCTCTAAGAGCAAGATACTGGTCCTGTCCCGAGATGAGGAGGATACAGTGGAGGTGATTTGTAATGGTGAGGTTCTCGAAGTAGTTGTGAACTTTCTCTATTTGGGCTCCATCATGAACAGACAGGAAAAAATAGATGGGGAAATAGCAAATAGGATTACTAAAGGCAACCAGATCTATTATAACATATGCAACAGTATTGTTGGGCATCGAGATGTGGGGCTAGAAACTCCACATTTACAAATCAGTTTATGTACCTCCCTACTCTTACCTACGGGAGCGAGAACTGGATAATGCTAGACTAGCAGATAAGCCAAATAACTGGAGCTGAGATGAAATACTTACGTAGGATCGCAGGAAAAACGAGAAGGGACCATGTAAGAAATGAAAGAATTAGAGCGGAGTTAAAGATTCCTGCGCTGAAAACTATCCTAGAGAAACGACAGCTAAAATGGTTTGGCCGTGTTTGTCGCACGGGCGAGGACCGGGAACTTGGAAAGGTGATGGAAGCTCGACCCGCTGGCAAGAGGCCACGTGGAAGGCCTTAATTTATATGAAGGATATGTCCAGAGGATTGGAGGAAAAACTTTACAGGAACTGTAGGGATTATTCATGATTGTGTAATAATAACAAGAGTATATTATTAAATGTATTGAATTTAATCTATTAACTAATTATTATAAATATTATAGAATATAAACAAACATATTGTGTAAAGATATATTTATTATTTGAGATACTCAGTAATATAATAGACGGATTTTCAAAACGTAAAACAATAAGTTTTGAAGACGATTCTACGATTAGGAATTAAGTATTAATTATATGGATTCAAATATAAATATTTCACCCTATGGGGTATGAATTATAATTACTATAATTACTGCTGTTGCTTGATGTAGGCGACTTGTTTATTACTTCCTCTTACACCGTAACTAACAATAATACCGATAATAACGAGCACCACGACGGATGCGTGGGAGACCCGGGTTCGAATCCCGGCTCTGGACAAATCTTTTCTCTTCAAAATAAAAATATGTAATAATAATGATATATTCACATTAAATATTAAAATGTGAAGAAGTGCTAAGATTACGATACTAGGTTAAATAAAATAAATATTACTCAGTTATTTAGTTCTTGATTATTTATTAGTCGTGTTAATGATACAGATAATTCAATAATTACCGGAAGTAGTGGCGATTCTGGAGATGAGAGTTCCTCCGTATCGGACATGTGGCCCTGGAACAGAAAGGAAATCATGATTCCTGAAATATGAAGTGGAAATCTATCAATTCAGTGTTGCGGTTCCGTCCTCTTGTTGCTTCATCAGAGGACAGTTAAATCTGTTTCATTCGTAAAAGTCATAGCCTTAGATTTCATTATTAATGATCAGCTCTAAGGAATTTGTTCTGAAACGCATTGTTTGTGATCTTAGTACTAAGGAAAATAAAATTAATAAACTCTGAAAATAAACGCTCCAAAAGGTTTCAAAAACGAGAGTTGTTGCATCGATTCTGGAAAAACCGGACGTGGATTCGTTCATTAATACATTACTGTTAAAGTAACATTTTCCCCCAAAACAATTGGGATGCTGCCAAAGACACTCTTTAATCAAACAAGGGTTCTGAGTTGTGCATCATTTACCCGCTACATTCGAAAACAATGAATATTCCTCGGGAGCCTTTCTGGACAGAGCACATGTTTTTGACCAGATTTGGTATGATGGAGTGCTTTTGCAAATGCTAAAAATAATATTACCTGAAACCCTACTGCTCATACTTCTTCTCTATCTTTCAAATGGCTCCTTGGAGTTTGCAGTGACTCCGAAATCTCTAAATGCTATCCTGTGAAGGTAGGAGTTATACAATTAGTTATATAATTTGCACACTTGGATCTATTTGATTTATTTTTTTTGTATGTAAGCAAGAATTCTGTCGGTAAATCTTT
This sequence comes from Arma custos, assembly GCA_037127475.1. NCBI lineage: Eukaryota > Metazoa > Arthropoda > Insecta > Hemiptera > Pentatomidae > Arma > Arma custos. Next base: position 56,071,328 of record CM073762.1, on the reverse strand, counting down.
TTGGAGGAATCCCCGTGATATGTCCATAAACTTTAAATTATGTCTGCCGCCAGTTTCGAGATATTTTCTGTGATATATTTTTTTTAGATTTCTGTAGTTTATGTTTCTATAGTTATAGTGTCTATAGTTTTGAGAGATATTTGTGTTTTTCTTTATTTTGTAATTGGTATCCTCTTCTTTGGTAAATTTAGGACATAAGATATTTCTCATTATTTAGTAATGCAAACTTACTTTGCAATAGTGCCTGATCTTTGTGTTAGGAGGAAATGTTAATTCCACATGTGATTCCATATTCATGTTCTCTTCATTTTCTGTTGTTTAGTTTTCTGTCCAATTTTCTCACCTCCCGTTTGTTCTAAAATCTCACTTAAAAACCTGTACCACAACAACCCATGATAGGTCTGGGGTTCAGGTCATGGCAGAGACTACTCTTTCCTGGACAATGGTTGTCAACGCCGGCTGCAATCGTGACCTAGGCGCTCTACAGTAGAGGCACGTGAAATTGAACACTTACAGTTATACAAGGTGCTACAAACAACGGCAAATTCTCTAAGGTGGTGAATGTCCCCATGAAACTAAACAAATTTTGCTATGGGATCAACATGAAATGAAATTTTTTGAGACGCCCCGCACCTAGAGACCCGGCGTCCGTGTGCTCCGCACATAAAGTAAAGCCGGCCCTGATGGTTGTGCAGTGAGGTGATTTGTCCCACACCACGCTCAACCGCCAGATGTTTCTCCTATATTTCTAATACCCACGTTATAGAGGCTGGGGGAGCCTCAGGAAGGGCCTAGATACCATAAGATTCATCTCCGGCCGCTAACAGATTAAATAGAAGTCTACCAGTGAGCAGGATATTATACCAGGACCTTCGGCAAAGCAGCTCAGCGCTCTACCATTGAGCCACTCCGCTCCAACGAAATCTCACCTAGGTATTTAAAATGTTACGTTTGTATATGTGTAATTCTTTTTCTCTTATAATTCTTAGGCCATATAACAAATTTCATGATAAACCAGCCAATTTACCTTTCTGTTATTTACCATCCAATATCTGAATTAGACCGCCGCGTGACGGCGCTTCAGGTAAGGGTTACGCAACTTTTCACCTTCTGATAACAAACACTATCGTAAAAGTGATAAAATTTTCCATTTGATAAGAAAGGATCAGTCTTATTCCAGTATCGTCTCTGAGAGGGCATATCTATTAAGCTCTTTTCTTTCCTTCTACAATCATCAAGGGCCACTGCACCATAGGATATAATAAAATAAAAGAACATGCAGCAAGCAGAATCAAATAAAGAAATGAAATAAATAATAATAAAAAATATGATATCTCAGAAGTGATTGCCATTTTTTTCTCAATAGGATGAATGTGTGATGAAGTGTTGGTTGTGTTCTATCAGATTTAAATAAATATTATTTTACCCTTTAAAAAATTTACAATAGTTTGTGTTCTGCGAGCAACAACGAATTATTTATTTCGACATTTCCAGTCATCTCAATTTTCATCGTCTTCAATAAGTAAGTATAATTTGTCGTCATTTATGGGTTTTCTTTAATTTTTTTTTAATCTATTTTTTACAGGTTGATAATTTTAGAAATGTAATATGTTTATATATTTTAATAAAAATATGGTTACAAAAAGAAAAGAGAGAAAAAAGGAACACTATTAGAAAAGTTATTTTTTTACAATTAATATATTTTATGTACTACTTGTCGTAAAAAGTATATTAACAATTACATATCTGCGTTAATATTGTGAAGATCTAGACTGTTTAATTCTTCGAGATTCTGGTGGAGAAATAAAATCATATATGAAAGATTTAAATCTTCAGAGGAAGGAAATTATACAATTAACAGGATGAAACTTTTGGTTTATTTGTAGGTGATATTGAATCAACATTTTGATAATACTGCACTACCCCAACAACAAACATATGTATTTTGATATTCAGTATTGGAGTAATAGTTAAAACCAAATCAAAAATGTATAAAAAATTAATTTTGAATTTCTATTCTATTCTATCATTAATTATATTATGTAATTAAGTCGTTAGACGTCATAACTACGCCATACTTATTACACAGCATTGTTAAACACAATTGTTTTCACTCATTATTTATGGATGAATTTATGGATTCTATTTTATAGCATTTATAGAGTTTGTAGCATCCAAATGAAAATACATTAAAAACATGATAATTCTGATTTTTAAATACTAGTTTTTCACTTTTTAAATATATTAATTGTACCACGTTAGACATTCACGAATGACGTAACTAACATGATTTTACTATTTTGCAATTTAAAAAGCGACGATTCGGTTCAAGCCACTGGTAGGTAATTGTATTCACCTTTCTTAATTATTCTCCATTTATTTTTCTTATTTAGTTTTGAAAAAAAAAGGCACTTAATCATTAATACTGGAAACCCGAAAAAATATATAAATCTAAAAAATATACATATTCGAACAGATTCATGAGAAACTACATATTTTGTTCTTTATAAATTACAGTTTAACAACCTTTTATCAATGATGAATAAAACGAATGCTATCAATTAATAAATATGTATATGTCACTGTTATTTGTAGGTTTTTCGGATATTAAATTTGTTTTTAAAAATTTGTATGTATTGATTCCAAAACTTTATGGTCTTTCTATATCTTCATAAATAGCCTGGACATTATATCAAACCTTTAATCGGTTCAAAAGCTTTCTGAGCCTAATTCTAATAATTGTTTCAGAGCACATATGTCATCTACTAATTCACGATGACGCACAAAACGTTCTAGGTACGATTTCCACCTGGATTATCTAATAATTATTTCGTGGTGGTATCGAGGAATAAATTTCGATGTTTCTACTACACGACGATGATCTAAAGGTTGCCGTCAAGATTAGAAGAATTGCCCTTAATCTTCATAAATATCTGAGATATTGTAGGAAACAAAATGGCGGCCGGTAATGTCGAATTATGAGGAACAACCTGTGACTGATTAAAAGAAGACTTGCAAAATATCAGCTTCGTAGTTTCTCAAAGGAAACCTACGGGCCTCCCAAGAACGAATTGTATTTTTAATTAGAACATTTGTCGATTAAAAATTTTATGACCAATAAACCAAAACTGACTAGCCAATGAAATGAAAATGACAATTTTATTTTCATTCTACTCGTGTGCTACGAATATCCTTGTTCTACGTCATGAAATATGCAGACATCGTATCAATTCTTATCTGACGCCGTGTCTTCAATTGTCGAAAAACACTTGAAAGGCTGTTTCTTATCGCTTATAACTTTTCGACAATTGAAGCCGTGGAGTCAGATAAGAATTTGAAAGATGTATGCATATCTCCATGACGTGGGGCAAGAAAATATACTTATTTGATAATACCAGAAATCATCATAACAATAGTTCGATTTTTATTACAATAAATCGATACAAATAGTCGTAATGTAACATCATTAGGTCTATTGTTCCTGTTCGATTATTAATAAATCATTGTACCAAGCCGGGTATTATGTGGAAAAATATTTAAATAAAACAGATTCTTAATAATACTATATAAAAAAAAAAATATATACATCTACAAACCCCGAAGAGTCTGGGATTCAGTGCATGGGTTTGTTTCTTTGAAATTTTAATTTTGAGATTTTACAGGAAGGCGATTTGTCCTAGATCACGCTCAACCGCCAGATCCCCCCCCAATTTTGGGTAGCTACTTTATAGAGGCTGGGTGAGCCCCAGGAAGATCCTACATCACACAGTATTCATCTCCGGCCGTTAAAAGTCTGCCAGCGAGCGGGGATTGAACCCAGAGCCTTTGGCATGGCAACTCACCGCTCTATCACTGACCCACTCCGCTCCCTGATTCGGAAAAAGACAATTAAAATGTCTTTTTATGATTATAAAAATGAGAAGCATTTTTACTTGACTTCTCAATTAGACCTCGGAGCTGGGTTGCTCAGTAGTAATGAGTTGCCGCGCCGAAGGACCTGATTTTAAATCCAACTGTGACAGATAATTTATTTAATCTGTTAACAGCTCTGTTTCGAGACTCTCATAAAAATAGAACAAAATGTAGGAGCATGGCCCAGGGCTCTATCTCCTTGTACAGCCGTTGTTCAAGAAACAGTACAGTCCCTGAATTCTCTTTCTGAACTCATGGGTTGAGCTTTTAGCAATGTTTCTGTAGGTCCTCATTCTTTTTATCATTTCTGAATATACTTTATGTTATTTACAATTATAAGCTCATTAATATCGTCTGCATCTCTACTGCAGTGCTCTAACTACTGAGCTACCCCAGAGGTCGTATCCTAGGTTTGTCCCGGCCAGGACAAATCATTTCTCTTAAAAATAAAGATATTTAAAAATAATCACCATAAAAAAAACAATATATAAAAATTAATATTTTTAAATTGACTTCATAAGTTGGTTATGTAAACAATTGAAAAGTTACTGTACTCGATTTTATGTGTTATAACAAACTTTAGAAGACTCATATAAATTGTACAAAAGCTCCTGAAAAAGGTATAATGCATGAGACTCGTGGCCACACTTAATAGTAATTAAACCTTTCATTAGATGTTAGTACAAATAAACTCCTTATATTTAGGATTCCAATATAACTAAAGCACTTGAATAGCATACTGATAACACAAAATTTTCCAGAATTCACTTCCGAGGCACTAATGCGGAGTGTGTTTCGAATAAAAATATATTAAGAATTGCTTTACATACAACTAGATTGAAGATATAACGAAAATAAATGTTCTTATTGTTCACATACCTGGGCGATAACAATTTTATGGGTACGCAATTTTCACCGCTTCGGTTACAAAAATGAGCTCAGTAGTGCTTTATTGGTTCAGAGGATGAGAAGAATAAGAAAATACTGGGCACACCAAAAAAACTAAAAAGATTTACGCATGAGCTTTCACTAGATCTATGAAAGTAATTACCACATTATCTTCTCTTCTTCCCGTCATATTCACTGCTAAATATTGGAGATACAAATCGCTGGAGAGACTGTCCATGCGTCTCGTGTACCGTATATCGCTCACGACATACTGCTGGTCATATATCGCCTGTGTGAACATGGCATTATAACCAACATATTAAGTATTGAATTCTACAAGAGAAAATTCTATTTGCCTTACAACCATAGTTTCTTAAGCAATTGAAAAGTATTATTCAAGTTACAGTAGGTATAATATACCTACTATGTTGATTATATCTATTACATACATATATATATATATATATATATATATATATATATATATATACATATATATACATTTGGGAAAATGAATTTAGGCAATAATTATTAGGCAAAGATCAAAATATATTTCATCATTCGTCTCCCTGTGGAACCAATGCTAGTCGACTCTAATGTAGAATAAATAAATCATCATATTTAATAATTTTGCATTATTATGTTTTACAATTTTATTTATTCCTACATAATAATTAAATATAAATATACTAGCTTTATCTATAAAGGAAGTTGGTTTAGCATTGCGCTCAGTCTCGGGTCTGCAAGGTTCACTGGGGCACAAGGATAACAGTAGAGATTGTTAGAACTAGTTTTATTATTAACTAAACTATTCTATATTATAATAAAATTATTTATTATAATCCAAAGGCTAAAGTATTTGGCAAAAAAAAAAAAAATGACTTGCTTAATATCGAAACCAAAAATGTATGCTTCTGAGTATTTAAAGTCCTCAAAATCAGTCTTATATATTTGTTTTAAGAAATCGTTTTTCTTCTATAACCTCGAACTGTGGCAAGCTAAATGGAAATCGTTAGCCTAAATGTAAAACCTCGTAGTTCCAATTTTTTTGAGTTGTTAAATTAAAAAATTAATAATCTGAATAAATTCCTTGAATGAATTGTAGTTCGGTCGAAAGAGTAGGTATAGAGTCTATAGAGCAGTCCATTTGAAAAATTGAGTATATATATTATTTAATAAATTAGTATCCACGAAAAAAACAAAAATACTAATGAAGGTGACCTCAGAAGAACATTTGGGAGCTAGAAAACCTCGAAATGTTCAGATTTTGTTCGCCTAAAGCTCTTATAATCTTAATTTGTAATAGCATATTTCCATTACAACTTTGAGGGCACATTTCACATAGAAGAATTGGGGACATGGTGGAAATGGGTTAGACATGAAGGAGTTTGTTTTAAAAGATAAATATATTTATTACAATTTATTGATATGAAATGAAACGATACTGCTAAATTCATAGTGATGAAACCTTTATTAGAGTTAACAACATTGTTTTGAATTTATTTTGCTTCATTGAACCTTTTTTTTTTTCAATAATAAAAAGCAATATGAAAAAGAGAGGGTCTCGACATTCGGTTTTCATTGGTGCCCTTACATCCCCTGGAATCCCTGATTCAATTGCACTTATACCATACTATTATTATTTTTATTTTCATACTATTAATTATATAATATTTATGTTTATTTATATTATTTATTCTTATTTCCAAACCTGACTCAACTACCAACCTCACTTGACCGCTAGGTTACCTTACCTACCTAGCTACCTGAGCTCAGCTGGTCCATTCAAGAAGGGGTTGACAGCTCTTGTTAGGGAGCTTAGATTTCTGTCATTACCGAGAAGAACACTTAAACTTGGCTTTTCACTGTAATGAAGAAGCTTCTTAGAATTATAGAGTCTTCCAATAAATTAAGAGTAAGGATTGTTATGAAACCTTTTCGGCCTTTCATGTGCCTGTCTCATTTCTAAGCCTCTCAGGACCACACTGTGCTAGGGGAAACAGGTGCAAGAAAAGATAAGTAGGCACCTTATTGTATAGGAGGGGGGGCGTATTGCGATCTTAAAGTACTCGTTTGGAAAACTTTCAAAACCAATACTCAAGCCTCACATGATGGTTTATGTTTAAGAAGTCTAGATCAAAAATATAATTTAATAAAAAACTGAAATCTCGTATTGGGTCCCTATGGTGTATCGACTATCATCGTCAAAATTGACTAAGTAGAAGAGCCTAACTTTGCATCATCGATTTTACAATTTCTCTAGAAAAAAACCGAAACTATTCTTTTAAAAACCTTTAGTTATCACAGGTAACTTGGATTTACTGTGCTGAAGATGTCGAGTTCGTACCTTTCATTGGTAGATAAATTATAATTTATCTACCACTGATATAATAATTATTTTTAGTTCACAGATATATATGGAACCTATCCTGGGGCTTATTCAGCCTCTGTATAGCGACTACCCTTTATTTGTCTTTATCAGTTCAATCTCTAACATGTACTGAATCCACACTCTTCGTGGGTTGTTGTGAAATTTTTTCTTAATTATGTAATTCATGTTATAAATTGTGGATTCTTTAAAATTAAAAAAATAAATAATAAAATAAGGTTTACTATTACATTGGCTATTGATACATTTAGAAAAGTTTTTTGGTCCACGTGATGTAACATTTTTCTGTTCGTGATGTTCCAAAAAGGTAAACTATCTTTCTATAGTAGTTTGATTTTTTATTGAGATTATTCATGAAAAAAATAAAAAATTGATGATTGATAATGAAGTGAACCAAAAAAAAAATTAAAAGTTTTGTATTGAGGAGCGTATTCAAAGGAAAGCAAGGAGAATATTAAAAAAAAAGCAAAACATTACATTATAAATAAGGTATATCTATCTGTGTACTATTGTGAGGATAACAATAATGTAAGAATTGTAATTTATATGCAGTGAATTTTGATGATGCCATGTATAATGGTGTGGCTGATAAGATAATACTTAAGAAGATTCATGTTTTTCATATATATTTATAAAAAAAATGTATAATGTTAAATTTTATAATGTAATGTTTTGCTTTTTTTTTAATATTCTATAGATGTATTTTGCGGATTGAAATCAGCTGACTGAATGATGATTGGAAACATATATTGATAATGACCACATGGGTCGAAACGTTTACATGTAAAGAAAAAATAAATAAATGATTGCTTGGACAAAAAAGGGTTTTTGTATTTATAAAACAAAAGGAAAATATAATTCAAGTCCAGTACCTTAAACTATTAATATTAAATATACATTAATTAAATTTTAAAAACTTTTCGAATGGAGGAAATGGTCTGGATAGAGGTCAGTAAAAAAATAATTTCTTTAATAGTGAAGTTATTCCTTTGATGGTTAAAAAAAACAAAACCTTAAATTTAAAATTAATTTATCCTGGTTTTCGTTATTCTATTTAATATATTTAAAACCAAAAATGCATTTCAATATATAAAGAACATACAGATGTATTATTGGATTATTAGATACAGAGTTCTCTAGAGGAAATAATAATGTGGCAAGAGATATATTTATATATTATAAAAATTATTTATAATTCTCTATTGACTTTATTGACCACCTTTTTTTAAACTATATACCGGCATTGTTCACCGAAAAATAGATCTTCAGTTTTCTGTGTTCCGTGTACTTGGCTCATTGCAAATTTCAAAAAGCAAAAGTCCACAGAAAGTTAAGGGTTCTCATATTCTCTATCTTGTACCCCCAAGGACCGAGGACTACCTGTAGCATAATCCTGCCCTTTTAACTGTATCCTGTAGCAAAGGTCAAGGACCTAAGGCAGAGTTAGTGGCATACCTAAAACTACAAGTCTTTTACAATATTCATGATTGTTTTCGGTAATTATCACTGATAATAACGAATTTCATTTGCACATCAAAACAAACTCTAGAGATATATAAGTCGATTTGAATTAATCAGTACAGTTATGTTTAAAACAAATATGATAAACAAAGTAAATTATACTTTGAAAAATTAACAATTAATGAATCGTGGAAATAGTTAAACTTATTATCAGTACAAATAAAAAATTTATAAACTGAATGAAAAAAAAAGAAAAATGTAGTAGGAGTACGTTCTAGGGTAAATTATGCGAGGAATCTAGACCCTCATATCCCCTGTGAATGAGGGATATAAGGTTTAATAAAATTAAAACAAAAAATTATGATAGCCTATCTGAAACTGAATAAAATTTAAATTTCAACATAAAAAAATTGGGTTAAAAAATACCAGTTTCTTTTTAAGCTAAAACTAGGGTTTACTTTCCTACTGATATTCAAATCCTGCAAAGCGTGAATATTTAAAAAACATTTCTGAAACATTTTTTAAGAACCACAAAATTTCAAACAATAGATGTACAGGTTAAAAAGTAACCTATGTAATAAATAACATAAGGGCGATGAACCTATATGCTCTGGGGGTAGGGTTTGAAGTTATCTTTTCTCATAGTCCTACGACGAGAAGTGTCTATTGGTTTTTCCCCATATCTTTGCAGCTAATTAGAATACAATTGGAAAAACCACAATGCAAAGCCTTATGTTTCAAAATTCTGGAGTAAAACAAGCATTTACCAGTCTTACTGTAAGGGTTTGTCTTTGACTGGTAAGTGTTTGTTTTACTCAAGAATTTTGAAACATAAGGCTTTGTGTTGTGATTTTTCCAATTGCATTCTAATAAATGTTAGTGTTTCTTTTTGAGTTTTGGCCCTATTTTATTGATTTGCAGCTAATGTTTATAATTATAACCCTAATAAATATAAATAGCTAATAAATATAATAAATAACTCTAACTTCTACTTGATTATGCGGACCTGTTAGTTTAACACCGATTTTCCATAACTCCGTTTATAATCCGCATATTCCAAAATAATGATTAATAATAATACAAAAGTTAAAAATTGTTTTAACCTTCTGTACTTATGATACATACTGCTTGTTTCCTTTTCTTACAAATTAATATAAGTATCACACTGATCCTGTTAAAATGTTTCACATTTAATTTGGTCGTGTGCACTGCCTCTTGGAGAATTATTTAATTTCCCCTTTTAATTTTATTTTAATGTTACTTTAAAATATTTAATTAAATGATTGAAATAAAATTAATTGGTTTAAAGTTAATTACTTTAATTAATCAGTTAAATAAAACGAAATACGAGAAAATAGACCGACTAAATAGAATGAATATTGTACCTTTTTTTAAAATAATTTATTCATTGATATTTACAATTGTATTACAATAATACAACTAAATAGGATAAGTGATACATAATGACATGATAATGACAAGTAGAGAAGCTACCCACTGGTAGTACACTAATCAAAGTTCAACTAAGAAGGTCACGTGGCCATCTTCTTTTCAGACGCCTCGGAGTATTATCAGGAATTGAAGAGGTTGCTAGGTTTCAAACTAGTTGGTTTGAATGGGAATAAAGTTTTTCCAGAAAAGATTGATGTCCACAAAGCTCTACTCCGTAAGTCCAGATGGGTCTAATGATTGTCATGGAGTCTTTTTTAATTTATTGGGAGCTTAGAGCGTTTGTCTAGTAAATGCTGACGTAGCCTGCGAATGTTCCTCGTGTTCTAGTATGAGGATTCCAAGTTAAACGTTTGAATATTGTATCTTAAATGTTAATGTAATATAAACTGCCCCTAAATAAATTACTAAATTTGTTTTAGGGTTTCATATGTTCAAGATATTAAAATTGTTTAGTTAAAAGTATATTAACTGATAACTTTATATTTTATATTTGACAATTTTTATTATGTACACAATATTTTAAAAAATCTCCTATGAAGAATTTTGGGTTCTGTACATGGTAGAGTTCGTTATGGTTCTATTTTAAGACAATGGTTGTGCGGTAAAGCGATTTGTCCTAAACCTAAGCCGCAAGGTTTCCCCTAGATTAAGGGTACCCACTTAACAGAGTACAGGTGAGGTCCTGGAAAGTCTGCTGACGACCACCCTTGGATACCAGGTTAAATAATTTATCTGCCAGAGCTTTATTTGAAGCTGAGACCTTCAGCATACTCGACGCTCGACAAATTGATCTGTCCTTTTCCTCTTTTGATTTTATTTTATAGTTTATTTTTGCTAATTCACTTAGAAATTTAGGTATAGTTGATAGACCACAACTTTATCTTTAAAAACGTAATGAATATGACATAGGTTTGGTGAAGTGTAGTTTTGTCCTACCACGTGCCTTCTGCAGCAAAGGGAAAGGACCGAAGGTAACCAAAGTGAACTAAGAAAGAAGGGTTGACCAGATACTAATACTAGTTACCAACGCGAATTTACTACCTGCAAGTCTGGGAAGTCTAATCCTTCCCTTTGCAGGTATCTTCAACTGAGGGCAACAACCTAAGGTAATTAGGTCGGCCATTTTGAAAATAAATAAGGAAAAATAAACAATTAACAGTATATCGTGGATTTCATAATGCAAAGATTTAATATGGAGAAGCACGATAATTGATAATTGAAAATCTACTTCTCTATGTCCTATAACTCTGGTTTGGTTCCTCCTGTGAGCTTTTGTAGTCTATAGATATAGGGAATGAAAATTTAAAGGGTTTGAAGGAATTGATCTACTAAGGTACTATGCCTTTCATAGCTATTTACTTTGTAGCGTCTTGTCTGTTCTTGTCTTTTTAATTGTGTATATATGTTCCACGTAAGTCTTTTGTCCAAGTATAGCCCCAGATAACGCACATGATTTTTGGAAGGTACTACGTCGTTGTCAATTTTCAGTCATTTAATAGTACATTTCAAAGTTCTTGAAAATATAAACGCTAAATCAAAATTACAAAGGGGATTTAAATAATTTACTTATATGCAGTTCATACGAGCAAATGCGATACAATATTCATTAAATTCAGTTTATATTAATGTATTTAGTTTTGAAAAAAAAAAGATATATCGCTATGTAAAACACCTTTAACAGGAACAGTGCAATACTTACATTAACCTGTAAGGAAAGGAACAAAAAGTATGTTTCTTAAGTACAGAAAGTTGCAACAATTAATTTTGGATTAAGCGGATAATATCGGAGGTATGGTAAAACCGTTGTTAAATAACAGGTCCAGATAAACAAGTAGAAGTTAGGATTAATTATTATATTTATTAGCTGTTTATATTTATGTTTATTAGGGTAATTGTTATAAACATTGGCTGCAAAGATATGGGGGAAACAACAGTAGAGACTTCTCGTCGTAAGACTAAGAAAACAGATTACTTTTAACCCTATCTCCAGAATATATAAGTTATTTGTACCTTTTATATACCTTTTGTGATGTTTAGTAGCCTAAAGGTATTGAAAATTTCAAGGGTTTAAAAATCTGTACTCAGCCACAACATAGGGGTGCATGGGTTTCTTTTTTGTTTTTAAAAATATTGTATGATGTAAATAAATATTTCCTTTAACCATTGAGTAATTCTATCCATTATTCAACTAAAACTGGTGAGGAAAGTCCCACTTTCCCCCACTAGTGAGGGAAAACCACTTTCCCGAGATCGCAATTGACAATCAGCACTGTTATTTTAAATGTTGGTATTATAATATTATTCATTTTATATTCATAAAATAATTTTTGAACTATTTTATATTTAATTCAAAATAGATTTTATATATTTTGAAGCGATTTTATAGGACTGTTTATTATAACCTTAAATATATTAGAACCTTCACACATCTAAACCATCCTAGAGTTATAATTTGCATGGTTAGTAATAGTAGTTTTAACAAATCTAAAGTTTCATCTTTAATTTCTTAATTCTTAAATGGTTGCAGGAAAAATTTAATATTTAGCACGTGAGAAATAACACCCTCGTTTAATTACCACACTCGCCTTCGGCTCATGTTGCAAATTTCACTCGGGTGTAACAAAGCAGCACTTTTCTCACTAGTCAAATAAATAACAATGAATTATCAGTAAATGTACAAGAAAAAACTAAGGATATTTGAATACCTGCAAACCTTTTTTACCCTATCCCCAGAACAAAAAGTTAGTAAGTTTATAAAGTTAGTAAGGTTTCCAAAGAAATCACACTTAGAGCAGTTTTTTGAAGTATTGAAAATTTTAAGGGGTTGAACATCAGAAACCTTAATTTATCTTAAAAGTGGAAACTCCTCCCCCCGATTTTTCTTAAAATTAAAATTGTATCCAGTTTCTGATGGGCTATTATAAATTAAATGTTTAAATTTTTTAAAACCTTAGATTCTCAAAGAAAAACTGTCGAGACTTCTCACACAATTTACTCTCTATTGAACTTCTATGCTTTCATCAATTTCTTTTATTTTGATATTGATTTCTTATTTATCCTTTAATTTATTCTGGCAATGACATTACCCACTTCCAGGATCCATTAATCATTATTATGAATTTCATTCAAATTGATAAATACATTTTTTACATATCTTATGCGTCTCGGACAAGACTATATTCAGTATTATTTCGAAACCGATCTTTATAAGTCTTGAGTTGGTCTTGATATGTAAATTAAATGCATAACGATTTGGCTTATTATTATCAATGATGATTTAAAAGAATCATGGATGTTGTAGAACTTTGAACTACGTACTTTTTAGATGGATAGAAGTGCATTTTGAATAAGTCTTTGCCCTTAGCAACAAGATGCAGTTAAAAGGGCAAGATTATGCTTCAGGTACTTCTTGGGGGTACATGGTTGAGAGTGACCCTTACTGGGAATTTTCGCTTATTACATTTTGTAGTGGGCTGGACCTCACACACTTTCTCACGATACCTAATGAAGGAAAGTTCAACCATCTCTTGCCACATTACTATTTTCCATGGACAACTCTTAACCTAATAATCCGAGGCTACGTCTATAAAAATATTGTGTCCCACCGTAATCGAGCATAGCTTAAAATTAAATTCTTTAATACCGTAGCTGAAGGTATGCGTATATATCTGTCTCACATAAAGTTATATGCAACATTTTAATCATAATTTTATGTAATTATTACATGAAAAACCGAAATAAAATTGAAAAACGTGTATATGCGTCCATAGTTCCTTGTTTGGTGACTTTCAACAGAGGCAAATATGCGCTCATGGTCCTCACCCACTGCTTTAAGGATTAACAATAAATAACAGACCTACCTTTCCGTGTTGATTAGATTAAGTCAACTTGAGTTATCCGTAGGGAGCGTTGCTCATGAATGTACGTAGTGGAGCGCATTGTATCCCGCACAAGACGCCATGAGATTTCTTTATTTTCCCTTTTCTTAATATTTTTTAACTTTAACAAACCATTTCTCATGTTTTCTATCACAACACAGTATTTCCACAGAATATCTCACCATTCCCAATATTGTTGTTTTATTTACATGGCAATAAGTTACTGAGGATGACTTTTAACAATAATAAACCGGACTATATTTGCGTGTTGATTACATTGAGTAAACTACACCTATTCGCAATCGCAGATGAGAGAGAAGAGGAGGACATTGCATCAAGAGGAGGACATTGTATGACGCACAAGACGCTATGAGATTTCTTTCTCTTTACTATTTTTCATATTTTTATTACTTCAATACTCTATTTTCTATGTTCACACCACCACATTACCAGCATAGTAAGATTTATTCACAGGACCATATGGTCCTGAGGATGAGTTATATCAATAAAAAGGACTACAAAACAGAACTACATTTGAGTGAAGATTACACTAAGTCAACAAGAGCTATCCGTAAGGTACATTGCAGACGATTCTACGTAGAGGAGTGCATTGTATGACGCGCAAGACGCCATGAGAACTAGGAAAAGTAAAAATGGAGTGTTGACGGAGGTGTCCTCGAGAAGAGATGGGAGCGAAGATATCGCTTATCCGCGGCGGGGAGTATTAGCCTGGTAAATAGCTGGATAAGGAGGATCAGGACCCCAGATCCAGATATTTCCAGTTTGGTGACCCCCGGGAGGTCCCAGATAGCCCCTTATCTTCTTATCCGTCTACGTCCACGCTTGTTTGTCTTCCTTCGGCTCTCTAGCTCTGTCTCTCAGCGTGATCGCTGTAGTCAGTAGCTGTAGCTCTACAGTGTTGTACCACTATAAGCACAATACTCATTCTAAGCACCATACTTCATCTTAAAGAAGCCCAAAATAAGGAAGCCATTGACGGTCGAATATCACTTGTATATTTAGATTGATGGCAAACATCCACTTTCCGAGACGAGTGGCTGATGATCTCACTTTTTTATTCGCGTTTTTTCCCCCTCTTACTTGGGTTTATTATAATGAGATATGTAAATAAGAGGTTTCAAAGTGTTTAGATTTGATACAACTTTATGAAATACGAACGATGATGGTTTTTCGCATTACTACTTATTTATTTATACACGCTTCCTGCAAAGAGGTGGTTGGTTCTAGATCAAACTCAACCGCCAAGTGTTCCTCCCCTAATCAAGGGTAGCCTTTTTATAGAGGCTGTGGTGAGCCACAGGAGGATACCCAGATACTACAGGGTCCATCCCCTGCTGTAACAAATTTATTTCAATTAATATATAACAGAAAATAGTAAGTAAACATTATATTTTAATAATAATATTTAACTTGCAAAACTGATCGATTTGATGGTGAATGAACATATAAAGATAGCGAATGAGGAAAGAAGGCACTGTGCAAAGGTCGCACTGATAGCATTGTCGCAATAGCTCTCGGTGCAAGAAATTCTCTGTTGGAGAACCTGGGCTATCCACCATATCCCAGAATAGAATACTACGACTGAAAAGGTTTAAAAAAATCGTGTTGTGAAACGTTTCTTAATGGTATCCCACATTGTGAGAGCATCTCCGTCATCCTTTTATATAAGAATAGAATCATTTAACCAAAATCGATAAAAGCGTAGAATAATCGATCATAAACTTAACATTCAACTCTAAAACAGTTGAATAAAAATTCCACACCATACAAAAAAAATATTACTTCAGGGAATGAATACTAAGAATTTTCCGCTATTACGATCTAGCATCGACGACATTCTTTCAGATTTTCTGATTATTGATAGGACCCAGGTGACATCTACATTTTAGAAAAATGTACTGAAATTTTGTCACCATTGTTTCTTATTTCATTCTGTCTGTTCTCCAATAAATGATAATTTTATACTTACTGAAGCAATTAAACAAATACTTATTATTACTTGTTGACAACAAAATAAAATAGCGATGGACAAAATATAGGATCAAGTCATTGGTGCCTCTTGGTTTTTTTCTGCATGCTATTGCTAAAACGTATAGTATGGCATAATTAGTTATAATTATAATTGGCATAATTATAGTTATGTTATAATATATTATAGCGAGCTAAATGAGACGATTTGAGAACTCTAATTAAATCATTCGCACAAAGCCATTGTCGTTTGTCTGCAAAATTTGTCCACTTCGAGTTAATGTTATATTTTAATTTATAGTTTTCCATTTCCTTCACAATGTTAAAAGTACCGCATTGAATATGTGATGTAATTGAGATATTCTTAGGAAGACCTTTTTAGGATTATAAGACTTCAGGCCCAGTATGTTTTTACTGTATTCTAAGCATCTGAATGTTAAAGTTTGGTTCATGGTGTTGACAGAAAATTTATTGTAAAATCAGTCGTGGATCAATTAAATTGATAGAACCTCCGGTCTTACAAATCAAAACAAAACCGGTCGTTGAAATATTGGTGGCGTAGAGACAGAAGAGTGAGCCGACTAGGTGGGCCCAACCGTCAGGATTAGGGCAAGGATAATTTAGTGGCGCCACTGGTGGTCCAGGGGACCCTTTCTTGTAGCATGGTTGGTAACCTAAGAGGATCTGTAAGCACCGTGGTACCAGGGCAAGGCTTTAATAGGTAAATACCAGGTTATAGTCTAGATTAGGAATAGCAGATAGATATAAGCAAATATAAAGATCATGCAATATGGCAAAGAAATAAAAACAAAGGCTTCATTGGTCAAAAATAATTTGATAGATTAATCTACTTCAACAGAGATGGGATTTTTATGAAGTGGCAAAATAAAAATGAATTTGTTCATTAATGAATTAATTTACAAGAACATTTAAACAACAAAATAAGTAGTCAAAAATATTAATATTATCTTTTTACTTTAAAGGTAAAACATAAGCCCCCTGCCGGGATTCGAACCCGGATCTTCTGTCTCTCCAAGGCATCAAATCAAATCAAGTTTCCAACATATCGTAAAATACCTAGTAATGAAAAGAAAAAAAAAAAAAGAAAAACATATAGATGTGGTGTTTCTAGGATTACATACTTAGATTAAGAACTACTGGTTCAACAAATCTGTGCAACAATACTGATAAAATATTCAGATTTAAAAATAAAGTCTATACAAATGTAATTAAGCTTGTATGTAATTAAGTCGAGCATTATTAAAATTAATATATTACATATTATTATTAACATTTTCAGCAGTTTTTAATGCTTAATTTTAATAGAAGATAGTAATATAGTTTTTATGAGGACAATAGAATAGCAAATGTTGATAGTGCGTGGGGGGTCGGTCAGAACGGCGCCCTCCACACCCAGTCTACAGCTATCGGGATTTGCAATTCCTACGCCAGTCTTTGCTTAACTATTGTGGGAAGAGGTTTTAATAGAGATTTGTTTTTTTTTACCAATATTATAAATTAAAATATAATTAACAACTGTATTGTCACTATTAATAATTAATTAAAACAATATGTATTGAAATTTTCAAGTGTATTATAACAATAAAACAAGCAAATAAAATGAATGATATTTAACGGCATGGCAACTAGAGAAACTACCCACTGCTAGTACTCAGATAACAAATTCAACTTAAAAGGTCACAAGGCACCTTTTCAGACAGACGTCTCAGAGGATTATCAGGGATTGAAGTGGTTTGAAACTAGTGGGTTTGAGTGGGAATAATGTTTCTCATGAAAGGACTGGAATCGGGTTCGGGCCAAATGGGACATTGAGGTCATAATGAATGACTTAATTAGTAAGAGGCTTTTGAGTTTTGGATTATAAGGGTTGGATACGAGAGGAATTCGATTGCTTAGTGGAGCCCCAAAGCTACTCCGTTAGTTCAAATGTGCCTAGTAATTGTAAAAAAATTAATCTTTTGTGATTAATTAGGAGCATTGCCTTTAATAAATAGCTTCCAGGATCAGCCAGCCACTCGATCCTTGAAAAAAATCTCAACAGGCAATTTTTAAAAGGATTACTATACACCTTATACCTATAATTGGTTTTTCACTCATCAATAATAGAAATTTTGAAAAATTATATTATTTCTTTTAGCAATTAACAGCTTTATAGATTAGTGACATGTATGGATGATTTTTATCACGATTACTGTATTCATATATTTATATCCTTTGAATCCGATTTATTTTATACCTCAAATGAAATAGGTTTCCATTTATAGCCGTTAAATAATAAATTTGGGTGTGGGGTAACTCAATGGTAGAGTACTGATCGCTGCAAATCCGGTTGTGAATACAGATAATATATTTAATCTGTTAACAGGGATGAATATCAATCCCTGGGGGAACTGGAGACTATCCAGGGGCTCACCTCAATAAAGCGAGTACCCTTAGTTTGGGGAAAAATCTGGCGGTTGAGTGTGATCTAAATAAAATCATCCCTCTGTACATCTCTTGTCCTCGAAACAGTACAGTCTTTACCACGTACTGAACCCAAGACCCGTCATGGGTTGTATTGGTACAGCTTTTCAATAATAAATATTTAATTTAAATTGTTTAAACAAAAATTTGTTTGAGTTCATTTAAGCCAAATTTTAATAAGTTATCATTATTATTATACAATTATTGAATTCTTAAATTCAATAAGGTATTCCATTATATTTAAAATTTATCAATATCCGTTTGAAGCTTCAAGTACTACTTTCGAAGTATATGATGGGCTAAGTCAGGCCTTGGCTTAAAAAGGAATTGTTATTTATGTTACAAACAACTCCATTTCAAGCAAAACTACGAAAATGACACGATTCCGCACCGTCAACAATCAACTCATTCTGAACAAAATTCGGCTACTGTGTCGTGTGATAGATGCCAATGACCCATTGGGGAAAAGGCGGAAAAATGTCTACGAGTATCGTGAAGGCATGCATGATCATCACTTAACCATATTTAAATGATCCTCATACTCAGCCTTAAGATTAGATTAGTCATGATTCATAGAATTTTGATTGTTAATTTGTTAACATTTTTTATTACGATCAGATAATGCTGACTGTCTCTTTATCTGAGTAGTGAGTGACTACTCATAGTGTACAGAGTGGACTCCTCAATTAATTAAAAAATAGTTGCAGTAATTATAAAATTAATGAATTAATTGACATTGATAAGATCTAATCTGAGATATCTTATCATAATCTGCGATATGCCTTTTATGAAGGCAACAAAAAAATAATAACCAAATATAGATGGCTTAAAATAAAATATCTGATTCACCATGTATTAATAAAATTCCGATAAACTTACCAGGTATATTTGATAATTTTTTGTATTGATAAAAAAATGCAACCAAAACCACTATTATTATAAATATGGTATCTGTTCCGCAGATTGTCACTTCGAGTTGAGTTAAATTAAGTTTTAACTATACATTCATTTCCTTATTAATATTCTCCAAAAATATTAGTTATCGTGAGCATTAGTATGGAAAAGAGTATGTAAATATGGAAAATGTGTATACTTCGGTAATACTTTCATCTAGAAATGAACGTTATCAAACATACATCATCCAAACTTCGAAATGTTAGTCGATAGTATTATTTCTTGATGAAATGATTACCGTAATCTACTCATTGCCCATAATTACATTCTCCTTTCCACACGATAGCTTACCATAACTTGTATTTTTGGAAAATATTAAAAATTAAACGACCAAACATTTAAAACTTGTAACTCAACTGGAAGCTACAACCTATTGAACAGATACCAAACATATACCAAATCTTTTTGAAACAAAACTAATATAAAAGTATTTCTCCAAATAGGGTATGAAAGTTAAAAAAAAAAAATAAATAAAGTAAACCCTCTTTTTATATCAGAGAAACATGAAGGAATTTCTAGTAACTGAACTAATCAGGTCGGATTAGTACCTAGAAAGATGTGAGCAAACATTATAATATTTTTTTTATAGGTTGATGTATAAGAAAAAAACTGTATTAGTAAAAGATGTTAGAATTATTATTAAAAATTATTTTTTTGGAGATACGAATCTTTATTCAATATCTTTTTCGTGGATGTGTGTTTGCATGGAAATTGACATCGTGATATAGTCGTATTAGGCCACTTCCATTGTAACTGTCACACAGTATAGATATGCGTTTCTACAAGATTAAGGCCATGGAAACTTTCTTGTAACCAATTTTTTGACTCCGATAAATAATTTTTCCAACTTCATTATCGTGTTATTTAGGCATCAGTTCCGCAGGTTGTCGCTTCGAGTTGAGATGCAAGTTTTAACTGCTCATTCTTTTCCTGTATTGATATTCTCTAAATGTATTGATATTCTCTGGTGTATACACATACCAATATATACACAATTCCCATAATTACACTCTTTTATCCATACTAAAGCTCACAATAACTTGTATTTTTGGAAAATATTAAAAGGGAATCGAATTAAAAGTTAAAACTTGTAACTCAACTCGAAATATATATATGATCGAAATGAATATAAGACATGGTCAACAACAGAAAGCTATTACAAAAAATTAGAGAGGACACAAATACAAACGTACAGATGACACAAACGTACAGGCTAGGATTAAAGTTAAAAGCCTAATTAAAGAAGACTCGATACAAAAAGATGGTCGAAAATTGCAACAGAATGGATACCAAGAGACCACAAGAGAAGGAAAGGAAGACCATTTACAAGATGGCGAGATGAGATCGTACATAGAGTAGGAGACTGTTGCAAGGAACAGGGACATATGGACAAAGGTTATAAAGAACTTGCAATAAACAAGTGGACAAAACATTTTATTTAATTATTGGCAAACATTTTCTTACTTTAAATATACCTTACTACCTTTCTTACTATAACCTTATTTAAATATTGTATTCATTGAAGAAAAGGGAATTTTGTAATTTTTTTGTTAAACAGACTCATACCTCCCAAGGGAGAGGCTTCTTTGTTCTGTAAAGGATGCATCAATAAAAGCTGTTATTATTATATATATATATATATATATATATATATATATATATATATATATAACTTTAGCAACGCACTTATTTTGCTCTTCGACAGCAAATAATTGATATATAATTGATTGAATAAAAACAAACAAATACAATTTTGTATGTATACTATTTTGAATGTACCAAAATACTATCTTTGAAACAACAATTATCATTGCAAGCTCTTGCGTTATGATGTATTACACATTTATGGAAATATTAGAAAAATGCGAGTGTCATGTAAATTGAATTAATAATTGAGGAAATAAATTTAAAAAATGGTTCAGATCTATTTAAACGTAAATCAATTGAAAATTTCATTCAAAAATAAGAGCCAAAGTATAAGACTGTGTGGAGCGGAACTGGTTTCAGAAAATAAAATAAATTAAAAGTCCATGCCTTAGAACTTTAGTTTTTGTATCTCAGTGTGAGCGTTTAAACAAAAAAAAACTAAATGATTTTAAAGATATCTTAAATAATTACTCTTTAAGTACATTAGATTTGTTAAGCAAAGAAATCCCAATTATAAAGAAGATTGTCATATAGCTCCATAGGTTTTCATAAATAACTGGGATTAGTCTATTTTTAATAATTGTTGCAAATACTTTGTACAATGAGGAAGAGAGGGTTATTGGTCTGTAGTTTTCGATATCTTTGGGATCTTCTTTTTTATACAATAAGACTTGTATTACTTGTACTTCGCTGTTGCGGTACAAATTCTTCCTGTATCATTCTTTCAAATAAGAGCTTCAGCTTTCTTTGAACTGTCCTGTTTCTTGTTCCTCATGTTGATAGCAGTGTGTTGAAGGCTTATATCGGTGATAGATCGATTTATAAAATTTATTGATCGACAGTTGATCAGTGACAAAGTATAATAAAAGAATTACAATATTATAAGATATTTATTACGGTTACTCCTGTGAGATAGAAGATATAATTGTATATATTTGATAAGGAAAACCAGTTCCAAGATTTCTTAGCTGTTATCCAAGCAGCAAAAACAGCAAAATCGAGCCGTGTCGCAGAAAGACAAAGGGGAATAACAAATTGTAAGAGTGGCAGACAGATTGTGTAATCTGTAAGAACAAAGGTCAGGAAAACATCGCATTTATGTTAGCCATTAATCTATTCATCAAACTATTAACTATAAAAATAATAGCTAATATTCGGTAATAAAATAAAAACGTAACAAACGATCTACTTTTCCATCATGGGCATCAAAAACACTAACATCTTGTTCTCCCAGCCGTGTTACTGCAGAAAACTACTAAATCCAATGAACTTATAGATAATTTTTTATGTGTAAACATGGATGATATCCAACAAAATAAAGGATATATTAACGTGACAAACATAGGCAATAAAGGATCCAGGGAAACCAGATTGAGAACTTGAGAAATAATGAATTTTTTTTTAATTCTCCAATTTTCAGCATAACAGATTTATTCCCAGTAAATCAGAATGTTCGACTAAAGCCTTCAATTTTTACTAAAACAAAATTTCCATTTATTAAAAAAGCTTCGGTAAGCATTTGAAATAGAAAATACTAGAAGCATAACCTCATCTCTGATCTAATGATTTCAATCTCTTGGAACATATATAATTAATAAAAGACAAAAACTTGATGGTTGTTTTATTACTAATTTATTATTTATAATAAAATATTAAAAACAAACGCAGGAAGTACATAAATTTTTAAAGGCAATATGAACATGTTTTCCTCATGATTTGTTGATTACAGAAACTTACATATTGTAAACTTCTGATGTATAAAATTTGAAACAATTACTGGCAGAAAACAAAGAGACCAAAATGTGCTGCAATGAGCGATGCAACAATATGTTAATTGTTCGTTTCATTTTCTATTCCGAGTTAGCAACAAACAGTCTAATGATTGCGGTTTAGGTATTTCACTGATTTAGGATTAAATTCGAAAGGAGAAAAAAATTAAACAAAACATTAATTAAATATTAAACAAAGCCTCCGAATACCTTCAGCGAATACCCTATTTTGCCGACATCCAAGAACTATTTGTATTATAAATTGAAATAAAAAACGAATAAGTGGTATGTTTATGGAATAGAAGGGGTGTAATCCATTTGGATCTAACGAAATTCGATTCTTCTTCTTTTGTTCTTATTCTTATTTTTATTATTTATTATTTTAAATGATTTTAATGATTATAATAAATTTCAAAAAGTATAATGTTAAAAACACCTCTCTTCACTAAGTGCTAAACCTTAAAAACATTATGTTTGCCATTAGCCACATGAATTCCAAAGCAAACTTTTAGTATCTCAATACATGAAAAACTGGACTTCAAAAATAACAGCTCATATGAAATTTAGCAAATATTTCTTCAGAAAGTAAATAATTATTACCAACGAATCGCTAACAACATACGAGCGAAGTAATAAAAAAAACAATAACACAGCATTAAGGATTGAAAACCAATGTGATATGTTGTAATAGTTATAATAATAAAATTACTTTACATCCGCACTTTAGCAAAGACCTATTATTTCGATAAAATTTCGAATTGTATTGACTCCTTAAAAATGCAAATAAAATTCCGAAATATAAAAGATGTGGCTGATCCTGGTGACCCTAAAAGAGATAAGGGATCCTTCAGTCTAATATTATCCTACTAGATAACGAAGAATACGTGGGGTCCGATCATGTCCTTGACCGTCAGTTACTGATTGTCGTACCGAAATCCGAATGCGGATTTATTTTTTTAAGAAACCAGTTTAAAAACTAATTCTGTCTACTTTATAGAATAAGTGCAAGTATATGCATTATGGTCGACCAAAGGCAAACATTAAGATGGAATTGTAAGCTGATAGGCGTTCTAGATAATACAATGTTTTAGATAGAGTTCTGCAAGATCCTTCGGGAAGTAATCATGTTTTTCCCAACAGAGGGCTTGATTGTGTTTTTTCACTGCCAACTTCAGACATAAGTCGCATAATTATTTTCGTATAAGCATAAAATAAAATAGCATAGCAATTATTTTGATTATGTTTATAGGTGATAAAGTAAGCTTTGCTTGTGAAAAAGTTCGATTAATTATATGTAGTAGTTTTCTTTTGACACCCTTTCAAATATGGAAACCATGGGTCAACTGTGGTGTAGTGGACAGCATAACAACCTTCAATCCCCTAAAATGCGAGATCGCAGGCCGTTGGCCTTAAAAAAATAACATTTACATCTGCTATTTTTAAAAAGAATCCTTTGCTTTTTGTTTTTTTAGACTCCTGGACTTTTTCATTGATTATTGAAATATTGAAGAGGATGGAAATATTTATCAAAATCGTAAAGAATATCCCAACTCAGAGATGCCAAAATTAGGATATTTAAATCGGTTTTCCTTCCACTGCTTTTGTATGGATCTGAAAGTTGGAGAACCCTCGATAAACTGCAAGCAGCGGCTGAAATGAGATTCCTCCGAAGTATAGTTCGCAGGACCAGGAGGCACTTTATATGCAATGATTCGCGAGGAATTGGGAGTAAGATCAGTGCGGGACATCCTTGAAGAGCAGCAATTGAAATGGTTTGGGCATGTCTGCAGAATGAGTGATACCCGAAAGCCAGGTTGTTCTTTGAAACTAGAATGGAAGGAAAACGCCCTCGTGGTAGGCGCAGATGCATTTACTCCGACTATTGGGAGCAAGAGGACTCACCACTCCGGAGATGAGAAGAATTGCAAGGGACAGAGACCAATAGGCTCGGTGGACCGAGACGGCAACTCCACGCTTAGCGGCACACAGGAGTTAGAGGAAGAAGAAGAAGTAAAGAGCTGTATTAATATTAATAAAACCACTGGTGCATGCTGTAGATTGAATAGAGACAGAAAAATAATAATATAGGGTTGGCAATTAAGTCATTGCCGTTTTTGTCGATAGATTCACTCTACACTTTCTTTTGTTTTGTTAACGTGGCCAGAGCATCTAACCTATATTTTTTTCTTACTGTATGGACTTCTACGTTTAATTAGTAAAAAAATTTTTTTGATTAGTTCTTTAGTTTTGTTTTTATCCCAATTTAAAAATGGAAGAACAGGACGTGCATTTCCGACACATTTTATTGTATTACTTCCGAAAAGGCAAGAACGCATCGCACGCACAAAAGAAGTTATGTGCCGTATATGGAGATAAAGCCTTAAAAGAAAGGTAGTGTCGAAATTGGTTTGAAAGATTTCGTTCCGGTGATTTTTCACTGAAAAATGCACAACGATCTGGCCGCCCAGTCGAAGTGGATGAAACCCATATCAAGGCCATTATCGATTCAGATCGTCACAGCACAACACGAGACATTGCAGAGAAGCTCAATGTGTCGCATACATGCATTGAAAAAAAATTAAAAACCCTTGGTTATGTCAAGAAACTTGATTTATGGATCCCTCACCAGCCAAAGGAAATTCATTTGACGCAACGGATTAGCATCTGTGATTCGCTACTGAAACGCAATGAAAATGATCCATTTCTGAAGAACCTAGTTACTGGCGACGAAAAGTGGATAGTTTATAACAATGTTACTCGCAAGAGATCGTGGGTGAAGCAAGATCAACCAGCCCAAACAGCATCAAAAGCAGATATTCACCAAAAAAAGATTATGCTGTCAGTCTGGTGGGATCACAAAGGAATTTTGTATTTTGAACTCATGCCGCAGAACCAAACGATAAATTCAAATGTGTATGTTGAACAACTCGACAAACTGAAGGATGCAATTGAAGAAAAGCGGCCGGTATTATCAAATCGGAAGGGTGTTGTTTTCCATCATGATAACGCAAGGCCCCACACATCTTTGGTTACTCGGCAAAAATTATTGGAACTGGGTTGGGATGTTTTGTCACACCCACCATATAGCCCTGACCTTGCGCCTTCGGATTACCATTTGTTTCGTTCCATGCAAAACTCTTTAAATGGTAAAATTTTTAACAACGCGGATGATGTCAGATCACACCTAATTCAGTTTTTTAATAGCAAAGACCAAACATTTTACGAACGGGGAATTTTTACGCTGCCAGAACGATGGAAAAAGGTCATCGACAAGAACGGGCAATATCTAATTGAATAAAGTTATATTTTTAAACAAAAATTCTGAATTTGCCTTCTTATTTGAAATTGGCAATGACTTAGTTGCTAACCCTATAATTACCCTTAATGGAATAATGTAAGGTAGGAGTCATTTGTGGTTAGCATAACTACCTCTTTTGCCCAAGATCACAGTTCAGCAATAAGCTCTAAGATTTTTTACACCCTTTGATTATGCCGTCGTTAGGAAGGGACGTTAAATGCTTTGTTAAACGTTAAAGAAACTGTGCAGTCGTTACTCGTTAAAGATCCCTTTCTTGTTATATCTGGGTAGGCAAAATTTAGGTCTCCCACTGTAGCATAAAGTGACATTAAATGAATAAACGACTAACATATATGAAAAGAGAAAAAGGAAAAAACACATTTTAGACATATTTTCATATTTCAAAAATGTAAAAATACTGTTCAAGCATCTTGTTGAAGATGGACTACGTCCTGGAAGGGCTATTGAAGGTGATCAAGACAACATAATGGCATGTATTGATACAAACCTGTGATGCTAATCTAAGAACTCGAAAGATTGCTGAATGGTTCAAGGTTTTCAAATCCAACGGCTCATGATCATTTGAAACGGTTCAACCTCATTGCTCGAAATACGGGTTCCTCATGTTCTTAGTGCTGTAGTGTTGATGTCTTCATTTGCTTTTCAAGCGTCAAGAGACTAATCCATTTTTGAAGTGAACCATCTCTAGGGACGAGAAATAGATTGTCTATAACAATGTTGACTTTCTTCTTCTTCTTTTACTTCCTCTTATGCGATTAGTTTTGTTTTTGTCCCCTCAGTCCGGGCTATAGCCCAAGTTACTCGGTTTCCTCCAACCTGGAGGACCAGTGGCTAATTGCAATCATATGTACTCCCTACGCACTAACGAAAGCTCATGGCAGTTTTAGTAAAAGAAGTCTTTTTGAACAGCTTTTGATAAATGTTCAAATAAATTAACTCATCAAACTTTTAAGAATTTAAAAAATGATTATTGTAATTGATAGTTTTTTCGATTTCAGGATAAATAATTTCATTTAACGTGATGCTAAATTATTATTATTTAAAAAACATATTAAATTGTTCTCACAAGTACAACAAACTAAGTTTTCCTTAAATAAAATAGCAGCTATGATATCGCTGTTTGTAAAATAAGGAATATATATTTAATTAGAATAATATAGAAGCGAAGAATGATTATTATTTACATTTTAAGACCAAGCTTCAAAGCTAATTTTCATTTTATTTTACAATTATTATAAGAACATAACAGGGGAGCGGTCTTGTGTGTAGAGCGCTGAGTTGCACTGCTTGATGTCCCGGTCTCTAATCCGGCTGTGGCAGATAAATTATTTATTCTATTATAGCCATAATTGGACTCTAAGGGGTCTACAGACCCTTCAGGGCCTAACTCAGCCTCTTTAAATTGTGTACCCTTAAATTATAAATTATATATAACCAGATGGTACATTGGCAGTGGTACATTTTTTTATAACAACAATTCAAGTTAAGTTGTTATTATCTCATCCTCCCTAGGTGGGGTCATGATTCCCCGGAAAACGTTTTAAATAAAATAACATATAAGGAAATGTCAAAAAATAAATACACTAATTACTAATCAATAATATTCAACATCCAAAATAATTTCCTGTACTAATCATTGAGTAGTAGTTCGTCATATACGTGTATTTGATAATGACTGAGAGAAAAGAGGTAAGAAGGTTATGAATCACTTGTGATAATGACCACGAGGAAGCAAACGTGACGTCTAATGGCTGGCACAAGTACCTGATACACCCAGGTACTCCTGAAGCCCTTAGCTCAGATTTCCTCTTGTCTAATACTAATAAACCAGAAATATATTACTTTTTGAATCACTGTGTAGCAATCAATTTTACAATAATGCCTGTGTAGGAGCTAGTGTATAAGTATTTTATGGCGATTCTTTTATTACTCTTTTTACTTAGCTAGTCATTGAACCTGTCTTTTTTGTCCGTGAGGGTGTGTGAGAGAGAGAACAGTTTTGCACTTGCTATATTTAAGGAGACCTGTTCAAACATTAGGCCTACAAGATCAAAATGTATAAATCCATAACTTCAAAAATTGAATTTTCACATATTCGCTAGTTTAGTCAAGAAATTTATGAGTTGGGGCAAAGAGTCGTGTTATATCTCTTTGCCCCGTTATTTCGCATGGTTTGATCCGCTTTTGAACCTGGAGTTTCGGGAGCATGAAGCAATGCTTAACTGCATTATAAGTTAACTTCGAAATTTGGAGTTATCCACTTTTGATTCTGAATTCCTTATATGTTAATTAATTATTATATAATAAACAATCAGTGACCATTATTTCATGGTAGCAGAGGGTGGGGGCTTCAATCCGACAACATGCCTACTTACTCTTTATTGTTATTTGTTTTATTTCTAGGGGTTTGCCTCTGGCTACCAATCATTTAGGTATAACATCTATGAATGAATGTGCAATATTTTACTTGCTCTCTCTATCTGGGTTTGCTCATGAATTTCTTCCTCTAATGCTGGATTTCTGTCTTTTGATTTTTCTCTCTTGACACACCTGGACGGGTTCGAAGGCCTTAGATTACTTCAGGTGGTTTAAAAGCCTTTTCTTCCATATTTACAAATTTTGAGGGATTAGAAAAAGTACTATTTTAACTATTTTGATTTTGGTTCGATGGTCCTGCAAGGCCTCAATCAGCCAACCAATCTCTGCAATCCTGCGCTATTTTCCTCTAGTCTTGTACACCCAGCAGCTTTAAGTCCTCCTCGACATCATCCAACCATTTGATTAGAGGAGGTCCTCTGCTTCGTTTGCCTTCTGGTTTCTGGTGGCTTTCTTTATCAACGCCACCATGTCCGGTTCACCAAACAGCTCCATCAGCTCCTCATTCCTTCTTTTCCTCCATATCCCATTTTCGGCCACTTCACACCATATTCTTCATATGTTCCTTTCCAATGAGTTGACCATAAGTTCTGAGTTTTTGACTTTAACTATTACGTTATTAAATAATATTTTTCATCGAAGACATTTCTTGCAAATACCAAAAATGTGCACTTTAAGATATGAACTTCTAGAAATTTCTATAGAA
This sequence comes from Arma custos, assembly GCA_037127475.1. Lineage (NCBI taxonomy): Eukaryota > Metazoa > Arthropoda > Insecta > Hemiptera > Pentatomidae > Arma > Arma custos. Next base: position 56,042,104 of record CM073762.1, on the reverse strand, counting down.
AGCAAGAAACAAGGATACAGTTGCACCTCAAGGAGGTGTGTCTCACGATAACAATGCATGACTCCTTTATTTGAAGTGTGTAGTATCTGAGAAGCTTCATTAAAAAAAAAAAGAATGAACAAACTGTGGACTCCAATTTCATAAGAATCGGCAATTGCTGCTGAAAATACAAATTTACGTAACCGAGTCTCTTATCGCGAATTGTAATAATCTCTAAAAGCTTTGAGCAAACCAACTTGACACGATATGTTTATGAGTGTTTGTTTAATGATACTCGAGTCGAGAAACAACACGGTAAGAGGGGTAGGCCGTAGGTATATAGGCGATCCTCCGTCTGTGATATCTACTCCCATCCCGTTCCCTTCTTCCGACTCCTTTATTTATTATTTATTTTATTTATTTTTTATACTTAAACACCGTTCTTATTAATCTACTTAAGGTCATTAACGAATGTATTTCAGTCTATCCAACTCAAACAAGGAGTATTGACCAGGATTTGTTGACTCCTTAGCTGATGTCCCTGCCTCTCGTGAGACATACCCCTTATTATCAAACCTTGCTGATAAGATATTACCTCCTTTTGCTGTCTAATACTGCCAATGAGTCAGTCGGAAGGCCTTCGGTTTAGTCTTGAATATTGTAATGAACCACACCACGAACGTTGATACTATATTACGTCACTCAATAGCCCATTAAATATATACAACAATACTGCTATAATAGTATATATACTATAATAATACATAATATATATACTGACTAGCAAACCCGGCGAACTCCGTTTCGCCACCAGATGGCTTCGTTTTATGTAACATTTCGTTTGGTGATTAAAAGATGAAGATGAAAGATTAAAAAAGATTTTTTTTTTGTTTTATATTTGAAAAGGAAAAATTTTATTTCATTTCACAACAGTAATGAATTCATTTCCATTACAAAAATGAAGTGTTATTTAGTTGAACTTCTCTAAGTAAATGAAAGTGAATCCAAAGTAAATACTGAATCGAAGCGTTATACGTGTCCGCAAATTATCCGTTTCATTGAAGTGCTCTTTAGTAAACCACATTTTTTGTTTTTTGGTCTGACGTTATCACAAACAAAGTGGATGGTTTCCCAACTCGTGAACACGCAACGTATGTATTTTCACCCATGTGAAAAACAATTATTTTCTAAATTTATCCCGCAAACACTAAGCGATTGGCCTTGCGACTTGTTAATTGTCATTGCGAACGCAAGGCGAACTGGAAATTGCAATCGTTTGAAGTCAAACGGAAGACCAGTCGGAATCATTGGTATTCGAGGAATACATACATTTTCACCTGCGTACTTGCCGTTAATAATGGTTGCCTCAATCAAATTCGGCATAAGTCTTTTTACCGAAAGTCGAGTACCGTTGCAAAGTCGCGGTGGATTCAAATTACGCAATATCATAATAACTGTACCAACTTTGAGTTGCAAGTTATGTGGTGGAAATCCTGGTAACTCCAGAGAGTTCAAAAACTCCGTTGGATAATTTACTACATCATCGGGATTTGTTATGGAATCAACGGATATGTATGTCACCAAATCGCCAGCAATTTTTGATTGAATGGTGAAATTCAGTGCGTGTACATCATTATTCTTTGCGGCAAGAATTGCTCGTTGACTTAACCAAGCATAATTCTGATAATTCTCACTAATGTTTGGGAAAACATTTTCAATAAGAGCTAATTGAGAGTCTATAAATCGGCAAAAGTCGTTGGTAAGAGTAATTAATCCAGATGTCGCATCAACTGGGACTTTTCCATTTCCAACAGCTAACAATTGTTTGGAAAATTGTGCAGCACTTTGATCATTTTGAAGTTGAACTCTCATATTAGTGGTTAGCGATAATGTTTTTACGTTATTCCATAAAGGCGATGCCTTCAGGCAAGCATTCAATTCATCTGCAGGCGTTCCACGGGGAATTACTGGCAACGTCTGCCTAAAATCGCCCGCCAACAATATCATCAAGCCGCCAAAGATGTTGTTATTTCGCCGAAGATGCTTCACTGTGAAGTTAAGTGCTTCAAGTGAATTCTTATGTGCCATTGTGCACTCATCCCAAACAATGAGCTTGCATTGCATCAACAATTTTCCCATTGCACTGGATCGGGAAATATTGCATGTTGGAGTATCAATTGTGTTTAAATTGAGTGGCAACTTAAGCGCAGAATGTGCAGTACGACCGCCATCTAGAAGAGTCGCCGCAATTCCAGACGATGCTAACGCCAAAGCTATGTCACATCTTGATCGAATAGTGGCCAAAATCAATGAAATGACAAATGTTTTCCCTGTTCCTCCAGGTGCGTCCAGGAAGAATAGACCACCAGTATTATTGTCCACCGCTTGCATTAATGTTTTGTATACTTGTTTTTGCTGTTCATTCAGCAACGGCACATTATTTCGAACGAATTCCTGCAATGTATCAACATTGTATTGCAGCTCTCGATTTAATTCTTGGTTGAATGCATCGTGCATCGATCGATTTGGCGCAATCATTCCTACTTCAATCAGTAGCTTGTTTGCAATAGTCAAGCATTGATCCTCAATCAGAATCAATCCTTGACTTGTAATTGTAGATTTCATCGGTTATTTGGATGTCAGGATTATTCGTTTGAATGCGCAAGCGATGCAAGATATCTTCACATATGTCGTCTTTGTATTTGTTCCATAACTGAATTGGTTGTGAAGGAAAACATGATGATGGTGATGATAATTGCGAACAGCGTTCGTATTTGGTACGCATTTGATGAAACAACTGAATCCGCAAGTGTTAAATCCCAATGAGAATCGTTCTCCAGCAAACCCAATAGTTGACATGCTTCTCGATATGTTTGGCATTGGTGGCCATTCACAGTTTTCAAATGCGCAAATGATTTTGGTCCACGTACATTTACCAACAGCAGTCGCAAATAAAAACATTCATCATTTCTAGGATGAACAGTATACATGCGACCTAGTGCATCAGTGGAAAACACCTGTGGCCAATCTGGAACTGGGGTTCCTTGTTTGCGACGTTGGAATTTCTTTGTTGATTGATTCCAAGTGTAATACTTGGGTATTTCAACGTACATCAGCGTCGCTGCGAATGGATCTGCTTCAAACATTGCAAAGAAGCTAGTCAATGTTGTCGATGGTGGTCTCTCAGCTCGTTGTGCCGCATTAGACTCAGTGAAGTAAACTCTTTGGTCATTTTCCAAATGCACTGCTAAATCTATAACTGTGGGATATCTTTCATGAATTTGAAATGACAATAATCGCCACAGTGCTTCATTAGTACTGACGTATCTGCCCATTTGGAAGTTGCTGATTTCGTCATTCACATTTTCCGACGTAATACCAAACACAGCCATGTCGCTGCCTTTTGTGAGGTACTTGCACAAATATTTGATTGATTTGGCCGAATGACAACTCTCAACGTTTGCATGTGTTTCGAAAATTCGTGATAGCAGCGGGCAATATGGTACAATGAATTCATTTCCGATCTCAATCTCTTGATTTTGAACTTTAACTTTGATAGTTCGACCATTATCTTCTTTTGAACGCCAACGATAAACCGGATATCCATCGTTCCCTGTGACTGTTTCAGCAACTAACGGTCGCAGATATCGTTTTGTGCACTTTTCATCAGCCATGCAAGGCGATAATGGATTTAATGCACCGCACGGTCCATGCACCATCTGTGTCGTCACAATGTCGTGTAGATGGGGATCAGTGACTGGATCGGGAATTCAGCTGATATGATGTCATCCACTTCATTTGAATGTAATTTGTTCAGCAACCAAATTAGGATATGAGCATGCGGTAGTCCACGCTTCTGCCATTCCACCGAGTACATATAACAACGTGTCACCAAAAACTCGATACTTAGTAAGCACATCCATCATAACCTTGAGTTTTTGCTGAAATACTCTGGCGATTATGTCATGGCGATCTTGCGGTTTTTGGCCCGGTTCCAACTCACGTTCAATTTCCGTCCACTTCGGATTGCATGTGAACGTAATAAATAAAGCCGGAGTTCCATAATTTCGCACGTACGTCATAGCGTCTTGAGCGTATTCGTGAGATGATGGGAGAATCGTCAGACGTCCAATATTCTGAACATCACCATCTGAATGAATAGCATCACGCAAGTGTATATAGTCCTCAGATCGTAGCTTTGCCTGATTGAATCGGATGAACGCTAAACGTTCGGTCTCGACTTTAACATACATGTCGACAGCGAATTGCTGGAATAGCCGACGGCACTTCAGAATGACATTCTCCTCATGTGTACGAATCATCATACGATACGCATAGTAATTCATTGCGCTTAGATTTTTATTCGTTGATACGCCTGAAAATGCAAAATTGAATGCATTGTTAATGGAAACCAATAATAGCAATAATTAGTGTGTGAATATTGTACCTGTAATTGGATCGACCATCTTCAACGTGATGTCGTATCCGTCTTGCCCTTGCCAATAAATGATTGGATATTGTAAAGCATCGTACAAACGATGTGTCTCGTTTACACGATGCATGATATTGCTTCTTCGCTGAACGACAATGTCTCGCGATTTAGTTGGATCGCTAACAATAATTGCAGCAACATCATTAACGGTGGGTGCATTGAATCTTCGCACATGTTCACCTGTTGGGGTACAATCCGCTCTTATGACAAATTTGTGCGTATCCGATGGCATTCGTTCCAATGCTGTTTTGAACATATTAACCACAGCATTATTAGCGTGAAAAAATGCTTGCAACTGTTCAATAATTCGTCTCTTTAACTGTTGTGTTCCCTGTATATTGCACCGCACATTCAGCTGATCCACCATCGACGAAATGAAATATATTTGCAGAAATTGATGCGGTTCATCTGGTGTTGGCACCATTGAACCATGCAAATGATATATTTGTCCTTGTATCTGTAATTGCAAACAGTCATTTGTTGAAGAATACGGTGTAACTTCTGATCGGGTGATGGTGTAGTGTGTGGTGTATATATAGTTGTTATGTGTTGCAATTCATTGTGTTGGTGTGAGTGATTGGTTATGTGTGTTGTATCTTTTACCTTGCAAGTCGGCATGAAGCCGCCTTCTCGAATGATATTAGCTCCAAAGGAAGTCATGCGAAAGCAGTTATTGTATTCAAGGATGTGTTGAAGAAAATGGCTAGAAACGGGATCACTTCCATCCAACAATGGTTTCAGTGGCTGTGGTGGTGTAAGTAATGGATCCAGTTTGACTTTTCCACTTTCGCAGCACAATCCAGCCGTTTCTCTTTTGAACTTTAACGCATTGCAATATCGGCATATAGTCGTCATTGGTCCAATATCTAAATTTTCATCATCACTGTAGTTCGCAGTGGGATCATATTGGAATGCCAAGCGATTGTATGATGCCAATGATCTTCGTGTGCTGACGCGTTGTCTCAATCGGGCATTTTCTCTTATTATATTTTGTATTTCTTCGCTTAAGTTCTGTGAATACACTTGTTGCTGGCTTGCATGTCTTGTGCGGCGGCCGATGTTCGCACGTCGTCCTCTAGGCATTTTGGACTATGGACAGAGTGGTGAATTTAACCTCAAATGCCCGATCCACATAATTTACACAGTTCAACTTACCACCTTAAAGACAAATGCCTGCTGTTGAAATTGAATAAAAATTTGCACAATACACGTGATTGATTTGATGGTTTCCAATTGAAATGTTAGGAAACGAATAACTTATTTTTTTTACTTTTTTTTCACAATTTCACACTGAACACAATACCGGTTTGTCACATGAAATTAACTGAGCAGAGAACAATGAGTAGCTTTCAAACAATGTATCACGCACCGGTGCCATCTACTTAAAATATTGGTTAGTAGTACATGCTATGTATCAGAGATGGCGCTGTATGTGAAAAAAGATTTTCCCGCTTTTCTGTTGAAATTTTTCCTGAATTTGCATTTTTTTTGTTATAAACCTCACGGAGCCCGAGACCTTTCCAACGAATGCAAAACCGTGGAAATCGGTTTGTGCGTTCTGGAGTTATAGCGTCAGGAAGGAAAACCCGACTTATTTTTATATAGTAGATATGATATAGAAGTAATGAATATATGATATATTTAATGATTTTGATTATAATGATTATTTAATACTTTTAATCTTCTTCTTGACTCAGTTTTCACATAAAGAATTTTAAAAATGCTATGACTGCACCTTAAGATAACTCATTATTTTTTCCTTATTATTAATTATTTCTAGTATTGTTTGCAATTAATTAGAGGTTTTTATAACATTTATTTAGCTTATTATTAATAAAAACTTTTTTAACTTTTCATGTCACCCACTATCATGTCACGATATATCGAAGTGGTTTGTAAGTTATTAAGGTAAAATAACTACAGATGTTTATTGTTGCCCTCATAACTAGACAATACCGGTTTGTTATTTTTTATATTATAGTGTATATTTCATCATAATCATTCCTCGCTATCACAAAATGATGCAGTGTGAGGTTTATAATATCAATTTATATTATATTTTGCAATTTTTTTTATGCTTCATATTTTTATTATAGTCATTGTATTTCATTTCTTTATTGTTTAAGAGTATTTTTTTTATGTTTTATTTATTATTATTATATTTTTTTATTATATATATATATATTCTTTTTTACTTTATTTTTGTATATATTTTTTCGCTTGTATATATTTATTTATACATTTATTTCGTTTATATCATTGATTTTTTATGGAATGATGTAAGCTACATAGCACTATTACTTATTGCCCACAAGAGGCAGATTGTAATGCTTCAATAAAGTGTTTTCTTCTAAAAAAAAAAATCGTTTAAGAGAATAAATAAAAAATGATACAATATTTATATTACAGTTTCATTAGAAAACTGAATAAAAAAAGTTTAAAAAGGTTAAAATTTGAATGCGTTCAAATGAACTGAAATATCCTGATATTTCCAATTAATTTTGAGATACAATTGACATTGTTCGTTATCGCACAAAATCTTTATAATCTGTTGAGGGAAGGCCCATTTTTTTGATCTGGTTGTCGTACTGAAGACACTCCTCAAAGATATGATGAATCACTGGGTCATCTTACTGAGTTGAGCATTGAATACTGAGTTTTTTCATTAAGAGTACGTGGTTCAAACGACAAGGTCGAATTCTAAGGCGTGTAATAACCATTTCTTTTGCACTGCCTGAAGGATGGGACCAGCAACTGACAGTCAGTTTGATGATTTTACAATTTATTATTCTCTAACGAAAGACATTTTTCGTTGCCAGAAATATTTCCCGAAAGAAACACTAGCATTTCTAGTTCAATATTTAAGAGTTGTAGAAAAAGATCCCTACTTAACTAGTGTAAGTTAAGGTTATAAAACCTTAAAAGAGCTCAATACCGCGAATTTCGTTTGTTTACACAAATGTGAGGCTACGTGTACTACCCAACATAATGTAATTAGTAATTTCCGAGAATTAAATAATGACACGTCCGGTGCGGCATCAAAGTTATATACAAGAGAACTCTTGAGCTTAAGGAATTCCTAGTTCAATTTCAAAATAACTCGACACTGGACAAAGACCAATCAGCATAATTCCGAGAGTTTCAAAACTTGAGAGTAAAAAAGCTCCATCGACAGTCGACACTAACGATAGTGACCATTGATATGCACGCCCTATCGATATATCGATAGTAACTATCGACTATCGCCCAACCCTATTACAAACTCCTAAAATAAAGACAGCAATCTTGCTCCAAGCCCGTTCCACAAACAATCGACTGTATTTTGTTTGCTGCCTTTGCTTGCTGTCTCTCTTTGATAAGTCAGTTGATGTGAGATGTACTATGTTTTGCCTTCTTTTATGTGATCTTCCTTTTGCAGTATGATTCCCGATGATGCCTGATGATGCCCGAATAGGCAAACGTTGACTGGTTCGTTTTTTCCAGTATTTTAGAGACTTAAGGCTTTGTTTCTTGGGAATTTTCCTATTGCATTCGCAAATAACATTATATTATCAATTTATTACATACCTATAATGAGAATATGTAATGATTTTACCTAATGATGGTAAGTATTTAAAAATAATGAAATAAAGTTCCTAAGTTTCAATACCTCCAAATAAACTTTAAAATTTTAGAATGAAGAGTTGCTTATCGTCCTCGCCAGTACCTTGACACAGACAAGTCACGTGCCATACCATCGTTAGACAGGTGGCATTACGTAATACAATACAATTATTACCGTACAGCCGTAATAAAAATACTCTGGAGATAACATAGTTTACAATGTTTTCTGTAGTAGATAGTAGGCGGAAAAATTCGGATGGTCTTGTATGTTTACTCCATCAAATCGAGGGTATCTGGCATTCACGCACCACCAAAAAAATAAGGCCCATGGATTTTCTTGAAAACCGATTTGATCAAATGTAAACTGTTTAGCAGGTTGATTGTTTTATTCTGTAACGTCAAACATGATGGACATGGTGCCAGGGTACACCATTGACTAAACCAGTGTTGTGAGGAAGACTAAATTGCACATCTTAAAAAAAAGAAGAAAAAAATGAACAAATTATATAAAAGAGAAAGAATATCTGATGCAAGAATATATTCTTGTATGTCTAATAAACTTATAAAATAAATTAGTTTTGAAAAAAAAAATGGATAGGCAGTCATAAGGACTGTCAACACAAGTGAAAACTCAAGACCTTGGAATAATTGTTTTCTTATTTGAATTTCTAAATCAATTGTAGTCGGAAATATTTTAATTTCAAAATTGTAAATTTAAATTATTAACATTATTCTGGTTTTCACAAATACTGACACTCCGAACAATTTTTAAGTAGCTTATTTATTAATCAAAACATATTATGGCTGCAAAAGCTCAATAAAGGAATCAATAACTTAATTGTTTAATAATTTGTTTGTTCATTTAACGTCACTTTTTGCTGCTATGGCTAATCGGACGATGCTACGTACATTGGGAATAATCCAATTATCCCCAATCTCTAAATTTTGCCTATCCAGGTTTAATTAGGATACGGATTTTTAACGAATACCTGACATCGTACAGGCTCGGGTCCCCCGTTTAACGTCCCTTCTGAAGGACGGCATAGCTAAGGATTTTTTACTCCCTTAAAAAAATCCTAGGGCCACCTGCCGGGCTAAGAACCCGCGATCTTGGGCTTAGTAGTTTGTTACGCTAACCACTAGACCACAGGTCGCCCCCATTGTTTAATAGTTTATAGTTTAACTTAATAGTTATTTCCACTTTTAGAATTATTATCATCGTTAAATTTACAGTACTTAGATCATTTGTACTTTCAATAATTTCCGAAAACAAGACATTTAACTATTACAAATAAAATATTTTAGGGGAAACAAAATGTTCAACTATTGATGTTTGAAGTTATTATTAGTATCAAATGGAGTTATACACTTTAAACTAGAGTTGATTAAAATAAATTCAACTCATGCAATTCATTCATATCATGTAAAGGCCACTAGGCGTCGCCAGTCTCGAGCATGTTGCTAACGCGAAGCCACAAGTTTTTCCCCAACCAAAAGTCGGTAAACGCGGCTAAAGTAGTTTCCACCACAAAAAACTAAGTTTATATAACAAGTACAAATACTCAAAATTTACTTAACAAAACAACAAGCCGACCTCATATTTCTTATTGTCCTTAATAGTTGGTTTTGATAATTATATTGGCATTTGAGTTACATGCTACGATCAATAATTATAAATGTTTCTATAATTTATTTAAAAATTCAGTCATATGTAAACATATATGAGTAATCAAAAGCTTTCAAAATCTTGCATAAACTTAACCTATCCACAATGAAACCGTTTCCGTACAGCAGATTCACAGCTCTGCTGCTGGACTCATTTAGTGAACCTCAGGACAACAAGGAAACCCCGAAAGAAACTCAAAACGTAATTGCAACATCAAGCGAGGGACCAATGGATAAGAAAGTAAAAACTGATATCAAAAAGGTCGCAAAGCAATTAGATAACAAAATTAGGAAAAGGCGACGAAACGCAAGTAAGAGAAGGTATCAGTTATTATATTGCAGTAAATGCTGTCCCAAATTCAGGGTTACCAGCTCCTGCAAGTTAGCTAAGAAGAAATCTAGCAATACGAATCTCGATGAATTTAGGAGTCAACAATAAATGTGATTTTTGTTTATGATGTTACATTTCACTCAGCCCAGGTGTCCGTGCTCCATCTAGTAATACTTTTAAAATACAATGTTCTTCAATACATACTTCTGAAAAGAAAAAAAATGGTTCAAGACTATTGTTCTTATACTTTACCACTATTTTAAAACAAATATAAATTTAAGTATTTAGATTGATTTCCCCTTGAATGCGCATGATGCACATGTTGGTAAGGATTCTATTAATTTGTGTGTAGTTGATTATAATCAGCAGTAGGTATTTTATTAATTTAAATCAATTGAATGTGATACAGGACAAATCACCTCCCTCCACAACCGTTGATACAGTACAGTCACAACTACGTACTGAACTCAAGAACCTTCATGTGTTGTAGTGACAGAGGTTTTTTTTACTCCTCATAACAAGAGATCCCACCTCTGTTCTTGATTCCTTCTTGTAGTACATACCTTGTTTGTTTATTCATTTAACAACACTTTATGCTGCTATCACTAATTGGACGATGCTACAGTGGGAGCTCTAAATTTTATCTATCCAGATTTAATTAGGGTAGGGTCCATTAACGAGTTTTCACGATATCGTTTAAGCTTTGGAATCTCATACGTGCCTTCCGAAGTTAATTTCAAAAATCCTTGGGCCACCTGCCGAGCTACGAACTCGCGATCTTGGGCATAGCAGGTTGTTATGCTAAACACTAGATCACTAGTGACCTCTACAACTAGTGACACTCTACCACTAGTGACCTCTACCAGATATTTAGTACAAGGAATAATACTTAGGCTCAGTAGAAACTTAAGAGAAGCATCATCATTTCTCTTGTGGTCACTTTACTGGAAACATCCCAGTTCAATGTCAAAATGAAAACAATTTTTCAGTTAACATTTGATTTAATTAGAATATAATTAACAACTTAGATAACTAGGGAGCGGAGTGGCTCAGTGGTGGGTATGGCGTTGAGTTGCCATACCAAAGGTTCCCGCTCGCTGGCAGACTTTTATTTAATTCGTTAGCGGTCGGAGATGGATCCTATGAGATCTGGGACCGTCATTGGGCTCACCCGGCCTCTATAAAGTTAGTGCCCAAAATAAGGCTGAAAATATGGCGGTTTAGCGTGATATGGGACAAATCACGTACATGCCGAACCGTTGTCCGAGAAAAAGTACTGTCTCTACCATGTACTGAATCCTGAATCCCTTCACGCGTTGTAATGGTATGATACATATATAGGTTGTTAGGACAATTATTGTTCTGAGACTTCAAAATAAACGAGGAGTATGGTGAATAGTATTAGGGATCAGATGATGCCTGGATTGAGTCGTCGATAGCCCATTGAGACAGGTCTCCTCCAGCGCGGCATTGAATAGGGAAGAGCGGTGAATAGTGAGCAGGTGAATGGGATAACAAAACGACCTTTGTCCCAGTTTCCTGTTGGTACCTGTCTAGTCTACTGCGCTGTCTACCCGCTAGTGGCGCAGTCTCGGTTCTACTCCTTCCTGGTATGCTATGCACCCTTCAAGGTCTGGAGAGAACCAAAGTCTGGGTTAAGGTCCCGAGTAGATTAGCCCAAGGGTTTGTCGGCGCCCTTTGAAGAAATGGTCCATGATGGAAATTATTGGGGTAGAGTATGAAACGTTGCCAACTTGACGTTCGACGCTCCGACCTGACACAAGCCTTAAATTTTCAAAACAAAATTTACTTGTTTCAGTATTTTTAAAAATAAGTGTATACAATTTACATTACTGTCATTTGTTTCTAATATAATTTGCGTTTGACATACTAATATCTTTATGAGAAAAAAATTGTGTCAAGTGTAAATATAAACATGGAGATATTAGGTCAGTGGTAATCGAGATTCATACAAGTACATATACTACCAGGCATGCCCCAACCACTTTCCTCTCCTTTTTGTCAACTATTCACAGAGTTCTCAATTTTAGTGTTTTCAGTACAGCAACATCTGCTTGTTCGTTTATTGGTTCAACACCACTTTGTGCCGCTACGATAATACTGTGGAAGTTCTCAATGTTGCCTATCCTGGTATAATCAGGACAGGGTTCTTTAACGATTACCTCACATCGTATAGGCTCCCAGTTTTAAGTCCCTTCGGAACGGCGGCGTAACTAAGGATTTTTTACTCCCTTTAAAAAGATCCTAGTGCCCCCTACCGGGACTGCGAACGCTCGATCTTGAGCTAAGTGTATGCAGCATCTGTTTACTGTAGCTACTCTTATTTATGAAATATGATTCTCAATTTTCAAAATTTTTTCTATACCTCTCAAGGAGATATTGATAGAGAAATTAAAATGGAATTCTGAGTACTGCACGAGTTCACTTAAACAAGACAACTTCAGTTTTTAAGTAATGGAAATGTAAGATGTCAAAAGTTACATTTATACTTGCATGATGGAAATGTTTGAATATATTATTGAATATTTAAAAATTATAACAACTAACAGAAAAATAAAAGAAATAAAGTTTGAATATTATGTTCTGAAAAGGGTGGAAAGGCCAGTAGGCTTATTTACATTTCTATTGTTTGTTCATTCCCTTAACGTCACTTCGTGTTGCTATGGCTAATCGAAGGATGCTACACTAGGAGTAATAAATTTTACCTATCCAGGTGTAATTAGGATAGGGATCTCTAACGAGAACCTGACTCGAGACCTCCATGCCTACTATTGCAATGGATTAACATAAACAGTTTTTCTCAATAATAATAGTATTACTATTTTTTTCCCAATCTTTGTAATTGATATTAAAATCTTATATAAATATTTAGTAATATTATTTATAGTTTAAAATATCTGCAATCAGGCCGGAAAAAAATAGTAATAAAATGCGTAAGTAATAGTAAAAAATAGGCGCATCCTAGGATGTTGGACACGGAATTAATTTATTTAAAGTCCTGACTCAGATACATAAGGTACTTATTTGAATTGAGAGATTCAATTGGAATAAATTTTTGATACTAGGTTATAGTAAAAACAAAAGAACGAGCTGCGCTTTATATTCGAATTTTGTACTACAGATTCTAAATAGCTTGGATATTTTGCATAATAAATATAAATAATATGAGCACATACCGCATCCTTTTGAGAAATCGGTTAAAAAAAAAAAAAACACAATTGTAATCAGTCCGACCTCCTCTAGCAAGGATCCCTGGGGTTTATTATCATTCGACCGAGCAAAAAAGCTAAATTAAAACAAAAATACTTCTCAATTGTTCGTCCGATTGGCCATAGCAGCATAAAGTGACGTTAAATGAACAAACAAACAAACTTCTTAATTGTATTATGGTTTTGGCACATTTTTATTGCTGGCAATACTCCGTCAACATATAAAATAAACTTTTAAGTGTTAAAATCTGAGAAAGATTGTCAAATGCATGGCGTTTAAAAATAAAACACAAACAGAAGTGATTTAAACTTGAATAGATTTTTGCAATGACGCATTTAAATAGGAAATTATTGTTTATTGGGAAATTATCTGATTATAGATTGAAGTTGATAAGAATAGATAGTTTTGACTCCTTAACATATAAAATGAATGCCCGAAAATACCATATTTTCTCATTAATAGGCGCAGTGTTCTGGTTGAGAGGTTGAGATAGCATGAACAGGACTGGGGTGATTCCGAAAGCGACCGAAAAGACCTTAATTATTATTTTATAACTCTAAAATGCCTCTTTCTAGTGAAAACGTTAAAATTATAGGATGTAAATAAAAAAAAATAAAAAAATCTGTGTCGTATGAGCTTCTAACATAATAAATTAGATCTTGGAATTTGGAAATCAAGAGATGGAAAACTAGATCTCTGGAAAATTATTTTACAATGACATCAAAAATGAATATTTTTTAACGAATTAATTCCCCATTTTTCTCAAATTCCTCATTTCCCTGACATATTTGGTGATTTTCACAATGTGAGTTTTTAAAACCCCATACCGTCTGTTAAGCTGAATTCGCTTTTAGGTTTTGAAACTAAACATCATATCACAACTTCAATTGGATATTCGCTCGTTAAACGAAACGTAAAATATGTAGAATACAAATTAAAATTTTTCTTATAATGCAGTGGCTTTCTACTGATTGACCTTAGTTTGTTGTTTATAGGAGTATCAAGAATTAACCGATTTTAGCTCAAAGACCTTCCGTTGAATGAATCCTTTGCCAGCTTACAAACTATCTCAACTATTACTTTTTCTAACCTTTGTTATTATAAAAATATTACATTACTTCTAATCTTTGTAATGTATAATAATTCAAGATGAACCTAACCATTCAGGAACACCAGTATTTACTGAGACATGACTTTTTTGCTGAAGCTTGTCGCTGTACGAGTCCATGTCTTTCGATGACGTAAATAGATAAGGAGTAATGTATGAATCTCTAATGAATCCTTAAAATAGCGATTGAAATCGCCTCTTCTACTCCTCCGCATTTGGCAGATGTACCATTAAGGATTTAACTAATTCAATTTCAAAAATAATGTATCAGCTTTCAACTGACTAACAATATTAATAAAAATGTTAATAATGACCATGGAGTATATTACAAACTCCAAGTATTAAAAGAAAATTTTTATTAATTGACAATCTATTAAAAGGTTAATAATGTACAAATTTATGAGTTAAAATATTTAAATTAAATAAAAATAGACTTATAAGAAAAGAAAATTGAAAATCGTATTTTTAAATAAAGAAAAAAATTTTTGACTGGAAAAAGGTTTTTTACTCACTTGAATGAATGATACAAAAATATGTACTCCAGTAACATCCACAAGAGAATTAAAATGGAAATTATTATTATTATTACTGTGTAGATTAAAATGATATATTTTCATAAATTTAAAGAAAGGGGAAAAATATTCCTCTAATCCTCCAGGTGATCATTAACAATTACGTGTTAAACATAATAAGTAACAAACACGTATTAAACATTTTGTAGAAATAAATTAAAACATTGCGATATCAAAACCACGTGTAATGAAATAGGTAAAATACGTTTGACGATTCACTGATTTTGAATAAACCTTGTAATAGTTTTTTTTTCAATCTTCTGAAAAGTGGCGTTTTTGCATTAGATACTTTGCATTTGTTTTGACGTTATGAGCATCCGGTTTTTTTCTAAGTTTGAAAGCTGAAGATTCTGGTTTCGAACTCGGCTGTGACAGATAAATTCTAATGTTTAATCTGTTAATAATCATAGATAATAACTGTGGGATCTACAGACCCTCCTAGGGGTCAACCTTCCTCTATAAAGTGGGTACCCTTAATTGTGGGGAAAAAAGGGCAGCTAAGTGTGATCTCCGCCGATAACCTCCCTTCTCAACCATCATTACTGATTTTACTATACAGCATGTACATCAACTAGGGGAGGGTGAAGAAGCTAGAGGAGGTAGATAGAGAAGAGGTCGCACCTCAGGGGGTGGTCTAATTCTGCAGGACTCCCGCTCGGCGTTGTGGGGGTCCGCCCACTATTTATACCATCTCTCCTCTCGGTCCAGGAGATGGCCTACCATAAACTGTCCTTCGCCAACGTTCCCTGCGGGTCGCCATTCCTTAGGAGTAATGCCGTTAACATATGCTGGAATTGGTCAAGACAACATTATGCATAGAATCCAAATAATGAATACTTAACAGCTAATTTTATATTGTCTAATTTGAATATCTTATTGGTTTTTCTTTTTAATGAAATTATTATATAAAAAAAGACCATAACATTAAACTGAAAATAGCTCGCCGTTTCAGGCTACTTGAACATTTACTAGGCAATCACTCTAGCCTCCCAATTAATTACAAAAGGCTCATATACATGACAATCATTAGACCCATCTGGACTAACGAAGTAGAGCTTTAAGGCTTCACTGAGCCATCAAATTCCTCTCTATTCCAGTCTTTGCAATCCAAAATCCTTAATGCTACTTATTATTTTACCAATAAAGTCGTCCCTAATGACCTTTGTTTTATTATTATGGTCAAAGTGAGTTTTAATAACTTTTTTAAATAGAGCTTCGGACTATGGGGAGTTTTCGTGCATTGCCTATATTGTTAATCCGGAAGTGGGTAGTTAAGAGGAAATTTTATGAGAACTTTTAATTGTTGAACAAAATTATGTTACATGTGTGCACATGAAAAAAACATTCTATCTCCAATTCGATTGTGCAAAAGTAGATATGCAGATATTGATGAAAAGTGTAACACAATCAAATTTCTGCGTTTTGAAAGTCTGTATTTTGCATTATTGTTTATTCATTTATAATCTAATGATATCAGGGTAATCAGACAGTGGGAATCCTAATTTTTTCTAATCTGGATATAATTATGACAGGGATCTGTAAAGAGTACCTGAGGCCGCACAGGCTTGGGACTCCCCATTTTATGTCCTTTTGAAGGACGGTATAACCAAATATTTTATTTTTATGCTTTTATAGCCTTAGGGTCAACTTCCGAAATGCGATCTTGGGCATAGCAGATTGCTGTGCTAACCACTACGCCACAGGTGACCCCTATTTTTT
Source organism: Arma custos (assembly GCA_037127475.1). Taxonomy (NCBI): domain Eukaryota; kingdom Metazoa; phylum Arthropoda; class Insecta; order Hemiptera; family Pentatomidae; genus Arma; species Arma custos. The sequence goes on along the minus strand of CM073762.1, from coordinate 56,025,404 downwards.
CCAATAAGGGTAGTCATTTCTCTTCTCTATTCAGTCTAAAACATGCACCAGTCAATAGTGTTATTAATACACCTCATTACGTGTTTGGCAAACATTTCGATCCTCTTGAATGCTTGAATGTTTAATGAAAATATCAAGTAATTTTTAAAAATCTATTGCCGAACGAAAATATTTAATCGTCGAATTTTTAATCCAAAGAAAGTGAGATGCATTATTTTGACCTCATAATTCCAGATTGAGCTTAAAAGGTTTATAATCTTCAAAGCAAAAGATATTGATATCAACGTGGCGATCAAAATGAAACTTGAGCTCACTTAACAATTCTATCAAAATTTTAAGTTTGAAACTCAAACAGGCGATATCTGTCCCCTGATACTAAGAATAAGCTAGACGACTGAAGGTCGGTGAAGAACCATAGCCCTGTGAGGATCGAGAAAGGCCTGGTGTGCCGGCCGAACCTCTGCGTAGGCTGTGCGTGGGGACACTTCCTCAGTCCTACATCACAAATGCCGCCGCATCGGAATCCCAATGCTCTCTGTCAATGGCTATAGAATTCAATAGCTAATAAATATTTGTAATTCATTGCTGAAAACGATGAAATAAAAATAACAATACACTCCTGTAAAAGTATTATTCAGCACCCATATCGCTCGTTAAATAGAACGACAAAAATCAAAATTCCAAATTTTTGAGTTAAGCCTTCAGCAGCAATTGTATTGGTTGAAGCTTTTTAATTCAGGAACGATATATCTGATATTTCATTTCTAACATTTTTTTTAATATAAAGTCATATTGTATCTATTTTGTTTGAACTTGGAAGTTTTATAGTCATAATCGCATGAGTTTCAATAAAAAAATCTTTTAAAATTTTATAATGGGTAATAAAAGAAGTTCTATCACTCCAATAGGAATACTTTGCTTTACCAATACCCAAACTTTTATTTTTTTTAACTCGCCTAGTTTAATTTTGAAAAAGACATGGAAAATTTAAATACCTCTATTGAAAAATTAGGTTTTCTGAGTTATAAAATTATTCTTTTCAATGAGTAATATGATAGCAGACAGCATTTTTGTTCGCATGCCATATATATCTACATAACAGCAACCCCTGGGAATAAGTGGCTAAGTTGAATTGGCCAGATGAGTTTATAGTATTGAGGATGGTGTAATACAAGCAATAACTCCATTCCAAGGCAATGCCCGACTTATCCCTGTAATCACTATGACAATAACACGATTCTTCTTCTTTACGTCCAAGAATCTCGTTTTGAAGAAAATTGGACTTATCCAATTATTCAACGCGGCTGTAGATATAAATTTAAACATTCCCTTTATGGCTAAGTGAATATTCAGCAATTTTCGATAGGTAACGCCTTCGGTAGAGTTTAAATGTTAAGTTTTTTCTTTTAAATCGCTGTATTTTGCGATACTTAATTGAAGTTCTTAGCTCAATTATTTTCAACAATTAATCTCAGTAATAAAAAAATTAATACCTAATCAGGGGTTAGATACATTTTTATTATCATTTTTTTGTTTTTATGGTTAGTCGAACGATAATAAAATAATATGCAACTAGCTTCCTAACCTTAGAAACAGATCTCCTTAGTCACTTGAGTTATCAATTCTCATTCTTCACATCTTAATCCATTCTTCCTTAGATACATCTTCCACTCCATTACCTTCTTAGTCTCTTCATTTTAATTTTTCTCCACTCCTCCCCTTTTAAGTGCACTTGGCAAACTTTTACCATTCCATCTTGTGTACTGATTACCTACTATACATACCTATACATGCCCTGCACATCTCAGAGTACAATTGATACAAACAATTTCAGTTTAGGAACAAACGTCATATACATTATATATGAATATAATAAAAATATATATTGTTTCTTTTATTGAGAGTTTCCCCAAAGTTGAGGTATTTTCAAACCAAATTTTAGGATAACATTTTTTTCCAGAAATTCTGTCCGGTGCTCTTCTTCATTCAGGTCATATCCTTTCAGGTCATCAGCCTTTCTGATCATGGTTCATCCATGAAATTTTTGGTCGGCTTCTTCTTCTTCTTCCTTCTGGACACCAGTACATGTTCATTTAGGGTATTCTATTTCTCTCCATCCTCCGTAAGTGTCCAAACCATTCTAATCGCTTTATGATGATTTTTTCGAGAACGGTATTGTTAGTTCCCATTATCTCTCGGACTACTGAATTGGGTCCGAGAGAATCCTATCACGCCTAAATATTCTTCGGCTGCCCTTCTCTAGAAGTCCATCTCCGCGACTAGAAGTTTCTCTTTGCTTCCCTTTCCCAATTCCCATGTTTCACAGCCATGAAACATAATAGCATGGAAAATAGTTGTTATTGTGATTTTTAGGATGTTATTACTCCAAAGAACAGAATTGAGCATGCCAATATCTTTTCTTCCTTCTTTACTCCGGTTCTTCGGGCTACGTCATCTTCAGCTGTTCTATCCTTTTGAAGGACAGATCCTAAATATTTGAAATTGGTTACATTTTTAATCCTAGACCATTCACCGTTCCAAGGTCCGTTCCCCTCATTATCCTAATAAACCGTATTTTTCAAATTCATATTCGTTCCCCACTCATTATATTCTTATAATTTCTGCACACATATATTTTCCGCATGTTTGTCCTGTGATTTAATGACTAGGTCTTCTGGAAATAATAAGTGGTGAACGTAAAAATTATTCTGAAAATTAGGCCCATCCTACTGTATTTCCTCGACCACTCACTTGTAGCACCTTCAATGAATATTTTGAGTAAGGTGGGGGAATGTTATGATAATAAGAAATGTATTATTCTTAAACAGGTAATGAATTTTTTACAGCTAACTCAATGGTACTGTCAACAGAGGATTGTTGTAAGAGCAACAATCCTCTGTTTCTGTCTTAACTCTGTTCTATCTTCAAAAAAAGAACCTATACTAACACAAATATATTTGTACACGTTACCAATTTTCTTCATTATTCATAACCCAAGAACAGAACATAGCCCAAATTAAGAACGTTTGAACTCGTAAAAAAATTCAAAAGAATAAAATATACAAAATGAAGAATCCATGCATAGCTTGCAAATATATCGTCCCTGTCATTTCCACCTATCGAATGTGAAAATCGGTACTATTGGGAAGAATAAAAAAAAAGCAGTTTCAAGGTTTAATAAAAATTAGTGCCTATAGTCAAACCAATGACATTCGTTTTACATTGTTTTTGTGACTGATAGATGCCTCTAAATGAATTTTATATCAATTATCAATCCTGAAGCATCTGCTATAAGTCGAAAACGAAAACTGTGTTTTTTTCACATTCGATAGTTTGATATGGTAGGGACGATATATGTGAATACTTATTTGTAATTTGAATAATATAAAAATGATGAAAAAATAAAAATAAATGTGGAATAAATTTAATTAGATATAAGCAGTAAAAGGATAATATTTATCTACAGACAACTTAAATGTGAAATTCAAAAGCAATCATAAGCTCCTTTTTTTTCTAAAGTAAGTATATTTTATTAATTTAATATTGGGAGGTTTGGTTTTCGTCTGTAAATGAACAAAAAAACTCTTCAATTATTGCTGGTTAAACTTTTTACACAGAATTATATTTAAAAGTGTATAATCCTCTGGAATGTATAAAATATAAAAACCTTCCTGTTAAGGATATTTTAAAAACCTGCGTAAAATATTTCACAAAATCAAATTCATAGTATGGTAGTAATTAAAAAATAATATTTATCACCGACGACACGTTCACATCATACCAAAAAATACTTTTAATAAAGTATTCTCTTTATTTATTTAAGTATTTAATAAAGTAGTCTTTTAAGCCCGTTTTTACTGGAGAAACGAAAAATTAACTTAACCCTATATCAACCCGAAAATGGCATTTCCAAACAAACCCCTTGAACATTAGCAAAACCTCCATTAGGAACGTTAGTATAACTTCCGCAGGTTGTAGCTTCGAGTTAAGTCACAAGTTTTAACTTTTCATTCGTTTCCTTTTAAATATTAGAAATAATCTTGAGGTAAACTAAGTTGTTACTCAACTATAAACAACAACCTGCGGCACAAACCAGTCCTTTCAAAATTTTTCCCGATTGACCAGATGATTAAAAATTAATTATAAATTATACTGCATAAATAAGTGCTTATTTTATGCTCTTAAAAGGTTGTGATCTTCATGTCCTTAACTATTAACTGTGTATAGGAAAAAAGCCTGTTATGAAATAAATGTGAATATGAAAACAATAAAAACTGATACCAGAACGTATTTAATTAATAACGATGATATAAAAAAAATGTAGAACAATAAATGAGACGATAAAAAATCAATATTCTTTATATGAGTGAGTCTTCCTGATTTTTACCAACGATTGTTGGTGTTTTATGTTTCATAAAATCCTCGTTTATGGCAATTTTTAAGGTTGATAAATTTTGATTCGAAGGTCTCTTGCTCTCTGCAATTGTTAGTATTCAGTTTATTATTTTTTTGAAATATATTATATCCGATCTGACGTACCTGCTATAGATCCATAGAATTAGACGACGCAGATGATGTGTTGGCGGCACTGAGCGGCCGGAGGCACTGAGGACTGCGCCCCCTGGAGCGGGCAAAAAACGCGAGTGGGGGGGCAACAGGTGGTGGCCCCCTCCAGGTGACCGCTACTACCTTCGTTGAAAACATCTCCTCTTCCCACTAGTTGCTACCACCTACCGGCCTAGCCCCAACCCCCGTAGGCCATCTTATTTATATATATATCTATATATCTGCAGTCCCGGTGAATAAGAGGGTAAGTCCAATTTTGTCCAGAGGGAGAGTTGAATATATAGGGGAAAGCAGAATCGTGTCATTCTCATAGTTTAAGGCTTGAAATGGAGTTGTAATATAAGCAATAACTCCTTTCTAACTCAATACCAAGCTTATTCCCACTCCCAACATTCCCAATTAGCAGCTATTATATGGAATAGCTATTCCATTAAAATGTTTTCTTTCTTATTTACCTGTACCACTACAACCCGCGAAGGATCTGGAGTTCATTACATCGTAGAGACTGTCCTGTTTCTTGGACAAAGGTTATGCAGGGAGATGATTTGTCCTCACCGCTCAACCACCAGATTTCCCCCCTTATTTTTTTAATCCACTTTATGGAGGCTCGATGAGCCCTAGAAGGGGCTCCGCATCCCACAGGACTCATGCCCGGCTGTTAAGAGAATAAATAACTTTTCAGCTACAGCCAGATATGAAGTAGACACCTTCGGCACGCCAACTCAGCGCCCCACCACAGGGCTATCCCGCTCCTAAATATTGTCACTATCAACTTCTAATATTAATATAAGACTATTCATTAAAAAACTCAAAAATGAGTACTACTACAACCCATAAAGGGTATCGTATATTGTATATGTTGAATAATATTGTATATATTATTATATATTGGTAGAGACTATTGTGTTTTTATTTATGTCAACGGTTGTTTGGGAAGTTGGTTTGGCTGAGAATACTACTCAACCGCCAGTTTTCTCCCAATTAAGGCTCTCGCTGTAGAGGCTAGGTGGGCTCTGTGGGGGTCTGCAGATCCCACATGGTCCAACTGTGGCTGTTAACAGATTAAATAACGTAACATCAACAACCTTATTAGAGAACCTCGCTACCTATAAAACTTATACCACTACGACCCATGAAAAATCTCGGGTTCAGTACGTGGTAGAGACTGTAATATTTTTAAGACCAGGGTGTGCAGAGAGGTGACTTCAGTCAGGTCATGCTCAACCACCAGGTTTTACATATTTTGGGTACCCAATTTATAGGTAGAGGCTGGATGAATTCTAGGAGGGTCTCCAGATCTCAAAGAATCAATTCCCGACTGTATGTAGATTGTAAGCAGACCTTCTATATACAAGAAGAGTCAATGGAACTATAAATAAGGGTGCTCTATAGAATAGAGAATTCATTTTCTGGACAACTTAGGTTCTCAGCGACCAGGACTCCCTCCAAATGGCTCAAAATAAATCAAGAAGAATATTTTATACAAATATTTGATTATTAAATCACAGACAATTTTTTCTATTAATCACACATATTTTTTAACAGTTGGTATGGAACATATCTCTAATAACATTACTGCGAATTTTAAATAATATTTAATTCGAAATCAAAATATAAATAAACAATAAACACTTCAGCGGAAAAATCGTTTACTATCTTTGGGTTTTCGATTTTATTTAATCCGAAGACAAATATGAGGATATGAACAGGAAAAACTTTTACAGACAAAGCTCCTTATTATTGACAAATAAATGAGGATATCCTAAATTAATGATGCAAAAGTATAAGAATAAAAATATATTAATAATATAAAAAAAACAAGAATATAAAAATATAGTAGTAAAATAAAAAAATAAATGTTGTCTAAGCTTGTAATATTTTAATAAATAAATATCGTTAAACTTGTAATATTCTAAAAAATAATAATGCCTGCCAAACTTCACAACCAACTAGACAAGAAACTATTTTCAGCACACGATATCCTGTGAAAATATCTGATTCGGGCGTATTATTAGTCGCCTATCAATGAGAAAGAAAAAAAAACGATAATCACTCATTTTGCACTTTTATAACTATATTAAAAAGGCATTTTAACTGTACAACTCGGCACAAACGTTGGCCCATCTAACTTTATGAAAACTGACTTGAAGATTATGGTAAACAAAGGAATTGGTATCGTGCTGCAGAAAAAGAAAAACGTTGACAACTAACCAACACAACTACATATTTTGCATATGGTCGGTAACTACTATCAATTTACGAAGTCTTGAGGAATTTAGAAATCGAATTACAAAGTCACGAACCGATGATTTTATTTCATTTCATTTCAGTTCCACCCCCGAATATGTCAGACAACTGGGCTTATTCAGTAAACATATGACATACAGACAGATAAGTTTAGATAGTAAAATTACCCGACGACAGAAGCATTGACGGAACCCAGATATAAACCAGAAGATATTCAACTATTTTCTAATCCCTTAAATATGCTGATTATCAATATTCAGGAAGTAGAAGCTCTGCTACTTTGGTAAATGACAACACAGAACATTAGAACTTTGAGTTGACATTTTGTCATATATGCCCAAAAATAGGAAGATAATTTTTTATGTTTCCCAGAGCTCAATTGAAAAGATTTGAACAAGTAGATCGAATGAATAACCATCCGATACTTCATATAAACATTCCGCTACTTTATTACGGAGTAATGGTTGTGACTAGTTAAATATTCTTTGACCGAGTTCATTCCTTCCTGGATGCAAAAGGGTCCCGAGTAAGCAACATATTTTAAAGAAAATAAACCATGAGTTGAAAATGGTCATGAATATTAATTAGATTGTTGCATTGTGACATTTGATGGTATTCGATGATAATTGCTGATTTGTACGGTTGATTTTGTTTATATCATCCCATATTAGAAGTATTTGTCAACAATGTATATTCATATATTATTGTGCTGTACTTTGATTCCCCTCAATCATTGATTCTCATTTATCAGCCATAGTATTTTTGTAGTCTATCACATCTATCTAACCTGCTTGAATATGCTACAATATGAATATAATTAATACAATAATGAAGGATTTAATATAAGAAACCTCCTCATATGAAAAAAATTGTTTTGTTCTAATAGAATGAGATTAGAAAGTTATGCAGTTCGTTAGGACGACTGATTATAAAAATAAGAACAAATCCGACCCACGTACACCGTGACATGCCTAGCGATAGCGACGATCTTCTGACCCCAAACCAGTTATATTCAGTTTGCAACATGTGTTAACAACTAATTAATATATTCTGATAGCTCTTTGCCAATTACTGTCTCATCGGGTTGCATAACGTGTATTAATATCGTTTCATTTCCTTGTCATGAAAATCGGTTTAAAATTTTTATTGTTCGAAACGTATATTAATGGTTACATTTGGTTTATTGCAAAGTATTTTTTATTCCATTCGCAGGAATGGAATTCAATTAACTCCAAAGCTTTACCATTCATAATTATAGGTACATATTTATATAAGTTTTTTTTTAATTGTATTACATTTTGATAATCAATGCGACTATCTTATGGGTACTTGGTATTGCGGTGAAAAGTTTATATATGTTATGTTATTATGTTATGAACTATGTCATAACTCAAAAAACCTAGTTTATCAATAGAGGTGTTAAAGAGTTCCACGTGAGGGTTTGTTTTTAAAAAAATAAAAATTTAGCTATTGGTAAAGCAAAGCATTTCTAACGTAATGATGAAAATGAAATTCTTTTATTAACCGTTAGAAAAGTTTTAAGAGCTTTGAACTTTTTTATTTTACATTATTCCCATAAAACTTCAAGTACAAACATGATACAACTCAAAATATGAATTTATTAAAACAAAAGTCATCATATTATATCATGGAAATGGAATATCAGATATATCGTTCCTAAATTTAAATGCTTTAACCAATACACTTGCTACTATAGGCTTAACGTCTTTGTTCTTTTGAAGGAGAGTTGTAAAACATAACGCGACCCCATCGCCCCGCCCCTGTGCTGCAGTCAGCCTCTGGTTCTCCAGGTTGGGGGAACAGTACACTCACATACACACAGTACACTGCAACAGCAAACTACACTCACTCCTACACTACAGACAAAGTTCATTAACAGTATAATATATAAGACCATTCGTTCGGTCCTGGTATTTGGCTCGGAGACCTGGACAGACTTCCTGTTTGAGTGGAAAATCCTTCGCAGGATATTTGAAGGAGTGCTGGTAGATAGAAATTGGAGGAGACGCAAGAACCAGGAGCTATATGGCGTATTCAAGAACTGAATATTGTCTAGATCATAAAACTGGGCCGATTGCGGTGGGCAGGGCATGTTGCACGCATAATTGAGGAAGATTTCCCCAGGAAGCTGCTGACAGAGCCTCTATACAGGGCAAGAAGACGAGGAAGACCCGGGCTTAGGTGGAGTGGCGGAGTAGCGGCTGATGCAGGGAACATCTTTGATGTACGCAACTGGATGGCAGCTGCTCAGACCCGCGACGATTGGCGAAAGCTGTTGGTGGAGGCCAGGACTCATCAATGGGTTGTCGGGCCGAATTAGTTAGTTTTACGTTTTACCAGAAAGTAGTGGTTCTATTTCTGTACGTTTGAAGAAAGCTGTTGTATATCCCATTTTTTTTCACTACTCTGAGTAAATGTGAAAGAAAATGGTCCGGGTGAGGGTCAATAAATGTCCCTTGAGTAGGAAGAAATGTTTATTAAAGAGCCAACGTTTCGATCCACATTGCAGGTCTTCTTCAGGGATAAATATGCAAAATACAGACAAATGAAAATTACTAAATCATTAAAAATTACTGAATTGTGGTATGAAGGTGTAAATTTAAATTATTAGCAAAAAAATTATTAAACAATACTTTTATTAATCAAAATAGGATTCTTCACTTTCAATACACTTCTCCCTACGTGAAACAAGCATTTCTATCCCCGCTCTGTAGAAATATGTTGTCAAGGAAGAAGCGAAGTCTTGGAAGGCCGATTTCGGAGCATTTTCGTTGTCAATTTTTTATTTTTTAAAAAATTATCCAAACAACAGAAAAAATATAAATCAATAGGAGAAAGGTCCGGAGAATATGGTGAGTGAGGAAGGACCTCTATATTCAGCTACTGAAAAAAATCGGTTGAGCTGTTCGGCCTCGGTTAATTCATGTGGTACCCTAGCTCCAGACTTTTTGTCTTACCAACCTCCTTAAGGTGCCTGGGAATAGTCATGGCACTTGCTCCAAGTTGTGAACCTAATTCACGAGAGGTATGGGTGGTTTCGACCAGCTCTTTCAACTTTTCGTTATCCAGTCTTCGGCCAACCACGTTCTTTGTTGGTAAGGTCATAATCCCCAGACCGAAATTTTTCTAACCAACGGAAGATTGTTCTTTCGCTCATTGTATCTTCACCGTAAACAGCATTAATGTTTCGGAACGCCTCAGTGACGTTAGGCCAAGTTTAAATTCTTAGAGAAAAATTATACGAATTTCCACGGAAGACATAATTTTATTCTTATTTATTTTTAAGACGTTGCTTCACTTTCAAAAGAAAAAGTAAGACTGATTATGAAAAAGGATTAAACGATCTTTCAAACGGTATAAATAACATAAGTGTTTGTGAACAAATAATCTAATCCCTAATGAAAAGAAAACTGTAAATAATCGAAACAAGCGAAACTAGCATTTCATCCGTTATGACCTAATATTAAAGTTAAAATATATAAACATCAAGAGTATTAATAAAAAAGGAAGGTAGTCATGGTCAGCTGGAATCAGAACTTCACCAAGCAGAAAAGGACGGCGTCGTCCCAGACTATGATAGTCGATATCATCTTCCCAGTACCTAAGCATTTTTTTTCCATTATAATATAACAGCTATATGGGGAAATTCTCCCTGATTTTAAGCGTTCCTCCAAAGAAATAGCGGTATTTGAACCTCATTTCATAGCCTCGCCAAGGGTGTTGATTTCTCTTAGTACCACGTACTCTGTCCTGCAGCACGTCTACGTAAGACCTTGTTACCTTGAGGACCAAGATAACATGAATCACTCAGACATAGTTTCTAACTGAGAAGGATTCTCCTCGGTTATTGAAAGAAAATCATTTCCTAAGGTTTCAGAATTTTATATCTGGCTAAAAGGTGGAGCAAGAAGAAACCATTTCTAGTTCTAAAAATGAATGAAAATCTTCATCCTAAATGTAATTCGTCAGAAGCTTATCTTTTACGCGAGGTGAATTATCGTAAAATGTAGATTGTACCTCTAGGCACGAGTTTTGTAAATCATAGGGTTCTTTTAAGAAACTGTTTAGTTAAAACACAGTGTCCATAATTTCTCACTTAACTTGAGTTGTTCTAAGTCGGGACTTTAGAAGTACGATTAATCAACAGTGAAATGAGCATCTGCTAATTTACAAAATTGTAAGAGGAGAACTTACAGTATTTATTAATTTTTTTAAATTTCTATTCTCTGATAGAAATGTGATGAACTGCTTCAAAAGATTAATTATTTTAGATATGAGCAAGAGTTTTGGACTGTAATAAAAATAATTTGATATTTATAATCATAAAGACAAACAATTTTAAACAAAAAAACCATTTTTAGAACTTGAACCTAACAGTGAGCTTAACACTTAAGTTGTAATATTCATTATTCCACTCTTATTGAATGATAATGCCCAAAAACTTGTGTTTTTTAATTATGGAAAAATCAATATACTAAATAGTTGTATGAAATGGTATTGGCATTATTATATTTTATTAATCTTAAATTTAATTTTATTCTGTTAAGGTGCTAACACTGGTAACCATAGGCGCAGTATGTAACCTTTACTGTTACCTTCCCTCACGTGTGTTTGTTTTTTATGACTACAAAATGGTTAAAAGAAATAATAATCAATTACCGCAAAATTTACCTCAATTACAGAATTTGATAAAAAGGGATCCGGCATCATACAAAGATGAAGTGAGAGAACTTCTTAAACAAATAATTGTGATATTGTGCTCATATGTAGTTGTGGAAAGCTTTTATTTAATATATGTTTTTATCTTTTAGTTTATCCAACAAGAAAGACATTACAAGTCATTATTGAAAGTGTTTGAACTTAGCCCTGCAGAACACAATAAATCTTTAGATGAGCTTGTTATGTTTATGGCACAAATAGCACACTGTTATCCTGATGTACTGGTTAATTTTGCTCAGGAGTTGATTGACATTTTACAAAAACACAGTACTGTTCTTCATCCGGATATGCGAATGGTGAGTTTTCTTTTCTTGTTTTTTTGTTTTAATACTTAAATATTTACAGTAGAACTTCGATTATCCGTCAGGGTGTGGGACCAAGATGGCTATGGATTTGGGAAATAGACGGATATGGGAGTGAGCTATATATATGCACATAAATTGAACAATATATTTCAAACATTCTACATTATATATGTACTCATAACTTATTTACGTACCAATAAGGTATACATATGTAGTAAAAATATTTTTTTTTAATTAATATTAATTACGTACGAGTACATCGATGGCTAAAAGCACAATCATTGCATGTCCAATTTTTCCTTCTTGAGAAATTAATATCAATTTAAAGGTGGAGTTTAGCTCTTTCCTAATGCACAAACGTAGTATGCCCCTTCCTAATAATCATTAAATGATTATATAGAAGGGACATTTTATATCATTAACTGGCGTCCGAGGAATATCATAGATTTTTGCTAAGATTGAAGCACTTTCACCTTTTCGTAAGCGTTTTACAATTTCAAACTTAGTAGCGAGATCTAAACTCTTCATTTGTCTTTTTTTCTGACACTATTATACGTACTTTTAAGAAAACGACAAGTACCCATAAGGCAAGAATGAAGACTGAATGTAGTTCAACTCCGGAAGCTACATTAGGTAGAGATGAGGATATAATTAATTGCTGAGGAATGTGTGCGAGGAAGCCTAGGTTTTGATTAAACAACAGATTCTAGCAAACAAAGTTATCAAGACACAACAATTGATTCTTAGCCGGTGTCTATGACTAACAACCAAACAAAATACATACATTTTTGTTTTTCTCAAACTGAGGTGACGGTTAACACAGTGACGATGAATAGAGTGACGGATAATAGAGGTTTTACTGTATATATATATATATATATATATATATATATATATATATATATATATATATATATATATATATAAAAAGTCTTTCCTCTTTTTCAGTGTTTTTGCAGGGCATTGATTCTTTTGAGAAATAAAAATCTGTTAGCTCCCACTGATTTGCTCTCATTGTTCTTTCAACTTCTTCGTGCACAAGACAAGAATCTTAGAACATTTTTGGAATCTCATATTATAAATGATATTAAAAATATTAATTCAAAACACAAAAATATGAAGCTCAATAATGTAAGTAAGGAGTTAATGTGGTTATGTTATGTGGAGTATAATTACTACAACTTATTTTATTCAAATGTATCATTTCTTTTCAGACCCTTCAAAACTTCATGTTTAACATGCTAAAGGACAACAACACAAAAGCTGTTAAAATGTCTTTGGTAATGATAACTGGTTTTTTTTTTAATTAAGTAACATTCTAGTTTCTTTTCTATTAACTTCTACTATAAAATATTCAAAAAGTTACTATATTTGTATTATAAATTTCAGAGTATAATGATGGAGCTTTACAAAAAAAATGTTTGGCATGATGCAAAAACAGTAAATGTCATTGCCACTGCTTGTTTTTCCAAAATAACTAAGGTAAGTGATTTTGTTGGTTCATTATTCTCTGCCTTTATCATTTTTTATGTGAAGTAATTCTCATTAAATGAGTATTGAGGTAAAATACTTGTTTAATGGTGCATTTACACCAATGATTCACATCCTTCTTCTAAATGTTTGTGATTAAAGTGTTTTGTATTGTTTTGGGGAATGGTTTAGCTCGGCAGATGAGCTCTGGTTGAATTTCTAGGTTTGAATCCGACAGTGACATACAAATTGTTAATTCTGTTGATAGCCATATATGGACACTATGGTCTGCAGACCCTCCTGAGGCACATCCTGCCTCTATAATGTGGGTACCCATAATTGGTAGAGAAACCTGGTGGTTGAGTGATCTCGGACAAGTCACCTCCTTTCTCAACCGTTATTCTAGAAACAGAATTTACCCGATACCGAACCCAAGATCCTGTGGTACTGGTTTTCATTATGTTGTTTTCACCGATAAATAATGTGTAAGCAGCAATACATTCTCAAAAATTTAGTATTAATCTAATTAAAAAATAGTTATTAATTAACCTGTGAAGAAAATTATTGCTAATATTATTTTTATAACCACTTTAATCTTGTTCATACTAATATCCAATTTAAAATGTTTAGTGTCATATATCAGTACACTAGGACTGTTTATCCTAAATTTGCACAAACAAGTTACATTTTTTAAAGGCCTGTCTTTTGTTCAGACTAGCCGAATTTGTTTGAAAACATTTCGTAGCATTTTGAATGCTTTTTATAAAGATTTCAAAGAGAATTATGTAATGATTCACTGTTGCACCAATCCAGTGGGGGAAAAAGTCATTAATGAATATGTTAGAGAAGAATTGGTCGACTGTATCTTCTAATTTAAGGAAGAAATAGTTGGGGGTGCAGTCAAAGAAAACACCAAAATAAGCATAACTTATTTTGGTGTTTTCTTTGACTGCACCCCCAACTATTTCTTCTTTAAATGAATATGTTATTGTGTTTTATTAAAGACTGTAAGCTTATGCCATAATGTGGTTACAGTAATTTCATCAGCAATAATGTTCATATAACTTATTAACTGGACATTGAAAGTTTAACATTTTTATGTGTCAAATGATAAATGTTTCCCTAGAATGCTGTAAAGATAATGATTTTAATATTTTTATTTTTCAGGTGATGGTTGCTGCTCTTAAATTCTTCTTAAGTTCAGATGAGCCTGAAAAAGAAAGTGATAGCAGTGATTCAGATGTATGATGTATTCCAATCTATTAGTTTTTAAGTTGCTTATGAAATTTGTTTGAGTTTAAATTAAAATCTCTAATATCTTCTTCTTTGCAGGATGAAGTGACTCCTAAGGATGTAATGATGGCAAATAGGTTTAATAAAAAAACAAGAAAAAGAGAAAAACAGTTGAAAAAAGTAAAACAGCTTGCAGTGGTAAGAACAATCAGTCATTTCCTCAGTCAATGTGATTTAGAGTATATGATATGGAGTAAAACAATTGGCCGTCAAATTTAATTATTTAAATTAAATGTGCCATAAGAACAATTGTTGATTTCAGTCTGTCAAAACTAACATTCAAGTATTCAAAGCTAAAGATTCTCTCATGATTTTAAAAGAACAGAACATAATGAATAGAATTTAAACAATAACAAACTTTAGAAATGTTGATAAAGTTACAGGTCTGGGAAATAGATAGGTAGTGTGAGAGGGCATTATGGATTTTAATTGTAGAAGTAATATATATCTTCTGGCTAGTGATATTAAGCCTGTAAGACATCAGTCATTAGATCAGTTTTACAATTTTCAATTTAAAATTAATTTATATTGTTATTTCAGAAAAAGAAGAAGAAAAATAAAGCTCCAAGTTTCAACTTTTCTGCTTTACATTTAATACATGATCCTCAAGGTATTTATCATTTCCATTTCATTCAATTAAATATTCAGAATATAATTCTAACATATACAACAATATTGTTTGTAGGAATGGCAGAAAAGCTGTTTCGGCAACTAGAAAAAACTCACGAGCGGTTCGAAGTGAAAGTTCTTACTTTAGATGTGATTTCACGTCTTATTGGATTGCATCAATTGATAATCTTAAATTTTTATCCATTTATTCAAAGATATCTGCAACCCCATCAAAAAGGTATTAGTCTCGGCATTACTTTATTAAAACCAGGCAAACGATATGATTAAAATTCTATCAGTTTAATTTTTTTTTTTTTAGATGTGACTAAACTTCTTCTGTTTGTGGCTCAAGCATCACATGAATATGTACCACCTGATGTAAGTCAATTTTTACTACACTATTGTTTATTAATGAGCTATGTTAGTATGACTAGTTCATTTCATCAGTTTGATTCAAGTTATTGGTTATTTTATCAAATTTGAAGATATAAGTTTTAGGATTTCATTTGAAGTGTGGAATTAATTGAATTTATTCCAATGAATATGTGGTGTATAAATAATACTACTTATATTTATATAGACTGTTGATTTCTAAAAAATAAAGACAAGCTCTTTGAACACAGCTGCCTTGAAATTTTTATTGTTGCTGGGAATCCAGTAGTCAGTGACAAATCTACCTTTTTTTTCGTTTATGTATACCAGAGAAACCTGATAAAATAACAATGATGAATGTATAGGTTAGATAGTTTACGAATTATTATGAAACTATGCGATTTGAAAATCATAATCTTTAAGCCAAATATTTGATTTTCTTTACTCTCTGAATTTGACTGCTTTCTATTACCAGCATTTCTGGTGGATTTTTGACATATGGTTCTCTCGACAGAAATTATTACACCTGTTTTGTGGGGTATCTTTCCTAAGAGATTGATTTGCGTTACTCTTAATTTTGTACTTAAATCTTTTCTTTATTACCTATGAATGATGATTAATTCATGTCTTTTTTTCTAGGCTTTAGAACCTGTTTTAAAAACTCTTGTAAATAATTTTGTTACTGAAAGAAATTCTTCCGATGCGATGGCTATTGGGTAAGTTATGAAATTTATTACCTAAAAATGTTTCCTAAATTTATGAACATAAGGCGCATAGGAAGGTACAGGCTTTAAGGACTTCAGGCTCTCCTAAAATGATTTTTTTTTTAAATTATTTATTTTAAAATTCAATGTAATGAATTGTAAAGGAAACTTTCATTTTGAAATGGGATATCTACCTTTGAATAACACTTAATTTAACTTCTTCTCAAAACCAAACTGAAGTTAAATTTTTATCTCCACAACAAAGTACAATCCTAGATGCAGGCATAAAAGAACATTTATTCGCAACTCATAAAAATTGTTACTGTAACTTTAGGTTTATTTATGCAAAAAATACTTCTTTTAACTTTAATCGTTTATTAGACTATTTTATAACTTTAATTTTCATCTATTCTTTGTTTTATTTTACTGAGGAATCCATTCTATGGATTATCTTCAGAGGAATCCCATTTACTAGGACTAATACATTTAATTCTGGGACTAATTCCTGAATCATTATGCACTCTAAAGTTTATCAATAAATCGATAATAACTGTCATTTAATTTTTATTTTAAATTCCATCTTAATTCCATGGAGAAGATATTACTAATTTCATAAGAATTTTCTTACTGAAAACTAAACGGTTGACTACTCAATGAAGAAAGCCTCTCTTTGGACCACTCATTCACCCTATTTCTTGCCTTATCCTCTCAAGAACCTCATTTCATTGATATTGAAGATATCCTAAAGGGGGGATTCAATAAATAATTTTATCCTCGTAAAAATTTATTCCGGGAATTACTATTCCTATGACTTCGCTACAATTCTCTAACAACTATAAATTAAAGACTTAACTTTACTTTACTTATTTTTTCCAAAAGTGAGAAAAGAAAATTTAAAAATTATTTTTCCGATGATTATTATTAAATTTAAAATTTATGTTTTATTAATTATTTGTTACCTTTTCAGGTTAAACGCTGTACGTGAGTTGTGTTCACGCTGTCCTTTAGCTATGAATGAGGATCTTCTTCGAGATTTAGTCCAGTACAAAAGTTACAGAGACCGAAGTGTTGCTATGGCAGCACGTTCACTTATGCATCTATTTAGAACTTCAATTCCAGAAATGCTTCATAAAAAAGATAGGGTATTAATTTGTTGTTTTATTTTCAAAATTAAATTTCTGAAATTTTCATTAATGTTTTATGTGATGTGAACCAAAAATAATATTGAAATTTCCTTTGCAGGGAAGGCCTACAGAGGCAACTATTGAACTTAAAGCCAAAAAGTTTGGTGAAATTGACAGTAAAGATTATGTTCCTGGTGCCGAAGTATTACTTGAAGAGGCTAAGGTAAAAAAATACTATCTAGTATAAAGAATTTTTAATTGAAATAATTAATCTTTAATATTTTTATTGTTAATATGGTTTTCAGAATGTGGATATAGAAGACAGTGATGATGAAAATGACAGTGATAGTGATTGGATTGATGTTTCACATTCAGAAGATGAAGGTAATAGTAAAAGTAGTAAAGCAGATAAAAGTATTGATGAGACAGATGATGAGAAAGAGGATGACTCAGATGATGAAGAGGATAGTGAAGATAGTGCAGAAGAAGAAGATGAAGTCGATAATGAAGATGATGAAGAAAACAATGAAAAGGATAAACCAGTGCCTAAGAAACCTGTATGTAATATTTTAATTACTTTTCTGATTTCAATAATTACATTCAGTTTTTTTAAATGTCCTTGTTTTGCTATTTCAGCGTTTGAGCAAGAGTGAGAAAAAATCAGTGGAAGAGCAACTTGCAGAAAAGAAAGAACTTGCTAAAACTGTTAGTTCTACAAAATTCTTAACAGATGAGGACTTCAAAAGGATTGAGGCCATGCAGATAGCAAAAGAAGTTTCGGGATTAAAGCGTGGTGTCAAAAGATCCGCTGCAGAGATGGAATCCCCAAGGTAAGCAATTTTTTCTATATATCACATCTGTCATAGAAAATATGGATATCAGTTTATATGGATATCGCTCAAGTCTTAGCATGATTTAACTTTTCATATGTTTCCTTTTTAATATCCTCGAAAATAAAAATAATCATGAGTATTAGGTTGAAAAAAGAGTATAGTCATGGAAAATATGTATATTTCGGGAATATTTCGAATATCACGTATAGGTGATGATATAACCTTAAAAGTATGTGTAAGTGGGTTCTTTAATCAATATACAGTCAGTAATCAAATTATTTATTATTCGATATAAATTATTTTCGAGAATACAATAAAAAAGGAAATGAATAAAAATTTACGGATATCAATATATGTATTATGCAAGATTTTAAGTTTTTATTTTTTTTCTTGCACTTTCGAATACTTCTCTATTAAAGCTACGAATGATAGTAATATCCTGTGTATAGGTATTTAAAATGTTCAGTATGTTTTAATGACAATTTATTTAGAAGTGTAGAAAAAACAAAACATTAAATGTAATTTTTTCACCAATTTAAAATTTTTAGCTGTACCTTCATTTTATGAATTTAATTATTTAAAAAATCTGTAACACTACAAACCGTGAAGGGTCTGGGGTTCAGTACAAGGTAGAGACTGTACTGTTTCATGGACAATGGTTCTGCAGTTTCAGATTTTTTCCCCTTATTTTGGGGATCCTATTTTTATAATATTTTATAGAGGCTGGGTGAGCCCCAGGAGGGTCCTAGATCCTATATGGTCCATCTCCGGCTGCAAACAGACTAAATAAAAGTACTGCCTTGCAGCGGGATTCGAACCAGGATTTCCGGCCTGACAACTCAGTGCTCTACCACTTAATTAACATTTAATATACATTAATTTTCTCTTTTCATTTTATTATTATTTTTTTTCATTTTTTATGTTTGATTCTGATAAAAATATGATTTATTTCAGTAAAGGGGAACTTTTAACTCTAGGAGACATTGAAAATATTTATAAGAAAAAGAAAACAACAAAAGAAGAGAGAATATTAAGTGTCAGGGTTGGTATTTTTTGTATTAATTTGATTTGAAAATGTTTATTTTTTTTACAGCTGTAATTCTTTTTCTTTCTTTTTTTCTTTAGAGAGGCCAAGAAGGCCGTGAACCTTTCGGCTACAAAGTTGGTAGGGTAAACCCTCATGCAAGTACCACTAATCGTGAAAAAAAGAAAACTAAGAATTTCATGATGGTCCGTCATAAGGCAAGGAGTAAAGTCAAGCGATCGTTTAAAGACAAACAGGTAATCAATATCGAATTTCATAACATATTTAAAATTTAAAGGTAAGCCTATTTTAATGTTTGTGTTACTTTCCAGATTGCTCTAAGGAACTATTTAATCAAGCAGAAGAAGATGAAATAATTATACATAAATGTGGAATATATATTTTTATTTATAATTATGTATTGTAAATGTGTAAATAAATAAATTGTATATTTTTAACAATTATTTATGTTTTAATGTTACCTCTGCTTCCTAGAAGAAGTCCCGAGTATGTATATTTACTATACTCTTAATATTATTAGGTCCTATTAATAGAAGAATATTCAGCATAATTTTTATCTTTATGGCTGTTAAGGCCTGTGGTAAAAAAAAAAAAAAATATTGTCACAATATTTTAATAAATAAAGGTAAAGCATTAACAGAAAGTATTTTATTTAGCCTCAGAATTTGAAATCTACACTAAAATAATTTGAAATATAAAACAAAATATACTGCTTGCAAACATAGGACTCTTGATAACCAACAAAAGTTGTGGTAGGAATTAGGATTTGCCTGCTGAAAGTTGTCAGGGATGTCTGACAAACATAACAGGTAGGGAACTCATTTCCCCCTTTATTCATTCCCCCAAAATTAAATATTTTAATAATTATGACTATAGACATTAGAGGAAGTCAAAGAAGAAAAAGACTATAGACATAAGTAAAAACACGAGGCTTGAACCTTTGGTATTAATAAACAGCTTAAGAGTAAGCTGTAGGGAGCTTACTTAATGGTTAATGTAGGAAAACATGCATAACTTTCCAACTGTATAACTTTGAAATCTTCCTCATAAAATATGTTATGTTAAATTTCAATTTTAGCATTTTGATTTCTTTTAAATTGTTCCAATCACATGGAATAATTTGTAAGTTGATTTTTATACATTTTGAACTCACCACTTTTTTGTCCACTTACTTCGAACGTTCCATATTGCTTAGGAATGTTTTGAAAGGATTACAATAAAATAACAAAAATGTATTATTTTAACCAGTTATTTACTGAAAATATCTTTTCCTAGTTTTCGATTAAGTAATCAGTATGTATTATGCTATCTAGATTCATATTAATGATTATCTTTTCCTAATTATTAAGTACTTTTCAATCCCAGCTGGAATTTGAAAGTCTGATGATGCTGGTGCTGCTGAAGAATGTCGCTTTGGTCCTAAAATCCTTATATTAAATTATTGCTGTATACATTTAAAAAAATGCTGTACTTATAACCATCTTTTCTATTTAATAAAAAAATGAAAACCTGTCATCATTGATATTTAAAATATTATATATATGAAAGTAGAGCCCCCCCTTCAGCTGAGCTAAAACCTGAGTGATTATTCCATCATTCCCATCTTGTGCCTTTTTCTTCCAATTTGGCAGACCGCTCTTTCCATCGACCAACTATTCTGAACCCATTATTATTATAATCATCATGTACGCTGAAACTTCCAATTACATTTAATATTGTGCCCTCATCCTTCCTTAGCATTCAGATGAATACTAATAGTTAGTATTTTAACATCCTAACTCCGACACCAGCCATAAGCCAATTCTATTGCATCTTTACCTTGATAATTCTTCTCTTCTGTGGATGCATGATCGTTTATAATGCTGTAATTATTAAATATCCGTTTTAATATTACTAAATTCATAAATATATATTATTACAATAGCTAAGCTGCAGTATACCAACATTAAGTGAGTAAACTTTAAAATCAATCAATTCCTTTCCCATGCAACCATCAATCAAATATTTAGTGCCAAGCTGTTCCTTAATATCGGGGCTAAAATCACTGTTGGTTTTTTTCACCCATCATACCACCATCTGTTCCTTTCTTGAGAGAAGCTTATTAATTAACAGCTTTAGGGTTCCAATTTTATAAATTACACATCTTTTAATTTATTTTATTTTCGTTGGACTTGGTCTTTCTTCTTCTTCTTTCGTGGCTCTACAGTACATCAATGAGGCTTGACCACGTTGAAATGCTTTCGACAGTACTACCTGTCCAGTTCTGAACATTTGCCAGGTTCCTGGAGTCCTCACTGACCCCATCCACCCATAGCAGCTTGGATATTGCCTATATATATTGCACTACTCTTCTTGTGCCCTGTACCTCTATAGTGTATTCTATACCTTGTGCCCTGTAGCGTCTTTATCGTAATATAATGAGTCCGGTTTCATTATCTCTTGTAGGTACTAGAACAATTTGTGGTTTTCGGGAGCAGTAGCGTTAATCAGGCGTCTATCTACAGCCTGGAGGACCGAGGGACCCAATGTTCGTTGGGGGATCCCTTCAGATAGGTGACTGCTTGCCAAAGCTAAGGAGTCTACTGCACCCGACAAGCGCACTTATTTTAACGTTGTGGTGTTGACTCGCCTATCAGCGGCTGCTTATTTGTTAAGTCGAAAACTTGCTGACAATTTCGCAGTAAGTCACCATGTACGGAGGTCGGTTCTATATTAGCAAACAATGGAAACGTCTGGTAAACAGGGGGATGCCTCAGGAAATATATACAATATATTATATTTATATAGATAAAAGTACAGGAAGCAGCTTTTGTTTTATCTTAGTGCCTGTATCTATGTAGATAAGAACTTACAGAAGTAACGACATTATTGTACGAACGATTGTGACTATCGATTATCGTTCATCTCAGCTTGGGATGGCGAATGTTCATGAAAATAATCATGCTTGACATGAAAAAAGCGCTAAAATCTGCTGGAATACGAAATCAGGGTGGAGAAAAAGATATTCTAGGATAAATTTAGGTTTTTCACCAATATTTCCTAATTCATTATAAGGAAATAGATATACTATACTTCTAAAATGGCTGTGTACTAAAACACACCTTAAAATCTTATAAGCATGTTTGAAATCGCCTATTGCAACAAATAGTCAAACATGCAACCATCAGAATTTCATTGTACAATGATTTTTTGTCGGTCGAAAAAGAACAACTTCCATCACCGTTTTACCTTGGTGACAAGATAGAAAAGACAATTAGAATAAAGAGGTAATGAGGGAGAGAAGAATTTTATAGTGAGTAACCATAATTTCTATGAATTAATTCAGTTGTATTATTCTAAAAATATTTTTTCAATCATAATAATCTCTTTGGGGATAATTTGTCTTTTTCAGTACATTTTTATGATTTATAACATACCTAATTGATATTAAAAAAAAAAAACTACCGCTACAACTCATGAAGAGTTATGGGTTCAGTACGTGATAGAGACAGTATTGTTTCTAGGACAACGGTTGTGCAAGGAGGGAGTTTTTCCGAGATTAACCGATAGGTTTTTGCCTCATTAAAGATCACACCTATAGAGTCTGGGTGAGTTCAGAAGGGTCTCCAGAACCCACAGAATTAATATTTGATAATGACAAATACTGACTCAAAAGGCTATAAATTTGTGAAAATTTAATTTGTATGCTGATTTTATTTACATAAAAATTATATTGTACAATACATTAGCAGCATGTATCCCAATTTGCTTATTCTATATCTTTAGTTTACATTCATTATTCCTTTGTTAGCTACACATTTTTTTTTTTTTTTTTTTTTGGTATTGCGGAACTGTTAAATTTTATTTTGCGTCTTTGATTTAATTTCAGCTTAAAGGAGTGCATGAGTTTGGAACTTTCAAAATAATACTCTTGTTGATCGCAGTCTAACTAATTATTCCAACATTATATTATTTCAATTTTTCTTGGGAGTTCTTGGGAAACTGAAAAGGGTGGAAATATCGGTGAGAAATATAAATTCCCCTGGTGATAAACATTAGAATTAAAATTTTTAAATAAGAATTATAATTAAATCGAATCTGGTATTTCAAGAACAAACAAACTTAAAAAACATGATTTAGTAAAATAATTTGGTTATATGTGCCATCCAGTTAAGCAGGGTCATCATTTAATTGTTTATAAATATTATATAAGAATGTTTCATTTTTCAAAAATTGGGTTATATTCAGTAAAATTAAAATACAATATTAATAATAATTTGTTGGGTTCTATTTAATTAACATGTGAATTTTCTCAACATTCACAAAAATATCGCAATAGATATGAATAAAACATTACATAGAATTAAAGTATCGTGCTTAATAAAGAAAAACAAGTTTTGTCCTTTATTGGTTTTCAGAAAACTGAATAAATAATGATGAAATATAATTTGTTTAAAAAAAAGTATGCTACCCAGGCATATGGTAACGATTTTGGAACTCCAAATTTAAGAAAAGAAATTAGTAATTTGTTAAAATGAATCAATAAATTCTAACGAACGAATAAAAGTATTTAACAATGCAAAAATCGAGAATAAATCAATTTTAGTAAATTTTAAATCAACTCATTGTCATGTAGTGGGACAACTTTCACGTAGATTAGTGGAAAACCCGTTTTCAATGACATCATTGTAACAGGTTGAGAATGAACATAGAATTGGGAATCTAATATGTTGTAGTAATAATTACAAGAGCAGATATTTAAAAAAAGTAAGAAAATAAAACTGGTCGTATCATCGATTTCTACGGATCCTAGGGTAAGACTTGACCCTGGAAAGTACACAAAAAGTGGAAGGGGTAAAGAGTGGGGAGGGGTTGCAATAAATCACTTAAGGCTGCCCTGATTGCCTGGCGCCCTTAACAAACCGTCCAAATTAACCATAAAATACATGTTAATACAAAAATATATTTTTTATATACTGTCTAATTGCTTTAATTTACATTAATTCCTGACCCCTGGGCTAGTACTCTTCCGTGACGTCACGTTCGCCATATTGTTAGAGTTCCTCTTACCTCGGGATAGTATGTTAGTTATTTTAAAGTGGTTTTGAAGCTTTCCTGACTGTTTTTATACGAAAATATATTTTAAACAGCGCTATTGCTCCCTATAACACGTGTGGTAAGTGATTTATAAAGTTAAAAATGAGTCTAAAGTGCCGGTAAATGCTCGCGAAGTGAAGCTATGATGCCACCACATCTGCTTCAATACTGTTCTTTGTGTCCTTCGAAACATAAAATGGACTTTCTATTAATTTTATTTGCCAATCGATGTTTATTCTATCTTTTATAGTTAATACTATAATTATCATTTCAAAACCGTGTAGGTATTTTCACATTCTCCGAGAAGTGTTGAGGGTATAGATTTAATCTTTGGCGTGTTATAAGTCTCTATTTAGTTGAGTGCATTTGGTTCTTGTGTAATTTGACCAGAGACATCTATTAAATAATAGTGTACTGCTTATCTTGGACAAATGCTAACTTAATGGAAGTTTCATGTTCTTTTTGATAATTCTGTTTCTATTGGATGTTCATTTACCATTCTAACCTTTATATTATGATATTACTCTCCTGAAAGTCATCACACAGTATCTTTTAAATTTACTTTTGCTCCTAGATAGATAATCATAATGCTTTAGGTTACTTATAGCATTGTTTAACATATTATCTGCTGTTTATGTTGTATAGGATGATGATTATAGTTTAGTCTCTTTAAATAATTGGATAAAATAAAGAAATCCAATGATTCTACACCTGTTTATGGGTACTTGATTGCAACAATTAAAAATTGGGTGGTGGTGTAATCTGAAACCCTTACCCTTTTTCTTGACAGTAGGAGTAGAAAAGAAAATTGGGGCTGTGTTAAGCTCTTAATTTTTTCATTTATTCATAAAAAATTCCGTATTTTTTCTAAAGGATGTTTTTAAATTGGTTACTTTATGGCTAAGAAATCAAGAAATTATAATTGATATAGATAACCCATTTTACTTTAGTAAGATGCAAATGTCCCTATAGCCATTAAAGACAAAGCGGATTACGTAGTGTTATGATATGTTAAATTTATTATCACTTTCTATTCATTTATCTGCTTTGATGTCTGTTGATAGTTATTAATAGATATTTTAGGTTACCTTAATCCTTTATTTTATTACAATAATATTATTTTGAAATAATTCATTTACACTTCATGATGCTAGAGGTTACAGAAATCATATTCTTGATATTTGTTTATATAACTTTCATTGTGGAGGGAGAGGGGGCTGGGTAGCTCATTGCTTATAAATCATTAAATTCTTTTTTCGAGGCTGGTATGGCTGATGTCTTATTTTTATGCTATCATTAATGGAGTTAAATGCCTTGAAAATATGGTAGCTTTGTAATAAGATTGTTATTGGTTTTTCATTTCATCAAACCTGAATTTTTGTTCTTAATACTCAGTTGTAATATGTTCCAATGAAGATGTTTGATTCTGTTTTATGAATTAAAAATTTTACATTCTATTTTCAATGTTTTTTTAGACTTTATTTTCCCTTAAATATAGTTCCTAACAAAAAGAGACAGCATCCAATTCAAAACCCTCTTATTTTTGTATATGTAGTTAGTTAAATCCTTTTTGTTTAATACCATCTATTTATATTTTGGTCTCTAGGCGGCCGATACATAGACAGTGAGTACAGGATAACACATTTTTTTTTAAACAAAAGAGTCCTCAGGGTTTTGGGAGTGGAGAATAAATATAGCACATTATCCCTCCTCTAATATCTGTTTCTTTTTTCTGAACATTGGAATCTTTTTCCTGGGGATTTTATTTTAAAAAGTGGGTACTGTGTTATATCATATGATTATGAAAATTGAAGCAGGAAAGATAAAATAAAATATGCTCATTAAAAAATTGACATAAAAAGTCATTATTTTCTACTTGCTAGACATAAATGAATACATTAAATTTTAGTTTTAGCACCTATAATGCTTTAGTATAAAGCTGAAATTCCATTCACAAAATATATTTAAGTAATACAGTTGCTAATTAAATTCCAAAAAAGGCTCATCATAATTTTATTCTCAGTTAAATATTTTTTTTAAATTTATACTTGTTCAGGCTGATAATTGACTGATATGCTACTGTTAGCTGTTTATTATATTCAAAGATAATAAATTCTCATCATATAATACTGATGGTTCAACAGAAATCCAGCATTTTTTTTTTTAATTTCAGAGATGTGACCTTTTTGAAATTCACAATTCAGTTAAATTACAAGCTTATTTCATGGCATCTTACAATTATGCCTCGTATTTAGTTTAAAGTTTTATATCAATAAAAATCAAGAGATCTGGTCCAATGGGAATCTGAGATATTAAAATCAGTATGCTATGCGATAAAATTATTCGTAGTATTATTGAAATCAAATATAGATCCTACATTTTTCATTACTTCATTCATTAAATAAAAAAGAAATTTAAAGAATATGAGGATATTTTAATATTACAACCATTTAGTAGATTAAAGGGAAAACAATCATAAGCCATATAACAATAAGTGTTAAAATTTAAAGTGTAGGTAAAATTTACTTTTCTATAGTATAAAAAGAGAAGGGTTACAATGAAAATATTGAGAAACAAAAATTATAGCAAAAATCAAACAAAATCATTATTTCTATTGAACAGCTCCTTGTTATTAATAAGTGTCATCAACTTATAAATTATCATCTATGGGATCAATGATTTTTAATAAAATCATGTAGCATATTATAAACCACCAGCCTTTCTGCTACTAACCCTTAATAACACATATCTTGCATCTTTTTAAGTGCCCTACTTCTTGTCTTTGTTTCCGTGCCATCACTTAACCGCACCTGATTATCCGAAAATTTAAACAAGGTCATTTTACTACCCAGATTTAAACTTTTTCAGCTATATATTGTCTTTCGAATGACAAGTGCTAGTTTAAATAGTAATAGTGAAAGTGAATAATTTTGTTTTAGTCTGGAGAGGAATTTGAAAAGTAATTATTGATTCTAACAAATGATAATGTATAGATATTATTTGTGATTTTATAACAGAAAATAAATAGGATATTAATTTTGATAAATTCATTTTATAAAGTGCATGATTGATATTCTATCATTTCACTAAAAACGGAAAAAAAAATTGAATTTTTCTTGAACCATTAGACTTAAATTAGGAGATTTTATTTTCTTTGAGTAAGTTAGGATTATGACAGAAGAACATAAGTCAATTATCAGTCTGTATAAGTATAAATAAAAGACATTTAACTCCATTCATAAAATTTTACTTTGATTTAATTTTTTTGTTTATTATCATTCTTTGTGCCTTTCAACTATGGTGATATTTTATCTATTTTAAAAACTTACCTACACTATCCCTGTGTTTTTTTCCCAAACCCTTTAATTTGTGGTTCCTTTCTTTGTAAAATTCTTTCTTCTTGATTACAAGCATAGTTTTAATTTAAATATTTTTTTTTGTCATTTTCTACTGATGAAAATTCTCATGAATTTTTTTTTTAGATTCTACAACAATGGATGGAGACAGCAGTGGCATGGCGAGTCCTTCGCCACAGTCTCAATCCTCACCAATGCCACCTCCACAAGCCCCTTCGCCCATGGGGCCTCCTCAAGGTGCTCCATCACCGATGCCCCCTTCGGCACAACAGGCTGCATCCCCCATGGGCCCACCCCATCACCCCCACAGTCCTACTGGCTATCAGGGAGGTATGCCTCATATGAACGGTCCGAATGGTGGTCCCCCAGGCATGCAGCAAGGTACTCAAACATTTCAACCTCATCAGCAGTTACCTCCTCACCAGCAACCACCCATGCAGGTAAAATATTTTATTGTCTTATTTATTTTTAAGTTTTTATTTTTTTAGCTTTTACTTAAAGTCATTCAATGTTGAATCTCCTGATGCTTCAGGATATATCATTTTAAGTTTGATTTATATGTTTTTCTAGCATCTTTAGTTAACGAGATTTATTTATTTTTATTCTGTTGCTAAGTGGATCTATATGGTAATGTTCCCCTGTTTTGAAAGGGTAACTGTGAAGTTAGTTCTGATTGTACTTTAGCTTTAAAATTATTCTTAAATGAAAATAATTTCAGTTTTTGTCTAATGATTCTTTTGAAAAGAGAATTAGCGGGAACAATATTTGAAGATTTTCTAAAATTATATTTTGATTTGTCTGAATTAAATATAAATGTTTTAGATGCTGAAACTGAGTAAATGTTTTACTTATATGTTAATTATGACTTATAACAACTATTGACAACAAATGATTTATGACTGATAAAAACAGAAAGTTGGGGGGCATTTATTAGGTCCTACATGTATATAGTTTTCACCGCTTTTGGCTTAGGTCTTGTCTGCTTTTTAGCTTAGGTATTGTCTGCATTTTAGCTTCTCATCTAGATGTTGATGCAATTAAATTTATTGTAGCTTTTCAGTTGAAATTTCTTTTGGTACATGAGATATAAATGTAATGCATGATTTTAAATTAAATGTACTAATGATCTATCAGTTTTAACTACTAGTCACGAAGCCAGTAATTATTGCACTAAACAATTTGAAGACTTATTATTTAAAGAACAATACCTTTTAACTAAAACGTTTCTAAGAAAATGTTTCACATACAATTACTCTGTACTGTGACGTAATCAAAGATATTAATTTAGATTTAAAAAATAAAATAATTGTTTATCTGTTTATACATAATTTTATTGTATTTAAAAGCATGAATTAAATTATAAATCCTTAGTTTTATTAGAGAAATTAAAAATTTTAGTTTGAATAATTTACTTCTGATGATAGTTTAAATGCTAAAAATAAATATTCGACTCAATAAAAAAAATTGATTGTCTTTTCTTTTTAGCATCAGTTAATAGTAGATGTAGTTAAACAGTGTTCTATGGTACTCAAGTATTTTATGATTGACCAAACATTGTTTTTATGAACCATCAGTAATTATTACTATATTATCAGTTTTACTGAAATAATTTTTAAAACTTTAATTTAATTTATTTCTTATGTTAGAGATGAATGGATGTGGCATTTGACATTAATTTGGCATGTGAATGGGCATGATTTTTGCACTCATATTTCTGTAATTACTGGTCCACTAATCACTGTATAGACACTAATTTGTTATTTTTATGATTTAATTAATAGTGCTTCTGTCTATTAATGTTGATATAAAATAATAAAATATAGCTTGACATTGTGAATTGGTATCGATTCTCATTAGATATTTTGAGTCATAAATATGTCGTGTAGTAGTTTGTGGTTATAAGGATAATCAAAATCATTTACAGTTGCTATGAAAGTTATATATTTTTTTTTCTTCGAAAAAGAAATAATACTGCTTGATGTTTATAAACAATTAGTTTATATACAAATTCAATACCTAAAAATTGTTCTCCCTTTAATGTTTTTTTTTTAAATTTTTCAAAAAAGAAATGCCTCTTTTATGTTGGATGTCATGAACAGATGAAATACTTCATACCATTTTCAACTTATATTTCGTAACACTTCTACTATTTCTTCAGCTAGTTTCTTAGTGCCTGTTGCTATAAGACGTGATTTCTCACAATCGAATTTACTCCCTACAGAAAATAGTCCAAATTAGTACTCTTAATAATATGATGTAATACAAGTTCAAATCAAAACGTTATTACCATCAATGTCGATGACTGTTCCTCCAGCTTCAGTAATTATTAGAGACCCAGCCGCTACATCCCATGGCTCCAGGAACTCAACTTGGTACGCATCTAGCTGCCCTACCGCTACTTGGCAAAGTTGCATTTCTGCGCAGCCAAATGACCTCATGCTAAAATACATTATATTTAGTTTCAATCCTTTATTTCTTATCATTTGTCATACAATCATTTATTTATTATCATTATATACCAGTGGGCTCACAGAAGAAGGCCATCTGTGACATTTTGTCCAAATTGAAATTTCACTAGTTTTGAAGTCTTGGAAGGTCATCAACTACATGAATTTTTTCCCCAAAATTAATTTTAAAAATATTGATGCCCTTCCAGTATAAACCAAATCTTAAATTTTAAAAAAGTGTAGCTAAGGGGATTCAGATTCTGTACCTTTCAACTACATTAATTAAAATTTATTTTTTAAAACTATTTTTAAAGGACTTAAAGTTTCAGGAGAATTGTCAAATCCTTGGAGAAACAATTATAATAGAACTGAAAAATTAGATTCTAAACTCTCCTAAAGTTATAGTATATTTCTCTGTGAAGTCTATCATATCATAATTCCCATCCATCTGCCTGTGCAGAAAATTTTTAAAAAAATGTCAGAAAGTTGGAGTCTTTCCCTTATCATTTCACTCTCAATATAAATCCCGATTTTGTAGAAGGTAATTTCCAAATATGTTATGGTCATATTGGTGTTCATTTCTCAACAATATCCTGTTTTAATGTAGTAACCCTTTACACTTAATTGCATTTTTCAATTATAAACGTTTATATATCACTTTTAAAGTTCACTCTCTTGGCAGTTTCTACCTCTGGATTGAGGTGAATTTTAAAAAAAGTGCCTGAAATGAAAAAACTTGACAGATGAAAGTTATGATGCTTTTTAATGGTGCTCACTTTTATGAGAATGATCCACAGTATGAGTTTATTTAGGTGGCAAACATTTTATAAGCTTTAACTTACCCTTGAGCTATCGCCACAAGGGCTCTGTATCGCTTAATAAATAGTTCCCTTAGCTCAGGTCTTGATGCTATTGAAAACTCAAATCCTACAACTGCATTCTGTAGCTCTGAAAATAGCAGATCATTATGTAATGATGAAGACATGATTATTGCACTAAAAATTTACGTTTATTGTAATTAGACTACCTTCTACGTTTGATGTGTGTATGGGATTGCCATTTAGGAAAGCTCCTCGTCCTTTTATGGCTGTAAATGTCTGATTGAAGGGAGGGCTACATACAATACCAATCAAGACTTCACGGCCGACAGCAAAACCTACGGAAATGCAACAATATGGTATTCCATGTATAAAATTTGTAGTTCCGTCGATCGGATCGATTATCCAGGTTGGTTCATCTGTTAACTTTGCTTTTGATGCGGTTTCTTCACCAATAAATTTATGACTCGGAAAAGCCTCAGATAATGCTTTAATTAGCAATTCTTCCGTTTTACGATCATATTCTGTCACCAGATCGTAAGTAGCTGTTTTAGTCTTAACAGTTTTAGTTCCTTCATATCCTTGTAGAACAATCTGAAACAAATTTAAATGATGATGTCAAATTTAACATAAACCGTTTTAGTTATTTTATTTGAAAGAGATTAAATTCAATTCTGTCACTGCTCCCTCTACTTAAAATATTAATTAATCATACCATTAAAAAAAAATGAATAATTGTCTTCTTTCCAAACCTCTCATACATATCATGATTATCAAAAAATTGAATGAATTCAATTTTATTTACCAACTTACTTCATTTGACATTCTATTTTTTCTCACTATGAGCTTTTTATCGGTAATGAGATTTTTGTATTGTTTCCTTAATATATGAAATTTGTTTCATATATTAAATTCATGAAAATTTAAGTGTTTTTTCTTGTATTTAATTTCTTATATTATAATTTGTTGATGGTTTGTGGATATTTACAAGAATCAATCCGTAATTCAAGTATAAAAAAAATTAAATAAACATTCCAAATTTTGGTGAATATCTATTTAATTCAATATAAATTAATGTTGAAAGTAATGGTTAAAAATGTTTGTTGACTGTCATTGTAAACTTTGATTGTTTTTTGGATTCCTAAAAATAAAACCAATTTTCAAATTGCAGTTTAATATTTTATCATAATTAATATCTATTAATTGAAATAAAATATGATCAAGTTATTTTCTTGTCATGTTGTATTGTATCACCTTTTATATTATTCATGTAATATTTACTTAGATGAGTTAACTAATTTTTCATGTCCTTGATTTATGATATTTTTGTTGTGAAAATTTTGTATTCGATATCAATTCATTTGTCTACTGATACTATCTTAAATGATAAGCAACATAATTGAAAGATAATCACATAAATTCAAATTTATTTAGATATCCATTAACTGCAAGCTTTTATCTATTATTTATGGATAAAAATCGTATGGTTTTGCACCATTAAAAAACAACAAAATAAATACAAAACAAGGGATTTATAAGATAAGAGGTACTGATTACAGTTATTGACAATGTATTGTTAATTATTCACTAGGGAACTAAACGCTTTTTACCCACTCACTTTAGAAGCCAATTTTACTGCTGCGACTACCTTATTGTAGCACAAATCAATATCTACTTGGGCCATCCTCATACAATGTGTTAACTTTCTTCAAAAGTCGCCCTTACCAGACTTAACCGTGATAAGGCGGTCTTTTGTAATGTTCGAGCGATGACGTCATATCCCCACCACTCGCCCCTCTCCTCTGTTTCGATCGCCTTAATGTTCCTGTGTTTTTCAATTTTTATTCCCGAGTGTTCTATTATTAATTAATTAGTTATTAATTATATATGCATATGTTTTTTTCTCTTTATATTTGTATCAACTTCTGTCCAGTACAAACAATGGACAATCAGCATGTCTGTTAAATAAAACAAAATATGAGGTGCATGAAGAAGACAGTACTCAGCGGTACCTCTCTCGTGATTTTATTTCCTATAACAGATCTCTCATCCACGATAAATATAAATAATGTTTATCGACTTCTTGAGATTCAATCAATTCATATAATAGAATGTTTTAACGTCGTTTCGAGATATTAATGTCACGTTTAAAAGTGGGAAACAGACTTTTATTGAATAGTAATTGGGTATCTGTTTCGCAGATTGTCCCTTCAAGTTAAAAGTCACAATTTTAAGTTTTCATTCGTTTCCTTTTCATTATTTTCCAACAATATAAATTAACTTGAGCTTAACATTTGTAATGAGTCCTATAAGAATTTCCCCGTTTGAATAGGTGATTAATACTTATTTATAAATTGTATAGTATAAATAAGTGTTAATTTTATGTTTAGACTAGTCCGTGATATTAATGCCCATAGTTAACAATTGGAAAAGATAATGTAATTATCGTTTCGGTAATCGTTTCATCAAGAAATAAAAGTTTCAACTAACATTTAGAAGTAAAGTTGATATATGTTTGTTAAAAAGTTCATTTCTAGATTCAAAGTATATAACAATTTCCCTTAATTATACTATTTTTCTCATAATAAAGCTTTAAGATTCACAATTATTTTTTATTTTCGGGAATATTAGAAAGGAAACGAATAAAATCTTAAAACTTATGACTTAACTCGATACGACTTACTACGGAACTGATACCTGTTAATTAATTATACAAGCATAATTGTTTTCAATTTTTTTGAAATTCGATCAGTAAATATAAAGTATATTTTGACGGCGTTTCGAAATGCTATCGTTCCCATATTCATGCTCTGAAATGGAAAAAACTGGCTTTTAAAGAATATACATTAATTAACTATGGGCATTAATATCACGGACTAAGCTAAACATAAAATTAACACTTATTTATACTATACAATTTATAAATAAGTATTAATCACCTATTCAAACGGGGAAATTCTTATAGGACTCATTACAAATGTTAACTTTATTTTCTCTATTGTTTCCTGTACATCTTCTACCATAGGGATGTTGGAAAAATGTGGACATATATAAAAAATACCTGATAATTTTTATCCGATAAATCGGAATACCATTATGGGAGTATCGAATAGTAATCTAAATGTAAAAATGTAACTAAATCGAAAACCGAAATTTAAATGACAATATTGTTATTCCGAGTTGAAATTATCTATATTCGTCCAACATTTTTTACAGTCTACAGTAACTTTTAAGAGGGAGTACAAATAATATTGAGGTAAGATCAAGCAAAATGTTTATACTATGGAGTATTTGCATATATTTGAAAAATATTAATGTGGTATGAATCAAATTTTTTTTTCGATATTCACTTTCCTTTAAAGTCATTTACTATGAAGTATTTTCACGACAATGTTTTCATAATGGTTTCCCATCGTCGGTTTCAATCTTATATATTATTCTTTAACAAAATTCGTTTTTCTAGATAGTCATCTGACGCATATTGTCTTAAGAAAGCAAACTTTTGTAGTTATTAATAAGTACGAAAATCTTATTTTTCTTATTTTTAGGAGTTTAAAAAAAAATCTTAGCCTACTGAATATTTCCTGAAAAGACCTGAGATCATCTTCACGGTAGTTAAAAAAGTAAAAGGTTTCATATGATTTTTTCGAACTTAAATGTTTTTACTGTACTATCACTCGATTATTACTACTGGATATTTATAAACTTCTATGCAATTATATATATGTATTTATACATATTTATATTTTAATATAAATGATATCAAGATTTATCCTAAGAGCCAAGAATATTAACAAATCTAAGAATTTCTCTTTTTTTTTTTGTTTAATCGTTTTTCTCAACTGAATGTTCAAATTTTTATCTTTTCTCGAAAATAGAGTTTTCTCACCTATTGCTTTTGACTTATATAACACAATTCAACTATAAAACGTTTAGTTGATTAATTCATTAATTAATTTAATACATTAAGATTATGTTATGCAGCTTGGAGGGCGGCAAAAATACCTAAAACTCAATCGTATTCGTTTGAACTGTTTTTATAATAGTTATTTAAATTTTTTCTGGCTTATTACTTCTAGTATCTTATTGTTTAAAAGTTTTTATTAATTAAAACAAATGTGTTAATAAATTATTTGTCTATTAATACAATACATTATCTAATGCTACCTTAGGGGAAAATAATTCATTGTAGTTTTTTTAATTGGGAAAGTAATTCAGTTGATTTCGTTGTATATAAAGCTAAAGTCTCAAGTTTTCTTTACGTGCTCTACAGCATTGTTTATTTAGAAAAACGCCACGTTAAAAGACTCCTCAATGTTTTCTAAAATGTATCATTTGAAGCTTACACACCATAGTTTTATCTCAAAGCAACAGTGGCCATTTTGTCCAAGGTATTCATTACTAACGATAGTTACTGGGTTCAGCCCTAACGATGTTTTAACTACACATCGTTGCCATAGTGCTAGAAGAACTTAAAAGATTTTTTAAAATTATCTTTTATTAAATTTTACGTGTTTTTTTTTTTTTTTTATATAGAAAAGAATCTTTATTCTGGGACCTAGCCCCTTTAAAATAACAAACATGAACAGAAAACTAAACATAGTATATATCTGACCAGAAGGCTACATAATAATAAAAATCATGAAGTATTTTAAAAAAAAAATTTTGATTTTATAACAGTTTTTGGATTTTCAGCCCGAACGAGTAAAAAATCTTAAATTTTCACGATCACATTTCCTTTACTACGTAAAAATATTAACAACTATTAATAATTATGTAAAAATAATTAATTTTAATATTGACATGTATTATTACTGTTCCTATTTGTCTTAAATAATATATTGAACTATAAATATTGTTATTACCCAGACCTTGGTGACTATGCTAATATTATCATTAAAAAGATTTATTCGAGCTTGTATCTTTTACAATTTTTATCACTATTACATGTAACAATTTTTTTTTTCACGATTTGTATCTAGATCCACCTACAGTTCGTATTTTTGAGTTATCTTAGATAATTGTCAGGGGGTCCCTCTTAAGGAAAAATATGCTAGAAATTATGTAATCAATTATCAATATGAGACTCGCTAGTTAATTCTCAAGTCCTTTGAAAAATAACGTTTTTTTCGATATTTGATAAAAGCGGCGATCAAAAATTCAATTCTAAACTTAAGTGGAATTTACAAAAATATGTATACTTTTTTAAAAGAACATGTTTTTCGTTTTGATTTTGGCACTTCGGGTTGACTGCTTATTTTTGAACAATGCTCATTTATTTCTTTAAGAACTGTACTCAAAATCTTAAATTAGAATATTTATGAACTTTTATTAATTATTTTTATATAATTCCTTACATAACTGTCTGGTAAAATTCCTTTTGTGATTAAATAGGAAAGGTCCATAATTCAAACATTCACTACATATCGCCAATGTGAAATCCTCATTATTTAAACCGTTCAATGAATACTGAATAGTGAATTAAGAAAACAAATACTTAGACATGTAATAAGAGTAAATGAGGTGACTAACGGCAGGTGGTCTTTTTATTTTTTTAAAGGTTTTTTAATGGTGTAAAAAATCCTTATATAACTAAGCGTATAAACCGTCGGCCGGCGGGGACGTAAAATGTCGGTCCCGAGCCTGTGCGGTAGAAGTTACTGGTAACAGCTCCCTATCTTCATTCTAATTGGATAGGCAAAATGTAGGACTCTCTCTGTAGATTGGTCCGATTAGCCATGGCAGTAAAAAGTGACGTTAAATGATTATAGAACCCAACTTCCTAATTTGTTTCATATAATGTTTGCACGGCTTGAAATAACATAAATAAAATAACAAAACTTAACTATTTGCTTTTGAATACCATTTCATTAAATAGCACAATGGTCAACCTTAAGTAAAGAGTGCCAATTCTTCAACTGAATACGGTTGCTAAATGAGTTATAAGGTTTTAATTGCACATTTATTCTTAGTCGGCTTCGATATTATTATGTTAGTTACACCATTTTACGTTTGAAATATATTAAAAATGTTCGTTCAATCATTTTTTTTTCTCGTCCTTTTCAACTTGCGTTGCTTGGCCGCCATTTTGTCGACAGGGATAGACTCGTAATTTATAGCATTCTGCTACTAAACTGTTACGTTAATGACAAGTTAAATTAATTGTTTACATAAAAAAGTCGTTGTGGATATATCTACATTATAATAAATCATAAATGTTAGCTAGATTAAGGGATATTTAATCAAGTCAACATGTATTATGCACAGACATATGGAACAAGCAAGAGTGTTTCCTTTTTTTACCAACTTTTTTATAATGATCTAATTAATTTACATTTAAAATAATATTATTCACAAACTTAATGATTTTTAATTTATTTTAGTCCATTTTTAATGATATTTAAATCAGTATGGTACCACGTACAGCTGAGGTATGGCAAGAAAGACTTAATGATAGATAGTATGCGCTACCTCAATGACTGTTTAGCTCACTTTTTCAATATAATGCTATATTTTTAAATAGTTACGTCGGAATAAATAGTTAACGGAAAATTGTTCACAAAAAAAAATGAAAGAAAACATTAAAAAATGAAAGAAGGTGAATTATTGCCAAATAAAAGAAAATGATATACCCTGTAAAGACAAAGAAAAACTTAAATGGGGATAGGAAGCAAAAAAAAACAGAAAAAGATATATATATATATATATATATATATATATATATATATATATATATATATATATATATATATATATATATATATATATGTGCAAACTCAAAAAAAATTCAAAACGATACACTTCACTTCTTATTAATTTTTTAATAGTAATTATTTAGTTCAATACCTTGTAGGCAAGCCTTTGTTTTCGACCACTTCTTTTAGTCTGTTTAGAATGGAGTCTACCAATTTTTTGGTGAATTCCGGACTTATGTTGTTCCATTCTTCGAGGAGATATTTTTTTAACTCTTCTTTACTAGAAATCGTATGTTTTCTAATTTCTACCTCTAATTTTGCCCACAGATGTTCTATCACATTAAGATCTGGTAACTGTGCTGAAGTTTTAATAACTTTGGGGCAGTTATAAAGGAGCCATTGGTGTCATTATCCTGGTAAAAACAGAACTTATCTTTGAGCCTCAGCTTTTCTGCACTTTGTTTCAAGTTTCCTTTTTACATTTCTACATAAACATGCTTGTTAACTATTCTATCTATAAAATGAAGATTTCCCACACCAGAAGCCGCCACGCACTCTCACACCATAACATAACACTCCCAACCCCATGTTTCACATTTAGGCGTAATATTTTTTTGCTAGCTCTTCTCTTGGTTTCCTCCACACGTAGCAATGTCCATCGGACCCAAAAATATTAAATTTACTTTCATCAGCAAATATTACAGTTTTCCAAACCTCAGAGTCCTTCAGTAAATATTCATTTGCGAATTGGATCCTCATTCTCATCTCAGCCCTGAAGAAGTCATCAGCATGGTTGACGAAACGTTGGTGAGAAATTTATCTACACGGTCTAATCCAGAATAAATAAACAAAGTCTTTTGTAATAATAGTGGTCGTGGAAGAAAGAATGAAAAGAATATTTGGATCCTAACTTTTGGATTTTTTTTTACTGATGAAAGATTTCTTCCGAGCTACTCGTCCATGAAATATATTTTTTCTTAGGACACACCGCACTGTTTCTATACTTACTGGCATACCTAAGTGTTTAGATAGTTCCGTGGCTATTTTGGGTGCACCCAAAGTGGATTTCTCCTAATTTCCCTGACGATCCAAGTTTTTTCTGGCAATGCGCTTTGCCTTCCTTCTTGAATCTCTCCACTATATGCTGGACAGTTGAACGGTTTTTTAAAAATAATTTCGGCTATTTCATTTAAAAATTTCCCGTCATGTTGAATGACCAACTCGCGTTCTTTTAACGTTGTGTATGCACCCATTTTAGTAAACAAATAAAAAAAAAAAAACATCAGATTTTCTTCAACTGGCTTTGAAAAGAGACAAACACTTTCGACACAAGAGTTTAACTAAAGTAAAATAGTTTAAGTTAAACAAATATTGGGAAAAACTAAGGTGTATCATTTTCATTGCGAGATAAGTAATCCTAAACAAATGTGTTTTATTTTTATTATTAAGTTCTTGTTTATTTTTAAATGTTTATATACAAAGTACATACTTCTAGAATGTTTAATGATTACAATGAATTATTGTTTTTAATATAATATAATTTGAACTATTTATTTATTCATCTATAAACATCATCCATAAATATCCTGGTTTATCATTTTGACTGGGAGCCACTGTACCTCCTAATCTTATCACTCATCTCATTTGAGTTATTTTTGTGTGCGTTATTAAATTGTTTTCTGTGTTGTTAATTTTGTTTAATATCGTTTAAATGTCTGTATTACTTACTAAATTTAATTTTGGGTTTTTGATTAATTTTGTTATTGCCTATTTAAAATGAACAGAATAACACTTTGTAAATATACATCTTTAAAACATTAAACTGTGAAATCCTTTCAGAATTTCAAAATAATTCCAAAGATGAAATTATGTCAAAAATATCATCAAATGGATCTTGACAAGGATA
Organism: Arma custos; assembly: GCA_037127475.1. Taxonomy (NCBI): domain Eukaryota; kingdom Metazoa; phylum Arthropoda; class Insecta; order Hemiptera; family Pentatomidae; genus Arma; species Arma custos. The sequence goes on along the minus strand of CM073762.1, from coordinate 55,985,798 downwards.
GAAATGGAGATGTTTTCTTTGAAAGTGTAGGAAAAATGTTTTTTTAGGAAGAGCAACTTGGCTAGAGGTGACTAGAATTACCATTTTATTATTAAGTTTTGTATATTTAAATTTTCTTTAATATGTATAATAAGGTAGGTGTTATCAATATCAGAATTATCAGTGTTCATGTTATAAACAATGGCGGATAACAGTCCTTGCAGACAGCTAATAAATCCTTTCCTTTCCTTTGCCTTCTGGCAGGAGGTTTAAAGCTGTTAGGGGTTTCAAGAGGGTTTAACGATAACTTAAATTTCAATATATTATTTCCATTGTTATAAATCGGTTAAATAATTTTTTTTTTTTAAGATTAATTTATTGATATTTACAACTGTTATAATATTACATCAAGTAAATTTACTGATATGAAAACAAAAAAAAACACTTGTGGAGAAACTACCCATCGGTAGCACTCCAATAAAGTTCTATAGTAGGTCTCGAGGCCATCTTCTTTTCAGACGCCTCCGAGGGTTATCAGGAATAGTATGGGAAGCAAGTTGATAGACTAGCGGCATGGAAGGATAGGTTTGGTCGAAATCAGCAACATATGGGATATTAAGATCATGATGGATGAGTTTGTTTGTGACATAATAAGGAGCATTGAGGATTTTGGATTGTAAGGATTGGCCACGAGATGAATTGGATGGTTTAGTAGTGCCCCAAAGCTCAAATCCGTTGGCCCAAAAAGGTCTGATAACTGTCATGTAAATGAGTCTTTTGTAAGTAAATGGGAGCTTAGAGCATTTGTCTAGTAAATGTTGAAGTAGGCGAAAACGTTGAGAAGTTTCTTGTCTTTTCAATCTTTTAAGAGGACTGTTAAATAATAAATTTAATGAAAATAATTATATCTTTTATATTTTGAATTGATTATATCTTCTAGGTTTTTGGAATAAAATTTAGTGAATGTCACTTTCGGTTTATTGTTTGAAATGGTATATAATGGTGAAATTGACATTTGTCCCAATCCCATGTACAATACTTATTACAGATATGGTGGATACAATAATAAGGGGATGGATTTCTATTTAATCTATTTACATTGAAATATTTTATGTTTGATACCTGGTATTTTTACTTCTATACCTCTCCTACTAAAGCATTGATTTTCCTTTTATCAAAGTTAACAAAAAAAATTATGTTCAAAATTATATGTTGTTCAATGCCAGGAAGTAACTCAGTTTGCAGATGGTTTATTTAATGTCTATGTCACTTGTGTTCATCATTTCAGTAAATGAAATAAATCAACTTTTTTATCAAATTGCATAAAATAGAAACATTTTATGAGCTCTAGTCAAATTACCATCTAGAGATAAGATGGGGATCTTAAAAAAATAAGAAATAAAATGCTGGTAGTAAATGTAGCCATATTTCCTAAATATATTTACAAAATTTGATCAAATTATGAATTAAACTATTTTTATCCTAAAACATTTATGTCACTTTAGTTTTTGATGAACTATGAAACTCTCATCTGTTCATATTTGCCCACTATTCTTTCTTATATAATTTTTCCATTCTTCTATTTTAATTCTCATTTTTATGTTACTGTTTAGATTTTTATTTTTAAAGTCATAAGTTGTTTATCTTATTCATTATTTTTCTGTATTTTTTAGAACATTATCTGTAATAACATAAAGATGTTATTCTTAATATTTATTTTTTTACATAGCACGAGTCATTTTACATTCAGAATTATAATAATAAAGCTCATTTTTTTTTTTCACTTTTTTATATTTATTGTTTAATTTATCTTATTGTTTGTAGCCCTAATGTGGACCAAAACTAAAACTTTCAATAAATAGTTACTTTGATTTTTGGCATTATTTTTCTAACACCATCTTACTCTTGGTTAACAATTACAACTATTCTAACCTTTACTTACAGTTTGCTGTTGGCAAATAACATATTAAGAAAAAAGATAAGGTTTTATGTATATCTTCCTGATTTATGATCTTACAGTCTGACACCTTCAATGTACTATATTAATATTTTAATAACCAATAAAAACAGATCTATACTTACTTAAGTACTTATTATGAGAACTGTGAGTTTATATGTTTGAAGAAAAACACAATAACATTTTATAAAATAAATAAATAAAAGTTATCCTTTGGTGAATACACATATTTAAGTATTTATGTATAAACAGTTGAGCTATGAAAGAATTAAGCATGAAATAATGATATTTACGACTGCACCTCTTTCAGAATTTTTTTTAGGTTCAACACAATACTAAAAAATAAGAAACTGGATATGTTGATTATTAAATGTATATTAACTGTTATGTTTTCAAGCTCACTTAAACACACAAATTAATCCTTATAAAATAAGATTTGGCCAGCAGACATCATTAAATAAGCAAATATGCTTTAGAGGATATAAACAAACATACCAGTGAATGAAAGCCTATAACTGTTTCCTATTTATTTTTATTTTTTTTATGAGAAAGTTGTTTTAAAACAAATCTAGTCATAAATGGTTTCTATTATTTATGACTTTCCCTCCAACTATAAGCTTTTCTGTATATTTTTAAAATTTTATTTTGCTGATTCTTTATGAATAAGGAGCCACTTTGTTGTACTTTTGATTCATTTGAAAAAATGCTTACTTTTAAAAAATTGCGGAAAAAAGAATTTTTATCATTCCAAAATCATTTCTATTTTACAACCATTCATCTCGTGTTTTATGTATTTAAGACAGATTAGTTTGATTGGTTGTAGGGAAGTAGCTAAGTATTTAAGCTTTACTATGTTGAATCTCTGTTTGGTATGAAGTTAAAATTTGTCAGAGTTCTTAAAAAAGTCGCCCTTCCTTGGGTAAGATCTAAAACTTAATTATCATTTTTATAACATGTAGGTCTTATTTCATTTAATTTGTTTTATTTAAGGGCGCTCCTGGTGGATCAAATAATAGCGGAGGACAAGAAAATCTTAGTGCCCTCCAGCGTGCTATAGATTCTATGGAAGAGAAGGGACTTCAGGAAGACCCTCGTTACTCACAGTTGCTTGCATTGAGGGCAAGGCATGCCAACATGGAACCGCCCGTCAGGCCTCCTCCTCAGGTTGTTGGGGTATTATTTTATTTTAAAACACGTGTTCTTTAGTTCTTTATCAATTTTAAATAAATAAAATTGTTTTTAATAACTTCAATGACCATTAGGGTGGATTTACTGGTGAGGGTGGTGCCCCTCCACCTGCTAAACACAGCTTCAGTGCCAACCAGCTTCAGCAGCTCAGGGTGCAGATCATGGCATATCGCCTTCTGGCAAGGAATCAGCCTCTTTCCCAGCAGCTAGCTCTGGCTGTTCAGGGCAAACGTCTAGACAGCCCTGGCGAATCCAACTACCAACATCCTCCTGCTGAGGGTAACCACATCTTGAACTAATCCATTGTGTAATTAATGTATAATAAGATTCTTGTCTTCTGTGTTCATATGAATGCAATGTATAATAAAATTTGTGTATGACTAAGTAAAATTTCTCTGTAATTATGTATGAGCGGTAAAGGTTTGAAAAATGTATTTGTTACACAGGTGCAGGTCCTGTTGGTGAAGGAGGAGGCGAGGGTGCATCATCAAACGGCTTGATGACACAACCGATGCGCCCACCATGCCCTCCTGGTGGCCAGCCTCCTACAGCTTCGCCGATGACGGGCCAAATGGCACCACCCACAGGGCCAGCTCCTGTGAGGCCTCCTCCTCCTGGTGTTTCTCCAACACCTCCCCGGCCTCCTCAGCAGGCTCCTGGTGGTCCTGGAGCGCCACAGCCTAAGCAGAACAGGGTTACCACGATGCCGAGACCTCATGGTTTGGATCCTATCCTTATTCTGCAGGAAAGAGAAAATAGGTAATTAAAGTGTACTGACAATGAGCTTTCAAAACTATTTGCTGCTATATTACTAGTTTGTTAATGAAATTAGGTTTTTATTGATATTGCTATCAGTAATTTGAATAGCTTATAAAATTTAAAAAAAACATATTTAAATTAATTTAAATCTCTGTAATACCTTTTTTATAACACTATATTCATTATCAAAATGTTACTCAATACTAGCTAAATACCAGTTACTTTAGACTCTCTCAGTTTCCAAATAGAGCTGAAAGAGTAGTTTTGGACATTACTGACATATTTTGAGGAGAATAAAGTTTCCCAGATTTATTCTTTTAATAAATATTAATGATTAATTTTGAAAAGGTTACATTTTCTTTGCTGATTTTATTTATTTAAAAATAATATAAAATAACCATTGTCTGTGATTGTAGGGTAGCTGCAAGAATCGTACACAGGATGGAGGAATTATCGAACTTGCCTGCTACGATGCCTGAGGACCTTCGAATTAAAGCCCAGATAGAACTTAGGGCCTTGCGAGTACTGAACTTCCAGAGGCAGTTAAGAGCTGAAGTAAGATACTTATATAATAATAATTATTATTATTTATTAAGATAGTTATTAAGTTATGAATGTTGTATGAACAAAACACTAAGGAAATTCCTTCATTGTCTTTATTTTAACCATCTTACTGAGTTAACTCTTAGAAATTAAATACTAAAAATAATAATACTATGAATGCACATGTTTTATGGAAATAACTTGTAAAATATGTTTTAAAAAAATAAAAATGCATCTACTAATTCCACTAAATAATTTGTACTAAATAATTCACGGTAATATTCAGTTCCTAGAAAAAAAAGAAAAGATTATTATAATTGGGGAAGATTTTTAATCCATTCATGACTAATTCTCCCTGGATATTCCTTTAATATATTAATGCTTCAAAGTTTGTGACTTCATGATTTATAATTTCAGTATGCCATCTGCATCTGCTTGACATAATTCATCTTCATAAGACCAGGTGAATTTTTATCCCGCAATTAGCATAAAATGACAACACATTCCTTTTTATTCTCATAATTTCTCTTCTAAGTTCAAGTTTCACCCTTTTACTTTTGCTCACCTCTGATATATCACAATAAAACTAGATCGTTACAACATTTTGTCAATTTTAAGAACTGCTACCTTATTCTCCGGGTTAAAGATGAGAGGTAAATCTCGACTAAACTCTGTTACTAATATACCAAAATTAAGACCAGAGCATTGATTCACACCGGAAAAATGAAATTATTATATCTTAAAGGTACTCCCACATCTTAAGTTGCAGTAATTGACTAAGGTACTTTTCTTTTTTTAAGCCAGAAAATGTTACACATTACCTTTGGTATCCTTTAGGTTTCCAATATATTTTATTAATCATGCTGTGAGGATTGAGATGAAATATATTTGTTCTCCAAATTATCCCTTACAAAATTAAATATTCTCACAGTAGATACTTTTATAGCCCTAAAAATTCATTAGTAGAAAAAATTTAGTATATTTTCTTTAATTAAAAAAATACCCAATCATATTTGTTCTGATTGTTATGACATAGAAGTGTCATGAGATTTGTTTGCTTGAATAATCAGGAGCTACTATTGTCTTTAGTTTATTGCTCATGATTTGTTCAAATGTGAAATTCATAAAAAATTATTAATCTTTTTATTTATTTTAGGTTATAGCTTGTACTAGACGTGATACAACATTAGAGACAGCAGTAAATGTTAAAGCTTACAAACGGACCAAGAGGCAAGGTTTACGGGAAGCCAGGGCAACGGAAAAGCTTGAAAAACAACAAAAACTTGAAACAGAAAGGAAGAAAAGACAGAAGCACCAGGTATTCCTCTTTTTATGTAGTTTTTTTTTTACAGAAAATCTTGAATACTAAAAAATTGATTAAAAATAAATAATTATATAAATTTTCAGGAATATCTTAGCACTATTCTGCAACATTGCAAAGACTTCAAAGAATTTCATAGGAACAATGTTGCTAAAGTTGGTAGATTAAATAAGGCTGTGATGAATTACCATGCAAATGCTGAGCGTGAACAGAAGAAAGAGCAAGAAAGGATAGAAAAAGAACGTATGAGGAGGCTTATGGCAGAGGATGAAGAGGGTTATAGGTAAGATATTTTTGTGGATATTACATTATATTATTTCTATAAGATATTGTAGTATATTAATATTATTAGATATTATACCTAGTCTTAGTTTTATGATGACTTGAACAAAATCAATTATACTTTTAGTTCCTACAGGTTTTTTAACAAAAAATAAAAAGAATTACTTTCTTTTCATATCTGTTAAATAAATAGTTTTTGTGAATTAAATTATTAAAATTATTCTGAAGATTTAAGATTATTTAGTTTAAAATATTTTTGTCTTGTCTTAAAGGAAATTGATCGATCAGAAGAAAGATAAGAGGTTGGCATTCCTGCTTTCGCAAACTGACGAGTACATTGCTAACCTAACTGAAATGGTTAAGCAGCATAAAATGGAGCAACAGCGTAAACAGGAACAAGAAGAGCAACAAAAACGGAAGGTGAATAATTATGGTTTATTGACATATAATTGTTGCCTATTACATTTTTGCTATCCATTTTTTTTTCTTTATTTTATATATGTATTAAAAATAGCTAGAACCTTTTTAAAAAATTAATCTTATAAAATTATTTATCTTTTCTTATTTTCAATATTTTTGAAAGACACAAGACAGCATTCTTTTCCTTATTAATTGTTTCATAACCCAAATGATTATTCTTGATCTGCTATAAACTAGACTTATACATATTTTCAAATAGAGAGAATTCATTAATTAATTTTTTTATTTAAACATTTAAAAAAATTGAAATAATATAATTTGTTCAATGAATATAAATTACCCTATTTTATTATTTATTATCATCATTATTTTGCTAAAGTATATAACTTTGTTTATAAGGTTAGTTTACAAGTCTGGTTCCTGACAAATTTAAAATCCATTCTATCTGAAACTATTATCTTTTACTCAATTAGCTTATTTCTAAACTCTATCAATATCTATTTCCTTAACAGATGCATCTTCTTATTTCCTACAACCTTTAATGTTTAACAAAATTTTGTCATACACTGAATTACTTGAATACAGTTTTGAAAAAAATAAATATCAGTTATTCTGGTTGTTTTTACCATCAGTTAAAATTGATTGGTTTTTTAATTGATGATATTTTTTTTTGTTATTTTAACTGATCATTTTCAATTAGTTGTGTATAGCCTTTTTTTTCACTTTTTGACAATTTTATGGTTGTACAACTTAATTTTGTATTTTTTTAAAAAGTTTATTTTGTATTTTTCTTGTTAGTTTTTTTTTCTTCTGCAAAATTTATTTTCAAATGGTTTTTGGATTTAAAGAGAAAAAAAATTATTTTATGATGAAAATGATGATCATATTATAAGCCTGAATGGAAAAAAGATGGTCATGCAATATAAATAAACAGGTTGTTGCTTATGGGAAGACTGGTAATTGAAATCCCTTCAGCTGTGCTTAATATATCATTATTTTAATTATGGTTTCAATTAGTAGTAATTATATTTTTTTTTCAGAGGAAAAAGAAAAAGAAGGCCAGGGAAGGAGATCCTGATGACGAGAGCTCTCAAATGTCAGATTTGCACGTCAGTGTCATTGAAGCAGCAACTGGTAAGTTTATTGACCATAATTCTAATTCTAAAGTTATAAATATTGTTCTTTCCAGTTATTTGATTTCTGTAGTTGTTTTTAAATTTAAAAATAAGCATTATAAATTATTTTCTTAGGCCGACAGCTGACTGGTGAGGATGCTCCATTAGCTAGCCAGCTGGGGGCTTGGTTAGAAGCACATCCTGGCTGGGAGCCTATGGAAGACAGTGAGGATGAAGATGATGAAGAAGACAGCGATGAGGAAGGTGATAATAACAGTAGATCAAAAGGTTTGATCAACTCTGGCTTTTTTCTTCCTTTAATTCAATTAATTTTCAAATTGCAAGAATTTATTTATTCAATCATATAATTTATTGTATAACTTATTCTTCCATTTCTATAATATTTTTATTTGGGAAGTTCTCAGGGATACTGTATTTATCTTTGTTAAAATGTCTTCCAAAACCTTTTTTTTTATTATGGTATATATATCTTCAGTCCCTGTGAATAATTGGTGGTCAAATTTTTTCCCAAGTGAGTTAGTTGTATTTAGGGAATCCGAAATCATGTCTTCATAGTTTTTGGCTAGAAATTGAGTTGTAATTAAAGCAATAACTTTATTTCAAGCAAATGCCTAATTTAGCCCCTTATCAATGACAAAAATAACACGATTCCACTTTTTAAGTGCAAGAAACTCATTTTGCAAACAATTCGACTTAACCACTTATTCACATGGCTTGTAGATATAGGGTGTTATGAAAAAAGTAGCTTACATTTCTAAGGGTGCACCTACATTGGATCCGACGTGCTACCATCAGACATCGGGGGCAAACTGAATGACTAAAATATATCGAGAGCGCTTACATTGGATCCGTTCCATTTTTATCCGAACGATTTAGTCGCTCGTGGAATCAAAATAGTTTATTTCTATGGAAGCGCCTACATTAGATCTGGGTCGATCAGGCGCGATTTTCTCATTTTAAAATCATTTGTTTCCAATATAATTTCAAGAACCGACTAGTATTTACCAAAATGGCATAACCCGGAGCTAACCTAACTCTTTCATTGTTAGAAAATGTAACTGATTTATTAAAATGATATTGTAATTTTATATATACATACAGTTGATATTCCATCATATATAATTTCCTAATGTTATATGCATTATATTATATTATATTCTAATGTTATATGCAGCAACACAATTTCAAATTTTAACAATGTTCATTGTTTTGAATAAACACTTTTCGTTTAAACAGTTATATACAAAAATAAGTAAAGATTTTAATGATATTTGAGATTAAATCAGTTGTAGATAACTGCTAGTAAACATGTGAATGTATCAAATAAAATTTGTGTGAAAAAAATTTTATTAAGACTGATCAAGTTTATCAACTGCGTTACACCTTCATAATTATCAAAATAATTTTAGCTTTATTAGATGCATATGAAAAAAAAACACAACCCAAAAACCATTGTCACCTTCTCCATCAGTGTTCACTTGTAGAAGTGTCTGCTAATTCTTGAAAATCAATACTTTATCAGGGCCACTTTTTTTGGACAACATATTTCCATTCTGTTTCTGGAAAAAACAATGTTTTTCAGATACACATTGATATAATAATAAATGAAAATTCATTTTAAGTATTCCATAATAAATCTATTGGTTACCTAACAAAAATTGAACTTTTTATATTTGTAACATTTTTCAAAAGAAGCTAAATATTGATATTTATTATTTCCGTCTAGTCTAAACTTATTTATTTAATCTGAGGCAAATTTATTCTAACCACTATTATGGAATTTTTCTTCAGTGAAATAAAGGTTTAAATTAATACTAGTTCTTGTTCCATAATCGATTATTTCAAATGTAATTGTATAACATGGGTGTTGTATTAGTAAACCTAATGTTTTAATAGTTTTTTATAAATTTATTTATAAATTATTTTATAATAATTATTTTATAAATTATTTATAAATTAATTAATTATAAATTATAATTTTATAATTATTTTATAAATTTAAAGTTTTTTTGATAAATTTACTGGCTAGGCTTGGTTCATGCTTAATTATACGAGATGGGGGCAATCTTACAAACTATTATTATTTTATATCAAAGTTAAACATAGCGATCACTTATCACTATTTTCATTTATTTTGCATATTATTCTTCTTCTTTTTTGGCGCTACAACCCTGGGTGGGTTTTGGCCTCCTCAATGAGCCGCCGCCATTCGGCTCTATCTTGTGCGACCGCCTTCCAGTTCCTGATCCCAAGTAGGCTTCGAGCATCAGCTGCCACACCATCGGCCCACCTAAGCCTGGGCCTTCCAGCTCTTCGGGTTCGATGTAGTGTCTCCTCAAGTACCCTACTCGAGATTTCTTGTTCATTCATTCTGGTCAAATGGCCTGCCCAACCAAGCCTTCCTAACTTCACAAACTCAACCACATCCGGTTCACCATAAATGGCATATAGCTCCTTGTTCTTCCTTATTCTCCATTCAGCCGCATCCCTGACTGTTCCAATAATACGACGTAGAACTTTCCTTTCAAAGATCATCAGATCCCTTTCGTCGTGCTTGGAAATGGTCCAGGTCTGCGAGGCATAAGTTAGTACAGGCCGGACAAGAGTCTTATAAATAATCATCTTGGTTTGCCTGCTGATGAACCTACTGCGAAAGATCTTGAGAAGGCTAAAATAGCATCTGTTGGCTGCAGTGGCTATCTCAGCAGCCATATCATTTCCCGAAGTAACTAGTGATCCCAGGTAGGTAAATTCCTTAACCTGCTGGAATTTGTAGGATCCCACTACTAAAGGGCTGTTATCACCAGCTCCGGTGGACATGTACTGGGACTTAGTCTGGTTAATTGAAAGTCCCATAGATGACGCTGCCCTGATGAGGTTTGTAGTGGCTTCGACTAGAGCTGATCTGGACCTGGCTACTATATCTAGGTCATCGGCAAAACCAAGAACCTGCACTTGTCGGGAAAATATCGTTCCTTGATTTTGGATTCCTGAATCCTTTACTACTTTCTCTAATGCTAAATTAAAGAGAAGACAGGCAAGTCTATCTCCTTGCCTTAATCCCTTATCAGATGGGAACTCCCGGGAACACTCAGATTGTATCCGGACCTGGCACCTTACCTCACTCATCGTTAACTTCACAAGGCGAATCCATTTTGCGGGGATGTTCATTTCCTCTAATGCTTCATACAGTTTCCCCCTCTTAATATTGTCATAGGCACTTCTGAAGTCCACGAAAAGATGGTGTGTGGGTACCTTGTTTTCAGGGTCTTTTTCCAGGATGGTTCTCAAGGTGAAGATTTGATCCACCGTGGATCTGCCTCGACGAAAGCCAGCCTGATACCCTCCAATCTCCTGCTCTGAGAATGGTGTTAACCTGTTGAAGAGGATGATTGAGAAAATCTTGTAGGCACATGAAAGTAATGAAATTCCTTGATAATTAGAGCATTCCAGCTGGTCTCCTTTCTTATGTAAGGGACATATGACAGACTTACCCCATTGCCCTGGGATTCTCTCTTCTATCCATATGCTCATGATTAACTCATGTATGGTCTTGTGTAGCTCCTCACCTCCATACTTGAAAAATTCTGCTGGTAATCCATCAGGACCTGGAGCTTTGTTATTTTTTAGTTTTGAGATTGCCTCAGCGACTTCCTCAAAATCTGGAGGTTCTATTTCCCCATACCCATCCAGGGAATCTCCGTTTTCTTTTAACTCCTCTTCCTCCTCATTCAGAAGGGATCTAAAATGCCTTGCCCACCGGTCAAGTATATCCTCCTTGAACGTGAGCAGAGTGCCATCTTCCTTCTTGCAGGCTTGTATCCTCGGTATATTATTCTCATAAATAAATTATAATAATATATTATAAACATGAGATTGGGTATTTACTCCGAGTCGAGTTACAAGTTTTAACTGTTTATTCGTTTCATTTTTAATATATTCCAAAAAATCAAGTTATTTTGAGCTTTAGTATGGAAAAGAGAAAATAATTATGGGTAATGAGTAGATTTCGGTAATCATTTCATGTAGAAATAAAAGTTTCAACTAACATTTTGATATATAGATGATATATATTTAATAAAGTTACCACCATTGTGGAGAATATTAGCTTTATAAAGTATAACTGATAGTATATTTCTTATTCTCATTTAATAGTTGTGTTAATATCTCCTACTATCTCTTAACCTGTTAACCGGGCGGTACATATAAATACGTCAAACGTAATTTTGTATTTTCCTTTGTGCTATATATATATATATATATATATATATATATATATATATATATAAACTTCATATTATTATTTTTTTTTTGCTTAAAATAAATGAAAAGACTATGAAATATATACGTTTTCGTTTATTTATATATTTACCACAAAGGAAAATAGAAAATTTCGTTTGACGTATTTATACGTCCCGCCCTTTTAACAGGTTAATGGTCGTGTCATTCAATAAGTAAATTGAACTAGAGGTGAGTAGGGTATTATGGAATACCATTTACATTTTTGTATCTAATTTACTGTTTTTTTAGTAAAAACTCCCAAAATCAGTTTGAATACATACTATAACTAACTAAAGTTAACCGTAACGTGTTTAAATAGCAATTATTAATTTTCTTGTTTATAAAAAATGTGTAAAAATAAAAAAATTACAAGTGGAAGGTAATATGGAATATGAGGTTTATATAGTGGAAAAGCCAACTAGAATTCGCAATTTAGTTCAAATTTACAATTTGAAAAAACAACAAGTTTAATATATTGAGCAATACAAATCTACTCAGGTCTATTGACAGAAATCGCAAAATCTGCCTTTTCTGCTCCTGTGCAATCAAGATGAGCCCACATAGAGCAGCTTAAACACTGAATCCAAATCTCTCCTCTCGAATCTTCGTAGAATTTTCCCTCACAGAAAATGCAATCAGTATCTTTGTTGTCCTGTTCTTTTCCTGGTGGCATATAATCCATTACAGATCACACATCAAAATGAAAAGGTTCATCGTTGCTGGAGTCATCTCTAATAGGTCTAGACGCCTCAGGCCTGGGTTTAGAAGATAGGCCGAAGTTTAATTTTTTAACAGGGGGTCTTTGAGATTTTTGTATCTTTTGTCTTTTCAAAACTTCAAGTTCCTTCTTCTTCAGCTTTTCATCCAATTCGGTTTCTAATTCTTTTTTATATGGAGAGCATGTTATTATAGAGGAGGAGCCAGCTTTCATGCCTCTATTTGATTTATGGTTTTTTGGAGGTAGGGGAGAAATCTCTATAGGTAGGACAAGATTTGTTGACTTTGGCTCGTTGTTGACATCTGGTATTATGAAATACCCAGTATTCCATAATAACCGAAATGCCACCTTGGAAAGATAACCTAAAACTGTTGAAACAAAAAGTGTCACTGAAAAACCAATTACATAACAATAATCTACAACTCTTTTAGTGTACATTATGCTTAGTTTTAAAGCTTAAGTCGCCTTTGTAGTAGTTAGTATGACTATTTGAAAGTTTACCTACAAAGATTCTTTATAAACACAAAACAAACTTCTTCGTTCTATTGCGAACAGTTCAGCAGCAACAGACGGTCAACTCTCACAGCACATTTTGAAGTCTTTTGAAGTAGTTCATGATATTCCTGAATGTTAGCACAGCCAAAGAGAGCTGAAACCTCAGTATTCCATATTTCCCGACTATTCTATAATACCCTACTCTCCTCTACTTCATCCTAAGGAATGAATACTTTTGTCAGCTCTTTTCATTTTGTGAAGTTATTCAGTTATCTATTTAATAATTTTTATGTAGTATTGATTTAATTTTATTGCTAGCCATCACCTATGTTATTAACCACACTTTTCATTGGTAAAATCCTATGACTACTTTGAACCCAGCATAATTTTTCTTGAGACGATTCCCTACAAATATAATTATTGAATGATTTTTTTCATTTAAATTAATTTTTATTTTAGTTTTAATTACTTTTCTCCATTTTCCTTTTCCAATGTTTATTCTTATTTTATTTATTTATTTTTAATGGTCACACCATAAATCGGGCTACAAATTTGTGTAAAATTGTACATATAGGTTATATTTTGTCAAAATATAAAAAATCTGGTATAAAATAAATGTACATAGTGCATCGGTTAACTATTTTCATTGAAGAATTTTTTTAAAAAAAAGATCTTCTCTTTTCATTAAAATTAAAAATGCTGTGGTTATAATCTCCCTGAGACTCATTTTTTGTTCAAAATGTATTACGATTTTAGAAATAAAACTTAATTATAATTAAAATTACATAAAATATTGGCCCACCCAAGTTTTAACTGAACTACAATATTTAATAGTAATAATAATTAGTTCTTTATTCATCTTGGTACAAATCCCTTTAAAATTACGTTTCAGAAGATGAAATATGAGCTATAGTTTCTTACTCCTATATAGAAATTTAGCTTATACGTAAAAACTGTTTCCATTTTAATAGCATTACAAAGTAAAAAATAGTAGTATTATTGCCCGGCATATAGTGTGTTAATTATGAGTTTATTTTTATTTATTTAATTGATTATGTTTTGAATTATATTTTATTTTGTTTTATTACTTTATTTTATTTTGTTTTTAATTTTTTTTGTTTTTGTTTTGTTTTTTTCTCCTCCCCATTCCTGTGCTGAATAGGTGGTTTTTCAATGATAGGAAAAGATGAAGCTGATAGCAAGTTATCTGTTGAAGACGAAGCTCGTGAAATGATTAAGAAAGCGAAGATTGAAGATGACGAGTACAAGAACACCACTGAAGAACATACATACTACAGGTATATATTTTTGTAGTAACATTACTTAATTATGAGTTTTAATAATAAGCATATTAAATTTATTTAATTATTTATTTATTACCTTAGTATGGTACATTCTCTTAATAAAAAATAAGGAAACATGAATATTTTAATAAAATCTTATTATTTGTTTTGAGATATTTTTATGAATCGTGCTGAAACTTAATTTATCGAAAAACCATTAATGACTTTTTTTAATCTGATAAACTAACATTTCTGTTAATTAAACTTTCATCATTTTATATTTTGAGATATAGCAAATACCAATTCTTTTATTTTTTTTTAATAGCATCGCTCACACCGTGCATGAGATCGTAACAGAGCAGGCTTCAATCATGATTAATGGTAAATTGAAAGAATACCAAATCAAAGGCCTTGAGTGGTTGGTGTCTTTGTATAACAACAACTTGAACGGAATTCTCGCTGATGAAATGGGTCTCGGCAAGACGATTCAAACTATCGGTCTTATCACTTACCTGATGGAGAAGAAGAAAGTAAATGGTCCATACCTCATTATTGTACCTTTGTCGTAAGTGTCATATTTTTTATTTTTAATATAAATTAACTTTATTTTTATGTTATTAGCTACTATTATTCTAAAGATAATTCCAATGATAAAAGTTATTATTATAACCTTTCACCTATTAATATAAATTCCAGAAAATATAGCTATTGATTTATTAGTCAGCCTGATTTCTTTTTTTTTTTTTATATTTTCAATTATACATAATGATATAATGCAAGTTGACATTTGCTGAATGACTTCCTTACTATTATCCTCATAATATTTGCCTTTAATTATGCACAAAAGAATAATGCCTTATTTTTTTTTCTTAATTATAATGATTTATATAAAGTTTATATTTTATTTTTTTAGAACATTGTCTAATTGGGTTTTGGAATTCGAGAAATGGGCTCCTTCAGTATTTGTCGTTGCTTACAAGGGTTCTCCTGCAATGAGGAGGACTTTACAATCACAGATGCGATCGACCAAGTTCAATGTTCTGCTTACAACTTACGAATATGTTATCAAGGATAAAGCAGTACTTGCAAAGGTAAAAACATCATTCCTATGCTAAACTAATTAATGTAATAATCACAACAGTTCAGAGGCGACATAAAGAAGTGTGATTTTCTTATGTCCTTCTGTATATAAAGGTTGTCATTGATTATTATAATTTTTTGAGTTAGTTAATGATATATCAATCAAAAAAATAAAAATAATTAAAAATACTTTTTATAGACAGATAAGAACTATTATTTTTTTCACACCTCATAAGGATTATAATTATTTGCTTAATTTATATGAATTTTTGTTAATTTAATTGTTTTATTTGTGTTAGTTACACTGGAAGTACATGATAATTGACGAGGGACATAGGATGAAGAACCATCATTGCAAGCTGACGCAGGTGCTCAACACACATTACATGGCACCCCATCGCCTCCTCCTTACCGGAACACCACTTCAGAACAAACTGCCTGAACTGTGGGCTCTTCTAAACTTTCTTCTGCCTTCTATTTTCAAGTCATGTTCTACTTTCGAGCAGTGGTTCAATGCACCATTTGCTACCACTGGAGAAAAGGTATTAACATTATTTCATAAACAGGTATTTATTTGTTAAGCATCATTCTAAAATCGGGATTCTGATTGTTAATTTTACATAGTTTTACATTAAAATCATCGGTTATTTTTAGAACAGCATTATTTACCTAAATAAGTGGAGCTATCCTTTAAAAGTTTTTGCTTACTTTTTAATTGATTCTATTAGTTTCTTGCGACCCATTATGCATGGTTTTACTGCTTATATGCATTACTCTATATTTTCTATAGAATATAATGTTTTTAGGTTGAATTGAATGAGGAAGAAACTATTTTGATCATCAGGCGTTTGCACAAGGTACTTCGACCTTTCCTCCTTCGTAGATTGAAAAAGGAAGTAGAGAGTCAATTACCAGAGAAAATTGAATATATTGTCAAGTGTGATATGTCTGGTCTTCAACGTGTTCTTTATAGGTACATTGATTATTTATTTTATGCTTATTTTTTCTATACATTTGGAATTATTCATTATAATATTTGATTTTTGTTTTTCCAGGCATATGCAGAGTAAAGGAGTTCTACTTACTGACGGTTCTGAAAAGGGAAAACAAGGCAAAGGAGGAGCTAAAGCGTTGATGAACACCATTGTCCAATTGAGGAAGCTTTGCAACCATCCTTTCATGTTCCATCATATAGAAGAAAAATATTGCGATCATGTCGGCCAAAGCAACGTCGTTACTGGGTAAATATTCGATAAGCATTAAATTTTTTTATTCTAATAATACATTCAAAATTTAGAAAGATTCAGCCATCTTTCTCCAACTCCCTAGTTTTGGTATCACTCCCTCTAAGTGTCTTAAATCCACTAATCTTATATCTTTCTATAGCTTGTAGTTTTTCTTCTGTATTTGTAAAAAAAAATATGTAAGCATTAAACAATAATCTATTTATTATGTATGATGAGCCCTTAGATTTCAATGATTCGTTAAGGCTATTACTATCCTTTCCCTGTAAATTACCTGTTTACGTTTCATCCATAAAGGTTAAAAAAACTAGTTCTGGACAATATACTTTTCACTAACAATCTTCTTTTATATAACAAGATAGGTATATTAATTTGGGTTGGCTGTGGGGAGAAGGGACTTTACTATAAGTATACCTCAATCCATGATCAAATTATGTTTGATTAATTGGTTTACCTTTGAATATACTGTTGCTTTTATATATTCTTTTTAATATTGTTTGTAGTCATAATCATTGTATGTGTACCTGGTGGTTGGTCTATTTTATCATAATTAAATTATGATAATTGTGATTTTAAAAAAATTGTAATTTGTTATTATATTATTAAATTTACATGTTATTAATATTTCCTTAGGCCTGACCTGTTCCGAGTTTCTGGTAAATTTGAATTCCTTGATCGTATACTGCCAAAACTGAAGGCAACAAGCCACAGGGTACTTCTTTTCTGTCAAATGACTCAGCTGATGACGATCATGGAAGATTATTTGTCTTGGAGAGGGTTTTCCTACCTACGTCTTGATGGTACCACCAAGTCCGAAGACAGAGGTGATCTTCTGAAAAAATTTAACAATCCAGAAAGTGAATACTTCATTTTCTTGTTATCTACAAGAGCCGGTGGATTAGGGTTGAACTTACAAGCTGCGGATACTGTTATCATATTCGATTCAGATTGGAATCCTCATCAGGTATATTGTTTTCCCTTTATACATGTTATTGATAAAATGTTTTATTGATAAACTGTTACAAATCAATTGCTTATTAAAAGTTTAAACAAAAAAAGTTATTTTCATAATTTAATAAACCCGTTACTTAAGAAAAAATTCTCATAAGTCCATTGCTTTTTGTTGAAATTTCCTTTGGACCTATTCACTTTACTCCTATAGAAAAAGCTTATTTTGGCTCATAATTATTAGTATATTTAAATATATTTTTTTGCTTACTTTTTTCTAATTGATTGATTTCCTTAGGATTTGCAAGCTCAAGACAGAGCCCACAGGATTGGACAACAGAATGAGGTTCGTGTCTTGCGGTTGATGACAGTGAACTCAGTTGAAGAGCGTATACTTGCTGCTGCTCGATACAAACTGAATATGGATGAAAAAGTCATTCAGGCCGGTATGTTTGACCAGAAATCAACAGGAACTGAAAGGCAGAAGTTCTTGCAGAATATCCTTCATCAAGATGATGCAGATGATGAAGTAAGAAAATGTGCAGTTTGTTTTACTTATTTATCATTTATTATGCTTGACAATGTAAACCTATTATCTTAAACAAAAATATGACCATATTCATATCTTTCCGACTATAATTATACTTGAGATTATTTGAGCTTATACTATAATGGCTATGGAACTTCCATAGTTTTCTTATTTACAATATCAAAATTTAAAAATCATCCAAAGAATTCATAATATTGTTCCCTTTGTTGGCTGTAGACTTGGTCAGTGTATTTACATTTAAAGCACTATACCTAGATGAATCCATAATCCTTCCTCCCTAATTAATCCCAGAAGAGACAACAGTTTTTCAATTTCAAAAATAGAACTGTCATTAAGCATCTAACTAGCATATATTTTTTTCATAAATTTCAGGTGATACTGCTATTATTCAGCAAATTTAATTTTATAGTAATCGTTGTAATGATTGTAATTTTATAGTAATAATTGATGTTATAAAAAAATCTGTATGATTTTATATATTAATTTAAATATATATAAATAATCTATTTTGTAGGAAAATGAAGTTCCTGACGACGAAATGGTCAACCGTATGATTGCTAGAACCGAAGACGAATTCAACCTCTTTCAGAAAATTGATCTTGAACGAAGGAGGGAAGAAGCGAAACTCGGTCCTAATAGAAAGTCCAGGCTTGTAGAAGAAGCTGAATTGCCGGACTGGCTAGTTAAAAATGATGATGAGGTAATTGTTTATTTTACTAACTGTTAATTAACTACTAATAATCAATCCATTGGCTCCATAAAATAAACCGTTCCCACCAAAACAAGGGGACCTAGTGTACCTAGGGTATTGAGTGCTGGGAGAGGGGGTAAAAATTGGCTTGACCACAGTTCGGATAGGAACCTACTCTTGGGCAAGGCTACTGTTCTTTCATCAAGGGGGAACTTATAACACAAAAGGATAGTTTTTAAGCAAGTCCATTGACTGAGCTGTGATTTAATTTTCTGTTTTACTAAATATGAAATTTTTTCTTCTCATTGGTATCAGATATATAGGGTTAATTTGAAGGTGCAAGTGATCAACTGCATTTTTGTAAAAGTGAAAAGTTTTTGCATTTACAATTTTGTCAATAATAACAATATAGTGTAAATTTGGTCCAGGCACAGACCAATATTGGTTGATGTGGAAGTCAACCAATTTCTTTTTTTCTTTTTTTTTTTGTAAAATCTTTTACTCTATAGAGACAACACATTCCAAAATTCTGTGAAAACTAGTAAATGTTCCTTGGTTTACTTATGTTATTAAGTTCATCAATTGATTCCTTTCAGTCATTGAGAGAAGGGAGATAGAATGTAATGGTGTACACCTAATTATTGAAAAAGGCCGAATTGAGAAAACCATTGCAATCTTGGTATGCAATGGTTTAAAGAATCTAATTGCATTATTTGGTGTCCTGCAGTTGTTTTAGCAGAGCTGTAACAATCCACTAACCTATAAATGAATATATATTTTATATATATATATATATTTTTTTTTTTATAATTTCTTTCAACTTTGTTTTCTTTAAACATAATATTATTGTAAAAATATGTACAATATTTTAGAACTCAATATAATATAACTTCTCCATTTCACTGAATATAGAATAATTAGTTTAGTTACCAAAAGTCATTACATATCATTTAGTTTTGTTACCAAAAGTGATTACATATCTGATTAGAGTCAATTTGAGTGACTACACATCATTTATGTATGAGAGGAAAATAGTTGACTGGATGATAAAATGGAGACTTATATTTAGTCAGTGCCGACGTTTCGACCTACAATGTAGGCCATCTTCAGGGCGGCTGGCTGAACCGGCTAACCAACAATGGCACAATATTGTTGTGCCCAACTATCTCCCTTCTCCATTCTACACATCATTTAGTTTTGTTACCAAAAGTGATTACATATCTGATTAGAGTCGATTTGAGTGACTACACATCATTTAGTTTTGTTACCAAAAGTTATTACATATCATTTTATGTATTGAATATATATAGTATGAGGCGTTGAGATGCAAAAGGGGGTAAATCCAAATTTGAAAATTTTTCAGGAAACAAACAAAAGCATAATTCAGGTTATTATGAAATGATTATTTATTTGAGACAATTTTTTTTAGAAAATTTAGATTGGCTTTGGTACGTTTTGAATGGTGAACCATGCACCACCGCATAGAGGACGCTAAATTCGTGAGAAAAAAATTAAAAATGATTAAATATGGATTTATCCCTTTTTGCATCTCCACGCCTCATATAGCCCATAATCAATAACTGATTTAAGTATGTTTGCCCTTCTTTGTCTTAATCTATCCAAAATTTATTTTTCTAATACCTCTAAACTCCTATTACTTAGACCTGTACAGTGGTGGTTTAATATTTACTACTATAAGTAGTAATTCCCTCTTCGTTTGAACAGAGAATTCTTTGAATATTGTATTAACTAGAGCTATGTTTTATTATAGATCGAGAAATGGACTTATGAAGAAACTGAAGTACAAATGGGAAGAGGCAATAGGCAGAGAAAGGAAGTAGATTATACAGACAGCTTGACTGAAAAAGAATGGTTGAAGGTAAACTTATATTTCTTAATTTTGTTTTATTGTTACAATTGATCAGGAATATTACGTTTTAGTATTATTTAAAAAAAATAATTTGTATGTTTGTCATAGGCCATTGATGATAATGTAGATGATTTTGACGATGATGAAGAGGAAGAAGTAAAGACAAAGAAAAGAGGCAAGAGAAGAAGAAGAGGAGAGGATGATGAGGAGGATGCAAGTACTTCCAAGAGAAGGAAATATTCTCCATCAGAAAACAAATTGAGAAGGCGCATGCGTAACTTAATGAATATTGTAGTTAAATACACTGATAGGTGAGTCTGGCATTTAATAATGAATGATTTCTGATTCTTGACTAAGTACGAAAACATTTAAATTTTGGTCAGATAATATAATTTCTCCATTTCATTGAATATAGAATTAACTATAAACCTGAATTGGTATTTTACTTCAATCACAAAACAAGCTTGAATTTAAACAAATTCTTTTTAATTGAAGTGGAAATGGTTGATGGGATATATCTTAAAAGAGTGAAAATGATCAAGGGGTGCAGTCAATAAATATTTCACACTAAATAACTACAACTTATTTTATTTGTGCCTAGGTTTTAAGCCATTATCAGGCCTATGATTAAAAGAAAATTGAAAACTATATAGACAAAGCAGTAGCAAAGAAGATTAAAAGGTTACATAAACAAAAATGATAGGAAGGACAAGAAATAAATAAAAAGAGTAAAAAATAAATTATGAAATAATTGATGATAAATATTAAGAATGAAAAGGAATCTAGAATAAAATATAGTAAAATAACTAGACAAATGATTTCATTACAAAATATAATGATTACCATGTTATTTTTTTTTCTTTGTTGTTACTGCCCTTGAGGGGCATGAGCCTCATCACAGATAGCACGTGTGTTCTATCAGCCGCAACCGCTCTCCATCCTCTCACTCCAAGTTGTCACAGATCCGCTTCAACATCGTCTAACCACCTCATTCTAGGATTTCCATGTCTTCGAGTACCACCTGGCTTTTCAAAAAGCAGCTTCCTTGGTAGACAATTTCCTTCCATGCGCTCCACATGCCCGAGCCACCTTATTCTGCCATTTTTTATATCCTTACTATAAAAGGACCATATATTTTTCTGAGCATTTTTCTTTCCCAGGCATGTAGTCTTCTCTCCATCTCCTTCGTCAGTACCCATGTCTCACTGTCATAGGTGACTGTTGGGCAAATAATAGTTTTGTAAATGATAACCTTGGCTTTCCGAGGAAGATCATTGTAATTTAAAACTATGAATTGCAAAAATCAACGATTTCCTGATGCAATTCTGACCTCAATATCTTTATATATTTCATTGTTTTCAGTGACTAGTGCTCTCAGATATTTAAAAGCCCTACAAACTGGGAGGTAATGTCCATTGATACTAATCGTATGCGGTTGATTCGCTGCAGGATTATGGGTGCTCTTTATGTATTCCGTCTTCTTTTCATTGATCTGGAGACCTCTTCTGTTTGCTTCTCGTTCCATCTCTTCTAGCGCTCCTGCGAGTGCCGGTAGTGTTCTGGCTACCAAGTGGACATCATCAGCATAGGCCAACTTCTGTGTGTATCTGTCATAGATAGTGCCCCCAGGGTTGGTTCTTATTCCCCGTACTGCTCCCTCCATGGAAAAATTGAAGAGAATTGCCGATAGAGGATCTCCTTGCCTAAGTCCATTATTGACTGGAAACTCCTTTCCTAATGGACCCTGTGTTTTGATCTGGCATTTAGAATTGGTCGTCAAACGAAGCAGACGTACTAACTTCTTGGAGACTCCAAAACTTCGTAAATCTTGCAGAAGGTTTACCCTATTAACACGGTCATAGGCTTGCTGGAAATCAATGAAGAGATGATGAAGAGTAACAGCAGTCCGTTGTCGACCTTCCTTGTCTAAATCCATTTTGGTATTCACCAACAATTTTCTCCATGTACGTTTTCAGTCTCTTACAAATTAACAGCGATAGAATTTTGTAGGCCACGTCAAACTGGGCTATGCCTCTGTAATTTTCGCACTCTAGTCTGTCTCCCTTCTTATGTATGGGGCATAAAAGAGCTGTAGTCCAATTCATCGGAATTTTTTCGTTTATCCAGACATCAAAAATTACTTCGTACAATTTGTCGAGTATTGCTTTCCCACCGTACGTAAGCAGTTCTACTGTTATACAGTCGACCTCCGGAGCTTTATAGTTCTTTATGCTGTGGAGTACTTTCCAAATCTCCTAATTTGCGATTCTTCTCACCGTCTTCTCAGGTGGTGTTTCCACATCTTCGTCAATGTAATTTTCTAGTGGCTGATTGAAGTCGAAGTTCTTCTGTATTATTTCTTCGTTAAACTCTTCCTCTTTGTTCAGTAGCCCCTGGAAATGTCTCATCCATCTGTTTATGACATCCTCCCTGTTTATCAGAGCATCGCATTTTTCGTCCTTCATAAGGTTATGCCGTGGTTTGTATTCCTGTCGGATCCCTCCAAAGAAACCTCGTACATCCTTATTTTCATACCATGTTGTTAGTGAAAGAAAAATTAGTCTGAGATAGATACTGTTCAAAAGATTAAAAATCATGGAGTATAAAAAAATAGTCAAATAAAAAAATTATTATATAAAGCAATTTAACACTCTTTTAAAATATATTCAGTCAACCATGTCCACATCAATCTAAAAAAGAATAATTTTAAATTTTGGTCAGTAGCTGTAAACCAGAAGTGATATTTTACTTCAGTAACGAAACAAACTTGGATTTAAACAAATTATTTTTTAATTTAATATTTAATTAATTTATATCAATGGAAATGACTCATTAACTTTTAGATATAGTTCTTCTTCTTTTATCCATTATATCTTAATAGTTCAAAATTATAGAATAGTATTATTTATTTTTTTTGATCCTTCTGAACTTTTTGAGACTATCGGAAATTTTACAAAATAATTTTTTTTAGTCTTAACCTTCGCCTTTCACTATTTGGAGATGGATTAGAATTGAACTTATATGTTATTTGGAATAAAAAGCTGAGCTGTTGATCTTTATAATGTTTTATTATACCCACATGCATGCACATACATACTCGTATATTGTGTTTTTATTTTAAATATGTTTACATATTTTTTATTTAATATTTCTAGTGATTCAAGAGTACTTAGTGAACCATTTATGAAACTCCCATCTCGCCATAAATATCCAGATTACTATGAGCTGATAAAGAAACCTATCGACATCAAGAGGATATTGGCCAAATTAGAAGAGTGTAAAGTGAGTAGTCAGTTTCTTTAAGTTTGCTAAAAAGTATAAAGTTGTTTTGATCATTTATTTATTTATTATATCTTGCTTTTCATTTCGTTGAAGCATTACTTTGTATAATATTACAGTAATTTGGTTCATAACAATAATTTAATTAGATAAAACAGATAATTTGTTAATTGACTAGATGCAATAGTATGTTTGTTATATGTTATTTAGTTCTTAATTGTGATAAACATTCGTAATTACATGTTTTAAATTACTATATTAACTATGAACAATACAGTAGACTCTCACTAATCCGGCAGATATCGGATCAGGGTACTGCCGGATTAGTGAAAACGCCGGATTACTGGAAGCTCATTAATGAAAACATTTAAATGCACAAAATAAGTGTTTTATTGGACTTGTACAATTCCAAACTATTGTTAAATATATAAAAGAATCAACAACTAATCAAAATTAATCTATAAGAAAGTAAATGTTAATAGTACCGCACTAAAAAGCTAAAAGTAAACATAACCTTCAACCTAAGGTACAGTACAGTATCTGTAGCCTTTATTCCATTGGAGTAAAAAAACTGTCAATTTTCTGTTGTTACCTAGCTTGAAAAGACACTTTCAACACCTCTTAAAGTCTTTTTAAAACAAGAATGTCACTAGCAGACACATTATTTTCTTCCGCCCATTTCACTGAAGTTGCAAATGCATCCATGGCAGCATCATTGCTCACAGTGTGAAGGCAGACCCCTTCCTCTCTCTCGTCATCACCGTCTTCATCTCTGCTAGTCACGTCTTCAACTATTTCTTCATCCGTCATAATTTGGCTGTTTTCCTCTTCTTCACCGATCAGCCACATGTTTACGTCCTCTGTTGTCAGGCTTTCGTTGCCGTCTACAAGTTTTTCAGAAATCGTATCTCGCAGCTCCATTAGCTTGTTTTGATCATTGGACATTTCGTTGTTTTTGTTTTTATTGTATTGCTCCAACAATGTCATATCAGGAGGCCATACGTTGCGCCAAGAACAAACAATTGTTTTTTCTGCGAGCTTTTCCCTAGCATTAGCAAGGTCAAAAACCACCTCTTTCAAGTTCGTTTCTTCCAATGACTGGATTACACTGCCTTCCTTTGACAAAACTATGTAAAGCAAAGCTTTTTTATAGTGCATTTTATTAACAGTCCGAATGACATTTTGGTCCATGGGTTGTAGAAGAGGTGTAACGTTAGGCGGCAAAAACATGACAAGGAAGTTTTTACTTTTCAGCTCATCTTCTCCTGGGTGACCAGGGCAATTTTCCAAAATAAGCAAGGTTTTGTGGGGCAATTTCTTTCTTTTCAGATACTTTTTTACCGATGGCACAAATATTCCTTGGAACCATTCCTTAAACACTGACTGGGTCATCCAACCCCTACCCGCGTTTTTGTAATCAACAGGCAGGTTGACATTTTTTAAATGCCCCCCTGGGATTCTTTGCCGTACCGATCACCAATAAATCTAATTTATGTTCGCCTTTTTGCATTTGAACACGGCATGAATGTTATTCTGTCCTTGGCTTGTTTTTGTCCCAGAGCACTTACTTCAGCATGGTGAACGAATGTTTTTTTTTATAAAAGCCAGTAAAACAAACCACTTTCATTGGCATTGTAGACTTGGTCAGGAGTTAGGGCTAGTTCATTAATTATTTCTTTGAACTTTTCTTTTTATGGGTCGACTGCAGCAACATCACAAGAAAGTTTTTCCCCTGTCATACTTAGCAAACAAATTCCAAACCGTTTTTTGAATTTTTCAAGCCATCCTTCGCTAGCCTTAAAATCGTCTTTCCCTATTATTTTTACGTAAAATATCTTTGCTTTTTCTTTAAGAATATTCCCTGATATTGGTGTGTACCTATTCCTTTCTTGAATAAACCAAGCATATAGGCTATCCTCAGCCTAAGGGAACTTGCCCTTTTTCAATGAACTTATTTCTGGACACTTTAAACATTGTCACTGCTTTCACAGAAAGGCTTAATTTTGTCCCGGTTCTTAAGTATTTCATGCATTGTAGCACGGCCAATTCCATATTCATTTGCTAAGTTGGTAAGCTTGTCACTGTTGAGGCCAAAAAACTTGAATGTTGTTATTGATTATAAAGTGTATAAATTAGTATGTATAAAGTGTAACAAGTTTGTTTATGTACGAGCTGGGTGGCCGATGCTTAAACAAACTTACTTATATATTACGACAACACACAGCGCCTGACGGGATTAACGCACAGTGCAGAGTCCCCAATTCTACAGTTCTGTTTGCAGTGGCATAATATTGGGACCGTGTCCTCATTTCATCACTGAAGCATCTTTCCCCGTTGGAACACTAGATGCGATTCTGGTCGTGATGTGATTTTGTCTGGACTCATAATAATGCTAAGTTTCTTTTCCTTTTCTTGATTGTAATTATTTATTTTAAAGTAAAACCTTATTTTGCTAAGTATCTTCTGATAAACTACAGTAAACGTTTTCAATCATTATTAGTATTTTCACACTACATTTTATTTTTATTAACATTTTTTTTGTATGGAATATCATTATTTGGTTATATTTTTTTTTGCAATTATTATGTTTTCGCATTATAATTCATTGTCATTAGTATAGTTATTTTTGTGTGTGTGTGAAATATTTTTATTGTTTTCTTACAAGATATCATTCATTTTGAATCAACAATAAATTTTTTTTTTCCTTTTATATAAATTTCATTGTTTTTATTTTTGATCTTAAAAGAGCCCGTTGCACTATCCAGCCATCACACTTTAGTGTTGGACAAAAGTAAAGGCTTATTTTGAGCCCCTAAACCACGCAACATTTATTGATGGTTCATGCTCAACCTTTCAATTTTGCGAAAGGCAGACGGCCGCCACAGTCACTCTTATCAAGTCTATTTAAAATCTTGTTTTTCTGAATCAGTGTTAAAGTTTTGTGCTTCCATTTACACTGAGACATTTTCACTCATCAATACATATCTTGTTTTTTTATTAAAGTGGTTAAATTTAGTTGTTTAAATGTTATGAAGAGTTAATTTTATTTTGAAAAAAAAATTGAAATCTTAATGTTTTAATTTTAATTATTTTTTGATGTTTTACCACTTTTTTTTTATTATGCAGTATGCTGACATGGATGAATTAGAGAAGGATTTTATGCAGCTATGTAAAAATGCTCAGACTTATAATGAAGAGGCATCGTTGATCTATGAAGATTCAATAGTTTTAGAAAGTGTTTTCTCTAATGCTCGTCAGAAAGTTGAGCAAGATGCTGATTCAGACGATGATGAAAGTAAAGGTTGGTTTATATGTTTTGATGATAAATTTTAAATTATATTTTATATTACTAAATTATATTTTAAATTATATCATTATATTTTTGGACCATTACTAAACTACATTTGTTACAGGTGATCAAGAAGACGCTGCTTCGGATACTTCTTCAGTCAAAATGAAATTGAAGTTAAAGCCTGGAAGGACCCGAGGGAGCGGAGGACCCGGTAAGAGAAGAAGGAGAAAATACATTTCAGAAGATGAAGATGAAGACCAAAGCGAAGTTTCTTTAATGTAATTTTAACTCAAATTTTACTGGTGTAATGCCTCTTCGTCTGTCCTCAATAATTGTTAGTTTCATCGGTGGTCAGTACCTGTTTTGGGAGAAGCTAAGCTTTTTAGTTGACTATCGAGGAAATAGGACTGAATTCTGTGTTTTTATGATTTGGTGTCATATTGTACAAAATATATTTTTATTTAACTCTATGGCCTTCTCTTTAGAGGAGTAGTCTTAAAACACCTATCGTTGTATTTTTGTGCAGATTGGTCAAGCGTTGTTAATATTATGTGTAAAGTATTATTTAATATACTTTATAGTTTTAATTAATTGACTCTGTAACCGTATATTAGCAGTCAGCCGTAATGATTTAGCACATTTCTATTAAATATATTATTCAATGTAACTGACTACTTTATAGAATTTATGATCTATAGAATGGAATATTATTGTTTTATTTAATTTCTTTTTTAAAATTTTAGAGCATTTATTAATTATATTGATTGTAAATTTTTTTTACTATGTCATTTTAATATTAATTATTTGTGGTGTAAATCATGTGTATTTATTTTATATATAAATATATATAGATCCTGGAAAACAGGTTAAAAGCACTTATTTTGATTCGTTATCAATATTTATTGATGACCCTATACACACCCCTATTATTAGATTTTATAATTGAATAACATAGTAATTAAAATAAATTTCTTGTTTTCATTACATTTATTTTAAAAATAAATTCCCCAAAAGGATTTTTTTTTTTAATTATAGGCAATAGTTCATCTTTGCATAAATGTGTAACATATGAGCAATTAAAGAATTTTATTTTTACATCAAAATAATGATGTATATAGAGATGAAAATAAAGTTAATTATTTGGATATACACAATTTTCGTGTCCATGATAATGGTAACTGAAATTACTTTAATGGATTGTTATTTCCTACAATCCCATGAACCTATCAAGTTTTACTTGAATATGACTTAAAATTTAGATTTAAACATTAGTCTAGATTATAAAGTTAATATATGTTTGAATTCGGTTTCCTTGCGCCTCCAACAAGATTTTCAAATATTTTCGCATAAAATTTCACACAAATTAATCGTCTTTGAGGAATATAATTGTGGTATCAAAGATATAAATGGGGAAACTTATGGATCTTAGTGAGGCAAATGCATTAGATACCTATCATTCACCTTAATGTAGTGTTACAGTGAGCATTGGTAAAGAAATATGTTTATTCATACTAGCAATAATTTCCAATAAAGTTTATTTAATTAAAACATTTGGTGGAGCAACTTACCTTGTAATAGCTATGTTGAGTTTTTTTAATGAGTTTATTAAATGGATTATTAGCTTGACCAACTCAATTAAATAAGTCATTTCTATCAGTAGTATTCATGTTCAAAATTGTATCAGATATATTAAAAAATTCTTGTACATCCACAACATTGTCCATTGTTATTGTGACATAATATAGTGTAGTTATCATGATAATCTTGCATTATCTTGAATTTGGTTAGTTCTAACCTTTACAATACTAAACCCCAACAGGAATATAAATGGATCTTGATGCCAATATGAAAACTACAAAACAAGACCCATCTTACTTTTATCTGCCGACTACTATCTTGAAATCTTCCATTTTTCAAACCTCTAGAAGGAATTTGAGAATCAAAATAATGTTTGTCATTCTCTGGGAGATTTTAATTTATATTCTTTGATGATAACTTTCATCAAAAAGTTATCATCCACAAGAGCCAAAAACAGGATTTGCAATACTGTATATATTGATATTTAATGAGGATATATTATAATAAAGATCAAGTTAAATAACTTTTTATTTCACTGTACAAATAAAATTAAAACTATTATATACAAAACTTGAAATTATCAATATACATATCATACATAAATTTTAAAAGATATACACAACTTCTGAAAAGTGAGCACATCATAATTTTAAAATTGAATTAGTTTTTATCGCAATTTCTTTTTTACGCTTCCTCTTTAGTTTTTCTTTCTGTTTCGTGGTTGCATCTTTAAATAATACGATTCCTTCATTTTCTTCAATGTCACGCTGTAAAAACTTTAAGCCATACAAGTTTACCCCAATCATGTCCTGAAATGAAATAAAAGTGTAATTACTACTTCGCACATTGATAAGTAATCTTGATTAGTTTATGTAAATAACTTTAAACAAAATGTGACAATTAATAAACTGTGTATGGAATTAGTATTAAATTAAGAAATATAGGCTGGCAAATAACTATATTAATCTAACCTATTAGATTTACAGGCATTATAAGATCTGTTGAATATGATAAGAAAAGTACTTATACTTTTCTTTTTGTATTTAACAGAACCCTCTGCTTGGATCATATTACCCGAACCTTCTGATAGTTTCCAGAGCTCCAGTAATGGACAAAACCGAAATATAATTTTGTGACTTTTAAAAAATATTTAAGCAACGTCCAGAAGTGAATTATTTTTTCAATGGTACACTTCTAACATTTGGTGGTTATTGGTAATCATTTTTGGTAAGCGAAAATCAACTTAACTAGTTTTCTTGATCATTTTAGAAATTTATCTGACTAAAAATCAATTATATTTTAATGTTATAAATTCTGAAAACAAAGTTTTACTGGAAAAAACAATGATATTTTACAAAATCCAAATATTAAATAGAGCAGTTGCAGTTTAAATTTTGTTTCTCGACTCCTGGTTAGGTCCATAGGACGTTTGGATATACACCAACTTTCAAAGTAAAACACCCAAAAAATTTTAATTGATATTGAGAATAAACAATTTGAAATTTTTTTTTGATGAAACAGATGAAATTTGAAATTAACTAAGAAAAAACTTTGTAGAAATATAGCTAAGTATTACAAGCATTACCCTGAATTGTCTTATAGATTTGAATGCAGTTTCTTGTAGGTTTTCAAATAGAGGTAGATTCGTTGTGTCTGCAGAAAGCGGCCCGTGATGAACTTTAATTAACAAAATCATTGCTTTTGCAGCCATTTCACATTGAAGAGGCTCGATTAACAAAGAAGGAAGAATAGAAAGCATGAGTGTGACCATGTGTAACGGTAACAGCAATAAGGCTTCTCCCAGTTCACTAAAAAAAAATTATAAATGTATACATTGATAACTAAAGTAGTAAATATTATAATATACATCATTAATACTTCAAAATAAAATTAACCTGGTTCTGATGCTTTCTAGAGTTTTCGAAAGATATTCTTCAGGAGTTTTTACTTTCAAAGCACCCATAATTGGTGGAACAGTTGGCTTTTCTCCAGATTTTTCCTCTTCTTTGTACTTAGCTATTACTTCAAGACACTCCATCAGAAGTTCAGCCTTATCAAATAAAAATGAAGACCAATTAGAAATAAAAGATTATACAAATCTTCAATACAAAAGTTATAAGTTAAGTGAGCTCACAGCAAATCAAATTATTTTTATATAATAATAAACAATATAGTACAGGTTAAATAAGCACAAAATGTTTGGAACAAGGATCATTTAGGTCTAAGACTGGATGATAATTAGCATAATCATCACACCTAGTGTGGCTATTTCAGTAACTATAAAAATTCAAAAAATAATAATTAAATTATAAATATGTAACCTACCCCTTTTTCAGAAGAAAGTGTTTTTGTCGAGGGCAACTTAACAATGGAATCTTGTCCTGTTGCTAGTTCCTCCTCCTTCTCTCTTTCTTCTTCCTGCTCATCGCTAAGTACTAGGGGTTCTCCAGTTTTCTCGAAAAGTCTAATAGTTTTGTCTTTTCCACAAGTTACAACAAAATCTTTGGTTAAACTCAAGTCCCAACATTCTCCAAAATGACCCTATAAAAAATTAGTAATAACTTTAAATATAAAATTGATATACAGAGGGTGGGGCAAAAGGTATGAACCGGTTTTAAAGGGATGTAAAACAAAAACAATTCAACTTACAAAAATTATGTTTATATTATTTAATTCAGTACAGAATCCAGTTTTTTACATTAAGTTTGCAAGATGATATCACCTAGGTGGCAGCAGTCAGCCACGATGCATTCTTGAAGGCCAATTCTGAAGTTTTCAACTGCTGTTCTGCACATTTTGATGGGTATTGCCGTAGCTTCCTCTATGATTCTGTCTTTAAGTTCTTTCAGTGTTAAGTTGAACCTGTGTTTTCCAATGTCCTAGCCGAATGCCTAATTGCATTACCGTCAGGGACATTTCCCCCAACAGGGATATTGAAGTGCTGTCGGAAGGTTCTCTGCGTGGCGATAACAGATCGGCCATTTTCAAAAAAGTCCTAACAGCAAACCCATGATGCTCTCCCGTCCAAACTGTGGTTGCTACTGAAAACTAGAGTCCCACTGCCACAACGAGACCCCCCTTTTCCCACCATCACCACAGGCCGAGCGCCAGCCGGTCAAAACCAGTTCATACCTTTTGCTCCACCCTGTATGTTAATTCTATTATTCTTTGTATTATACTGTAAGACAATTAAGTTCATATTTCATTATTACAATTCTAAAGGGAATTGTCCCAAGACATAAATAAAAAAATTATTATTAATTTCGGGAAGGATAAAAGGATGATAAAATAATAAAATTTATTAAAGAAACTTACATCAATAGTAATAATTTTATTAAATGTATCTGCATCCCACTCCTTTATTTTGCCATCTTTTCCAGCAGTAAAAAAATAATGAGTACCAGGAACAAATGCCACTGCTATTACACTATCATCATGAGCAAACAACGACTTGTGGCAATCGCCAAAATCAAGCCCCCATATTTTTACATTCCTGTCTGAGCTTCCAGTTACGATTAATGCTGAATCGGAAGATATGTCAGTACAGGTCACCGGCATTTTATGACCATACAGACTCACGAAAAACTATAAAAACAAGATAATAATTAAAGATACAACTACAGAAAAAAATAATAAATAAAAACAAAGAATTCAATGCAATAAATCATACCTTAAATGTATCTAAAAAGAAAACTTTTACTGTAGAGTCAAGTAAAGCAGCAGCTATTAATTTCCCACATGGGGAACATTTTACTGACAGTACTGGGTCTTCAAGTTTTAAAGTCCTTGTATGAAGTACTGAAAGAGCTTTAGCCTTGGAGTCTTCCACATTGACAAGTTCAAAATTCCAAAGTTTAACTGTTGTATCCCCACTGCAGGTCACAGCTCCTGTCTGTAAAAATATAAGATAGGATATCAAGCAGGTAAGTGAAAAAAGTATTACTACTATAAAAATTAGAGAGAAAAACTATTAATCAAATGTTGTACCTATATCAAATACTAGAGAGAAATCTAGAATACGTCTAAAATTAGAAGGGTCGTTCATACTTTATATTAATTTTTAAAAAATCTTTTGACTTCATCAACTGCCAAATACTGAATAATCTAATGATTAAACAACATATACAGAAGAAGTTAGAAAATTATAGAAATATCCATAACATTCAATAAAGTTAAAAATTATTTTTCAGAGACATTCAACAAAGTTAAAAATTATTTTTCAGAAAAATTCGATGTTCATTTGGGTTTAAAATAATGTGATCAACTTTTGCCAGTACTACTTGAGTATGTCATTAGAAAGATGATGCACACCAAAAAAGGTTTAAAACTGGATAAGTTGCGGATGATTTGTTTTTTTAGGATGAAGAAATGGAAATTATAAAACTAAATAACAATGATGAATCCAGGAATGAAGTAGGGTATAATTTAAATTTGAATAAGAAAAAGTGTATGGTTAGTTACAGAAAGGGCAGAGATTTTGGTGATATAAACAAAGGAGATAATAAGTTTGAATATGTCAAGAACTTTAATAACTTAGTCTACAATAACTAGAAAAAAACAAAATTCATGAGGAAATTTAGGCACCATTAAATACAGTAATTACTTGTTATTTTTCAGCCTAAGCATAACTTAGCCGTCTTTGTAAAGAAACTTTTTTTTTTTTTTTAAATTTATTTATTGATATTTACAACTGTATTACAATTATACAACAAGTAAATAGAATGCGTGTTACATAATGACATGAGAATGACAATTAGAGAAACTACCCACTGGTAGTACTCAAATCAAAGTTCAAATAAGAAGGTCACGTGGCCATCTTCTTTTCAGACGCCTCGGAGGATTATCGGGAATTGAAGAGGAAGCTAGGTTTGAGTGGGAATGAAGTTTGCTATGAAAGGATAGATATCGGGTTCGGGCCAAATCAGCAACAAAAGGGACATTAAGGTCGTTATGGATGACTTTATTATTACAAAATAAGGAGCATTGAGGATTTTACGAAGGATTATAAAGAAAGTTAAAAATTAAATAGCGTTGAATGGCAGAGTATGCACCTAATTATTGAAGTAAAAGATTAAGATGGGCATGTAAAGTAGTTAGGCTTCGTAGCAAGCAAATTCCTGATAAGCTGATAAACACTGAGCCAATTGTTAAACTTCCAAGGAGTAGGTAAGAATGTGTTAACAGCGATTCCTGATGGCAATTGGTAAATGGCATTGAGCCTTTGGGTTTGCTAAGCATTTTATTAATATTTTTATTGATTTAGAAGCACAAACAAATTAACATCAGCTATATCTAATCCCTAACCTGATCTGGAGAGATTGTGACATTCCACACTTCAGCTGTATGAGCCGGTACTTCCTCCAGAACCTCACCAGCGGAAAGATCCACAATTAGTAAATGACCATTTCTCAGTCCAACCAAAGCGTGTCGGTCACCAGGCACAAAACAAACACTTATTGCTTGCGAACAATCAACTGTCCTTAGGCATTGAAGTGATGACCTAAAACATTAACAAAAATTTAGATTAAGGCATGCAGTGCTTAATTAGAAATGGAATAAAATGATTATATATATTTATAATATAAGGAAGAACCTTTCTCGCACACGCTCTTTCCTGAAATCCCAAGACGACTTGATTGTCACAAAAGCTGACAAAGGCAACTTCACAGT
Source organism: Arma custos (assembly GCA_037127475.1). NCBI lineage: Eukaryota > Metazoa > Arthropoda > Insecta > Hemiptera > Pentatomidae > Arma > Arma custos. The sequence continues at coordinate 55,951,234 of CM073762.1, read as the reverse complement.
AATTATGTATCGTTCGGAATACAACCAAAAAATGATTTCTCTTCTTTCGGATACTTCCGACAAGAACAGAAGGTTCTACAAACCTATACCCCGAGACCCTACCTCTTCTCTCCAAAAACAAATCAACCTCCACCTTAAAAGCCTTATCAATTCTAAATTAATTACATATCCTGTTTACAGAAACCTCATCTCCTACAATTCCGTAGCCCCTCGTTTTTATGGCCTTCCCAAAATTCACAAACCCAACAACCCCCTCCGTCCTATTACATCTAACATTAATTCACCAGCATCCAAACTTAGCAAATTCTTACTTCCATCCTTACAAGTCCTAAGCAGTAATAACCCATATGACATCCAAAACTCATTTCACCTACATGATCTATTAGCATCCCTCACCATACCTGATCATTACTCGTTCTCACCTCCTTCAATGTAGAAAGCCTATTTACCAACATACCTTTAGATACAGCCCTCCTCATATTAGATAACAACTGGACTCTCATAGAACCTCATACCTCTCTCAACCGGTCCTCATACCTCCAATCCCTAAAACTCTGTTGCGAATCTGGCTACCTTGCCTTCCATGGACAGTTCTTTAACCAAATTTCTGAACTGGTAACGGGAAATCCCCTCGCTCCTGACCTCTCCAATATTGTCCTAAATGACCTTCTTGACTCCATCCTACCCCTGTTCCGTGACGATGTCATTTTCATTAAAAAATATGTGGACGACCTCCTCCTTATCCTAAATCCTAACATTATTCCAGGTTTATTATCATCCTTCAACGCATACCATCCCCGCCTACGTTTCACAGTTGAACTAGAACATAATAAATTACTACCTTTCCTTGACCTCCGTACCATTAGAAATCCCGACCACACCTTATCCACAGATTGGTATACGAAACCCACCTATTCTGGCAGACTCCTCAATTATTACTCCCAACATCTGCACCACCAAATAATTAATGTCGCCAAAAATATCATCCACCGTGGCCTATCCCTCTCCGACTCCTGCTTCCATGAAACCAACACCCACCCCATCAAAGAAATCCTACTAAAAAACAATTTTCCTCCCCACGTTATCAATAAACTCATCCATCACCATTATAACCCACCCACCCACATCCGGTCTCCACATCCGCCATCTATCCCTATATACAGATCCTTGCCATATATACCCTCCCTCTCTAATAACATTCATAAATCCTTACGTTCCTCGATCCCCAATTTACGTATCGCCTTCAAATCCCATAACAAACTCCCCAATATTTATACCCGAGTAAAAGATCCCATTCCCCCAAAACAACGCTCTCAGGTCGTCTATCGTATTCCTTGCTCTACTCCTAACTGCAACTCTTCCTACATCGGGGAAACCAAAAACCTCCTTAAAAACCGCATTACCCAACACAAATACTCCATTTCCTCCCATAACCCAACCGCTTCAAAACTCTCTGTACACGCTCTATCTTTTAACCACATTTTTGACTTCGAAAATACATCTATCCTAGTTTCTGTTCCTAATTATAATAAACGCATCCTCTCCGAAACCATCCACATCAATTTAGATTCCTCCACTGTTAATGTCAAGACCGACTCCCATCACCTATCCTTAACCTACTCCCAAATTTTTAATTTACTAAAATAACCTTAAATTCTTAAATTATTCTAGTATTCTTACATGTCTATATATCATCTCCTATATACACATTTATCACCTATTTTCCATTATCTATTACCATATTGTTCTCCTATCATCTCACCTATATATACACATTTTGACCATTGACTTTTATTTTATTTTTTATCTTTTCACCATTTCCCATTTATTTAGTCCTTATTTCTCTTGGTTTTCTTTCTTCACCTTGTTTTTAATTTTTTCACGCTTTTTACATTATTTACGTGTCACTTATATTCACTACATCTGCATTTCCCCTTCCCCCTTCTTAGTTATTTTTTGGCCATCAGAGATCGCGGTTAGCGCTTCCGACAGTTCTAACGTATTTTCATTTGGGCCAGTGATCTTCGTCGCCGCTTGGTATATTTGGTTAGTACACATCTTAATCTTTATCTTATCTCCACCCTTTCCACCTTCACCTTTCTTCGTACCTGTTTCTCACACCAATTTTTGGCATCCATCATATGTTAATAGCATAGAGTTCATTACTATTTAGCCTCATATTTTTACATCTACTGAATTTCTATACCTATTTTCTATATGTTTATGTTATATTCACATCATATTTTATATTAATACAACTTCTTTCTAACTGTATACAGTTATAATACTAACTTCCCTTACTTATATTTTCTATTTTCTTTTCATACTTTAGGAGTTCATATTTATAAACATTATTTTCAATTTTTAATTTTTGAAATTTATCAATCTTTTCTTTCTACATATGCTCGTACTATTACATTTTACTTATGGAACCTCTAGAAGTCTGGTATCATACCATTTATATCTATAATTAAACTAGTTTTTTCTAAATCTTTCATATTCCACCCCTTTTTCTATATTTTAATCTTCTCATTTTGTATCTTTCCGTTTACCTCGTCATTTTTCTTTCCCTGTATATTATGTTTACATTTTAACCTTTCTGTACATTTATTTTCTGTATTTTATATTTGTATTCTTTAATTATTATATCTGTCACTATTTTAATTTCTGTTCATCATCTATGATTCTATTATTATCTGTCACTATTTTAATTTTATTATATTCTGTAACCACTTTTATATTCATTATCTTTAATTATCATATCTATTCACTATTGCATCACATATAGTCACTATTTTAATTTCCACACTTGTACCACATTACTACATTACACTTGTCACTATATTCTTGTTACTGCAACGTTTTTTATATGTTTTTCTGTTTGTTTCTCTCTCTTAGCCCTGAAGATTGTAGTGTACATTGTAGGCCGAAACGTCGGCACACAATAAATAAGTTACACGTATTAAGGTGTTTTTATTGACTGCACCCCCAACTATTTCTTCAATATATTAGAAGTTACAGTCAACCAATTCTTCTCTAAGATTATATATATTATTTATAAAAAAATAAATATAGAATAGATTGAACAAATTGCTTGGTGTTGAGTAAACATCAAAGGATGAATTTGTGATTTGTTTTGCTGTTCTTTTACTATTATATATCATTAATATTACTATGATTAAACTAAAGGAATATAAATAAATTAAAAAGCTCATTTTTTTTCTAATTTATGTTATGCTGTTTGTTTGATCGCGTGATTAGACTGAGTAGAAGAAAAAAAAAAAAATTAAATATTCTGAATATATGAGTTGAATAGATTCGTGGCGTTGAAATAAATTAGGCCAGATACTGAAACATATGGTTTTATTAAATCTAAATATATCAAAAAGGTTAGGCAATTTTTACATATAAAGAAAATACAAAATATAGCTAATAGATATGTACAAAAGGAATAATTGAGTCTCTTGATTGATATTATGAAAGAAATATTAAGTAATAGTTTATGATTTGAAATGAATGATCAGAGGAGCGAACCACTAACACTGGGTGATCTGGGCCACATGATGATTGATTATAGAGTTTCTTTTATCTCGAACGGTGAATATCTTGTCTTTGGGGTTAGTTAATTAAATGAGCGAAGGCGGACTTACAGTGGTGGAGTTCATTTCATCACCTCAATTCTGATTGCATCTGGTCTTCGGCGATCTGGTGGTATCAAGGGCATACGTTCGTTTCCGGCGCTAGGCGATCTAGGGCTTTGGACGAATATCACCAATGTCACTGGCTACATGCAGTGAACGGCGAGGTTAGCTTCAGCCGAGAATGAACGGAGAGATGTGGTGAGCTAGCGGTCTGAAATTGGAAGAAGAAATACTCGACCGTCGAGAGGGGGAAAAACAAAAGTCCTCTCTATCTGTTGCCAAGGTAACAACTGTGAAGCAGCTCGCGGAATTTAAATTGGTTACTCGCGACTGAACATACCCCTCCCCATGGCACGATAGTGGCATCATAGAGAAAGTAGGGAGGCGTATGTGGGTGATTGTGGTATTGGCGGACCGGAGAAGGTGAGGAAGCGAACCGCCATGGTTGACTGGAGGTGAATAATGATTTGGAGAAGATGGGAAATAAGATAGTGACGATGGAGGATAAGAGGGTGAAAAAGTAGGAGATGAAGAGCTAATGAGGAGATGTTTAATGATAATTGGGAGAGCTGCTGTAGCTAGAACTTGTGCGTGAATATTGGGAATAAGTAAGAGAGTAAGCGGGAGAGGTTGGAGAAATGTGGGGTGATGTGGAGAACAGGTAAGAAGCAGCAGTGATTGTTGAACTGGGTGAGCAAGAGATAAAAGGTGGTGAGTACGAAGGGGGTGTAGAAAAATAAGATGGTGAATGGGATAATACGAGGGAGAAGTAGGCGAGTATGAGAATGAGGGAGAAGAATGAGATGAAGAGGTAAGAGTGAAAGAGAAGTTGGTGAGTAGGAATGGGGTCTAGAAGAATAAATGGTGAAATAGGAGAATAATAGAAAGGCGTTGGGGAATATGACAGTGATGTAGACGAATAAGAAGATGATGGGTGATAATAAGATCCCGGAGAAAAATTTGTAGAAGCAGGAGAATAGATCGAGTTGAGGATGAGTAGGGCGAATTGGGTAAATATCTTGAGCTAGATGTATAATACTGAAGACTAGTATCGAATGGAGTGAATAAGCTGAAGAGGTTGGTGAGTATGTAAGAGAAGAGATAATCGGAGTGAGAGAGAGTCCTTTGGTAGACCTAGTTTTACTGGAGATTGGTGATCGGCGAGTGGTGGCTTCCTCAGGCGGACGTAAGATGGGATAGACGCGGCGAGCAGTTGATTTCTCAGGAGGACGTACATGCGAGTAGACGCGGTGACGATAAATATCTCTGCGGAGAACCCATTGACACGGAAGAATGGATTGCGGGAGAGTATGATGATTTATCGGTGTATTACGCCAAGTCGGATTATATGTGGGTGAATTTTTTCGTGATCCCTGCGAGGTTGATGATGGACGCGCGGAGGGTTTATCCGGCGGAAATAAGAGGGGTAGTAAGGGGAGACGATAGATATTTCTATGGAAGGCCCGGTGAGAAAGGCGAAACGATCGCTGAGGAATATGATAAGTTTTCGGTGCGTCAAGAAAACTAAAATGAGAAGGGCGAAAGGATCGCTGAGGATTATGGTAAATTTTAGGGGCGTCAAGAAATTTAAAATGAGAAGGGCGTAAGGATCGCTGAGGATTATGGTAAATTTTAGGGGCGTCAAGAAAGGTAAAATGAGAAGGGCGAAAGGATCGCGGAATGGTAGAATCATGAGGTGGAGTTTTGTGGGATACCTCCGAATGAGGAGCCGGAGTTGACGACTGGCTTGGTGATTCACGAACGAGTGGTGGAGGTGAAGCTTGCAAAGTGATAATAGTCGGTGAAGAACTATTTCTGGACTCGGGTGTGCTGTGGCGTTGAGCGGAATTACAGTGCGGCTGAGGTTGCTTACATTCCGGCGAGCCTGAACGGGGGGAACGGGGGGAACGGTGCGGTGAATTATTAGATATTTCCGACCGCGGCTGAGACTCGGCGATATCCCGATGTAGCAGGGTGTGATGAGAGCTTTGGCACGTATGGCATCTCTGATTAGATTGACACGGCTCCGATGGATGAAATTCTAGACACGTTACGCAAAGCTTCGCTTGGTGAATGACCTTTAGTCGGTCCTGGTCGCATAAATTTTCAAATTCGCGGCAATGGTGAATATAATGAGATTCATGACAGTAGGGGCATTGTGATGCGGGGTTAGGTGAGGGAGTGAATTGTACCGGAGGTTGAGGATTGGACGGAAACGACTCATCTATTAGATCATGATCCGGGTTGGTGTTTAAAGGTGAAGCGGCGATGGAAGCAGCGTTAAGGCGGGAAATAAAGTCGGGAAAGTCTTCCGGATGTTGATGTTTACATTCTCTCTGGGTGACCGGATGAAGTTTCTGAAATGAATGGTTTCTGGAATAATCCCCCAGATTTGGAATGTTCAATGGTTTTAATTGGTCAAATTTAGAAATATCCCCACTGAGCCGGGGTAACTCAAGAGGCGTCGGGACAGCAGTATCATAAAGATCTAATATCTTTGCTTCTAAATCAACGGCTTCTAACTGCGCCTGAATTATTTGTTCCTCAATGTTGGCTGGGATCGATCGACCCTTACCACAACATTCGATAATCAGGGCATTCTTGGCGGTACGCATTTTGGAAATTAATTTGTTTATTTGATCAATATAATTTTGAGCTAAAAGGATTTCGTTACTGTTCACAGTTGTTTTACATTTCTCGGCCAGAAATTGAAAGTCTTTTAATAAGCTGATAATTATTGCCTTTTGAGATTTCCCCTTAAAATTAGATTGGCGACGATTGGCCATTTTGAACTATTAACAATTTATAAGTTGGCTGAAAAGAGAATTAGAACAATAATAGCATTTACAAATCAACTTAAATTAATATATGGAATTGAACTTAAAGAAAATTAATATCAGATGGAATTTGTAACCTAAATGGAATTAATGGATAATGTACATATACTTAATGTGAATCACATATGTGGCGAAAGTAACCTAGAAACAATATGGCCGAATAACAAGGTAAAATGGCCAATAAAATAGCGATGAATCAGTATCTGACGAGAAAAAAAATTATTGATCTAATTGAATCCCGGGTTTCGGCACCAAAATGTTTGATCGCGTGATTAGACTGAGTAGAAGAAAAAAAAAAAAATTAAATATTCTGAATATATGAGTTGAATAGATTCGTGGCGTTGAAATAAATTAGGCCAGATACTGAAACATATGGTTTTATTAAATCTAAATATATCAAAAAGGTTAGGCAATTTTTACATATAAAGAAAATACAAAATATAGCTAATAGATATGTACAAAAGGAATAATTGAGTCTCTTGATTGATATTATGAAAGAAATATTAAGTAATAGTTTATGATTTGAAATGAATGATCAGAGGAGCGAACCACTAACACTGGGTGATCTGGGCCACATGATGATTGATTATAGAGTTTCTTTTATCTCGAACGGTGAATATCTTGTCTTTGGGGTTAGTTAATTAAATGAGCGAAGGCGGACTTACAGTGGTGGAGTTCATTTCATCACCTCAATTCTGATTGCATCTGGTCTTCGGCGATCTGGTGGTATCAAGGGCATACGTTCGTTTCCGGCGCTAGGCGATCTAGGGCTTTGGACGAATATCACCAATGTCACTGGCTACATGCAGTGAACGGCGAGGTTAGCTTCAGCCGAGAATGAACGGAGAGATGTGGTGAGCTAGCGGTCTGAAATTGGAAGAAGAAATACTCGACCGTCGAGAGGGGGAAAAACAAAAGTCCTCTCTATCTGTTGCCAAGGTAACAACTGTGAAGCAGCTCGCGGAATTTAAATTGGTTACTCGCGACTGAACACTGTTAATAGTTATGCAAAGAACTTTCTTCAATTGTTTTTCAAGTAAATATTTAAAACTTAATGGTAAGAATAATTATTTTCTATAACTATAGACATCATAGATTAAGATTTATATTTCATAACATCATCAAATTGATTCAAATTTCTATTAGTACCTGCTAAAGAGTATGTAAATAATAGAAAAAACATTTATCTCTCTACATTGCTACCAAGTAAATAAACAATTTTAAGATTATGTGGAAGAAAGTGGTCCGGGTAGAGGTCAAAGAATTTCTCATAGAATAGGAGAAAACTTTATTGAGTAGCCAATGTTTCGACCTACTTTGTAGGTCTTCTTCAGGGCTATATGAAAAATACAGACAATTAAGAAATGGTACAAATATATTAAAATATAGAAATATAAAAATCAAAAGTATGGTGAATCCAGGAAATTGAAAATAAAAATGATAAATATTGCACAGCAAGATAAATATACAGGTTAAAATGTATGAGTGTATAGTATAAAAAACGAAGTGCCAGGAAGGTAGTAAAATACATAATGAAGAATCCCTAGGATTTTAAGGGAGTAAAAAATCCTTAGTTACGCCGTCCTTCGGAAGGGACGTTAAACGGGGGTCCCGAGCCTGTACCATGTCAGGTACTCGTTAAAAATCCCTATCCTAATTAAACCTGGATAGGCAAAATTTAGAACTCCCACTGTAGCATCGTCCGATTAGCCATAGCAGCATAAAGAGACGTTAAATGAACAAACAAACATAATGAAGAATAAAATAATAATAAAACAGAAAGTGTTGAAAAATAAAAAATAAGGTAATAAAGATAAAAAATGAAAACTGAATATAAAATGGGAAATGTAAAAAAATTGATAAAAATGATATGGGTAAATGTAGAAAATGATAAGAAATACAGTAAGAAATGAAAATTGTAAAATTATAAAAAAATTCAGAATTTTTTTTTTTTTTTAAATAGAAAATACAGTATTAATATTGATAAGTAAAAGGGATCTTACATAAATGTAAAGACTATTAATTACATAAAAAAAATACAGTATGTTTTAAATAAAGTAAGTAATACAAATACAATTAGGCTATGTTGGACTAAAATACATATAAAAAGGCAAAGATATGTGGATGAGTAAAGATATAATTTAAAAATAAAAATAGTGAGTGAAGTTGAACCCGGATGAATGTCGTAAAATGATATTTAGAGGTGGGAAATTAAAAAAAATAAACGCCTTACAGTAGTGAGTCATGAAAGTCAGCATGGACGTAGTGAGGAAAATGGTATTATGTGTATTACAATGTTTATGGTTATGAGGGAAAGAAAATAAAATAAAATAGAGGAGGAGGGGGAAGGATGAGAAAAAAGTTAAAAGATAAACTTATCTATGTTTTATGTTACCTGTGGGCTTGATAGGTCTTACACTAGCGTTGGCTACTCAAAAAGTAAGCAAAACGTTGACTACTCAATAAAGTTTTCTCCTATTCTATGAGAAATTCTTTGACCTCTACCCGGACCACTTTCTTCCACATATATTATCAAGGTCAACAATTATCATTCAGTATATTTTAAGATTAATTGTAAGGATATGAATTTTCTATAATTACAAAAACTAAAAATAGTTAATTTAAATAAAAAAGTAACCTGTTCCACAATTTTACAGATGAAGAACCAGCTGACACTATAGCCAACCCATCTGAACTGAATGCGACAGATTTCACTTCACCTTGATGGCCCTGGGTTTTTATAGTTTTCAGAAGAACTGCTTCTTCTTGTTTGCTTTTTAAGTTCAATGAGATAGAATAAAGTTCTAATTTATTATTGTTCAACGAAACTGCAATCTGGAACAATTAAAGATAAAATATATGTAACTTGTGGACAGCACAGGCATTAACGGAATTTTTTTTTTTTAAATTTATTTATTGATATCTACAACTGTATTACAATAATACAACAAGTAAATAGGCTAAGTGATATATAATGACATGATAATGACAAGTAGAGAAACTACCCACTGGTAGTACTCAAATCAAAGTTCAAGTGAGAAGGTCACGTGGCCATCTTCTTTTCAGACGCCTCGGAGGATTATCGGGAATTGAAGAGGAACCTAGGTTTGAAACTAGAGGGTTTGAGTGGTAATGAAGTTTGTTATGAAAGGATAGATACCGGGTTCGGGCCAAATCAGCAACAAAAGGGATATTAAGGTCGTTATAGATGACTTTATTCTTAACAAAATAAGGAGCATTGAGGATTTTACGAAGGATTTTGGACTGTAAGGATCGGATACGAGAGGAATTCGATGGCTTAGTGGAGCCCCAAAGCTCTACTCTGTAAGTCCAAATAGGTCGTATGATGGTCATGTAGATGAGTCTTTTGTAGTTAATTGGGAGCTTAGAGCGTTTGTCTAGTAAGTGTTGAAGTAGCCCGAAATGTCGGGCGGTTTCTTGTCTTTTCTTGTATGAGGATTCCAGGTTAATCGTTTGTCAAGGTGCAACCCTAAGTATCGGATCTGTTCTACAGGCACCAGAGGGATATTATTAAAGGATACTGAAGGGCAGGAAGTCATTGGTTTACGACGTAAAGTAAAAGTGATTTGATGCGATTTTTGAGAATTTATTTTAATTCTCCAGTTTTGACACCATTCTTCAAGATCAGTGATATGGGATTGGAGGCTTTGGGATGCAATAACTGGATTGGTGTTGACTGATAATACACATGTATCATCAGCATACGTGGTAAGGATAGTATTAGAATGAGTTGGGATATCAGCTGTATAAACTGTATATAGGATTGGACCAAGGATATTACCTTGAGGAACGGGATATTTTAATGCAAAAAATATTCAGCATTAAAACAAAAATAAAAATAATATATATACTTTTCATTTCTGAGAAATTAAAATATTAACTATGATAATTGACAAGGATATCTTCATAAGGATGTTTTTTTGTTTTTTTTTATTGGGCATTCTATTTGCACTGCGACCATTATTGATCCATTGTGCGATTGTCCAATCTTAAGTTGGTAGCTAATCCAACAAATTTAAGTATGTTTGGTGGATTGAATAATACATACTGACTGGGGTTGGTGACTCTATCCTGTCCAAAGGTTGTAAACCTTAGATCAGCAAAACCTATCACATAGGGAGATGACATGCTAGGGTGTTTCGTCATGACAGAAATGACATTCAGGGACATCCATCAGTCCCAACCGAAACATGTGGGCATTGAGTCCACTATGCCCCATGAATGCCTATATATATTATATTATATAATTGTTTTTAACAATTCCCTTTCCATTTTCAGAAGAGATTTCCATGTCTTCTCACTGAAGCTGTCAAGGAATAACTTGGAGAGGTTTAGTTTCTTATGCATGCACCAGAGCTGGTTGGTTTTCATATGGTAGATATCCCTTATTCTCCGTTTGGTATAACTGAGACTAACGCAACATACTGGTTCGGGAGTACAAGGGATGTGTGCCGATCCTAGCCTGGCTAGTCTGTCAGCTTCTTCGTTGCCAGGGATGCCCGAGTGTCCAAGTACCCACTCAATACTAATCCGGTTATCCATAGCCAGTTTTTTTAGGGCTGCATAGCAATCCCAGAAATCTGTGAGTAAAACTAAGAATGTTCCAAATAGTGTTATGAACTGATATAGAAATAACAAAAACTACTACATTGACATATCTGTTTTAACAAAATATATTATAAAAGGGAAGAAAATAAATAATTAAGGATTAAAAGATTTAACTATACCCTCAACTCTGAGGCACCTCTGACTCCAGATATTGATTTTACTTTACTACCAGCTTTTATTGTAGTCAATCTTCTAACAGTATCTTTCAAAGTAACCTCAGTTGTAACATTAGTTTCTGAACTAAAAAATTATAACAAAAAAGAAAATGTAAATTCTAGCTATAACAAAAAATATTTTCAAATCTTAGTAAAAAAGAATGAATTATTATATTATAATAATTAAATTAAATAATGTATTAATATATAAAAATTCGAAATTAATTACCTCAACTTTTTTTTCTCTTTTGTGGCTCTTTTTTTTGCTTTAGCTTTTGCTTCTTCCTCAGGTAAAAACAGAAAAGATTCTATCATGGAATCCATGCCATGTATTAACAATAATCTTCCTGAATTATCGGCATTCATACTTACAACTCTACCTTTTCCTTCTCGTAAAATTGAACCTGCTTTCATTACTTTCAGATTATTCTAAAACAAAAAAATAGAGCATAAATCTTAATGAAGAGATAGAAAAGGCATAAACAAATTTAATTCCCTAACGTATTACAAAACACTTTTATCTCATGAAACATAACTTTTGATAACAGAATAGATATTATTGAACTCTAATGAATTATACTCTTTGATGCCTAAACAATTATAATTTCATCTTTAATAAGTCTTTTGAGTCCAAAAGGAAATAAGTTTTATCAAATATCATTCTAAGCCTTTGAGGTTTCGTAATACCAATTTCTTATGTAATGTTTGGAGGAATATGGCCATGCTAAGACTTTAAAATTAAAATTCTTTCAATCACACCAGAATAACAAGTATCAGCCCATAATTAGTAAGGACATTGTTCGAGGATTATTGTGGTTGAGGACAGATAGTGCATTGCTAAGCCTAAAAGATTCAGCTAACTCTTACCATTTATCTAAAGATGGTATTAAAGTCTGATCTAATGGCTGAAATAAATATAAAACACCACACATTGTAGTCTGATTAAGAAAAAATTAAATAAAAATTCATACATCATCTTCCATATTCATGGAAAGAATAAGGAAGAAAAAATGTTTTCAATATAAGTAGATAGTTATTATTAAATAACTTAAAAAATTAAAATTACAGCTAAAATTTTGAATTAAAAAAAAATTGTAATAATTAGTCTGTGAGAAAGTGTTACTAATCATACCATACATGGAGCTAAACTTGATTATTCCGTTGTCATCTTTGTTAAAGGAAAAAACAAATAAAATGTATTAAACTTACATGAAACTTGGTTTCAGTTGCATTGTTTAAATCTTGAGGCTGGTCTTCGGTTCCCATTGACCAAACCATTATTTCACTATCATTACTTCCTGCAGCAATGAATTCATCTTCTCCAATTAATGCCAGACCCCAAACCTAATATAGAGATTGACCATAGATATTGATAATATAAAATATAGAGATTGACATTGTGATAAATAAATCATAAGAATAAAAAAAATCTCAAATAAAGGATTATTTATATATTCAACACCACACATTTTTTTATAATAATAGTAAATAAAACATACTGTATTGAAGGTCATAGCAATAAAAAACATCAGTCCAAGGCCAATAACATATCTATAAATGTTTGAACTGTTTTGTGTTACATTGAGTAGATTTCCTTCATACGAATATATAAAAATAATTACGTGGCTTCAATAATCCAAAATACAACCAATTCTATAAATTTATCAAAGATGGAATTAGTTGGGGGTGCAGTCATAAATAACACCAAACAAGTTTCACTTATTTGGTGTTATTTATGACTGCACCCCCCCAACTAATTCCATCCTTCATTAGATCTTCCTGTCAACTATTTTCCTCTCTAACTATGAATTTATGTCTAAGACAAAGGTTCCGGGTTCGAATCCCGGCCGAGGGCCTATCTTATCTCTTTAAAAATAAAAATATTTAAAAAACTCAAAAAATTGACCAATAATTATAAAAAATTATAAATAGTAATATGACGTAAGTCAATAAGATCCTAAAATCAAATTTATGTTCATAGAACTTCGTTCCAGTGTATTCCTCACAAAAAATTGCGAGAGCACGAGGACATGGGATCGGATGAGAGAAAAGATTTCTTCCTCTGCCGGCAGGCGGCCTTGGTGGCTCAAATGGTAGAGCACTGCCACAGATAGACAAAGGTTCCGGGTTCGAATCCCGACCGAGGGCCTATCTATTCTCTTTAAAAATAAAAATATTTTTAAAACTCAATAATTATAAAAAATTATAAATTTATTAGATTGGCCACTGTAACTTTGGAATCAAGATATGTAATAAATGATTTTACTACTATGTAACTAAGCCAAAACATAATTCTTAATTATAAAATATTATTTTAATAAACAGTATCCAGAATTTACTTTTGTAAGCCCACGTTAGTAAAATAGCTTATTTAATGATAATTGTTGACCTTGATAATATATGTGGAAGAAATTGGTCCGGGTAGAGATCACAATGAATTTCTCGTATAATTTGAGAAAAACTTTATTAATAGCCAACGTTTCCACCTACTTTGTAGGTCTTCTTCAGGGCTATATGCAAAATACAGACAATATAAGAAAATGGTACAAATATATTAAAACATATTAAATATAAAAAAACAAAAGTAAGGTGAATACAGGTAATAAAAATGATTAAGATGTACAGTAAGGTAATTATGACGGTTAAAATGTAGAGTGTATACTATAAACAACGAAGTGCCATTGCCGAAGTTGTTTATAGTATACACTCATACATTTCAAATTTGAAAAATTCATTGTGACCTCTACCCGGACCAATTTCTTCCACAAAAATAGCTTATTTATTTATAACATAATTCTTAAGGAGCATCAGTATTTCCTCACCTCAGTTACATGAGCAGCAATAGTATGGAAACAAAATGCTGTATCCAAGTCCCAAAATTTAATAAAAGTGTCTTTACTTGAAGAAATAAGGACATTCTGTTTTTTCATAAAAACTAAAGATGTAATAACACCTTTGTGACCACTGAGTCTTTCTATTCCATTTTCAGCAATCAGATCCCATGTAACAATTTCAGTATCCTGAATATTGAAATCAAATTTAACATACAAATACAGAAGAAATACAATAATCTCTATAAAAACTTAAAACTAATATTAAATTACAATATATTTTTACAATCTGTTTTGGTTGTTAATAATCGTAGTCAGTAGAGTTAAAAAAATTATAACACCAGGCCTTAAAACACAAACCTTAGATCCAGAAGCGAGTCTATGTCCCTCTTCATCAAAAGACAATGATGTAATAGCCGAACGATGTCCGGAAAAAATTGTTTTGAGTTCTCCAGTAATGGTATTTGTTATGCCTACTTTACCATCGGAATACCCTATAGCTAGATGGATACGGTCAGGACTAGCTGCTATATGAGTCACTTCAACATGATTATCGTTTGGAATAACAAGTGCCTAAAATAAAATTAATAAATACCTTAAAATTATAATTAAATTAGAATTATAAAATTAAAATAATAAATACCTAAAATTCCTTTTTGACAATTAAAAAAAAAATAAAAAGATCATTAAATAAATATTACCTTTTCTCCAAGGCGAAGATCCCACACAAAAACACTTTCACAACCACCCACGGCTACATATCTACCTTCTTGTCCTTGGTAAACAATAAAGGTAATATTGGTATTGCTACTAGTAATAACATTAAATGTATCTAATGGTGCATAACGTAGATACTGCTTTGTGATCCCCATACTTTTTTCTCTAGGCTACATAAATTAAATATCGAATATGTATCTTAACCACTAGCTGATATGCCAAAGCTCTTTAAATAAAAGAAGATATATCCAAATAAGACTTAAAATCTTAGTCTTACTTATACACTCTAATGTACCCTATTAAGCATTGCTGAAACCTTGCTTAGGTTGCAAAAGGTTATAAACTTAAAGCGCACGTGGTTTAATCAATGTTGTCGAAAATAGTTAAGTAAGTAGAAAAACATTAAGGTACTAACTGATGTCTAATCTAAAGATATTTGAATAAAATTACTAACAACGATCCAAAAACAGTTTTATATTTATTGTTTTGTTCTAAATGTTAAAAAACGATTATGTACATAAAATTATCTGCTGCCTACATTACCTTGTTTTTTGTTCATTTAACGTCACTTTTTGCTGCTATGGCTAATTGGACGAAGTCTACATTACCTATTAACACATTATGTCTATTATTATAAATTAAGGTCATCTACGAAAAAGTTCCTGCACATTTAACTGACTGGTTGATGGTAAATTTAGATATTTGTTGTTATATAATAAATTTGTTTTTCATAAGTAATCAAATAAGAATAATTCTAGAATTTACTTTTTGTCTCTAGAAAGACTCGTTTTTTTATATAGGAAGAACAATGATTGCATACAGGGAGTTATAGAGAAAGTACCCTCACCCTCAGAAACTTGTTAGACCCCGTCTAAACTGCGAAAACCGTATTTTTATTGATTATCAAACCTAGACTAAAATCTGACAACAACTTGCTGGTTCTCTTGAGGGCTTGTTCTAGATAACATATTTTTTTTTAAATTATCTTCTTCCAGGTTAAATTTCCATCCAATTACCAGGTACACGGAAGTATAAATTCGCACGTGCTCCCGTACCCTCCCCCTAAATCCACCCTTGATAGCAGTCATGCGTCTTCCTTATCCACATTCAAATTCAAGCTTTTCCTACATCTCCTAAACCCCCAAACTGATGCTCTGTAATCAGTAATAATTTTTAGCTCATATTCATCTTGGAGTGCTATCAGGAGGGTAGTTTCTCCACAAGTGTTTTTTTTTCATGCAGATTTACTTGTAATTATTAATTTACTTTATGCTGCTATGACTAATAGGACAATGTTACAGTGGGTGCTCTAAATTTCGCCTATCCAGATGTAATTAAGGTAGGGATTTTTAACGAGTACCTGGCATCGTACAGACTCGGGACCCCCGTTTAACGTCCCTTCCGAAGGACGGCGTAACTAAGGATTACGTAAGGTACTAAGTAAGGATTACTAAGTAAGTAAAGTGCTGAGGTACTTTGTGAGACTTAAAATGGATTTTATGAAAAATGGTTGGGTAAAACTCACCCCTTTCTTTATTTTATTTTTTTCTATCACCGTATATATAAACATAAGTTCTAGGTATTTATTAATTGAGGAGCTGGCGAACAAAACCGGATTAGTCCACTGTAATTCGAACACGCTTTTTTTCGATTATGATGCCTATCGTCGTTATATTGATTCCTATTAATATTTTTAATAGATATAGACTATTAATAATATTAACGGACGGTTTTCATTAAAAATATTAACAGGGATCGACGAGGTCCAAGGCATCATAATTCGAAAAAAAAAGTGTATTCGAATTATAGTGGACTAATCCGGTTTTGACAGCATTAACCGGGAAGAACTGTACAAGGCACTTGAAAGATTCAATATCACGAATAAGCTAATACGCCTGGTGAAGCTGACCATGGGGGGGTGTACTGTGCAGGTTGGTGGGCAAAGAACAGAAGATTTCTCTTCAAGAAAAGGACTTCGCCAAGTTGATGCGCTAGCATGTCTCTTCTTTAACTTGGCACTTGAGAAGGCAGTTAGGGACGCTGATCTGCAGACTAGCGGGGTGGTTTACAACTGTATGATCCAGCTCTTTCGAGGTAGTTTCAGTCTGCGAGGAGGTTTCAGTCCAGTCTTTTTTTGGCTCTGTTGGATGCCTCCAGAAAACTCGGGTTAGAGGCGAATGAAGGAAAAACTAAGTACATCGCCACAGGAGAGGACCCACAACCTGGCGAAACCATCAATTTTGGCCCCTTCAACTTTGAGAAAGTGGCCCAGTTCACGTATTTAGGGTCACTGGTCACTCAAGATAATGCACCTGAGGATGAAGTGAAGAGAAGAGTATTGATGGCCAACAAGTGTTATTTTGTCCTCCGCAAAGAGTTTACCTTCCGCCTTCTATCACGGCAGACCAAGCTCCATCTGTACAAGATATTGATCCGCCCAGTCCTGTTGTATGGATCTGAAATATGGACGATAGGTAAAAGAATCGAGCAGGACCTATTAGTTTTTGAAAGGAAAATCCTCCGAAGAATTGTTGGGGGAGTCCATCGCAACGGGAACTGGAGAAGACGAACGAACAACGAAATATATGCAATATTTAATGAAGAGGATGTTGTTCTGACAATGAAGCTTGCGAGATTGCGATGGGCTGGACACGTGGCTAGGATGGAGGACGAGGCAATACCTAAGAGGGTCTTGACTGAACCTCTCCACGGCACTAGGAGAAGAGGGAGACCGAAGCTGAGATGGTCGAATGGTGTGGCGAGAGATGCCAGAGATGTCCTGTGAATGAGGAACTGGATGTCAGCTGCGCAGAACAGAGAAGACTGGAGGAGGCTAGGACTCATAACCGAGTTGTGGTGCCGAGTTTTTTTTTATTGAGAGTTTCCCCTAAGATGAGGTTTTCTCCAACCAAATATTAGAGTATCATTTTTTTCAGGTTTTCCTGTCAAATGCGTCCTCTTCGTTTAGTCCATATCCTGCCATGTCAAGCGGTTGGACTTGGTTCATCCAAGAAGTTTGCGGTCGTCCTCTTCTTCCTTCAGGACACCAGTTCATTGTCATTTTGGGTATTCTATTATTAGCCATCCTAATGAGGTGTCCAAACCACTCCAATCTCTTTGTTGTGATTTTTTCTAGTTTGGTATTCTGAGCACCCATTATCTCTCGCACTACTGAATTGGTAATCCTTTCACGTCTAGAAATTCCGGCTGCCCTTCTCCAGAAATCCATTTCCGCAACTAGCAGTTTCTCTTGGCTCCCTTTCACCAATTTCCACGTTTCACACCCATATAACATTATAGCCGTCATAATAGCATTGAAAATCATTTTTTATTTTTATTTTTTAAGATGGTTTTACTCCACAGTACAGAATTGAGCATGGCAATAGCTTTTCTTCCTTCTATGGTTCTTCGGGCTATATCCCCTTCAGACGTTCAGAAGTGCCAAGTTAATAATAATAATATTAATCCGGTTTTGTTGGCCAGCTCCTCAATTGTACTCGTGCATATGAAATGCTTGACCTTTTGATTGGCTTTGTACTAACTGTTCAACCCGAAGTTGCTCAAGACAATATGTTTTAGGGTTCTACTTCTTTGATATATCTGTTGTGGTAACCTTCAAGATGTCAATGTTGATAAGGGGTTTCAAATG
This sequence comes from Arma custos, assembly GCA_037127475.1. Lineage (NCBI taxonomy): Eukaryota > Metazoa > Arthropoda > Insecta > Hemiptera > Pentatomidae > Arma > Arma custos. Next base: position 55,932,775 of record CM073762.1, on the reverse strand, counting down.
TGTTGATAATGGTACCTCCTGTGAAGAATATAATTTTCGTTTTGTCTGGGAAAGGAGGAGTTGGTAAATCTACTTTAAGTGTTCAGTTGGCGTTAGCTATAAAAGAAAAAGGCTTTAAGGTAATTACTTAAAAATTTACATTATTGCTTGTCAAATTTATTTTCATCTATTAACTTATTAATTCTATTCTTTGGTGTAGGTTGGATTGCTAGACATTGATCTTTGTGGACCAAGTATTCCTTATATTTTGGGACTAGAAAATAGTTCTATTCACCAATCTCCTGAAGGATGGGTACCAGTGTTTACAGACAGCGATCAAAAATTAGCTGTCATGTCTATTGGTTTTCTTTTAAATGATAGAAATTCTAGTGTCATTTGGAGAGGACCAAAAAAGACTGGTAAGTTTTATTTGTTATTTATTTTTCCATATGTTCCACTGGTTGTCATTTTGAGTTGAGCTACAAGTTTTAACTGTTTATTTGTTTCATTTTTATATTTTCCAAAAATATAAGTTATCACGAGATTTAGTATGGAAAAGAGAATGTTATTGTGGTTAATGAGTAGATTTTAGTAATCATTTCATCAAGAAATATAAGTTTCAACTAACATTTCGAAGTTAAGATAATATGTTTGTTGAAACGTCCATTTCTTGATGAAATGATTGCCAAAATCTACTCATAATCCATAATTACATTCTCTTTTCCATAGTAAAGTTGTATTTTTGGAAAATATTTGAAGGAAAACGAATGAAAAGTTAAAACTTCTTGTGACTCAAATCAAAGTGAGAACCTTTGGAATAATTACCAAATTATTTATTGGCCTATAAGGTATTTCATTATCTTCTATGATGTTTATTGCGGTAGTCTAAATCTACCCAAAAGGAATCATTACAAGCTTTTTTAAAAATTTGTTTTGTAATTCACTCTTGTTGCAATGGGTTGGATTATAGAAAGAACAACATATTTATTTGGTATGAATGTATATTTCAACTGATTATATATTATTTAAATTTTTATGTTATTGAGTTTTGTAAATATCCATAAATAACAGAGGGTGGATTGAATTATTATTCATAAATGAGAAGTAGTATGAATTGAATTTGAACCCACTCAACACTGGATGTTACCCTGACATTTAATCATTAGGGGACGATCTTGAGTAGTATATTAGACTGAGTTATGGCAAGATAGAAATGAGTATGAAAAAAGAACCCTTATCAATTATAAAGGGGCTAACTATTAATTTAATACAGCTTCATAGATGAATGCTATGGAACTTTTTAGCCAATGTTAATTAAGGCGTTGAAGTTGACATGGAAGGGGTATACATAAGTCATGAAAAGGTAATTTTACAGAAGCTAAAAACTATTTTGTCAACTTCAAATGATATTTTCAAATTGATTATGTTGTCCTTCGGAACGGATAGAAAAAAAAAAAGAAAGGGATGAGTTTTACCCAACTATTTTAAGTCTCACAAAGTACCTCAGCACCTTACGTACTTAGTACCTTATGTAATCCTTAGTTAGGCCGTCCTTCGGAAGGGACGTTAAACGGTAGTCCCGAGTGTACAATGTCATGTACTCGTTAAAATCCCTATCCTAATTAAACCTGGATGGGCAAAATTTAGAGCTCACATTGTAGCATCGTCTAGACATAGCAGTATAAAAGTGACTTTAAATTAATCAACAAACAATTACCCAGTAGTCCCTATTTCTATGAAAAAACTGATGAGTAATTTTTTTTTACTTACTATCTTTTCCAAGTCAATGCCTCAATTATCACTAACAATTGAATCCTTTTAACTCTATAGATCATTATTTCATTTAAAGTTTATTTCTGTTATTGATTTGATTTTCAAATAATAAATAATATCATTTATAACTCACTATTTTTATTTCTTAGTTATGCGATGTTATTCCCAATGCTTTTATTTTTCTCATTTTTAGCGATGATAAAGCAGTTCTTGAATGATGTTTATTGGCAAGACATTGATTACCTTGTAATTGATACTCCACCTGGAACTTCAGATGAGCATATTACAATTGTTGAAAGTGTCAAGTAGGTGTTGAGATTAATTAATTATATTGAAATTATACTGTTATATGAAGTAATTGATTCCTTAATTTTGATTATTTTTTTAATTTATTGTATCTATATATTCACGATAAGATGATAGAAAGAACCTTATATTTTTAAATGTTCTAGCATTTTTAGAGCTTATGATACCAATTCATTTACTACAGTTTTTCTATTTTCTTCCAATCTATTATTTAGAGGAAATGGTAATAATCCGCTGGCTGGCACTTCGAGTTGAGTCATAACAAGTTTTAACTTTTCATTTGTTTCCCCATTAATATTTTCCAAAAATACAAGTTATGATCTTTAGTATGGAATGGAGAATGTAATTATGGGGTATTTTTTTACTTCAGTTATTTCATCTAGAAATAAATGTTTCAACAAAGATATAACATCTATACTTCGATATATTAGTTGACATTTTTTTTCTTGATGAAATGATTAACAAAATTTACTCATTACATAACTACCCTTTTTTCCATACTAAAGCTAATGATAACTTGTATTTTTGGAAAATATAAAATGAATAAACAGTTAAAACTTGTTGTAAAACTCAACTGAAGTGACAACCTACGGAACAAATACCCAGAAAACTTATAGAGTTGGTTTTTATTTCCCATAATGAATTGAACTTTTAATACTTTAACCTTTTTCGAAAAATTATATTGATACATATTTATTATTTTTGAAAATGCTTTGAATAGAGAGATTTATCATATAAAGCTTAAAGTGGTGATACGTGTTTGTCTTGTCTTGCTACATTTCTTTTTCACTGCTTAATCTATTGTGGTTATTTACTCCTGGCTATTATTTATTGAACAATGTTGTTCTTGTTTAGAGGTATGAATTCTGGAGCTATAATTGTAACCACACCTCAATCTGTTGCTATTGAAGATGTAAGAAAAGAAGTAACGTTTTGTAAAAAAACTGGAATACCTATAATTGGTATTGTTGAAAACATGAGTGGTTATGTTTGCCCTAATTGTTCTGTAAGTATTTATTTTCCTTAAAACTTTACATTAATGATAATATAATGCAAGTATTTATTCTTCATATTATTATTCCTTTTCGATGTATCGTAATATTATTATTATAAGATATTCTTCTTATAATTATTTATAAGAAGAATATCTTTGTGCTGGCCAAGAAACAGTTAATACATAGCTGATATTAACTGCTAATTAAGGGAATAAATACTTTATTTTATGATTTTTTATTGAAACATTTTAGTTTTGCTTTCAATATTTATGTTATTATAAAGTAATTTTGTGTAATATAAAAATAAAAAAGTATCTAATTGTTTTACCTGTTACAGGAATGCACAAATATTTTCTCTAAAGGAGGAGGGGAACTACTTTCTAAGCACGCTGAAGTCCCATTTTTAGGCGCTATTCCAATCGACCCGCTTTTCAGAGATCGAAAACTGTCTGATGATAGTTCCCCTTCTACATCAGCATTGCAATCCATTGTGTCAGTTATTATTTCTGGCAACTCTTAATTTTTTCAGTTTTTACATTCTGTGTAAATTGTATAGTACATTTGATGATTGTGATATAACTACAATAAAATATTTTTTGTTATATTTTATACATTTTTATCTTTTTTTGAAAGGGATTCTATGCTTCATACCACCAAAATAAGGGTTAAAACAATAACATATTCTTTAATCAATGTTTTATTTGACCATTCAACCAAAAATAACTATTTACATTTGCAAGATATAACATTAAGAGAAATAAAATATTAGAAAATATAATCGTTACCCTTCTTGAACTTTTCCTTTATACAATGTTTCATACAAATCCGTCCTTCGTTGTTTTCGGATCGGAATCTGTTCTCTTATAGACTTGCACACATTTAAGTCTAAAGAAAAAAAAAATAAGTTTTTAAATATCTTACCAATGTTATAGTAATAACGTTGATAAATTCATTCTTCAGCTCTATAAGTTGAATCGCTTATTTTAAAACACTTTAATGAATTAGAATTATTATATCTGACACATAGATATATATTCTGTAGCCTGAATTAAAGGCAAACAATGAAGAATGGTGAAAAACATTGCAGTGTGCATCAAATTAGATCTTCAAAACCCTTAGCCTAGAGTGGATATGTACTTTCTCAAAACTGAATGTGTTTTAACAGTAGATATGAAGTATATTAATAAGGAATTAGATAACTTCGGGATTCCAACAGTAATAAGTTAGTCCAACTTGGCAGAGTAAGTTTAGTTGTTAGAATGATTAATATACAATCCCTACAAAACTTAGGACGCAACCTTCATGCATTCAGACTAAGACAAACGATTGTTATGAAATGATGAAATAATAGTCAGATGGACAAATGCTTAATGATTACAGCTTAAGGAAACCCTTTTAATCTAAAATTTCTGAAATATTAACTTTTTTCAATAATTATTTATACCGTAATATAAATTTTGTATTTAGATTGTCAACAAGACACAAAATATCCTATGTGCTATCAAATCTATTGTGCTTTTAAAAAAAATTGGAATACAATTTTTTTTTGTAACAGTGAAATATGAATACTGCTCCATAGACTTAATTTTCTTTAACTCAAAGGATAATTTCAAGTAGAGAACAAAATATAATTTTAGCCCAGAGCATCAAAAGAATGACAACCAGTTTAACTCAATGTTCATTTTGTCATTAAAATTGTGGCTTTTACAGCATTGTTTAGTTATATTTGATAATTATTCAATTGGATATTTTTTTTTAATTTTCTAAGTACTGAGTATGCTTTGTTTCTCAATTCAAGAAATTGAATATATATTAGATTGTAAGGTACATATTGTGTTTATTTTTAAATAAAGAAAGGATAAGAAAAAAAATTGGAAAGCATATTTTATGGAATGTAATATATTTTATCTCGTTTGCCACAATATGTTAAAATTTATTTCGCACAATCATCTTTCATAAATAAAAAATATGTTCATTTACTTAAAAAACATTGTATTAAAATTATATTAGTAACTAAACGTCAATACAATAATTATAAGATAACATTACCTATATCAGCGATTAATGTGGTTTCATTAGCATCGCCTTTTGTGACGACCTTGCCCCAAGGATCAATTAATACCGAATGGCCCCAAGCAATATAGTCAGCAGACTCATCTCTAGCTCCACAGATACCTGCAGCAAAAACCTAACGCAGAGACAATTATAACAGAACCATTAATAAAAGGTAATTCTAATACTGTTTAAATGTTTGGCATAGTTATACTTGATTATCAATAGCACGGGTTTTGATGAGATGCTCCCAATGCAATGGTCCTGTAGTCATGTTAAAAGCTCCAGGATATAGAAGTAAATCTACTCCTAAAAAGATTAAAAAAAAACAATATTGAAACAAACTTCAAAACTTTATTACACACCTAAATTTACTGTTATAAACTATAGCTTATACTAAAAAAAAAAAATTAGATTGTTAAAACATTTAAGTAAGAAAAATTATTCAATAAAAAAAGAAATGATAAGTGTTGGATCGTGATTAGACTGAATAAAAAATTAAATAATCTAAATATATTAGTAGAATCGATTCAGTGAATTAGATAAATTTAATCGGATACTGAAACATGTGGTTTATTAATTCTAAATATAATTACAAGGTTAGGTAATTTTACAATCAAAGAAACTAAGAAATTATCTCTCATAGATGTGTACAAAAGGAATGGTTAGTATTTACAGAAGAGACTGATTTGAAATAATGTTATAAGGAAACTATTTATTAATATTATTATTATTAAATATGAAATTTAAACTCGAAAAGATTTTATTTTATTAGCAAAACACCAACACTGGGCGATAGGGCCATATGGTGAAGGAGTCTAGAGTCTTTAACTCGAACGGTGATGTTATATTGTCTCTGAGGTTGATGATGACCGCTGAGCAGCTCTTTATTAATTGAATGAAAGGTGAACTTACATTGAGTGATGTACTCGTTACCTCGATTCTGATTACTTCCGGTTGTGGCGATCACTATTTGTCACTGGTTGTCCTCTCTGGACTACTATGATTGCAGAGGGGGCTTCAGAGATTCTAGGTGGCTCCTCAGTCTAATGGCGTAATTCTAAGCGTGAGGATAATTGGTTCACGGTTGAGCAGCAAGTGAAGAAATTTGGTGAACAGATGGTGCATTCCCAATCCTTTTTATTTAGATGGCTATGGCCGATCATGACGGCGATGACTCGGTAACAAAAGTTGGAATATACAAAAAATGTTAAAATGTTATGCTAGTGAACAATAAGTAATAAGATTTGGAGAAATAAATTCATTAAAGATTTTGTCCAGATTTTAAACTGGAAAGGAATAGAAAGTTAAAAGATAAAATTACCGTATCCAACACTATTAAAAGAATAATCATATTCAATAATAGTTTTTTATTCAAAACAAAAAGACATTCAACAATAATGTCAAATTAAAACTATTGGGTCGTAACGGATGAAATGTCAGTTTCGTTTGTTTTATTTATTTACAGTTTTCTTTTCATTGGGGATTTGATTATTTGTACACAAACAAATATGTTATACGTTACTTTTCCTTTTGAAAGTGAAGCAACGTTTTAAAAATAAATAAGAATAAAATTATGTCTTCCACGGAAATTCGTATAATTTTTCTCTAAAAATCTAGCATCACAAAAGTGTTCCGAAACATTAATATTGTTTATGGTGATGATACAGTGAGCGAAAGAACAATCTACCGTTGGCTTGAAAAATTTCGGTCTGAGGATTATGACCTTACCAACAAAGAATGTGGTAGGCTGAAGACTAAGTTGGACAACGAAAAGTTGAAAGAGCTGGTTGAATCGGGCCCTTTCCAAACCACTTGTGAATTAGGTTCACAACTTGGAGTAAGTGCCATGGCTGTTTCCAGGCACCTTAAGGAGTTTGGTAAGACAAAAAATCTGGAAATATGGGTACCACATGAATTAACCGAGGCCCAGCAGCTCACCCGATTTTTTTTTTCAGGAGCTGAATATAGAGGTCCTTCCTCATCCACCATATTCTCCAACTGATTTTTACTTGTTCCGTTGTTTGGATAATTTTTAAAGAAATAAAAAAATGGACAATGAAAATGCCCTGAAATCGGCCTTCCATGACTTGGCTTCTTCCTTGACACCTAATCTACAGATCGGGGATAGAAATGCTTGTTTCATGTTGGGAGAAATGTATTGAGAGTGAAGGATCCTATTTTGATTAATAAAAGTATTGTTTTGCTCATAATTTAAATTTACACCTTCACTGACATTTCATATGTTATAAACCAATATAACAGCAATAGGCAAAACCTGATACATTTTTTAAAAACTTTAATTCTAATAAAAATAATCATCTAATAAACATTTTTTTAAAGCACTGCCAGCAAACTCCATTTTTTTCTTTAAAAAATCAAGCACAAACACATTTTATCTTTCAATAAGTACATACTTTAATTTTAGTAATTATGTATTGGATAAGGTTCTCTTTGTTTTTTAAAAATACAAGTATAAACTTGCTAACTTTTGAAACAAGAATACTTATTATAATTTAATTAGTCAATTTAGTAAGTACAGTAGAACCTCGATTATCCATCAAGCTATGAGACCAAGATGGTGACAGATTTGGGAAATAGACTGATATGGAAGTGAGTCATATGTCTCTTTGTATATCTATATATATATATATATATACATAAATTGAACAATATATTTCAAGCATTTGACATCACATATGTACTCATAACTTATTTACATACTAATAAAGTATACATATGCAGTAAAAATATTTTTTAAAAATAATAATTACGCACATCAATGGCTAAAAGCACTATCAAAATTTTCTTTCAGTCTTATCCTTTTATAAAAAAAAATATATATATATAGGAAACCCCAAAATGAACCTGTCTCAAATTAAAAAAATTATTCAAATATTTTTATGTATATATTACTTTACAAATTAACAATACCAATTACGTCTAATCCTTAAATTATTATTTAAAAAATTATACTACTGAGGCAATCAAAAATATTTTACCTAAATCCTTGTAAACTGTGGCTAATTCATGAAACCTCAAATCATAGCATATTCCTATTCCTACTTTGCAAGCACCTATATTTATCACAGAAATACTTTTCCCAGGAGATAAACTCTCCGACTCCTTAAATGTAATGCCACCAGGAATATCAATGTCAAAGAGATGAACCTAAGTATACAAAGCTTATGTATGAATCATGAAAGGAACAAAAGAAATAAACACTTGACACCAAATATGATTTCATAATAATATTTGAGAATCGTTATATATAATTTAAGTTTAAGAATTATTAGTCAGGTATACAATTGGATAAAACTCTCTCTAAAAAATATCCGAGATCTCATAATACACCAAAACTCAAATTCACTAAGTAATATAGCTATCAGGATTTAGACAGTGTTATGTATTTATGTATTAAACTAGCTGACCTGCTTATATTATGTATTTCTTTATTTCAGTATCTAATAGATTAAATGAATACAATTAGCAGTTTAGCATTAGTTATGGTACACAGTAACCAGTATTAAAAAAAATTGAATTAATATTTAGTTGTTGTTTGTTCATTCATTAAACATCACTTAATGGCTAATTAAATGATACTACTTTGTTATTATTATTATTCATATTTGAACAATAATAAAAACAAAAAATTAAGAAAATGTTTGCTTCTGTTAGGATTACTTCTTAATTCTATTCTCTACTGTCTGGCCTATTATGAACCAGAGTCAAACAGATGGATAAAGATTTATCACTAATGAAATGAAAATGTTGGATAGAAAACAAAAGCATGATCTATTATGACTAATAGTAAGCAAAACGGTTAGACAGCTTACTTTACTATATTTTCCAATAAAACCGCCTTCAGGGTTCCAGACTGTACATGTATTATATAATTTACCACCATTTTTTTCTGGAATTGAACCACCAACAAGGAAAATATTATTTTCTTTTGCAGCTTTTGAAAGTGCACGACAGGTTTCACCACTTGGGATTTCTTCAGCATATTCTCCAAAGTATTCTGTAAAAGAAAAATACCAGTAAGTAACAATAATAAAATGAAAGGAAGTGATATAAAACCTTTCATGATTGCATTCATTACTTTAAAAAATGCCAACATTTCAGAAATAATTCAAGAACAAATAATTTTATACTGATTGGAACTATGAATTTAAAACTAATCTCCCTTTGTCTAACTATTAATATTCAGGATTCACTAATTGTCCAGAAGAAAGTTAACTGTGACTACAAATTGTAATATACACATCTATATTTTTAGTCAGCTTGTTCACAAAAATATAAAATTTAGACTCACAAAATAAACGTAATTAAATTAAATAAAAATTTTGGGGGGAAAACAATAACTGACAGCAAACGTATATTTAAAAAAATTAAGTTTTATAACAATATATACCAAAACAAATTTTGAATCTTGGAATTTAAATATGTAACAACACAAATATATAAATATCAAGCTCTATAAATATACCTCTTCTTTACTTAAAAATTAATAAGTTATGCAAATTTTCCAGAAAATCTTTTATTACAAAACAAAGAAATTTTATTTTATATATACCAGAATATATACATACCAGTCTAAAAATAGAAAAAATGTTTTAGTTGAATGGAAAAGTTATCAGGCAATAACTTAGACACATTGCCAGGGCAACCTTCATATCATTGAATTATTAATATATACAGTAAAGAAAAAAAAAGTTTTCGAAACTATTTAGTAACATATAAAATAATATATAAATAATTATAAGAAAAATAATAGAAAATATTACTTGTTCCATAAGGGCTATTGAAACATTCTGGAAGAACCACCAAGTTGCAGCCCTTTTGTTTGGCTTCACTAATCATTCTGCAAGCATGTGCAACATTATCCAACTTGCTTTTACCAACTGCCATTTGGATTAATGCAATTCGAATGTCTGAAACATGCATAAATAATGTTTGAACTAAACAACATAGTAACAATTATGATCTTAAACGATGTTATGATAATTTAAATGATTAAAAAATTTAATTATTCTTTATTTTCTTCACAATCTTTACTACAGTGTAGATATTTTTTTTCCATTTCTTTTATTTAGATTCGGAGATAAGAAGGGTTGGCCCACAGTACTGTAGTAAAGAGGAGAGGCTGTCTCTTCCAGATGGCTGCACCTGTCTTATGTGGCTTCAGAGATTTGACAGTAATAATAAAGTAATAAAGAACTCCTCCATCCTGAAAAGGTCAGCTAGTGAACCATTAAGGACACTATTTTAATAGATCGTTTAGCCAGTATAAATACTGTTACCAGGGGGACCACGTGGAGAGGCTGTCTTCACCCTTTATCCGTGCAGTGATCTGTCTTCACCCTTTATCTCTTTAAGAAAAAAATATAATAGGGACAACTGTCAACATTTAAATGACCAATTATTTTATTTATGTGTTCTTATGTTATTTAGTAATTAAATTTCCTTACTCAGAAATCTTCACAGAAAAAAAATTCTTAAACATTGATTTCCATTTTATGATTCTAAATTCTCCAAATGCAATACCTACAGTTAAGGCAATGGATGCTCAAAAGAGAGCAGTAATGAAAATAACTCCAAAAAAATCACTACTTTTATAGTAATGAAGTCTTTATTTTGTTGTTTAGTCACATTAAAAATAAGTAGGTAGATTTATCAAGGTTGTGACACAAATAAAGTGGAAATATTAGTTTGCATAAATCTTGTCCTACTCTTTATGCAAGTTAAATCTCTAATTTTATTACGTATATTAGTAAGCATTAAATAATAGTTTTAGGAAATAAAATTTTAATACTACTTAATAATACTTTTTTCTAGCATCGCCAATGTCAACCCTTCCTTGTACGTTATCCGTGAATTCAGTTCGGATAATTGATGTTTGAATGATTGATACTCATCTGTATTTATAATTTTTTGTATATATACTAGAGGCGTTAAATTAAATAAAATTTCTAAAACCCATCAGCGTTCTTAAAATCTGTAATATGATGCATTAATAAAAAAAGATCATTAAATAACAGTAAGAAATGAATAAAAAAAGATAACAATAAAGGTTGCTAATAAAGCTAGGTTGGGAATTAAGTCAATGCACAAACATAAAATTAAAAAACATGCATGTAAACAAATACCTAAATTACTAAGCACTATGTTTAACTACATTAAAATTATTCTTCATTTTCTGTAAGTTTACTTTTGTTTTAATGTTTGCATTCTTTGGGACATTCTCACAATTTTCCAAAAATCGACAATAAAATCATTTTGATTAATCTTTAAATACAAATTTTGCATCTGAATAGTTTAATTTTTGTCTATACAGTAAATTTTACATGCTTAGGAGTTTGATAAACCAATCACTAACAATAATTGTGGTTTCATTTACTAAACATGTTTCTCCTATATTAATTATAAAATAATTACTTGTTAAAGCTGACATCTTCTCTCTTTGATTTCAACTTCTAAAATGAATAATAACTGAACAATAAAAAAATATATAACATAAATGACAACACCTAACTATCGAAACAATTAATCATAGTCTTCATCAAATAAATGACATCAAACCTATCTTACATAACGTTACGACCTAAATGTTTAACAGCTGACTTTAAACCTGATAGAAGTTGAAAGTATTCTGTTATCCCTCTTTCCACTTGCTATCTACGTAAACATTTAGAAATTATTTAATTAATTTAGTCATTTTACTATGCGCAAACAGCAAGTTAAGAACTTGCTTAAAGTGCTAATATGATGACATGAGTAAAGATTTAAAAAATTCTCAACATCATGTTCCTAAAAACACAAAAGGTATAGAGCTAATTACGGCGCCGGTAAATCGCTAAGAAATAACTTATTGTATGTCTAAAATAAAATACCACATGGTTAACATTCGACAGGTAATACCGGTCCAGGTAACCGAAACTATACATTAGCTGGAAATAGTCGAGTAGTGTCGACACAAAACGAATCAGACTAAGCCCTCTTAACGGACTTTAGTAATTATCTAGTCACTTATTAAAAGAAAATTATTGTAATAAAACATTAGGACAAGTCATTTTGGTTACGTCTATACTCTTCTGATATTCAAAAAAATCAAATAACCATTTTATGATCGGAATCATGTAATTTGTTAGAAAAACAACAATGCAATGAATGCGTAGGTTTGAATTTGTATACGCAATGTACTTCTTCTTTGCCTTCCTCTGTTGCCATTTCTAGCATCGAGGAGCCTCAATAAATTGCAGCCATTCTTCTCGGTCTCTACAAAAGTGCTTCATCTGTTGGAGAGTTTTGCCTTTTTCCTCTCCCATCTTTTGGATATTCTCCTGGCAGAAAATTATAGAACTTTCTTTGGTTTTCTTTCATTCTCCGTGCGGTACGCGTGGCTAAACCGCTTAAGTCTTTGCGATTCCAGTGTGATCTTTAGTTCTGCTACCTCAAACAGTTCTATTATTCGAATATTTCTGACCCTATATCTTCTCATTTTCCCAACCACTCTCCTCTGAAAACTTCATTTCTGCGGCCGTAATGCGGTTGGCTTGCTTGCTAAACATTACCCAGCTACAGTTACAGCTTAGTTGACTGGAACTTCTAATGTAAGGATAGAGATAGTTGGGGATGCAGTCAAATGAAACACCAAATAAGTGAATACTTATTTATTGTGTGCCAATAAATAAGTATTCACTTATTTGGTATTTCATTTGACTGCACCCCCAACTATCTCTATCTTTATATTAAAGAATATACAATACGGGTTTTCAGGGTTCATGTGAGTATGTAGGTATTTATTGTATGTGAGTTTCTTTATTCCACTATAACTTTTATATTACATAATCTCATTTTTGTTTTGGTAGGAATATAGGCCCCTGTTCTGAATATTAATATAAAAGTAAAATATCGATTGATCGGTGTTTGTCTGGCCGTGTTACTAGCCAGGTTAGCTCAGTTGGCAGAGCACCACGACGGATACGTGGTAGACCCTGGTTCGTATCCCGGCCCTGGACAAATCTTTTCTCTTCAAAATAAAAATATTTAAAAGTAAAATAATTTATATTTTACTCAGTCCGGGTTAGTCCGAATCTCGAATGGTAGCGCTAGTTTCGATTATGGCTATGCTTTACGCCAACTTTAGTCGAGTTTAATAATAGACATGTATATTGGTTCTTTGGAATAAAAAAAATCTTATCTTAAAATTTTTGAATTTGATAAAAATACATTTTGATTTGTTGAAGAAGTTTATTTTGTTTCTAATTATATTATCGTAATGTATTTGGAATTTGGTAATTACTTTATATTATACAAAGAACATAACCTTGAAAAGTATTTAAGTTTTAACAAATTTAACCCTTAATTAGATTATTTTAGAATTTTTGTGTATTATTTCTGTTTTTCTTAACCACTTCTTAGCATTTTTACAGCTAAATAGGCACATAATTTTGGTAATTATGTTCCTTTAGTTTTTTATTAATCTCATCAATTTAAATTTTAGTAGAATTATAGTATTACATGTAGAATAGTAATAGAGCCATATTAATTAATTTTTTATTTATATCTAATAATTGCAAGACTGAAAAGACAAGAAACTGCTCGATGTTTTCACCTACTTCAACATTTACTGGAAAATGCTCTAAGCTCCCAATTAATGAGTTCCCAAAAGACTCATTTACATGACAGTTTATATGACTATTTTTACATATGGAGTCGAGCTTCGGAGCTCTACTAAACCATCCAATTCATCTTGTATCCAATCCTTACAATCTAAAATCCTTCGTAAAATCCTCCATGCTCCTTATTATGTAACGAAAAAACTCATCCATCATGATCTTAATATCCCATAGGCTGCTGATTTGGCCCAAACTAGATATAGGTATCTAGTTTGGGCCAAATGAGCAGCATCCATAGGTCATTCCATGACAAGCTCCATACACACTTGAATCCGCTAGTCTCTCAACTTGCTTCCCATACTATTCCTGATAACCCTCCGAGGCATCTGAAAAGAAGATGGCCTTGAGACCTTCTGCTATAGAACTTTATTGGAGTGCTACCAATGGGTAGTTTCTCCACAAGTGTTCTTTTTTTCATGTCATTTGTTCATATTAGCAAATTTACTTGTAATATTATAGCAGTTGTAAATATCAATAGATTAATCTAAAAAAAAAATGTAATAATACTACTGTGTCTATTATTTTTTTTATTTAAACAGTTTTTTTTTATTATAATTATTTTTATCTTTCATTTCATTGCCAGGTCTATTTTGCTCAGTTGGGGCATTATTGAAAAAAAAAGTAAGAATCTTATGAAGTTGTATATTTCTGCATCCCTGGTGTATATATGGTTATGTCGAATTTTGCCCAAAATGAGTTAATTATATTGAGGGAAGCGGAATCGTGTCATTCTTATGGTGAATAAATGGTTGAACAGGCCTTGGTTTGAAATAGAGTTATTGCTTATATTATATCTACATTTCAAGCCAAAAATTGTGTTAATGTCAGGATGTTGCTTTCCTCAGTACAATTAACTATATTATGGACAGCATTATACTTAATCACTTCTTTACTATGGCTGCAGATAAGAGAGTTTTATAGGTTTTTTTTAAGTATGTGGATTAAAATATTGTTATTTTAAATATTATAAAATTATTACTTATTACACTGTGCTCTCAATATTATTTGTCTCAATGATCATACAGCTAAATTTAATAAACAAAGCATTTATCGAAACCGAAAATTTTATAGATTAATTTTTTATATTTTATAAATAACTTATTATCACTGTTACTTATGTTCCTTGTAATTTTTCCTGAGTTGCTGATTCTAAATTGTTTAATTAATCTTAATGTATTATTATAATTGTTAGGGTTAATGTATTGTAATTTTTAAAAAATAATATGATATTAATGAAAATTCTAAATCTTATATTACTTTTATTAGACAGTTGATATTATCTATTACAAGTTTATAAAGAACCTGTATTAATTGTTACCATTTTCCCCAAAAAACACTTGTAAAATATATAGTTTTACTTTTATGAAATTTGTGAATAGCTATATTGAATTAAATTATAAATAGTAATAATAATTTTAATGATTTATTTGATTATTCAGAATATTTAAAAAAAATAGTTTTGGATGGGTGGTAATGCAAGTAAAGGAGCTTGTTGGATGATCGCCCAAATTGGGTGATAGTTCACCAGGAAATAATATAAAAGCCTCTGAAATTCTGTATATGATTACCTCCTCAGAAGCCAAAATCGATAGGTCTTGACCGATAAGTTAATATATAAATAAATAAGTTATCTAAAATACATTTCGAAGCTCTTAGATGGCTGAAATTAGATTAAAAAATTACACAAGTCTGTTCTATCGCAGTAAGCTTTGATTGACTAAAACATTTCATGAATTAATCGTTTGGTTATAAACCAATTGTTAAAATGGTATAAACATTTTATATTTTGTCATTGAAATTTACAATAATTTATTATTCTTTAATTTTGAATTTTAATGGGTAGAATTAGATTTCATGATTATCGGATTAATTATTCATATTATTAATCTAGGCTGGCAGCCAAAATAAAATTTGAAAAAAAAATCGGTAATATATATCTTTTCTTGTTTTACTCTTTTTGACTGTAACCTTAATCATCTTCTTGAATACTTCATATTAACTATTTAAAATTGAAGGTATCTCTTCCACAGGTTGTCGCTTCAAGTTGAGTCATGGTAATTTTAAACTTTTCATTTGTTTTCAATTATATTCTCCAAAAACAAAAATAATTGTGAACTTAAGTATTGAAAGGAGAATGTAAATACGGGTAATGCGTAGATTTCGGTAATTATTACATCAAGAAATAAAAGGTTCAACTAACACTTCAAAGTACAGATGCTATATGCTTGTGAAAAGTTCATTTCTAGATGAAATGATTATTGAATTACACATATTTCCCATAATTACATTCTCTTTTCCATACTCAAAATAATGATAACTTGTATTTTTGGAAAATTAAAAATGAAACCAATTAATAATTGAAACTTGATACTCTTAGCGACAACCTGTGGAATAATTACCATATTTAATTTGATTATGCTCTAATTTTTTTTTACATTAGAATGTACTTCACGATTTTAACAAGCATTAATTATATATGCTTGATTAACTGAAAACAATTTAATGTTAATTAATATGATATTTTTGGTTATCAAATAACTTTATCTATTAAAATAATTACTTTGTTTAATGTAATGTTTTAATACTATTATGTGTGTTTTTTTTTAACTTCCAGACCCAACTTTTTGTAATGGAAATGTTCACGTTAATGAACCATCACTTCACAAAAGCGTTAGCTCCCTTTGCCTTCCTGTTCTTCATAAGAATTACGAAGCAGCTTGGCTGTTAAAGACTGTTTCATGTATTGATCTGACTACCTTGGCCAGTGATGATACCTTCTCCAATGTTTCTAGACTCTGCATGAAAGTAAGTTACCTCCAGTTTCATTGTTTAATTATAATAACATAAGGCCATATTGGCTAAATTTTCGAATGATAGAAACAAAACAAGAAGATCCTAACCACACTAATCATGTACTCAGTATTCCCACTTATCAGTACTTGTTGAAAACCAAACATTGCCGATTAACTCTTAGTATGTAATTGGGAAAACTAAATCAACCCAAATATTAAGTGAAAATTAATATAAAATTTATAATGTAAAGGAGATAGTTGGGGGGTGCAGTAAAAAAAAAAACTGAATAAGTAATAAACTTATAATTGTGTGCCGACGTTTCGACCTACAGTGTAGGTCATCTTCAGGGCTATGACAAACAGACAGAAACAAACAGAACAAAAAATATAAAAATGTACAGTAACAATAATATGGTGACAAGTAATGTAGAAAATTAAACTAGTGGCAGATATGAAGATGAAAGATAACGAATATTAAAAAAGTGACAGAATATGATAAAATTAAGATATAGACAGATTTAAAAAAATTAATAATAATGAAAAGAAATTAAAATAGTGACAGATATAATAAAACTAAGATAAAGACAGATATAACAAAATTAATGATAATGAAAAGAGAATGAAAATAATGACAGATATAATAAAATAAGACAGATTTAATAAAATTAAAGAAAATGAGCAGAAATTATAAATTATAAATAACACATATAAAATAAAATACAGAAAATAAATGTACAGAAAGGATAGTAAAGTAAAAATAATATAAAGGAAAATCAAAAAAGAGGAGGTAAACCAAAGATACAAAATGAGAATATTAACATATACAAAAAAAGGTTGGAACATGAAGAATTAAGAAAAACTGGTAAAATAAAGATATAAAAAGTAAGATAACGAACTAAAAGAGGTTACATGTTACAGAACAGTATGGAACTGTATGTACAATAACTAAGGTGAATAATAGAAATACTATTGTACAGTAACAATAGTGTACAATGACTGTTTGAAAAATAGTTGATAGGATTAATGAATTTGAAAAATTAAAATACTATTGAACAGTAACAATAGTGTACAATGACTGTTTGAAAAATAGTTGATAGGATTAATGAATTTGAAAAATTAAAATTAGTGCTTAAAAATATGAACTATGGATTACCAACATATGATGGATGCCAAAATGATAAGGGGGAAAATGGGAAAATAGATAGTGTGAAGAATGGAGAAAGGATAAAGAGAAAAGGATATGATAAATAATATATATATATTTTCAAAGACCTTTCGTTCACACGTTCCTTTCTTCAATCTCATGACGACTTAATTGTCACTAAAGCTGACAAAGGTAACTCTACTGTAATTATGGACCTTTCTGATTATAACCTCAAAATTAATTCCCTTCTTTCTGATACTTCCACCTATAAACCCATACCTCTTGATCCTACTACTTCTCTCCAAAAACAATTCAACCTCTACCTAAAAAGCCTTGTCAATTCTAAATTAATTACTTATCCGGTTTACAGAAACCTCATTTCCTATAATTCCTTAGCCCCCCGCTTTTATGGTCTTCCCAAAATCCACAAACCCAACAACCCCCTCCGTCCCATTACAGCTAACGTCAATTCACCATCTACAAAACTTAGCAAATTCTTACTTCCATCCTTACAAGTCCTCAGCCGTAACAATCCATATGATATCCAAAACTCCTTTCACCTACGTGATCTTTTAACATCCCTCACCATTCCTGATCATTACATCCTCACTTCCTTCGATGTCGAAAGTCTTTTTACCAACATACCCTTAGATAAAGCCCTGGTCATAATAGATAACAACTGGTCACTTATAGAACCCCCATACCTCTCTTAACCTGTCCTCATTCCTTCAATCCTTACAACTATGTTGTGAATCCGGCTACCTTACCTTCCATGGACAGTTCTTTTCCCAAATTTCTGGACTTGCCAAGGGAAATCCTCTAGCTCCTGACCTCTCTAATATTGTCCTAAATGACCTTCTGGACTCCATTCTACCTCAGTTCCTGGACGATATTTGTTTCATCCGCACCACCTTAAAATTAACGTCCTGACCAGGGCTTTATCTAAGGGTATGTTGGTAAAAAGACTTTCGACATCGAAGGAAGTGAGGATGTAATGATCAGGAATGGTGAGGGATGTTAAAAGATCACGTAGGTGAAAGGAGTTTTGGATATCATATGGGTTGTTACGGCTGAGGACTTGTAAGGATGGAAGTAAGAATATGCTAAGTTTTGTAGATGGTGAATTGACGTTAGCTGTAATGGGAGGGAGGGGGTTGTTGGGTTTGTGGATTTTGGGAAGACCATAAAAGCGGGGGGCTAAGGAATTATAGGAAATGAGGTTTCTGTAAACCGGATAAGTAATTAATTTAGAATTGACAAGGCTTTTTAGGTGGAGGTTGAATTGTTTTTGGAGAGAAGTAGTAGGATCAAGAGGTATGGGTTTATAGGTGGAAGTATCAGAAAGAAGGGAATTAATTTTGAGGTTATAATCAGAAAGGTCCATAATTACAGTAGAGTTACCTTTGTCAGCTTTAGTGACAATTAAGTCGTCATGAGATTGAAGAAAGGAACGTGTGAACGAAAGGTCTTTGAAAATATATATATATTATTTATCATATCCTTTTCTCTTTATCCTTTCTCCATTCTTCACACTATCTATTTTCCCATTTTCCCCCTTATCATTTTGGCATCCATCATATGTTGGTAATCTATAGTTCATATTTTTAAGCACTAATTTTAATTTTTCAAATTCATTAATCCTATCAACTATTTTTCAAACAGTCATTGTACACTATTGTTACTGTTCAATAGTATTTTAATTTTTCAAATTCATTAATCCTATCAACTATTTTTCAAACAGTCATTGTACACTATTGTTACTGTACAATAGTATTTCTATTATTCACATTAGTTATTGTACATACAGTTCCATACTGTTCTGTAACATGTAACCTCTTTTAGTCCGTTATCTTACTTTTTATATCTTTATTTTACCAGTTTTTCTTAATTCTTCATGTTCCAACCTTTTTTTGTATATGTTAATATTCTCATTTTGTATCTTTGGTTTACCTCCTCTTTTTTGATTTTCCTTTATATTATTTTTACTTTACTATCCTTTCTGTACATTTATTTTCTGTATTTTATTTTATATGTGTTATTTATAATTTATAATTTCTGCTCATTTTCTTTAATTTTATTAAATCTGTCTTATTTTATTATATCTGTCATTATTTTCATTCTCTTTTCATTATCAATAATTTTGTTATATCTGTCTTTATCTTAATTTTATTATATCTGTCACTATTTTAATTTCTTTTCATTATTATTAATTTTTTTAAATCTGTCTATATCTTAATTTTATCATATTCTGTCACTTTTTTAATATTCGTTATCTTTCATCTTCATATCTGCCACTAGTTTAATTTTCTACATTACTTGTCACCATATTATTGTTACTGTACATTTTTATATTTTTTGTTCTGTTTGCTTCTGTCTGTTTGTCATAGCCCTGAAGATGACCTACTCTGTAAACGAAATTATAATTAAATTATAATTAAATTATATCGAAACGTCGGCACACAATTATAAGTTTATTACTTATTCAGTTTTTTTTTTACTGCACCCCCCAACTATCTCCTTTACATTAGATCATCCAGTCAACTATTTTCATCTCATACATAAAATTTATAAGTTTATCTATAGGTCACTCAAATATATTCATTATGTCTAAGTAAAATTTATGATAACTTTAAGTTTCTCCAATTTTTAAAAAAAAGAGTATTTATGCAACAGCTTGTACTGCAAAAAGATGTGATTAAAGTATATTAGATGTTTTTGATGTTAGACATTTAAAAAAACAACACTTGTACCACTACGACCCGTGAAAGATCAGAGGTTCAGTACATGCTAGAGATTGTACTGCTTCTTGGACAACTGTTGTGCAGGAAGGTGATTTGTCCTTGATCACGCTCAACTGCCAGATTCCCCCCCCCCTTATTTTGGGTATCCACTTTATAGAGGCTGTGTGAGCCTCAAGAGGGTATACAGATTAAATAGAAGTCGTTCAGCGAGCAGGATTTGAACACATTATTCTATCACTGAGCCTCTCTGCTCTCTAAATATGTTAAAATAAAATCCATACTAATATTATAAATGCGAAAGTAACTCTGTCTGTCTGTCACAGACGTTATCACGGCCAAACCGCTGGGCCAATTGTGATGAAATTTCATATAGCAATACTTTAAAGTCTTGGGATGAACATAGACTACTTTTTAATGCGAAAAAAGGGTTGTAAGGGATTGAAATAGGGAAAATATAATTAATTAAAAGGGGGGGAAATATAATTAATTTAATTTGATATAAATAATAAACATATGTTTTAATGCTTTTACACCATGTGCGTGGGCCAACCTCTTTCAAAGATCTCAAAAAGCTCAATAATCAATAATTTTCAACATTTCGAGAGGCATGTGAGGCAAGAGGGTTATAAGAGAATGATAATCATTGGGATACAACTCTGAAAGAGGCTGCACAATGCAAATCTGCTCCCAAGGTGAGAGAGCTGTTCTCTATATTAATAGCGACTTGCGGACTCTCAAACCCTCAAGAATTGTGGGAAAAGTATAAAAATGGCATGGCGGATAATTACACCGATTACAAGAACAGAATCCGAATGCTTCTGTGATTTAATTTATGAAGACGCGCTAACAAAGGTTGAAGACCAAGTGAATACTACTACTGGAAAAAATTTATCCGATTTTGGAATGAGCAGACCACAAAGAATCGGAGAAGTTAGTAGTGATTTAATGCAAGAACTAGATTACGATACTGTTTCTTAAACAAATAACAGAAGCCCTTCCATTTTTAAATTCAGAACAAAGATTAGTTTTTGACACATTTATTCAAAAAGTTGGCAGTGGCGAAGATTTGTTCTTTTTGGATGCTCCAGCAGGCACTGGCAAAACCTATCTTTTAAATTTACTATTAGCCCAAATCCGGAAGGATGAAGGAGTTGCTGCTGCAGTAGCTTCCTCTGAAATAGCTGCTACACTACTTAGTGGAGAACTAACAGTGCACTCAGTTCTAAAACTACCATTGAACTTAGCTCATGAGGAAATACCAGCATGTAACATAAGCCAAAGCAGTGAGTGTGGAAGAATGTTACATAACATGTTGGTTTGGAATGAATGTACGACGTCTCATAAAAGAGCAATCGAAGCACTAGATCGCTCAATGAAAGATATCAAAGGCAACCAACCAGGTTATCATGGGAGGGATGGTGGTACTTTTAGCTGGTGATTTTAGACAGACTCCTCCCGGTTATTACTAGAGGTGCGCTGGCAGATGAAATAAATGCCTGTTTAAAAGCACATGTATTATGGGTACACGTAAAAAAGTTTTGTCCCACTACAAATATGGGAGTAAAACTTCAGAATGAATCTCAAGCAGGGCAATATGCAGCTGTTCTTCTAAAAATCGGAGAAGATTGTATGCCAACAGACATTAAGGACATGATTACACTGAAACATGAGTTCTGTCAAATTGTCGATAACACAGATAATATAAAAAATAATGTCTATACTGATCTTCAAATAAATATGGGAAATCGAGAATGGTTGTGTGAAAGGGCAATTTTGACGCCGACTAATGAGATAGTTAACCAAATAAATGAACCAATCATGTCTCAGACGTGGAGGGGATGCTGTCGTATACTAATAGTATTCTCAGTAGACAATGTTATGGACACTGAACAAGTCATATCATATCCTATACAGTTTCTGAACTTATTAGAATTATCAGGAGCGCCTTCCCATAGGTTGAGGCTGGAAGTTAGTGTTCCAATCCTATTAATGAGAAATCTTGATGTGCCAAGGCTATGGTACACAGCTAAAAATTAAACATCTGGGACACAACATTATAAAAGCTACAATCATGACTGCAATGGCAAAATGAGAAAATGTTTTGATTCCCCATATTCCGATAATTCCGACTGGCAAAAGATGGGAAAATAAAAAACTTTGTTTATAAAAATGTACTTAAATAAGCTATTTGCAGTAAAACACTTATTTTAAATTATGTATGTATTTTTAATTTTTTATAATTATTGGTCAACTGTTTTTATTTTTAAATATTTTATATGTATTAATATTTTTATATGTAGTAATATTTTTAAATATTTTTATATGTATGTATTTTATTTGCAAAATAAGTTATTGTTGATTTTTTTGCCTGTCTGCCCGTTGGGCCCCCCCGAAAAAAATCCTGGCTCCCCCCTTGGGAGTGAGTCCCAAAGAGAGGAGCCACTTAAACTCATCGTAGAGGTGGGACACATGAGACTTCCTCTGGACGTCGAAGACAAATTCATAATTTGCCTTATCTATCCTCGAGCTTGTTTGAGAGGCCACCATAGGCCTCACAACCAAAGTCAAAGTGTGGAAAGATTAAAGAAGTGATGAGAAGCTTACGGATAGGATTGCTAGAAGATGCCGGGAATGATGGAATAACTTTAGGAAGCTAATTGATTGATGGGAAATGTTTGGCAACGTGGGGTTTCCAGGAAAGGGATTGGTCAAAAATGATTCTGAAGTTTCTAACAGAGGAATTGATAGTAATAGGGTGATAATTTAAGATTAATTGGGGAAGAGAGTTGATAGATTTAAAAAGGCTATTGAGACCAATTAGAATCGCGTGAGTTTTCGCAGCATTTAACAACAGTTTATTCAAGCTAGCCTATATAGGATAAGTTATATAGGTCATCCAGAATATTGGCAAATGCAGCAATTATCTCAGAGAGAGGAAAGAACAAATATATCTGAGAGTCATCAGTGTGCAGATGGTGGAAACAGTGGTGGATTGATTTGGGAAGGTCATTAATGTAACCGTTGAAAAGGAATGGAGAAAGGATAGAGGTTGCTTTGGGATGGAGACCGCTTGAGTCCCATCCGAAAGGAAAGCTTGAACCCAGAGTATAGGACTGTTGGAAAAGGAAAGAGATTTTAATTTAGAGAAAAGGATGGAATAGTTCAGCAAATCGAAAGCTTTATAAAAGTCAAGCAGAATTAGTACTGTTTTTTTTTTTTTGTCCACGGTTGTATGTATGTCAGTGGTGATTGTAACAAGGGCAGATTGTGTGGAGAGGCCAGGACGGAACCTTGATTGAAGTGGATCGAGGAGTTTGGACTGTATATGTGGACTAGTATGTAGTGTAATAAAAAGGGTATACTTCCATCAATATTTTTATTTAAAAAATCACAACTTCAAATTTTATATTGCAAGTCCTCTTTATTTTACAATTAATAAATTAATTTATTTAATGAAAACAGCTTATAATTTTTTTATTGGCATGTCATTAAATACAATTTCAATTACATGGTATAAAAACAATTTTGCTTGATGAAAACACTTTTCTTTTTTTTTTATTTCCTGATTTAGGCAGTACAACCCATAAGTAAGCCAATTCTGTGCTCCTTTGCTGAAAACAGAGAAGAGTTTGAATTTCTCAAGACAATTACTGTAGCTGCCGTGTGCGTATATCCGTCCAGAGTTGTAGACGCTCTTAAGCAGCTGAAACTGCTCGACTCACCTTTGCCAGTAGCTTCTGGTAGTTTATAGTTTCATTTGTAACAAATTTTAATGTGATAATATTTGTAGGTTGTAGTGAACTAATAATATTTATGTTATTTCTAGTGGCTACTGGTTTCCCAAGTGGTCAGTATCCTCTCTCAACCAGGGTTGATGAAGTTTCATTTTGTGTTCAAAATGGCGCTTCAGAAGTGGACATTGTTATCGATAGGAGTCTTGTTTTATCTGGAAGGTGGAGTGAACTTCATGAAGAGGTAATTTTTTTTACATAAATATTAACAAGATATTAATTAGCTAATAGAACTTTAATATATTGCAAATGTACAATGCAAGCTATTATAGAAACAAAGAAATGAATCAGGCAAGGAGATACTCTATTACCAACAATTTTCACTTCTGTATTGGATCGTATATTGTATTTTCAGGTGTTTAATAGGGAGATATAGGGATACCAATTAATAAATAAAATATCACACATCTAGATTTTGTTTATTTGTTTCTCAAAAATTTAGACAAATTGTAATCAGGAAAAATTTGTGATTGCTTATGGATTGAATTAAAAATGAAGTTGAATAGAACTAATGTAAAAAAAATTAGTTGTCATTGAGTTGTAATTTTGAATGGAAACGGTCTCAAAGAGAATGAATGAAAATTTTTGATGTGGGTGCCACTGCTTTACCTGTCATAGAAACGTGAAACCTGAACTCTATGACATTAAAGAAGATGAGGACTATTTTGAGATCAATGGAGAAATATATATTCTGCAGATTATTCTTAACAAGAATGCCAGCTATTTATATAATACATATAATCAAATATGTACGTTTGATTTTTGTGGTACAGCCTCAAAATGAGCTGAACTCATAATAAGAAGCACAAAATATGAATGGGCTAGGACTAATATTAACTAGCATCCAATTTTAAATGAGAGAGAGATTGTCCAGGAATGTTTGGGATGAGTAGATGAAGAAATCCTGTGGAGAAGTAATTTGGCCCAAGGGAAAGAAGGGACTTACATTATAAGTTATAAGTTAGTAAGGGAAAGTACATTACAAGATCTGGCTGAAAAAGAACTCCTTTTAATATGCTAATTTAACAATTTAAAACTTTGCCTAAAGACTTTTATTTAAAAATAAGAAGAAAAAAAAAGAACTCAACATAACATTTGTTTGTTCAAGAGTAGATATTTGGTTTATAGTCTTTATTATGTTCATGTAAATTGTTTCCAATTTCTGTAGCATTGGGACTAATATAAACTATTATATTTATAAATGAATAATTTAATATGAGATTATATTATATTTTGATATAGACCTTCCTTGATTATTATAATACGATGCTGGATTTAATTTCATTATTTAAAAATAATTACATGTAAGCAATGCTCCTGTTTCCAGTAAACTATCAATTAATAATAATAACAAATTTTTAGGTACATAAAATGAAAAAGGCGTGCGGTGATGCACACTTAAAAGCGATACTGGCTGTAGGAGAATGTGGTTCTCCTGATAATATTTATAAAGCCTCGATGGCATGTATGATGGCTGGTGCTGACTTCATCAAGACATCAACAGGTATGTCTTCTTTAACTTGTATACATGTTTTTAAGAGCGGATTTAGGGGGGATACGAGGGCATGTATCCCCCCCCCAGATAGGTTTTTGTGAGAATCCATTATAGCACATAATTATAGGGAAATCACATAATCGTAGTTGTTAAAATAACAGAAAGAATATGAGTGAAACTATTGTTTTGATATTTTAATAAACCTTTGAAATCTTTCTGTAGATACCACAAGTTTATTTGTAAGTTATTGATGATTTTTTTCCCTTCTGCCCGTTATGCCCCCCCAAAAAAAATCTTGGATCTGCCCTTGCATGGTTTCATGTTATGTTCAATAATCTGACTCAGGTTTGTGGACCCTCGGATATAGACTTAAGTGAGGATCCTTACCAAGGAGGGAGTTTTTTTTTGTTTGGATATTACATTTATTTAATGCTTTAAAAAAAAAAATTGGTATTTGGTAAAAACACTAAAAATATTGTTTCTTTTCAGAATTATTATTAATTATTAATATTAACCATAAATATTTTATTCTTTTGATTCATATTTTAATTCACCTTTTCTTCAGTTTCATTCAACAGGTGTAGTGTATATAATATGTTTATATATTTCTATATAATGTATTGTAATATTAGGTGTTTAGGATCTTAAGCAGATAACTTCAAAGTTTGATAAGTTGACCTTTTATAATTTTTTGCTGGGATAATCAAGTACTTTTGTCTAATACAACACTTTGTCACGTTATTTTTCATTGTTTAGTCCGGTCATGAAACCAAAGTTTTGGAAGCATAAAACCGCTTGACTAAACCAGTGAAAAAGTTTATTTTTCAAAATTTCAGAGTTATCTGCTTTTGATCCCAAAAGCCTCATTTATATTATTACATGTGACATTTTATTATTATATATTATGCTTGTAAATAAATTTTACTATTTTTTAAAATTATTAATTGATAACTATTCTGTAAAGAAACTATATATTGATTTTAGGTAAAGAGGTTGTTAACGCAAACTTGCCTGCAGGACTCATTATGTGCCGTGCTATAAGAGACTTCTATAGGAGAACTAATGCTAAGGTGAGCTCACATTTTCTTATTTCTCAATTAAAAAAATATAAAACTTTTAAAAAAATATTGATAATTCGGAACTTTTAGATTCTGTCAAGGGATAAAATATAAAAATTTCTAATGACATCGTGAATAAAATGCACTATTGTGCATAATTGTGAAAAAAACACATCTTTTGATTTTTACTATTAAATGGGGGATTTTAATGCTGGATGCAAAAATTCATTATTAGAATTAGGACTGATAGTAGAAATCTACTATTTATTGCACATATTATCTAGTTTTTGAAAAGAAGCATGGATTTATTTGTAATTAGTAAGATAAAGTAATTATTTCTTTCAAAGGTTGGTTTGAAACCTGCTGGAGGGGTGAGGACTTGGAGTGATGCATTTCCGTGGCTAGAACTTGTCAAGAAGGAGCTTGGAAAAGAATGGTTAGATCCTCAACTCTTTAGAATAGGGGCTTCCGGTCTATTGCAGGATCTTGAAAAAAGACTATATCGCCTAGCTAATGGCATATCACCACCATCTACCTTTTTTAAACAAATATAATTGATTGGATTTTTGTAATTTGTATTCTAGTCAACTATTTTTGTCAATTCATGAATTTACTTGCATTTATTAAGATTGAAGATGAATATTTTTAAATATTGAAAAATTGGTAATTCAATTTGTTAATACTCGTCAAAGTGGTATGTAAGTACTTAAAAATACTTACAGCTCATGTCTTCCAGTAGTCACTTGATCCACAGCTATAAAATGTTTGAAATGAAATTCAGAATTGTATTAATTATCAATTACAATTATGTATTAATTTTATGGTCAGTCATTCTTTACCAAAATAAAGGAAACTGTATCATACAAATTGGTCAAGTTGATTTTTATATTATATATTATATTTTTAAAGATGTTTTAAAATCTTTCTTAGAAGAGGTATTGGATACTGATTTAATTCTACAAATATTTAAATAATATCATTATTTTTAATCATGTCTATTAAAATCAGTTCTTATGTTTGTTTCTGATGATCCCATCCTGTACCTAGATTTTTAATATTTAATGCCCTTGAGCATGGCAAATTGTATTATTTTGCTATACAGTAATAAAAAAAGAGAGGGGTTTGTGGATACGATTTAATGATACTAGTTGGTAAATGAGAATATTATGTATTAAGTTCCGTCAAACATTAACGATTTTTCAATACTCTTTAAATCTGTTAATTTTTTTTAAGATAACAGTATTTTTTAACTTTTCTAATTTTTATGTTGTAGTAGTTTCAAAATTATCGTATGATAAATTAAAAAAAAAGTTGACATTTTTGAATAATTATAAATTTTATTATTTGGAGGTAATATTCTTTTTGTTTATCAATAAAATTATTTTCCCCTTTAATTGGTTGGTCCAAAGACAAAGTTGCATTTTAACGCATTTTATTATTTTGGTTTATGTTGCTTTTTAACGCATTTTTCAATTTTGGGTTATGTTGCATTTTAACATTTAACTTCCTGATTCCTTTTAAATATTAAATATCTAATTAAATATTAAATATTTAAAGATTCCATAATGTACCTAATTTCATTAAGAAATTAGCAACCTTATTTCACCAACTATAATTTAAACCCAAGATTAAAAAAATTCAGGTATGCGTCTTTGGTTATTATTATAACTGATGAATTTTTATTTAGTTATGTGGTGATCTTAGAGGGAAGGAGGTAAAAAGAATAAATCACAGAATAAGAGTTTTTAGTACCTTGGTTTTGACTCACTTTTATCGGCCTACGGAGAAAAAAAATTAAGAAAAAACAACTGCTTCTGTGACCAACAATGATGTTTTATTTTTTCAGGCCGGCAAAATTGCTCATAATGTTGGTAAGTACTAATATTATTGTATTATTGTCCTTATTGTTAATAGTAGTTGTATTTTATTTTGACAGTCTATTATTTAGTTATTATGCTACCATGAGTAACAATCTCATGCATAATAGTTGACTACCATTATTGTACATTATAGCTCATGCATTCATGAAATAACATTGATAATACAAGTGAATTTGATTATTAATTTTATGCTTACATTATTGGATATGGGAATTAATAAAATAATAAATAATTATATCTTTAAGCTATTGTTTATCAAAAAGTTTATCCTCTTGATTGAAAATAATCTGAAAACTTTATTTTTTGTTCATTGTTATCTGTATCACTGCCTCTATGATTATTATTTGTTTTTTCATTTGAATTCTCGTGTTTCATTTTAGAACCATCCCTTTGGTCTCTTTCGTTTCTGCTAAAACAACCACTTATCCTGTCTTTGCCATTATTATTTGTATCATATTGCTGTCTTTTATTGCCTCTTTCACGTCGTTTATGCTGTGATTCTTCTGGTTCATTGTAATTGAAGCTTGAAAAACCATTGCTGTTGTCTGTTGATCGATTACTGTCAGTGTCCCAGTCTTCACATTTCTAAAATAAATATAAATGTCTGTTATTGTTTGGCAGCAGATATATTTGAGCTGTCATATTGGAAAGTGGTATAAGTCCATTTTTTCATATTCGTGATATCTTAAGGTTTCCATTTGAATTTCTTTAAAAATATGGGCAAACGGACAAATATTTTTATCAATTAGCACTTATCAAAAAGTGATGTTTAAAACCCTTTACACCCTTTAATGAAATAGTAATCATTGAAACAAATTAAAAGAATAAACTTTTTTTAGAACCAAATGGACTTATACCACTTCAAATATATCAGCTCATTTCTTCCATGTTAGACTCAGTATTATTAGGAGCTTGTATATATTGGTATAAATTATTTGGTGCAATATATATATTAATCAAGATATTTTCTACAACTTTTTCCCTTCTTTCTGGTAACATGCTAAAAGAGTGATGATGGTCTGGCAGCATTCCAATCATCGTTCCATTTTTGCACTTCTACAGTATTTTGTAACTGTATGGCAGCCAAGCAATGCTGCATGAATCCAAATAAGTTTATCAGAAGGCGTTATGTCTGGTGATTACATTGAATCCAGAAGAAATTTTTTCAATGTGTGGATGAAGGTTGCCATGAATGATGATGACTTTGAGATTGTTACTTGCTATTGCTGGTATTTTTTGCAAAAATACATAGTTAAATATGCTCAATTGACATTGGTATACAGTAACTGTTTCATTTGTATATACTATGCCTTGCTGATCCTACCATATGCCCATAAGACTTTATAACCATGAATATTCCTCTTCAGCATCACTGTGGATGGCTCTTCCTGGACTAATCCATGACTTTATGCTTGGGATTTTCATAGAAACACTTTTCATCACCCAGCACAACACACCTCAGAAATTTTCTTTTTTTTTGTTTGCCTGGCATATGAAGAAACTGTGATGTTGAAACCATTCAAAATGGCATTTTTAATCAATTTGTGTATTTTTGCTCCTTTTGGATCTTTCGCATTGGATGAAAACATCTAAAAACAATTGATTCATCAACACCTAAGCTGTCTGAAAGTTCTTTAAGTATTTGAGCTGTATTTTTGTTCAATAAGTCTCGCAATTCATTGTCTTTGGACGTTTGTGTTACTCCAGGTAACATTAACATTAACCGTTCTTTGACATTGACATCAAAATCGTTGAATCCAAACTGACAAATGGGTTATGACAACTTCACCATAAGTTTCTTTTAGTGTTTGATGAGCTTTGGAAACAAATTTCTTCACAAGAGTAATGTATGTCGAAAATGCAATTTTGATTGTTCTATGATTAGCATGTATAACTGTTTACTCTTAATAACTGAATAATAATACATTAAAACCTGTTGCTATTTTATGTAGGTATACTTTGCATTTTCTCCAATAGATCTCGCTGACCAAAATACATTCAAGCATCTAACTAAGTATGAATGATAGTTTTTGGTTGGTTTGAAATAGTTGAAAACCATTGTCAAATTCTAAATTTTTTATTATTGATATACAGTCTACTTTAAAAAATTTTATATTACTTAAAATTTTTATCTTAATTTACCCTAAATTCCTGTTAGTTATTAGTTATTATTCCTAGCTATTTATTCACCATTATCCTAAAGTTTTTACTTACATTTTTTCCTTTCTCTTCAAGGCACAAAGCAAATTTCTTTGAATCTTCACATTTTCCTTCACTTTTTTCTGAAATAAAATGATAAATTTTATTGAATTTATCAATTGCTAAAGACTAACGACTGAAAAATAAGAATTAATCTTCCTGAGCTAAGGAACTATATGCACGCATTCCTACTTAATTTTAGTTTAATAATTATTTTGATTAGAATTAGATTAGGTCTGTTTATTCTTGATATCTAATAATTAAATTTTTTCTCAAAAAAAGGAATTCTTATCTTAGCTATAGTCTTAATTATTAATGTACTTTTTATCCAAATAATTACATTTATGCACTTACCATTATCAATTTTATCAAAACATTCATTAATTGAATCTTCTACAAACTCTTTTAGTTCAGGATTCCTTATTTTTTGTGTCAAGACTTTCATTATGTTTGTTTTATCAATATTGCTATTTTGATTTAGCTGTAAATAATAATAACATTATTGCAGAAAAAAAATTATTTTATGATTCATGTACTGGTAAAATAATCATCACTTACCATTTTTTTCTGCTTAAATATGCACTGAATGATGCACTGTAAAATAAATAATTATTCATTACATAATTATATAATTGTATTTCATAAATTTTGTTGCTAAAAAGCCAGAATAGTAAATAATTAAATTAAGATGTGTTTAATCTTAACTGGTTCTATAGATTCCAACGGAGAGCCGATATTGCTAGTGCCTCGGTTTCTCTTAGTATCATACTGCTTTGAACCTTGGTACTGATTCCCCTGAGATTTTTGTGTACTCCTTTGACTATTTTTATCTCTGTTGTTAGAATTGTCGTTATCATATTCATTATAGTCATATTCCTCTCCCTCGTTATCTGAAAATATAATAGAGCCATTTTTTAATTTTTTATCCATATTTAGATTTTAGGCTTTATTTGGAGAAAAACTGTAAATTAAAAACAAAGCTTTTATTTAACATCTCCAATTTAAATTTGCAAATTGCTTTTAAAAAAAAAGCTTAATAGAATGCATACATTCATTACATTGAATTTAATGCTACTGTTAAAATTAATGAAATTATAAATTATGCACTTGATAAATCTATCCTAACAATTTTTGTCTGGGTAGCTTACAGTAGAGTAGTATAATTAACCATCCCTTAATTTATTAATTAGTAGTATTATTTATCACCAATAAGGGCTTGCTTAAAAGGTTAGATATTTATGAACGGAAGATTAAAGGAAAATTGTAGACCACAATTTACAATAACAAATTAGTCCTAACATGAAATGAGATCCTTTACAAAGTAACAGAAAGAATCTCCGATAAAATGAGGAAAAGAAAGGCTAACTTCAATAGCCATATCCTGCAAATGAATGCAAGCAGACTAACAAAAAGAATATTTCTATTTCTTAGAAATAAATAACTAAACCAAACTTGTTTAAAGAGGCAGAGAGGGGCATAAGAGAACTCGAGTTAACGAGGATATCCTTAGAGGTGGAACCGCCTAGAGCTTAATTCAAGACAACAGGCTGAGCTGTGTGGTGAGAACAAAGCGGATGATCAAAATCTCCAATGAGAAAGAAGTAAAAGATCAATCAAAAGTTGGAGGATAAAAAAAAAGTTACATTTATAGAATGTTTTATTCATAAGGAAAAACTACAACATTTATTTATTAAACCTTAATTTATAAATTTACCAACATCTTAATTTTCTTTTTTTAGCCATATTTATTTATTGATGGCCCTTACAATAAAGAGGTCTACACGTGTTTTCCTCATTCAAAATTAGATGTTCAAAAATTTACTATTGATATAGCTTAAAAATGAACACAGGATAGGTGATACAGTACCAGGAGTACTGAACTGTTATAAGGTTTTTTTACCTATTAACTTCTTATTTTGAAAAAGGTTTATCTGCCATTCAGAAAACTTTACAGGACAAATACATGAATTCTTTGAATAGCAATACACACACATAGGTTAGAATTATTTTTTATTGTGCAGAGTATAAAAAAATATAGCACATTTAATTATTTATATTACCTTCTTTTCCACGTTTACCTCCTGAAGAGCTCATTTTCTCATGTTGATTATTTCTGCTGGAGCCTCTGTTTCTGTTATCTTGGCTGTCTGTAACAAAAGATTATTATTCACAAAAGAAATGACATAGTGTCTTTCATATTTTGAAATAAAACATTACTGTTGAATGTTTTATTTATGTAGATGGCTGTTTATTAAGCTAATTATGTCATTAACTTTCAAAATCATATTAATTATAAAACTTATTATTAATACATTTTCAATTATAAATAACTATTGTTTATTATTAGCTTTAGTTTACTAAATTTTTTTTTAATATGATTTTGTACTGAAAGATGATCATTTATGGTTCTAAGATAATTTCCCAATAAAACTCTCAACAAGTTGTAAAAAAAAATATGGGATGTCTATGAATTGATTCAGCATCCAATCATTAAAAAAACAAAACAAGATATCACCATAGGCAAATAACTTCCCAACAGCAACTGTAAATCCCACGAATTTTCCTCTCAGTCTGACAGTTGACCTCCTAGCTAACAGTGCCTGGCCTCTCTGTATTCCTTATTTTGCCAGCAGTTATTTGTTATCTCATATTCTCTTTGATGAGGAGATAGGAATTTATGGGACTACCTATGGGCCTCCTGTCCAATGGTTTCACCTTGATTGTTTTCATAGGGTTTGTAAGGTGCTCTACCACACCTCCCAAAACTAGCTAAGACATTGGTTTTCCTGTTATTTCCTGGGTCAGCCTTATCTTATGCTCTTCTATGATTATCTCTTTTCTGATGCAATTTCTTCTTGCTCTTCCTGTTACTGTTCTCAGAAACATCATCTCAGCAACCATGATTTAGCATTACAGGTTTTCTTTCAGAACCCCTCTGGTCTTGGTCTGTGTGGCTTGGAGGTACACAGACTTAAACAGATGCTCTATGGGAAATTCACTATGGTGTAGCCAAATATAAGAGTCTTCTTGAAAAATAGTTTTTTTCTGACTTCTAACTCATCGCAGAGTTTTTGGAAAGGAGTGGGCAAAGCCCATTTTCAGGAAGAAACAATGGCTTCACTATTAAATATAAATCTTTATACTCCTACAAGTGATTATATTTCTTTATTTTCACAATGATTATTAATGTTTAATATCAATAAATCGCTTCCTATAGTTGCGACAGCAATAAATCTCATCTGCAGTTTTTCCTTTTAAAATGAAACTTTAATGATTCTGATTATTAAGTCATTTTGAATGTATTTTATAACTACTAGAAGTATATAATAAGAAGAAGTAAACTAGAAGTTTAATGAAATTATACTTTTCTTCTAACCATTTTTAAATATTTAGTTATCTTATAAATTATCTACAGTTATCCCTCAAAAATAATTTTTTTTCTAAATGTCTACAAGGACTGCATGTATGACACAATATTTCAATGAATAGAGTTTGAAAGTTGCTTTATTCTAAGACCCTGTAGAATATCAAACATGAAAAGAAAAAGAAACATAATATATATCTGGCCAGAAGGCTACATTATGGAAATCATAAAATATTTATAAAAGTGTCGAAACATTAAATAAATAAAAGTACAATTCGTGACAAAATACGGAGCAACTAAAGAGAATAAATAAATAAGTTATTTCCTTGTGACAGGCAGGCGATTTGTCCAAGTTCACGCTCAATCGACAGGTTTTTTTCCGAAATTAAGGGTACCCACATTATAAAGGCTGGGTAAAACGCAGGATGGTCTCTGTAGAACCCATTAGGTACATCCATTGCTGAAAATAGGTTAAATAATTTACTGGGTTTGAACTCGGGACTTTCAGCATAGCAACTCAGCACTCTGACAAATCGCTTTTAATTACTTTTTCCATGATGATATTAGTCCTTCCATAATGGAAATGCGATTCCATCTTCATATCTAATTCTCCTGTTTATAAATATTAATACTTGAAGTTGATTCAAATTATGACATTTTCTGTTGTTTAAAATATGTGGTTAAGAAAGTAAATAGTGGTTGTATGTAACAGGTTGTTACATTCGTAGCATTTTAGTAACAAGCTAAAAACAGAAACCAACGGAATGACGCAACGGATGGGTGTTTGTCGCCTACGATTATGTAGTATGGCCAGAAGTGACCACGAAGCTCTCTACTGTATTGGTTACATGCTTCATTAAAGCAGTAATTTTTTCGTGTTATCTTTAACATTACGATTCCATAGGCCATAGCATGTATACATAACACAACGTACTTATACATGTAAGTATTGTGCGAAGTTTTGAGGAGTCGCGTATGTAAGGAATGTGCTTTACTACCTACATTGCGTAAAACAGATTTATCCATTTTAGGTTCCGAATAAAGTTATTTAAAAAAATAAATATCTAGAAACAAGTGTTACTAAAGTTCACCCGATTATTCACTATGCGATACGGTTGAAAATTAAGGTTTTTTATTTTAAATAATTTCGATTAATCAATTAGTTGTTAAACTCATTAACTCACCCAACCTCTATAAAGTGAGTATAAAATAGGGAGGAGTTGGGGGTTGAGATTAGGGAGAAAATCGGATGGTTGAGTGTAATCTAGAACAAAGCAACTCCCTGCACTCCCGTTATCTAAGAAATAGGACAGTCTCTACCATGTACTGAATCCCAGATCCTTCATGGGTTGTAGTGGTACAGGTTTTTTTTTCTCAAAAATTATGATTTTTTTCCTCTTAATATTTTACTAATTATTATTAGTTTCAACGTTTTGGCGAAACACAGACATCTTTGTGATTTTTGAAGACAGCGCCTTTCAATTTTTTACTTACCTAATTTTGAAATATCAACACAAAAAATTATAGGTATTTATTTTATTAGTCGTTTATATTTATAATTTTAATTTTTAGCCTTAAAATTCTGGGAAATTTATAGGACTACGCAAAATAATACACGGATATATCATATTACTGTTTTTTAAGTAATGGATGAACATTTTATTTTAAATTAGTATATTCAGTATGTTATTTATGGTTCCTTTCGTATGTATTTAGCTGTAATTCTAATAATACGGTAGTTTAAGATTCGCTTTATGGTTGTGTTAAAATTAAGTGATTAGAGATAATTTCAAGTATCTGTATACTTTAATGGAAGCGCTGTGTTGCTGTGCTGAATATAATTTTAATCTGTTAACAGCAAAAGATGGATCCTGTGGGACTTGCACTAGTATACTTCACTATAAAGTGAGTACCTTTAATAGGGGTAAAAGAATGACGGGTGAGCGTTATCTCGGCCTAATCACCAACCTGCACAACGGTTGGCTTAGAAACAGTACCAACTCTACTACGTACTGAGCCCAATACCCTTCATGGGCTGTTAGTGGTACAGGCATTTTTTAATGTTCTCAATTGAATGAATTCCAAGGCTGGATTCGAAACCAGTCCATGCTGAATGAGAATTATAGCGCATCTCACCAAGGGCGGATCCAGGATTTTTTTCTGGGGGGCACAACGGGCAGAGGGCAAAAAAATCAACAATAACTTAGAAATAAACTTGTAGTATTTATAGAAAGGTTTCAAAGGTTTATTAATATATCTAAACAATAGTTTAACTCATGTTATTTCTGTTATTTTATTCATATATTTTAACAACTATCATCACATGATTTGCCTATAAGTATGTACTTTAATGGATTCTCTACAGTACATAAAAAACCGTCTGGGACGTGCCCCCGTGCCCCTCCCCCTGGATACGCCTTTGCATCTCACTGTGGTAAATTGATTTTCTAAATACCCGTTGTCATTGTCAATTAGGAAAAACTGAATTACTTATCGATTCGATCGACTATTTTATGGCTAGTTTGAAAATCCTGTCAGAAGTTCGAAGTGTGGCTTCTGGATTCGCGTCTCTAAGTGAATGTTTCTTTCCTTAATGTGAGAAGTATGAGCTTTTTCTTCCTCAATTAGCACTCTCTCCTATAAGCTACATTTGAAGGTTCTGGGAGAAAGCTTATGAGTATTGGGCTCATTTCGAGAGCTGGTTTCGTTTTTAAATTAAATGATCAATTTTTGTCTTTTGATTCGAAATAAAAATTTCTGACATTTTAATGTTGCTGAATTCAACTAGTCTACTTCAAATAGAAAGGATCGGTCCTTTATTTATAATGTTACGAAATTATCTTAGCCAAAATGAGAAAGACTATATTTATGTCCAGAGAACAGAATAATAAAATCCAATTCTGTTGGATTTTATTCCCGATTCGAACCAGCGCTGCTTTTGAATATAATACACCGTCACTTGTTCACATTTTAAGAATTTTCTATTAAAAAAATAATAAAATTTATAAATTTATTGTGAATGAAATTATAATTTTACCTTTATGGTTAGATGAATCAGTTCCCTCCCTCAAACAGTTACGAACGATATCTTCAAACTCATCTTGAGATTCTTCATCCTGCTCCATCCTACACCTTAAGGCCTGTCTCAGAAATATTTTTTCGATTAATATTTTTATTTTTCTAAAATTTATTTATTTTAATTTACAACTGTATTATAATCATACAAGTAAATTTCACTTGACATTAAACTAATACTGGATATATGTAAATTCAGAGGGGTATTAACTAAGAGTGTTAACATCAAAACAGAAGGTACCTAAACAAGATGTTCTCTCACCACTACTTTTTAACTGTGCCTTCGAAAAAGTTATGAGAGAAAATCGACAGAAGAACTTCAAATAAACAATAATACATTAAGAGGTTATAAGAAAGACAGCCTTGCTATATAATATTTAGCTTTTGCTGATGATCTGGTTTTATTAATAAATACAGCAACCATGCAAATCTAGCTACTACAAGTTCTTGTTCAGATTAGAAGTTGGCTGTTCGACCGAAAATGTTGGATTAAAAATCTCCTTTTAGAAAAATAAGTTTATGGTGCTAAGAAAGCTCCTATGAAACTAAAAAAAATATATGACCAAATATGCAAAACTGAAAAATTCAAATATTTAGATGAAATAATAGATCAAACTATATCAGAAAATGAAGCTATTATCAAAAGTTAACAATATGAAAGCCTTTATATTTATAACAAGAAGTCCCATTAATACTAAAATTAGACACTACTCAACAGTAATTCGCCCAGAGAATCCACTCTAGGTGGCAGAATCTTTCACCCTCAGCAAGAAAATGTCGATGCATGATATAGAAAACACAGAGAGATATTGAGACAAAGTTTGGGACCAATAAAAGAAGGATACCATTATAGACGACGCCATAACCAAGTTCTCTATTCGCACATTGCAAAAATTAAAGATGCAATGAAGAAATGCAGGTTTCATTTTTATGGGCACCTTTAACAATGCACCAGAAAATCGTTCAATCGCCAGGCTTTTCTGCAAATTAAGATTACTCATCATATAGAGGCTGGATGATCCCCAGGAGGGTCTGCCTCCTCTTATTTCTTATTGAACCTCGTACATTCCTTACGATATATCGCTTTCATATATTGCCTTAGATATATGTATTTACGTACGTAATGATATTGAGTATTCAATAATATATGACTCATCCCCTTCGGGACCCTTATATTTGCCTTTCATCGAGATTCAGTATGTGGTTGTCCTGTCGAAGGTCTACATTGAGTGAGGGACTCTTCCAGTATGGTAGTGTCATCAATGTACACGGATCCGCTATCAACTCGCACAACGCCCCGACTCACCTAATATCTATGCTAAGTGGCTGGGACCTTGCTAACCTTCACCCAAGGCTGCGAAAGATCAGAATAATTGATGATCATGGGTTTGCACATGTCTGGGTCAAAGGCTACGAGTTACGTTGGGATCATGATGCCATAATAGCAAAGGAAACATTGCCAACGACTAACGATCTGATTAACTGATTTAATCAATGCCCAAAAGATAATCAGTCAATGATTAGCGATTGTGTATCTGTTACATAGTGGTATTTTATTTTTTTTATTTATCACTATTAATATTAAATAATAAAAGGATAATTTAACTTTATAGTGAATTAAAAACATAGAAAGAACTTCAGGTTATGTAAATTCCATATTCATACTTCGGGATGATATAATTTCCAAAGTTATTATAGAACTTAGCATCAAACTTCTGTTAATAGATTTACATATTTAAACCAAGATTCTTTGTGACAATACTTCATGATTTGAATTATTAAGTATCTGTTGAATATATTTTGTTTAATATGTTGTCCTTGCAAATATATTTCTTTTTAATAAATGGAAACACTGATAAGTCATGACAGCGAAAGTGGAAATAACTAAGCTGTTTTCATAGCAACCTAATAAGCCTAGCGGTGCTAGGATTTTTCAAAGGGAGTAAAAAATCCTTGTTTAATTTATGCCGTCCTTCGAAAGTGACGTTAAATGGGGGTACCGAGCCTGTATGATGTCAGGTACTCGTTAAATCACCCTATCCTAATTAAACTTGGATAGGCAAAATTTAGGGTTGCCACTGTAACATCGTCCGATTAGCCTTAGCGGCATAAAGTGACATTAAATGAACAAACAACAAATAAGCCTTACTTATAATAATAATAATAATAATAATAATAATAATGTCTTTATTTATTCTGGGACGAGTCCCTATAGAATAACAATAACAGGCATTGTAAGCTATTAAATCTTAGAGTGTTAAATAATTACTTTTAATTAATTATTACAATTAATTTAATTAGTGAGAACGAATAAAAAAAATGAACAAATAAAAAATGTGAATTACCTACAATAACAGTATTTCAAAAACATATTAGAAGAAAAGAAAGAAAAAAAAATTAAAATAAGTTTACAATAATTATATAAGAGAAACAAATTTATAGTCACATATATCAAATTTATGCCAAGAAAAAAAACAAAAAAGAAAGATTAAACAAGATTATCCGAGATTTACCTTTCATCCCTTTTTGTCCTTTTTAATATCTATCTATATGACATTAATAATACATATGTACGTGGTTTAAATTCCACACACTCAAATATATGAATACAAAATAACACACACAAATGTACATCTAAAAACATCATTCATTCATCGAATAAAGAGAGCATTAAGTCAATACTGTTCCCCTACTGTTTTCGATTTTTTGGGAATTGTAGGGATAATAGGTGCTGGAATATACGGGATTTGAAGGTTGGAAGATTATTGGAACGACGAATGGAAGAAGGTATAGAGTTCCAAAGGGAGGAGGATCGGATCAGGAAAGCTCTGTCAAAAGCTGCAGTTCGGTGGGATGCTGTATATAGATCAGAGAGCCGATAACGGGTGTTGCGGGAGAGGACTGTGGTTTTGAATTGAAGGAGATCGAAAATGTAAGATGGTCGACGGGATTGGATAACTTGGTAAAGGAAAGATGCTAGGACGTACTTACGGCGGTAGGAAGGGTAGAGCCATTTCAATTCTTCGTAATATCGGGTCACCGAGGCATCTCTAGGGATCCCAAAGATGAATCGAACGAAGCAATTAAGCAACCGCTTTAATTTTGCTTCGAGATCCCCAGAGATACCCCCATACACCGAACAACAATAGTCAAAATGGGGGAAAATTAAGGAAGAAACTAGGAGTTTACGGATTTCAAAAGGGAACAGGTGACGAAGGTAATTGAGACGCTTTAAGGTGGAGAAGGTACGACGAGAAATTTCAGAGATATGGTTTTTCCAGGAAAGGGTCTGATCAAAAGTAATTCCCAGGTTTTTGACAGTTGGGTAGAATTTGATAGGATTATTGTTTAGAAGGAGGATTGGATTATGTGGAATAGTTTTAAGGAAGTAGTTTGACCCTATTATTATTGCCTTGGTTTTGTCCACGTTCAACTTTAGCTTGTTATCCATTGCCCATCGATTTATTCGATTCAGGTCATCTTGGAGTTTTTCGGTGGCTAATATTAGATCGGAAGGGGAAAAGGATAGGTACACCTGAAAGTCATCGGCATAGAGATGATACTGGGAATGTCGGATAAGAAGTGGAAGGTCGTTTATGTAAATGGCAAATAGGGTGGGGGATAGTGATGAACCCTGTGGGACACCACAGGATAGCGGAAGGGTTATGGAGGGAGGTTGACCGGGGACCATAACATATTGGGAGCGATCTGAGAGGAAAGACTTGAACCATCCTAGAGCACTGTTGGATATAGGTAAGTTTCGTAGCTTGGCGAGAAGGATATTGTGGTCTACTGAGTCGAAGGCTTTGGAAAAATCTAAAAGGATCAGAATGGTTAATTTTTGCTGTTCAATTGCAGTATGGAGATCATGGGTGATTTTGAGGAGAGCGGATTGAGTTGAATAGCCTGGACGAAAGCCGGATTGGAGAGGGTTAATGAGGGAACGTTCTTCTAGAAAATTTGAAATTTGGTTTTGGGCTAGGCGTTCTAATGGTTTTGAGAGGTTAGAGAGAAGGGAGATAGGGCGGAAGTCATTTGGAGAGGAGGGATTTTCAACTTTATTTAGCGGGCGCACTAACGCGGTTTTCCAAGGCGTGGGAAATATGGAGTTTTGTAATGAGAAATTATAAATATGATGTAATACGGGCATTAAGACAGGAAGGCAGGATTTTAGTAGCTTTAAAGGAATATTGTCGGGGCCATAGTCACTGGTGCGCGATTTCAGAATGGCGTTTAATAGTTCGTCATATGATACATGGGAGAAAAAGAAGTTATCAGGGTTAAAGTTTATATGATCAATGTCGGTAGCGTATGAGGATTTAGGAGATGTGATGGGTACGAAGTGGTTATTGAGATTGTCTGGCGTGATTAAAGAGGAACAGAGTTTACCGGATACTGTTGGCGATAATTGTCGGAGTATTTTCCATTTGGATTTGGGATCGGTTGCATTGGTGAGGATGAATTGGATGTGGTTTGATTTTGCACGACGTATTGCAGATTGTGTTTCATTGCGAAGTAGTTTGAAACCTGCATAGTCTACTGATAGACGTGTGCGACGAAATTTTCTCCTTGCTGCTTCTCTTTTCTTCATCATTTCTTTTATTTCCGGGGTTAGCCAAGGTGCCGTTGGACGGCGTAAGGTAAGGGTTTTTAAAGGAGCATGGATGTCTAATATGGATTGCAGATTGGAAGTCAAGGTGGAAACCATCTGATCGATGGAACTATAGGAGTAAATGACGTCCCAGTTGATGGAACTTAAATCGGATTGAAGTGATTCGAAGGAAAGGAGATCCAAATTGCGATAGGACACCGTTCTGGGAGTAAAGGATTTGACTGGTAGGTCATATGAAATTTGAATGAGATCGTGTGATGAAAGAAACGGAACAGGATGTTGGGACGAGGAAAGAATTTTAAGAGGTGAATCAGAGATAAACAGGTCCAACCAGGTATCCGAAAATTGGGTGTGATGGGTTGGAGAGTAGGGAACTAGGTAAAGATTGAGAGAGAATATTAGATTTGAGAAAAAGGATTGATTGCTTGAATTCGAAAGCATATTAATATTGAAGTCACCACATATAATTATATTGGTGTAGGTAGAGACTAGTTGAAGAAGAGAGGATTCGAAGTGGTTGTCGAATGGAACATGAGGAGGTCGGTATACTACGGCATATAGAAGAGGAGAGGAGGAAGTTGAGATTTCAACAAATATATATTCTAGGTGAGGAAAGGTTGAGGCGGGAGATTGAAGAAGGATTTTAGCTTTAAGGCTTTCATGGATATATATACCAACTCCACCTCCCCTGCGGTCAGATCTGTCATGACGTATGAGAGAATAGTTAGGAAGGGACAATTGAGAGGAAAGAATGATAGGTTTGAGCCAAGTTTCGGAGACCGCTATGACATGGTAAAAGTTATCTTGGAAATATTTCTGAAACTCATCAATATGTGCAATAAGGGATTGTGCGTTAATGTGACAACAGTTCAGTAAATTAGTCATAACTAAGGACGAGAGAGAGAAATGACAGGTAAACGGAATACGGATTGAGGGATAGAAAATGAAAACTTTTCGGGCACAGAATAAATTAAACGATGATCATAATGAGTGAATGATGCGAAGATAGTTTTGAGTGATATGAAAATTGTCTTTTCTGAGAAAAATGAAAATAAAGAAATTAGTAAAAATAAATAACTGTTGTAAAAAAAAAGGAAACTGCTTAAATAAAAAATAAGTTTCAAATATAGAAGCACTTCTTCTCTACCTGAATAAAAAAGGAATTGAAAAATAACTATAAAAGAGTACAAATCTATATAAAAAAATAAAAGTGAAAAGTTAAGGTGACTATTGGACGACACTCAGCTGAAAACGTCCAGATCACTAGGCTTGCTAATTGTCACTGCTGGGTAACCGTCCGACTGTCTACATCTGACTCGGCCTCCACTGAACCAAACATACTTAATTTTTGCAGATAGCTGCTTCTGCCTGGCTAGCCAGTAAAGATGCTTGTTGGTAGGAGTCATTGCTTCACTGACGTAGACGCGGTGCGCCTCATTATCTCCCCAGCCTAGGTGTCGAGTGGAAAAGTCCCTTTTTATTTTCCTCTGACGAACCAATTCGTCCCTTAGGGCTTGTCGCACGAATCTGGCGATGATGGGGCCAGGAGTTCCTTCTTGTCTTGCCCTGAGCCGTACGGCGTGGTCCAGATCTTCGGGGCACAGTTTAACGCCCAGGGCTGCTCCGACGCTTAGTATTATACCTTCAGTGGTCTCTCCTTGCTTTTCAGGGATGCCCCTAATTTCAATAGTGT
The DNA here is from genome assembly GCA_037127475.1 of Arma custos. Classification (NCBI taxonomy): domain Eukaryota; kingdom Metazoa; phylum Arthropoda; class Insecta; order Hemiptera; family Pentatomidae; genus Arma; species Arma custos. The sequence continues at coordinate 55,889,145 of CM073762.1, read as the reverse complement.
TTTTTAATTGGTACTGCTCGGCGTGGTTAAGGCGACCCTCTAGTACTGATACTTTTTCTTTTAAAAATTTGTTCTCTAGCTTAGCTTAATAATAGATTATCTTTTACTCGTGTTAATTATCTCTTTTCGCTCGATTTTGTTTTTTATATAGTCAGGATTATTATTTATTGTTATTTGCTATTGGTTCTCACCATACTGTCGAACGCATCAATGTTTCAAGCACTGATGTCATTGGATTCCTTGAATAAAATTTATCAATCTTCGCCATCTAGCTATGCAGTCTTGACTTTTTGGAAAATCGTCCTAGCTATTCGGTTGGATCATGTTGGACAATCAGGTCCCATGATGCATTTTAAGATAGGTATCGCATATGATTCTTATTTTTTATTTATTAATGTCTGTTTAATCCTTTTATTAATTTTTTTTCGGCGTTTTGCAATATTGATCATATCCCGATCCCCAATACACCTTCCCTCCATGCAATCATCTTCTGCTAGACTTCTACCTGCCACATCTTCTCTCACCTCCTCAATCCACTGCTTTCGAGATCCCCCATGCCTGTTTCTCTTCCAGTGCAGTATTCTCCACACCATAATAATCTTCTTTCACTTATGTCATTGAGAAAATCGAGTTTTATTGCAGCATTTAATCCTTTTAGAAAAAAATCATGGATAATATTAATTTTTCTAATGTATCATAAAGTTCTTAATTTCTGTACGCAACCCATAGTACTTAAAATGTTCTACCTGTGATGTTTTGACTAAACTGAATCGTTAGAACATACCGATTATCTGTTAAAAAAAAGTGTCATTATTTTGTAAGTGGGCTTGAATTAGTCACGCTTCATAAATAACGATAACTGCTTTAACTGCTCTGTTTTAGAATGAAACCGACCGATGTGTTTGCCACTGACAGCAAGCTGTGTGATGAAACATTTTTTTTTTCAGCAGGGATCGAAAGAACGACTGAGATTAAAGCGAGGAATACATAAACCTCGTTTGTTTGTTTCAATTAATGTTACTTTAAGCTGCTATGGTTTATCGGAAGACGCTACAGGGGAAGTCCTAAATTTTGTCTAGCCAGGTGTGATTCGGATAGGGATTTTTAACGAGTACCTGACACTTTCAAACGCTCAGGACTTTTATTTTATGTCCTATCCGAAGGACGCCTTAACAATACTTTTTACTCCCTTTAGAAATCATAAGGCCACCTAGCGGATTGCGAACCCGCGATCTTGGGTATAGTAGGTTGTTATGCTAGCCATTATACTACAGGTGACCCCATAAACCTTGTGTACATAATACAAATCACTGTCGAGGTAGAACTCTCATGATACTGGAAAGTGAAAAATATGGAATTCGAAGTTGCCTATACGCTGACATTTCCACATACAGTAAAATGAAGAATGTAGAATTGGTTGCTGCATCAGATGAAATTGTTAAAATTAGAAACTATATAAAAAACATCGAAGGGTACCTATATGGTGATTTTTGTGGGCAAACGTTTTGATATTCCAATTTATATTTATAATTAGAAATATAAACTTGTTTTCTAGAGAGGCAAATTTAAATGATATCAACGTTTGAGAAAGGTTTTCCCTCATAAATCGCTATTGTGAACGAATACATTTCTGATGTGTTCGTAGTTGATACTTGTGAATATTTTTATATCTTATTTCGTTATTATTTCGCTTGATGTTATGCACACTTTTGTACTATTCCCATTTTTTTACTCAGCATGTAGAATTGCTATTCTGAAGGTCCCAGGTTACTATCCATCATGGGCAGATAAATCATTTATTCAGTTAAAACCTCCGGATGGACCCTGCGGGTTCTAAAGATTCTCCTGGTACTTACGTATCTAAAATGGGTACCCTTAATTGAAGGAAAAACCTGGTGGTTGAGCATGATCTCGGTGAACAAATCACCTCTCTGCACAACATAAACAGTAGTAGAAACAGTACATTCTCTACTGTGTACTAAACCCAAGACCCTTTACGTGTTGTAGTGGTATACTGGTTCAGAACCGGATGTATAAAATAAAATGTGTTTTGAGTTTACATGCAAGATTTCTTATGCTGCTCTTTGCTTGTGTGATTAATCATTAAACTTTGCTTAAAATATTATTAAGGGTATGTACTATAACTTTGCTAGGATATATGAGGCGTTCAGGAGTAAAAATGGATAACTCTATAGTAAAAAAATTGATTTTTTTACACTTTTCATTAGTATAGTCAAGCATTGCATTGTGCTCCCTAAACTTCATGTTCATAACCTGATTAAAACCAGGAGAAATATGGCCGCAAAGTGCCGTGTTATACAATATTGCAAAATAGTGGAAAATATGAAAAAGTAAATTTTTGACTTATGGAGTTATCCGCTTTAGATTCTGAATGCCTCACATACAAGTTGTCCGCGAAGGAGGAATCATTATTCAATAATGGGGAATAGAGTATTTTTTCTTCACTAAAACCAATACCAACTTCTTGCGTACTAACTTCAGACATAACCTCACAGACACCGTTTACCAAAGTTTTATTATTTTACAATTTGTTTTATTTTTTTATTAATTGTTATAATTTTAATTGGAGTGATGTTTAATGAACATTCTTCGCATTGTGTACATCGCAAGTTGCGGGAGCACTGGGATGTGGGATCAGTGAAGAGAATGGATATGCCTGACCGAGCTACGAACCAGGATAGCTCAGTTGGTAGAGCACCACAACGGTGGGAGACCCGGGTTCGAATCCCGGCCCTGGGCATATCTTTTCTCTTCAAAAATTAAAATATTTTATCATTTTAGTTCATGCTAGAAATCTCTTTTATTTAGTTAAGGGGGCAAAATGAAGTTATCCCTCTGGTTGTGAACTAGAGCTGGAGTTTGTATGTGCTTGCTTATTCCAAGCAATAACCTATTACTTTTCTCTTGACCGGTTTTCTTAAACTTTCTTCCGTAAAGTCATAACACTCGATGATGTACGGGGAATGCCGGAAGACTTTTCCCGTCTAGACTTCTTGAAAAACAATTTAAATTTAAAAACTATAGAAAACATTTTTCAACCAGATTTCATTTCGGTGGTTGAATGATTTAAAACAGTAAGCATAAAGAATATTTCTTTTATTTCAGGTGTTGTAATCCTCACAAGCCTAATATTAAAAAATGTAACTTTAAACAAAATTTTAAATATGTTTAAATCATTAATTACTTCGTAAAGATAGTCATTACACAACTAATAATGTACTTCTCCAGTGAAAGGTCCATCATGACAATTCAACTTCTAGGCTTATTCTGGAGAAAGCTTCTTTCACCCACTTTTTAGAAGATTGAACAGTATTATATGGTATACATATATAATACATATATATACATTATTATATTTATTAGTTTATAGCTTCATACGAAAATTATCCATTGACGCAATTATTTAGTCCAGTTTAATTAGTAATATTATTTAAGCACAAGTACACTTATAATTTATCGGACATAATAATACATATGTTGTCATCTTTAAATACATCATCAGATGACAATACGATTTCGATCATCTTTGAACTTAAAATTGATTTTATCCAATGTCCTTCTAAATCCTGGAAAGGGAATTAATTTATAACATAATTTACTACTTTGTTACACACACACATTGTCTTGAATTTCCGCTGTTGGTAAGACTTTTATTTAATCTGTCAGTGGCCGAAGATGGGATCTATAACCCTCCTGGAGATTACCCAGACTCTATAAAGTAATGTGATCTAGGACAAATTACCTCGCTCCACAACCGTTGTCGATGAAATATTACAGTCTCTCCCATGTACTGAACCGTTCATGGGTTGTAGTGCTACAGGTTTTTTTATTAATAATTAAAATAAAGAATAGTGCATTTACCTGAGCAGAGATAAAGATCGATAAAAGCAGGAGGTATATCACATATGACATTTCTCTTCGTTAATGTTCGCTTGTAATATGTCGCTCTCAGTTATAAAGGTAGGAAGCAGTATGACAATGAGGAAGTAACCGTCACAATAGCGGACAATAAAACATCGATTACACTCTTTTGTCTGAAATTATTCTGTACAGTTAAAATGCCATGATAAAACAAAAAAATCCCCCCAAAAAGTTTCAAGTTTGATTGAAAACACAGGATAATGCCATCAAGTGTCCACACACTCTGATACACATTGACTTTTTAGTCATTGTCCAGTATTTTAAAGACTTAAGGCTTTATTTTATCGGGGTTTCCCTATACCATTGTACATTGCATCCAATCGCATCAGTGTTTTTACTTTCCTACAGTATAGGAATATACTTACATTACGAATATACTGAACATTAGGAATATACTTATATATGACAGTAACCATCATCTTCGCCTGCAATAATAATGATTATATGAAGATGGATAAGATACTCTCATTATGGATTATCATTATCTAAATATAACCTTTTTTGTGTTGAGATAGAACTTAAGAATTAAAATGAACAGTAGAAATTAATTAAAAAACTGGTATATATTACAAGCTATTGGTCTGAATATGTAGAGCAGAAGAATGTTGTGTACAACCTTCTAGATTAAGGTACCCCAACAAGGTTATTCCATGAGTTGTTTCCTGTTCGTATGTTTTACCATTTAACTATACAATATATTGACTTAAGAAAAGTCATTTGTTGAGCTTCAGTGCTGTATAAAAATTAGTACCAGATGTTATCCATTAGGATTTGCTTTCTTTTATCTTTTATATTAAAATTTATTTGAGATTCCCCAGATTGATGAACAGAATAGTTGGAGACAGTTGCAGATTATATTTCTATATTTCAAATAATAGAGAAAGTAAAGCTTGCTCTGGGGGCAGTTTCACAATGGCATTCCATTGAAGATGATCTAATAATATTTAAGAAATTTCCGCTCCATCTCGTACTAAGCTCTACCTTTCCGACAACTCGGGTGTCTTGCTATGCGGAATATTTTAGCAGTTGTTTCTATCTCGAAATTATTAGCCCTTTCGTGATGAAGTGATTACTTCATTACTTCTCTAATGGAGAACCTGAAATTTAAAAAATAGGGGAAATTATTATTAGGAAGACATTAGATGAAATTGATCTGCCCTAACGGTTTAGTGTGACGGCTGTAAGTTAATCTTTTTCCACTGGATGTAGTGCTTGATATATTGGGGGTGGTGTGGAAAATTTTCCCGATCAAAGGCAGCTGTCGAAGGTGTGAAGGTTCCGGAGGTGTTCTTGCTCACTACGCTCGGATCATATAACGGATAAGGTTATGGTAGGTACATAGTAAATCGTTGGTTGATTTGTATTTATTGAAATATTAAAGTATATTCAAGCACTGAGAGATGACTTCAGATAGTGTTAACTTTTGGATTCTAGGGTACAAGCAATAAGAGAACAGGCACGAAGTGGTCGGAGGAAAGAAAAAGGAGACATGGGGAAAAGATGAGAGAGTATTGGAGGAAAGGAAAGCAAGAAGTGTGAAGGAAATGAAATTGGCATGTGGTCTCTAGTTGGCCAAAACGAATGGGGAAACGAAAAAAAAAAGTATATCAAAGACTTACGTAGTAAAAAAACATAGTAAATACATGAATTCGACGCGCCGCGACGATTGGAGAAGCTATCCGTTGGCTGCCCTTCGATGATAGTTCTAATGTGTTAAAAAGCTTCAGGGTAATTTCATTTTTATTAACCTAGAAGAATTATTGAGATTCGTAATGGAGGACTAGAAGAGATTAAGTTATATAGCTTATTGTGAAAACATAGACATACTATTTTTGAATTTTTTTAAAAATCAATGATCAATTTTTGAAGTCAATTTTTGAAATTTGGGGTTATCCGCATTTGATCCTGAACGCCTCATATCAAGGTGCTTGTCATTGTGATTTAGTTCCATGGAGATATAATAACCATTAAGGTTAGATACCATTAAGTATCTAACGAAGGATCTTAGATTGGAGCGATTAAATACGAAGATAATCGTGCTGTTAAACATTTTTAACTTTTTTGCATTCTATATCCTAAGGTCCAAACAGGCATGAAAATCAATATATTGAGATTTCATGTATATTGGAAGTTTTTCTAGTTAGTATTTGCAATAGCAGGGCTAGTGATTGTTTCTCGGAAGAGATTCCATTTAGTTTGTTGTCGCGATGAAACCCCAGATAAAACTTGTCAGCATGTTGAACACCCAAAAATAAACAACCACTAAACCTGCGTTTAACAGCGACTTGGAATTGGGTAGGAACATGTTTGGTCATTCATTAATGAATTATTACTGGTATAAGATATATCCAATTATAAGTTGTGAGATTAGCATTAATTAATCAATTTGTTATGTAAAGGTCAATTATTAACAACTTTACAGAAGAGTAGTTACGATCCCCTTAGTCTTTAGTAGACTCAAAAGAAAAAACACACACTTTATTATGTATTTTTTATTAAAAAAAAAAATGAATCGATCCTTGTATAATCGCATTACAATTATGAATTTATGTAATGTATTTATACAATTAATAAAACGAAACGAAGAAACATTAGGAACGTGAGCACTAAATTTTTTTTATCTCTCACCTTGAAAATCCTACGAAAGTTTACCGATTGTATGTCTTATGTGCCATGAAATCTCTAGATAAACTGGTCTACGAAGCGAATAGAAGAAAATTTCTAAGGGCCCAATTCTATTGAAGTGGGCAACAATACAACAAACCGGTTGTACTTAACTGCGCCTCTGCACGTTGGTTCTGGTGAATTGTTGGGTAGGTACCCGAAATATTTGGAAACAAACAACACCTTATGTAATTCAAGGACCTCTGAACATTATTTTACAACCTTTTTGGATGCAGCATCCTTTTGTTGTTAAGGGGTTTCAAAGGTGCGGCACCAAACAAAGTATAACATAACCTAAATATCGAGAGAAAGCGGTAAAAGTCTGTCCACTGCCATTGTAATTAGAACATCAATAATATTTTTCGTTTTAGCATTGTAGAACTAATCCATAATGGCCTTAATGCCCGATTTGTTACTGATTTGACCGTAATCCGATATCAATCTTTTCATGAAAAACTTTATTTTCACTTAATCCCACTAGTTTCAAACCTAGCAACCTCTTCAATTCCTGATTATCCTCCGAGGAGTCTGAAAAGAAGATGACCTCGTGACTTTCTAAGCTCAATTTGTTATTCGAGTACTGCCTCTGGATAGCTTCTGTACTTGTCTTTATCCATGACATATACTTATTGTATTGTTATATTTAATACAGTTGTAAATTTCTACAAAAATAATGTTGTAAAATTCAAAGAAAATAAAAAGAATAAATTAATTTTTTAAAAATCGGTTTCATTTTTGGAATAATTTGGGGACAGCACTTATAAGGCTGCATCTCCAGTGCCGTACTACATATGTCGCTTTGAGTTCTGCATCCGTCCGATTGCCAACCGAGTTCTGGTCTAACTCCATGGGTACTTCGTCTTCCTCTGATTCTTTTTTTTTGTTCTGGGATTGGTTGAATCCTATTCAGAATAAAATGCGTGGGTCGCATTACCTCTTCTCGATGCTCATGTCACCTTCTGCTCATACCTTCAATCTGGATTTGCTGTTCCCGGCCAAAATGTTTGACTTGTACTAATGATCGTTGTCTATGACATCAGTGAAGCTATTTTTCAGAGATTCGTGCGAAGTACTGTGCTCTCGGAAGAATCTCAAAGATCAAAAGTCATGGCGAGGCCTCCAATCTGCTTTGGTTAGCTAAGACTTTGAGGTTAGTGGTAGAAGACAGGTATTTAATTTGAATCCTTCTGTAGTTTAGCAAGCATCTATAAGTAATCGGTGCAAAAACCTGGTTGTTGAGAGAAATATCTGCCTAATCACGTCTTTGCACTATCTTTGGTTTTGACACGGTCCATAACTAGTATTGAATTCAAAATTCTTCATAGCTTTTGTGCTAAGGTTTATTTTTAATTTGCTTTATTTTACATACGTACAAACTCTTTACATTTCTACAATATATATAGTCTACTTTCTCTTATTAATGATAATTAAGCAATATATGTAAACAAACTGTTGTTCGGATCGAGAGTTATCATGCCTCAAAAGTATTATTTCATACATACTTATAAATTGGATGAGAACAATGTTCCATTGATTTATTTACCTTTTTGAATGATTATTGAAATTATTAAAAATAACAAAATATGGTTACCCCTAGTTGCTAAAAAACTATTTTTTCTCCTGTATTCAAACAACCAAGAATGGATTTTACTTATTTGTTTATTTATTTCATTTGTTTTATATACTGATAACAGCTCTTTCCAAGTTGAAAATATATATATATATATATATATATATATATATATATAAATATATTATCTATTTACTAAATTACCTATATCTATTTAGGATATTTATAAAGAAGGATATTATTATCTATTGTTCACGTAGGCTTCCACGGTCTTCATTATTGTCCGTACGTTCTTTTTCCGGGATGGACCGTGTGGTGTTGGTTTAGTTTGTTTTTGGTTGATTTTTTTCATTTACTGACTAGCCCTGAGGAAGCTCACAACACGATGAGCGAAAGCTTGGCAAAGAAAACCAACACAACACGGTCCATCTCGGAAAAAGAACATACGGACAATTATTATCTATTTTTTTTTTAAGTGTATTTCTTAATATTTTAGGTTAGAATTACTGCAAAAATAAATATTGATATTTTTCTAATTTTCTAAAATTGTATTACCTAATATTTTCAATGGACTCTTGTGTAATATAATTTTAATCTTATGCCAGAATCTTAAATTTTCTTTTAAAATCAGAGTTTTTAAAAACGTGATTTCACTATTTTGGAACCGATTATTTTTATCTTTTAGATCTGATAATCGATAATACAAAATTAACCTTGGAAAATAACAGTAGTTCTTATTTCTATAGATGTGGTATATTGGTTCGAGTAATAGGTAACCTAACCTGTCGAAATAGCGTTTAACACGATGTCTGTTATTTATATAACAGGATTGTTAATAGAACTGATCTTTATCACAATGAGAATGCCATCTATTATAAACCGCTTCTTTTCATTACTGGGGTCTTTAAAAACGGCGAAGGCTAACAAAGAGTTCTTCCATGGCCTTTTAGTGATCTATGGCTTGTGAAAACTCAATTTCACGCCAATACAGTCCAGAAGTATGTTTTGCTCTAGTATTCCTTGCATTGAAAATTTTTTTTGGAGTTTACTCCTTAAGAAACGATTTTCATATTTAGCCATCTTGTGACATCGCTCAGACCTAAAAGAGAGGTGATACTTAGGAACTTACCTCCCATTCAACACTATTAACGCCTTGGAACATAAAATCGTTTCAGTGAAAAAAAAAATTTCAGCAATTTTGGTACTTTCCTCTTTTTCCATGTCAACGCCTCATTTGTTTTATATAATAAATAGAAATTAAAAGTTAAATTCCCGGACAAACCGGGAAGAGATGCGTGTGGTATCTATGGCAACAGTGTATTCTATTGCTATATTCGCGGTGTTGATATAATAATAATAATAAAAATATTTATTTAAGAAATCAAACAAATGCCATTTGGCACATATTGTATTTTTGGTGTTCTTAGGAAAACCTCCCCTAAGGGATTCTCTTGAAAGCGTGTATGGAGACACCTCCCATTGAAGGCACTCCTAGCGTGGTTCATCTTATTGTAGTAGATCCCTGCTCCAGAGACGTTTCAGTCTCCTTTTCGGATTATGTGGTAATGTGTCTGTCAGTAATGTTTATACCAGCAAGTGAGTCATGAAATTTTTTGTAGTTGTTCTTGATTGTGTCAGCCACTAGTGGTATGTTAAGATCTTTGTGTAATGTTTTATTAGTGATGTAAAAGGGACTATGTGTAATATAACGAAGGAATTTCGATTGAAAATTTTTAATAGTCTGTATGTTGGATTTTTTGCCCCCACACTTGCCAGGCGTAGGTCCATATTGGTTTAATTAGCATGTTGTACATTATAATTTTGTTTGTTAGTGATAGTTTATTTTTGTGGTGAAGTAGTCGTCTTAGAAGTGAGAGTCGGTGATTCAATTTTTTCCTCAAATTAATTACGTGTGATTTCCAAGTCAGTCTTCTGTCCATGGTAAGGCCCAAGTATTTTGTCTGTGTTTGTCTCGGCAATGGTGTATTGTAAAATGTTAGTGAGGGGCAGTCTGAATGTCTAAGTGTAAATGTTACTTGGCTCGATTTTGGTATGTTAATTTTTATACGCTACTTATGGAGCCAATTTTCTAATGAATTTAAGTGTGTCTGTAGGTTCTGAGTAGCTATATTGGGCTTAGTACTGGTCGAAAGTGTGACAGTATCGTCCGCATATGTAGCAAGTAGTGTTTCTGGTGTCTGTGGGATGTCGTAGGTGTATATAGAGTACAGAACTGGACCTAAAATACTGCCCTGCGGTACTCCTGCATTAATTCGGCAATAGTCGTAATGTTTACCATCCTGATTAACAATAAAGAACCTGTCTTCTAGATATGATTTTATGATCAGATGATATTCTATAGTATAGTAGAACTAATTTTAGTTTGTACAGGAGACCATCGTGCCAAACTTTATCGAAAGCTTGTGAAACGTCCAAGAACGCGGCTGTGCAATATTCCTTCTTTTCTAGTGCAACGGCAATGCTATCAACCACTCTATGACATTGTTTTGTTGTAGAATGTGCAGGCCTGAACCCGAATTGGTGGTTAGGAATTAAATTATTTATTTCTAATAATGGATAAAGCCGCTTTAACAATATTTTTTCAAATATTTTGGAAAATAGTGGTAAAAGACTAATAGGTCTGAAGGACGTAGCTAGGTTTAATGATTTGTTTGGCTTGGGGATCATTTTTTCTACAGAAAATTTCCATACTAAAGGAAAATAAGTAAGTCGAAGAATAGAATTGTAGATGGCTGTCAGAAAAATTAAGCCTTTCCTAGGAAGAAGTCGTACAATTTTAGGTGTAATAAGATCATAACCAGGTGATTTTCTGCGCGGTAATTTTTGTATACAAAATTCAACATCTGAATGATTGATTGGTGGAGGTGGTAAAGACAGAGGAAGTGGCGAAGTCAGAATTTGTTGGACGTCACAGTTGTGCTGTGGGTCAAACAGGTCGTCATGTGGTTGAAATCCGTCTGTGAGATGAGAGGCAAATAGGTCTGCTTTTTCTTTATCACTTCTGGCCCATGAGTTGTCAGATTTACGGAGGGGCATCTTTGTATTATGGTAATGCAGAATCTTTCTAGTTTGTTCCCATACAGTATTATTACTTGTCTGTAAGTTAGTCAGATGAGTGTTGTAGATGTCATTTTTGTATTGCTGTACTCGTTTTCTTAATTTATTAGACAGTTGGTTTAGTAGTTGTTTGTCACTAGGATATCGAGATCTTTTCCATTGGTTCAGTGCACGTCGCTTTTCAATAATAAGGGACCTTATGTCGGGTGATAAGTATTGTTTATGTCTGAATGTCTCATGTCTGTGAGATGATTGCCAAGCGGCAGTTTGTACAGTCTTTGTAAGCGTCTCAGCAGCGTTGTCAATGTCATCTGCAGTCTTCAAGCTTGTATTAAGGTTAATTTTGTCATTTATTATACGATGAAATTCACAAATCACTATGGGTCCAGGAGTTAACGTCGGTATATGATTTGTAGTGAGTACTTGTCTTAAGAGAGATAGAACGATTGGGGAATGGTCAGATGAAAGATCGTTATCAACACTTATGTTGTGATGTAGAGTGAGATTAGAAGTGATAAAGAAGTCAAGTAGTTCTGGTTGTCGGTTTGTGTCTGTTGGCCAGTATGTCGGTTCAGATGGTAGAAGGCAGTCATAATGAAGGTCCTAACAGGTATTAAAAAGAGCATTTCCCTTGGAATTTTGTGTCCTGTTGCCAAATTGGGGGATGTTTGGCGTTAAAATCACCTCCGCATAAAAATGTGGGCCCTAAAGTGGAGAAAATGTTTGTAAACATCTCCTTGGAAACTCTTAGCCTAGGGGGGCAATATGGGCTAGCTATGGAAATACTGCAGTTATTAATTTCAACTGAAATCGCAGTTTATTGAATTTCGGGTAAGGCCGTCATTTGTAAAGGATGGTGATATAATGTATGTTTCACAATTACCGCAGAGCCACCACGGGTAGCACCGCTTGGATGGTCAGTACGGTATACGACATCTCCCTGTAAGTAAAATTTTATATTCTGAGAAAAATGGGTTTCGGTATGTATGTCGATGTCATGCTCACATAAGTATATGTCAAGTTCGTTCTTCGATGTAGGGCTACATTTGAATTCCAAAGAAGGAGTTTTAAAGATTGGTTTAAAGTGGAATTACGGACTGGCATTAGGAATGAATTTAGTAACAAGCGTGGTAAGTAATGTGATAAGAGGGTTTATCATCGATTTAAAATCATTTAAAAATGAATTGAGGTATATTGATATGTCTAGAGTACTAGATTGTGGATGTGGTATTGGGTATTTAGGAACTGCGTTAGAATGTGGAGGGTAATGATACTGTGGGTAACGTGATATTGAAGGATGAGAGCTTATACTCATAACTTGAGGAGTTGTATTTTGATGAGTTCTATATTCGGGCGTTTTGTACTGAGGTGTTGTGTGTTGTGGTATTGTGTATTGAGATGAGTGTTGTGGTGTTTTGTACTCAAATATTGTGTTAGTAAATGAAGCCTGTGGTTGTTGCGGGATAGTAGTTGGGTTAGTAAGTCGGTCACGGTCCGTCTCTAGAGGCAGGGGATCTGTTAAATCACGACGTGAAGTTATCTGTCTTCGGATGTGCAGTCTTCTTCTTTGAAGTTCGAGATGAACTGTGCATCCTCTATAATTCGCTGGATGATCTTCGCCGCACAGCGCACAGGTTGGCGACTCTTCACGCGGTTTCTGGCATCTGTCACTAGGATGATCTTGACCACACTTCATGCATCTTGGTTGGTGTCCGCAGAATGCTCTGGTATGTCCATATTCCTGGCACCTCATACATTGAACAATGCCCCTTCTTTTATGAGGCTCCTCAATTTTTACTTTAGTGAAAGCTAAGTGGCTTATGTTGAAGACTTCAGCATTGTTTGGAGCTGTCTCAATATCCACGAAGAAGAGTGGGAGGGATTCTTTCAACCTTGGGTGTATTACATTATTAATAAGGCGAACAGTGAATCCTTTTCTCTCAAGATCATATTCAATCATATCATGAGGTGTGGAGTAGTGAAGATTTCTGATGACGAACCGGAAGGCTTTTTCTTCTTTAGGTTGAAATATGTGAAAAGATAAGTTTTTCGATTCTAAATATTTTATGCAGGCTCTATATGCATCACTAGTTTTAGTTTTTAATGTGATAACTTCTTTATTGGAAAAACATTCAAAATTATTGCCCCCTAAAAGAGCTAATAAGTCTGTGCATAAGTTTTGAAAGTTCGTGATTCCTTTTATTTTTATTGGCGGTGGTAAATGGACTACTGGTGGTGCGACGCGTTCTTCTTCCATTTCGACAGATAGTGGAGCAAACATGTTAATAACAGGAGCATTAGGAACATTGTTTAGTGAAGGAATATTCATAGAATTATGAGCAGTGGATTGAGTCACTGGTTGTGTAGATTGAGATACTAGATTGTCACCTGTTATTTCAATATTATTATTTAAATTACCACGTGGTTTGGGTAGGTTAGGTTTTTTTAATGATGTTTTAACTTTAGAATCTTTAGTATTCATCATTTTTTTGTCAATTTGAGCTTCATTTAAAGAAATACTGGAGTTACTCCTTACCTTTCTTTTCAAAAGAGTAGAAATAACGGCTTCATCGTCTTTCCTACTTGTTCCGGCAATTTTATTGTGTCTTTCATCAGAAAAGTGTCCTTTATCACTAAAATATACTATAAGTCACTTCAAAAAACCATTATATACTATAACACACATCAAAAATACATGAATTCAATTAATTCAAAAACTTAAAGATAACTTAAGCAAGTTCACAGTTCGAGGCCTAACAGCTGATCGCGGTGTTGAAATGCAATAATTTTTTGAGGCTCCCTTCAAAAAAGTAAAGACAGGGAAGAAATCGGCCAAGAAGAAGCGCCACCAGTAGCGATATCGAACAGCTTTACCGCTCTAGGTAATTTACCACCAACTAAGGAATTCCTGCCGTTGAAACGTTGGCACTATTAATAAAAAATATAGATTTATAATTTTAATTAAAATAGTTCAAATTAATTTAAAATAATTTACAAATTAAAAAAAAAAGAATATGCGATGATAACTATCATTAGAGAGCGATTAATTGGTAAGAACACATTTGAAATTCACTAGCAACGGAAAGGGGTAAACTCCAGTCGCGTATCGGAGCTGACACACACACACTTTTTTGTGAAGTAATTTATTATTAGGTACTAGAATTTTCATATTTGAACTCGAAGGGAATAATCCGTTAATAAGGCCATAATCTTTCTCCATATGAAGGATTAATTAAATACAGCTATGGTATCTTCCCCTTTTTATTTATTTTCATTTATGTATTTTCTTAATTTTGTTTTTATTAATATTTTCTATTTTTATCTTAAAATCACGGAATAGTTTCGGTGATTATTCTGCACGTTGTCACTTCCAATTGAGTTACAACAAGTTTTAACTGTTTATTCGTTTAATTTTTTATATTTTCCTAAAATACAATTTATCGTGTGTTTTAGTATGGAAAAGAGAATGTAATTCTGGGAAATGTGTATACTTCAGTAATCATTTCATCTAGATATGAACGTTTTAACTAACATATACTTCGAAGTGTTAGTTAAAACTTCTATTTCTTGATGAAATGATTACCGAAACCTACTCATTGCCCATAATTACATAATCTTTTCCATACTAAAACACACGATAACTTGTATTTTTGGAAAATAAAAAAAAATGAAACGAATTAACAGTTAAAACTTGAAACCCTACTTGAAGCGAAAACCTGCCGAAAAGAAGATACCTTAGTTTCTTTATTAACCCCCCTCCCCTCGGTATTATAAAAAGTATTAAATTAATACAAATAATAGATATGAGCCGTTTATTTTGAAAGTGGCCTACCTCCATTTATCTTCAAATGGAGATATTTAAGGGTTTGCGTTTCAATGAATTTATAAATATACATATAGGATACTAATGAGTCATACTGTTTAAGTGTATCTAAGGGTGTTAAATTTATGGTTGCTATTAAAATTGTAACAATTATTAAGTGAATAATGTGCGTTTTCTTATCAAGAATGGAGTTAGGCCACTTTCAAAATTAACAACCAAATTCATTATAAAATTTAAAGGTACCCAAGTCGATTCAACATAATTTAAGATGCTTCAAATTGAAAAAAACAATATTCAATTTATTTTACATATCTTTAAAACACTTCGGAAACACAATTTATGCGATTCAAAACATTTTTTAATCATTTAAAAAATGATAAATTAAAGAACATATAAAATTACAAACATAAATTTATTAGAAAACAATTTACTATTCATCTACATTTTGCTCGTGTGAAAGGGATTTGAAGAAATCATGATGTTCCGGTGGTATATATCACAAAAGATCAATCATGTCCTTGAATTTTGCTGTTGTAATTTGTCTGATATTTTTATAGAGTGGTTTCAATACAATGTTTTCGAATTTTCTTGGTCTGCCCCCACGTGGTAATAAATTCAGGACTTTCAAATTTTCATTCTCATTCATTGATGTCTTATAGAAAATTTTATACGGTTCATTTCTAACAAAACGCATATTTGTAACCAGTTTACTGATTCTCCATCAGAATTCTTTACCCTTTTAAAAATTGCGTCTTCTAATAATTTTGTTGATACAAAATCTTTTTGTCTCATTTCATTTACAATAAAATTATTACCTTTCCGACCCTTCACCACTGCTTTCAGACATCATCAATAGTAAATATCTTGATATAAGTATAAAATAAATGGAGTTAGGCCACTTTCAAACTGCACGGTTCAGTTATTGAACTAATTCTGAAAACTTATGTGTCAAAAACTTATCGTATTTGCTCGGAATATCAGCAACCTGAAATGCTTCACTGATATATAATGTGAAGTTGTACATATAACCATGGTAACTGGCAAAAAATTGAAAAACGGAGTTAGGCCACTTTCAAAATAAACGGCTTATTTATTTGTATCGAATTGAGCTGTATTAGTGTGTTAGTGTAGGTTTTGATGATTATACTGAAACATTAAAATTCATATTCGAAAGACAGCCAAATGTCAGAAGTTATTTATTTCTATAGTTTCTCAAGTATATGGCAAAATAATTTTATGCATGTATGTAGAAGTTGTTACAAAAAACCCTCACTTTGTTTCTAACCCATCATTATCTCCTTAACAAGTAGATTGTTTTTGTTATTCGGACTTTTTGTGTTGTACGTTGAGATCTTTTTTGCTATTGATCAAACAAATTCTCTAGACAAATAATTTCTTTAAAAAATAACCACACAAAAATTAATTTGTGTTTGCCACTTGTTGTGACTATTTTATTTTATATCTCGAGTTTAATAGATGATGTCGAAATGGTTAGTCACAGAAAAATTTTGTTCTTCGATGTATATTTAAGGAAAAGTTTTTTTTGTTAAATAAATTTTAAAAATTCGAAATCAAAGTTTTTTAACTATGAACCTTGATATAGAGTTTTTCGCACCAAAAAATTCGGCGGTGGATATTGATTCAGCATAACAAAAAAACGGAAAATCGGAGCATTTTTCGCAGAGATTTAGGGTATTGAATCGTTCAGTCATTTTTTTTTCTTCTTTCAGGATAAACAGGTGGGTTGGTTTTATTTTATTTTGAGATGATATAACGGCATGTACTGGTGGTTAAATCAAGCTGTAGCACAGTATCCGAAAAAAACTATAAAAGAATGAATTTTTTTGTGCCATTACTCAAAACAGTGTTCATTTATGTAGAACGGAGATAGTTGGGGGTTGCAGTAAAAAAAAACACTGAATAAGTACTAGACTTATTCAGTGTTTTTTTTTACTGCACCCCCCAACTATCTCCGTTCTACATTTGATCATCCAGTCAACTATTTTCCTCTCATACAAGTATTCATTTATGATTGAAATAACAATAAAATTGAAAAAAAAAATGAAATGGAACATTATTATCCTCGATAAAGTGTACAGAACTTTACGACCCCTGTCTTTTGTATGTTGTATTTTGTATGTTCAGTTTTCAAAGGTTCCACGCGCTTCTAAGTCCGAGAAAAATATATATACCAGTCAATATTTACGTTAAAACCGCAGGAGAACAAATTAATGTTTTCTGCAAATTTGATTTTTAAAATTATTATTTTGTAAATTTAATGCATTTGGAAATTGTCATGTCATCAGTTTGCACATCGACAATTTATCTTATCTCATCATTTTTAAAAAAAGAAAGTTTTTTTTATCAAGAGTACTTTTTATCTGCAAAATTTTACAGTAATGTAGGCTGGTTTTGTTCAGAAGTTTGTTATCATTTTAGGTTATTTTAAAAATAAAATATATTAAAAAATAAAACGATAAAAAACAAACAAAATATATGAGGTAGTCCAAGCGCTACTGATGGTATGCGGAGGATGTAGCTTCGAAAAAGTTGCCACGTTCAAGTACCTCGGCAGGATAGTAACACAGTAAAAAAGTACGGTAATAGAAAATGAAAAAACGTTAAGGATTCAGAATGATAACAGATGCTATTGGGCTCTCAAGAAAATTATTTATGAGAATTGAAATGTATCCCAAGAGATCGAAGTGCAAGTATATAAGGCCGTTCTCATTTATCAAAAAGGGGAGAATAAGATGTTTGGGTCAAGTGCATAGAATGGATCAGGAAGAACCACCAATGAAGATAATGGAGGGACGGTTTAAGCCCACTAAGTCATTGAATTCCTTTCGAATCCAATCCTTACAATGCAAAATCCATAATATCCTGAATGCTCTTTACTTTGTTTTAAATGAAGTCAACAGCATTCGCAATTGTCCATTATGGATCAATGGTCAATTTGTTGCGAAACCGTATATCATTTCACGATAAACTTCAAACCCACTATTTTCAAACTTAGCAACCTTTTCAATTACTGGTAATTCTCTGAGGCGTCTGAAAGAAGACGTTCTCATTACCTGAGTTGAATTTGTTATCTGAATAACACCACTAGATTGAGATACCATGTACTAGATACTGTAGAAGAGCTGCAGAGGATCATTCTGTGTGGAAGAAAATCGTTGAGGAGTCTTTCGTGAGCCTTAGAGATAGAGATAGAATAAAATAAAAATTATTAATGTTTAAAAAAAGTATTTTTTTAATTTATGGTTCATAGCTTCTTTTTTTCATCAGTTTAGTAGCAAGCGATATTTTTATTTTAGCAATCTATTTGTTCTCTCGGAAGGAATCGATTTTCTAAGAAGGCTGGTTGCAGGAAAAATATTGTTATTTTATTATCAACGATCAAATATATTTAATTTTAAAAAATGTAAAACTGTCCACTTGAATTGACTCTTCTTTGGTATCTTAGTGTATTAGAGATGAGACTGTTCTAATATTACTTAATAAAATTAACACGTACTTCTAATGAATATTTAGAAAAAAATAGAAGACCTTGGAATCTTCAACCGTAATTTGATGCTCCAGTGAATCTTTAAGAATTTCGTTTCAGATGATCTGAAACAGAGAAAACGAATTATCCGCCGCTTTCATTCGGCAGAGCCTTCGGATAATTCGCTTTGTTTAGGCTAACTACTTTCTTCATACCTAAGAAATCCAATGCTGTAGGGTGAAAGTAAAGAATTAACTTCTTACTTCATCGAAACATCGAAACTGTATTAAACACAGATCTTCAACAATGTAGATTGTTTTCATAATAAGTGTCTTTAACATTTTTCTTTGGTGGAAAATATAACATTCTAAATTGTTGTGGAATGGAAAGCAGAGCTAGACAGGAAGGGGATGAGAATAATTTAAAATATAATGATAACAAAAAAGTTAGTTAATGCAAATTGGAAGTGTACTTTAGATCGTACGGATTATTTGTAGGATTGGAACCCTTGAAGCCGTTGGAGACTTCACATACCTAGGCTATCAGCCAGGGCGTATTTAGGGGGGAGGCACAGGGGCACGTGCCCATAGTTGTTAAGATATATGATCATAGTTGTTAAACTATATGAATAAAATAACAGAACGAACATGAGTGAAACTATTGCTTACATATTTTAATAAACCTGGGAAACCTTTCTATAAATACTACAAGTTTATTTCTAAGTTATTGTTGATTTATTTGCCCGTCTGCCCGTTGTGCCCCCCTCAGAAAAAAATCCTGGATCCGCCCTTGCTATCAGCTGAAATGGATCAAGAAATATCCAGCAGGATCCAAATGGCAGACAACTTATGTTACCAAATATACCATACTGTTCTTGGGAATTTAACTTAATGTTTAGTACACACTCAGAGAGAGTATCTTCAGGTATTGTGCCCGGGCACGATTTGTTTAAATAATAATAAGGCTTAGTGAAACCTAAGGCTCGATGTCGACCCCACCAAAGTCAGCTTACAAACTTGCCTTTTTTGTTTAACCACTACCCAAACCCAAATCCACCAGATCACTCTTAACGCCTCAGACGTTTTCCAGTCGGCACAGTGCTTATTAACTTTGTAGGTATTCGTTACTATGACCAGCGACTTTGTAACCCCATCTTAATCTCCATAACGCTATTACTTCAATAACATTAACCGGGTTCATGCCTCCCTATTCTGCGTTGTGAAATCTCCTAAATTCTTCAGTGGTCTCATCCTTTTTTGACCGTAATTCAGTAGAAAGACCCCCGAATAAGATTTTTCCATGCATAGCCTTTTCTTTCTTTGGATTAATTTTTTTGTTGTTGATGACATGGTCACCAGCTGCAAGAACTTGGCCAATAGAGTCAGCAGTTTTGAATACAATGAAAGCAAAACCCCTATATCTTCCCGTATTGGGATCAGTCTTTACATTAATACTTTATATTGTGCCATACGTGCTAAAGTGCTCCCGCAATTCCTTGTCAGATGTTTTCCAATTTAATCCACCAACAAACAATTTCCTGTCGTCAACCTTGCCCGGGGCTTCGGCGATGCCGCTGTTGGCCGGTGCGTCTCCACCACCGTTTTCTTGGTCATTCATCTGGCCATTATAGTAATACTGTTCCTGTCCTTGTTTTGTTAATGATTATTTTCTTATGGAAAATTCCCAAGATGATATCATGAGGAAAGGTGTTGCAAAATTCACTCGAATTTTAAATTCATTAATGTGAGAATTATAACATCTTAACTTAACAATGTAAACAATCGTACTTTTCAAGTTTTCATGCTCTATAGTTTACCAGAAACGTATTTGTATGCAATATAAAAATCACAGTAAAAAGACGAGAAGTAAAACCTCAGATAGTAAAAAAAGATTCCCATTGGAGAGAATTTTATTTTTTGTTGTCTCCTGGAAGTCATAATACTTTTATTATAGCTAATACATTCCTTGTTTAAACCAGGTATGAAAAATCTACAATATGATGGGGTAGTTCAAAATCTTATTCTGAGAAGATAGATAATAAAAGAAAATAAGTTCAGAAAACATTTTATTAAACAATATATGTACAAATACATAATAACTTTTATATTGAATAACAACTCCAATCCAACAAACATTATAATTATAAATAATCAACATTTTATTACTTATTAGTTTTACATTTTTTTAATAATCATATCATGTTTACAACACTAATTTAGCAGTTAATAAAAAAAATTATATGACAAAGTATCTAAAATAACAGTCTTATTATTAGTTATTCAGATTTATTAAAAACGTGAAAAAAAATATATATTCTTCAACTTTTTTAAAATTGACTTATTAACAAAGTTTTAATTGTTATTAAAAAAAATGAAATGGGTCAATAGAAAATATATTTTAACTATTTAAAGTGTATTATAAATATATTATTGCTTACATGGCCAAATATAAAAAAATATACAACTTATTCTATTTGTGTATTATACAAGTTTTTCTTGTAATACAAAATACATATTATTTTATTTGTACATATTTAAGTTCTTATAAAGATAAGGTCATGAAGGACACTTTGAACAATGGATACGTTTATCGGAAATTATATAAAGCAACAAACAAAAATATAAATACATCGATTCTTGGTTTGAAAATGTTAATGCTTATTTGGCTGATGTCTTTGGTTCTATTTTCCTAATTAGCTTGCTCAACATATAATTGATACTAGTGATTAAAGTATTTATCAAGTGTATCATACCAATGTAACAATTTAGTATAATAAGATTTTTTATCTAACAATTAAGTATTACTGTTATTATTGGCCTATTTACCTGACTTAGAAATAAGTAGGGGCAGAAGTATCTCCACCACCTTCCAATAATCTGAAAATAAAAAACCTGGGAAATCTGAGAATGGAAATCCTATTTAAAACTATTACCAATGTTTTCAATTTGGGTCTTTATCCTTGCTATGTTGTGTAACATGAATCAAACAAAGAACCATGAACAAAGTTTATCCCAATAGGTTTTTCAGATTTTCATACGATGATGTCATCTTGTAATGTGTCATCTATAGCTGTACTGTATCAACATTTCAGAAAGTATTTTAAACTTAATTACAAACAAAAATATGTTGTGTACTAGTTGATACATTAATATTTAATTGTACCTGGATTTTGTCTTTTTTTATGGATTATTCTATCTCCTCCAAAGTGAGTTCGAAGGTTATATCTATTAAGGTACCTTGAACACTTTAACTCTTTGACTTTTCCTTTTGGATCCAAGAGTGAAGATAATTCACTGATAGACATTGCGCTCAGTCGACCTGTACAGCGTGAAATCCGGTTTCATCCGAATGGTATTTGACCATTTGTAGCTTTCCTGTTGTATCGTAGTATCCAAAGTGTCCTTTAACATTGCCTACTGCATCCTTTTCCTCGTATCGGAATTGTCGATTCTTTCTGAAAAAATGGTGATATTAGCTTTGTTTTATAAACAGATAATTCCTTGCTTTATAAATTGTGAGAGGTGCATTCAGGCGCAGTCAAAGTTAAGGAGAGTAGGATAGTTTACAAGGTCTTCTGGCAAGTAATCCATTAAATCTATGTTTTGTTAAAACTTGGGGGGGGGGCTCCTATCCACCTAACAGCAGACCATCCCCCATTTACTAATTATATACATTCTCCGTGAGTGAAACTAATTATTTTAAGACACTTTACTATTATTTCACCTTATTTGTAAAATACAATATTACTCGGCGATCACTATAAAATTTGTTAAATTTGAAATTATAATTGAATTTCGCCATTATTTATATATTTATATAAGCAAATTTCATTGTAGAAATATTAGAAATCTAATCCAAGAATAAGCAGTGCATTATCCGTTTTTGTCCGGAGATGGAGGTGCGCGCGTATTCGTTCATTCGGTGCAACAAGGTAGCGACTCCTCGATATAAAAAGCGATTAGTTATTTTTAATAACGTTATTTTGTTTTAACTATCTGTATGTTATTTAAGGAGTTTTAACGCCATGTTGCCTAGGAATAAATGTTAAGAGATGCGAAACATTGGAATATTTCGGGTTTGGAGAAAAATAATGCAGGACAATGTTGGGAATAATAATTCTGGTTATATAACAAGTGTGGGTTCTATGCTGCGGTATTACAACTGTATACATTACATATTCTCTAAAAACTTTTTATATATTAGAGAGATATATACTCTTAATCGAAGCAAACGGTATATATTTTCTGTTATATACTGCATAGTACATAAAAGAAAATACAGTCCTTTGACAATGACTGCAGTCAGTAACCGTGCGACTGGGTATTATCTCTTTATTCTTCTATTCCTTATTAATAATCATAGAAATTGTTCTGCCTCTGAGTTCGATTAATTAGTTCAAAACACTATTGATTGCGATTGCAATTCATTGATAAACACATTTAAGAATATATTATGTTGCCTTCCTGATCTAGTAACAAATGAAATATTTGATTTTCTGACATGCTGAAACATGGTTAATGCGCGAAATTACAGATGTTTTGATGATTGAATGGAAGTTTTCCCTTTTCTCATTCCTGATAAGACTCTGTTCTAAGATTTTACGGATACTTATCAGAACGACCCAAAATAATCTAACGACTGTAGAGTGAATATGAAGCTGAGAAACGGTTCAAACCGTTTTTAATGAAACTTTTCTGATGTGAGTTAACTAATTAGCTGATTTTTATCCACTCATTGACTAAATACCTGAGCAAAAGAAATGAAAACAAATATGAAGGATGGTGAAATAATCATTGATGCATGCACAAATATTCCACACAATTAGAACTGCCTTAACCTAGATTGCAGTATATTAAAAAAATGAATTATATAATGAATGAATATTTTTCACCAAGACTATGCTACCCTTATAGTTTATTATAATATGTTAAAGTAATATAGAAGAATACATACCCTGCTCCTGTGTCGAAGCCAAATTTGTAACTCTTCGGCCCCGCCTGACCGTGAAGCTGGAACTCAACGCGGTCTCCAGGCTTCTGAAAAAAAAAAGAAGTTGGATAATACATCTTAAACTTTTGTGCGTAAACTGGCACAAATAACATATGAAATCCATCCCAAAATAAGTATTTACTTGCTTTCTGAAGTCTGTAGGCAAGGAATCTGAAATGTCGTTACTTGTTTCGTCTACGTCTGAAATAGAATTGAAATTATTTCTTTCATATTTCTCCTTAGGCGCTGAAGAAAGAGGAGCATCATAATCTGTTTTGTACACTGATGGGTACCTGAAATATAGACGAACCAATCATTAGCTTGCTTACATTTAGGTATTAAAATTAATTTTTAATATTTATTATTTATTAAAATTAATTTCTCCAACATTGTTAAAATCTTGATCAGAACTTACAGTAAATATTTATCAATCACAATACTGCTCCTTCGCCCATTCTACAAAATTCCATTCGTTTTTGCCCCAATGTTATTTCTGCTGGATTATATGGTAAGGTATGAAGAATTCGAGAAAATACTGTGTGTGGTTATTGTAACATGGTAAAAAACAAGTAGGTGATCGAATGTTCGTTAATAAATACTGTAACAATATCATTTAAAACTATATAGACATTCCTAATACCGAAGAATTTCGCAAAATAATAATTAATTACAAATGCTCTTGCTTAAACAAAATTTCCATAGTTTAATACATTAGCAACATTGCTAGCCTAATAAACGGGGTGACCTGTGGTTTAGTGGTTAGCGTAATAAACTACTAAGCCCAAGATTGCGGGTTCGTAGCCCGGCAGGTGGCCCTAGGATTTTTTAAAGGGAGTAAAAAATCCTTAGTTACGCCGTTCTTCGGAAGGGACGTTAAAAGGATGTCCCGATGTCAGGTACTCGTCAAAAATCTCTACCCCAATAGCAATAAACCTGGATAGGCAAAATTTAGTGCTCCTATTGTCCGATTAGTAATAGCAGCAAAAAGTGATGTTAAAGAACAAACAACAACCTAATAATTGTTGACTCTTATCTTCTTCTCGTGAACACAAAATTAATCTATCAGATTTTAAAATGAAGGAAATTTATGGACTTGAAATTTGAGGAAATCAAGAGACTGTGAGTGGAATAAAATCTTAGAACGTTTTATTCTGGAATAAAAGATATAGCATAATTGATGAAATACAGGAGCTTTATGAGTGACAGAATGAGAATAGAATCGGCAGGAGTGATTATTTTGCTAGTGAGTTGAATTGAAGAAGTTGCAAGACAGAAGGATAAGTATGAGGTTGCATATTTGGGCAGCACTTTCTGTGTTTAATAATTTTGGAAACTATACCCCAACATTTTTCAACAAAGTTAATAAAAAATAGAAGCCAGAAATAAAAATACTTTAAATGTTACTTAGAATGATGCAGAGCTTCAGAAAAAATAAAATAGATTTGAACTTAAGAGTAGGTAAAGTATAACCCTAGTATATTTGATCAATTAGAAAATAAAGTTTTGGAAAAAAGGGGCAGAACCACAAAATAATGTTGCAGTATTGCAATGACCTGCTGGAATACTTCCCATTCTATAAAATTACATACGAGTACATAGTAAGAAATTACATTTTGCCCAACTCTGTGGGGTTGCATCTGTAAGGCTAATGGACGCGAGGAAATACTATTGGTTGCGGTACTATTGTTACATTGGTGTAGTATTGCGAATAGGGGTGACCGAAGAAAATGTAATCAAGATAAATAATTCATTCATTTAATTCATCTAAGTTCGTTGATCTACTTATTTCATAGTACTGATAGTATTACTATGTGCGTCAAAGAAATGAGACTGAATGAATCAAATATGATGGTGTGATGACACCCATAGTACTAAGCACTAGGTAGTAACAATAGTGAGATTCATATTATCATGCAAATCATATGAACCGCTAAACGCTGAAAGGCAATCTGTCCACATTTTTAAATTTGACAAGATAGACAAATGAAGTGATTTTGCCCTAGACTCGTTCCCAATCTGCAGTAAACAAAATATCGATGGCGTTGTCAAGACTGTGCTATCTTGCGGACAAGCGTCCTTGTATTGTAGTAAACTATGCCTTCAATCTTTCGTTAAGTTAAAAGATAAATAAAAACAAAATACTGAAACGTATTTTGGATTTGTCTTCCTGCAGTTAGCGAATCATATACAATTGAGATAAGCTTCTTACCTCGGAGGTGTGAGGTAGTCGGCCAACCCTTCTTCGGATTCGTCTTCCTCTTTATCGATGTCGATGGACAGTGAAGGTACGCTCTCGACGAAGACAGACTGTCGGAGAGAGGTCGGCGCGGCCTGCTCCTGGTTGTCCAGTGATATACTGTTGTGGGTGAAGGCGGCTGGAGCTGGAGCTGGAGTGGGCGACAGGACCACGATGGGCTGGAGAGGAGCAGGCCGGTGGGCAGGCTTCCGGAGGACGGCTGCCAGTTCTTGAACGGGGATCGCGTCCACCATTAGGTCTGGGATCTTCGATCTGTGCTCCATAGGCAGTGCTGCGGACAGAGCTGCAGCATTAGGGTCATTACTACTCGAAAGAATTCCTAAGATTCTAGCCATAAATATGATACTATATGGACTACTCTGGGCAGTCGTACAACTCCTTCAAAAGAACAACGACATAACTCATTGGTATTATTGAGCTAAGCCAATATTAGCATTGTATTGGTTGAAGCTTTTCAATTCAGAAACGGCACATCTGAATTTCTCTTTCCATGGTATGTTATGATGACTTTTTTTTTTTTATAAATTCATATTTTGAGTTGTATCATGTTTAAATCTGAAGTTTTATGGGAATAATGGCATGAGTTAAAATACAAAAAAAATTAAGCTTTTAAAAATGATTATTAGTAAAAGAATTCCAATACCCAATAGGAATGCTTTGCTTTACCAATTATAATTTTTATTTTTTTTTTACTCATATGGTTTAATTTGTTATTAGACATGGAAGTTTCAAATACCTCTATTGAAAAAGATTTTTTGAGTTATGACATTGTTCTTTTAAGGGAGCGATAAAATCCTTATTAAATTACACCTAACGTTATTTTGCACAAATTATTATTTTTCCAGGACCACCTGTGCTGTTGTATCTAAAACTAACGAGCAACTGATAAAACTTCTTTTTTGAATTTAACATTGGATTTAAAAAGCGTAAGAATACTCCATCAGTCTTCAACCATCCAGTTTTTCTTCGTTTGGAAAGTTGACTACAGGTATGTCAATTCTAGTGTCCTTGCTTTCATCAGGATTTCTGGCCATTGTACCATGAATCTAACTCTCATTAATCCGTTTCGAGTTACGCTTTTTCTGTTTTCTTTTCTTTTTTTTAAATTTAATTTTCTGAACCTCTTAACCGGAAAATAGAAAATACAGATGTAAGTATTTCCAAGTCAATATAAAAAAATTCAAAGTCAAATTAAGTTTCATTATAATATTTCTACAGCAGGCAATCATTCGTTGTCGAAATCGTAGTTGTTCCGTTAACCTTAATGTATCTGTGTATAAAATTAATTTTACGTGAAGCGTTTAGGATCATATGAAGATAGCTCCGAAATATCAAAAATTTCACACTCCCCGCTAGTTTAATCAAGCAATTTTATCTAAAAAAAACTCTTTTCCATCAAAAACACGTTTCTCATGTTTTTTGTCCGCTTCTGAAACTGAATTTTCGGGATCATATAGCTTTGTTTACCTAAACTAATGAATAATGTGAAAAACGCAATTCTCTTAGATTGGAGTTATCCGCTTTTGATAGGGAATTCGTCATATTTAAAACTGAAAGAACAGTTCATAAAAATTCTTAAAGCGAAACACCTCAAGACATATTTAGAAGAATTAAAGTTAGATAATGTGCTTCTGACCTACTTACTGGTTCCTTGTGCTTTACTAGTCACTAGCTCATGTCCCGTTTCTTGTACGGTTTATTCACCTCGAATCATAACAATACTAATACAAAGAATAGAATTACATAGTAAATTGGAGCATTAAATTAAGTTATTTGGTAAAATATTTATTTCTTTTTCTTTTTAAATATTGGTTTGGACTAATTAGCAATAAATTGACGATCCGCAGGTGCTTTCATCATAAAACTAATAATATGTGAAGCACCAGGGAGGATCTTAAGCAACGGCACCTTTCATTAAGAATATTTTATTTGAAAAGAAAAGATATGGCCAGGACCGGGACTCGAACCCGGGTATTTCACCTCTCCCTGGTGACGCCTCAACCATCTCGGCCACCCTGGCACGTTTCTCGGCCAGCCTTTTCAATTCTTTTCATTCAGGGTGGCCGAGATGGTTGAGGCGTCACCACGGAGAGGTGAAATACCCGGATTCGAGTCCTGGCCATATCTTTTCTTTTCAAACAAAATATTTTTTAAAAAATTATATCATATAACAATTAAATAAATTGTAATTAAGAATAGTTAAGGGTTGAGATCTCTCATCCAGTACCTTTTAATAGTCATGGGCTTATCGGTTGCAGTCAATCAATATAATTTTTCTATGTAAGGTTTATTTAAAGTAATTGCTTATAATTGGGTTTCCGGAATATATTGCAGGATTATAGATTTAATGAAAAAACATTAATGATTTATAACTCTTTTTATTAATTAATATTATCTCCTTTACTTTCTATACATTTCTGCCAAATTGAGGATAACCTTTCCATACTGTCTGTATATAATTTGGAAACCTTAGAATTTATAAATTCAGAAAACACATTGTCTGATGTACTTTGATAAATATTTTTTTTAAATTTTAAATAGCGGCCCAGTTGTCTAAAAAAATAATAATTAGTAGGCGAGAGGTGATTAGGTGATTAGGGCGGATGTGGCAGAGTCTCTTAGCCAGGCTCCATCAGCTTTCGGGAAGTCAAATGAGAAATATAGGCCAGCGGCCAGATGTTTGGAGGTCGCAATAAATTGTAGGGGGCGTAACTCAGAATCTATTAGGCCTACAGGCCTCGGTCTGTGCTTAAATTAAAACTAATTAAATTTACCATAGCTTCGTTCCCCATGACTTTCATCGTAGGATCACTCCTTCGGCCGATGTTCCTCACGAAAGTCGGCCAAAACATAAAATTTGGATTTTTTTGGAAAAAATCACAAATTTTCAAAGGAACGTAACTCAGAATCCATTAGAGCTACAGTCCTTGGTCTGTGCTTAAATCAACGCTACTGAAATCTACATTAAAAATGGTCACCCGTGTTTTTCATCAAAAACGCACCAATTAGGAGATACAGACCAAAAAGTGAAAGAACTCCGAAAATTTCGAGGTTTTTCGGCCACCGAAAGATTTCCCATTCGTTTTTTCGGTATCAAACTTGGATTTCGTCTAGTCAGACATGCCCTTACAACATATCAAAAATGGAGCACTCTTCAATTTATTGCGACCTAAAGCCCTTTTTTGGTACCTGGCCGCTGGCCTAATAGGTGGCAGAGCGTTGTCATGCAACGGAATTAGCGCCCTTCCATTGACTTCATTATTACGAGTTTCTGATTCATTACTTCAATTTGATTACAATATAATTCAGCATTGACGGTTTCACCGGAATTACAGAGGCTATAATGATTCAGACCTAATGAAGCATATCAAACAGTAACAAACAGCTTATTTTGATGATTTGGGTGCTTTGTAAAATGTCATGCTATTTCTCTTTTGTCCAGACCACTTACCGAAATTATTTCGGTACTTAAGAGATTTAATCATATCATTAGAGCTCAAATAGGCGTCCAGACATAAAATAATTTAGCCGAGAGCTTTTAACACTAAAAGGACTATTAAAAAAAAAAAATAATAAGGTAAACAACGATACGTATCCACTTAATAAATTTTTCGCTAACGATGGAAGATTAATTAGGCATATCAAGAATTATCTGAGACTTAATTTAGAATTTAGGAATGATCAGTGAAGAGCTCAGATTTATATTTAACCTTGACGATCCAATCTTTACCCCGTCGTTCGTAGGGATCATATCTTTTGATGTTCCTGGTATGTTACAAGAATCTATATTGCTTCAACGACCTTTATTGCTAATTTCAATATTGTCCCAGTTATGGCATAACACTGTGTTTGTATAGATTAGTTTCAACCCCTAAAATAATACGTGTCAAATAGATTTTGCTTCACTTTTCACCTCAAATTGGTTTTCTTTTGGATCATTTTTTCCTCGACTAGACGTGGGCTCACGTCCGCACACGTCGCCAACGTGACGCTTCGAGAAAGCAATCAACTAGGAAGCGAGTATAAACGCTATATGCCACAGTTTCGGATTCAAGCTATATATATCCATAACTGATATGCAAGAAACTGGTGCAATGTTCTGATTTATTTTTAATACCTATTTTCAGAAAAGTACAATTGCAGTAAAAGTTTGGTAAATGTAGAACCTTAAATTAATCTAATTTAGAAGTAGATATTAATAACACATAATGTATGTACGGTGAGTAGAGAGGCGTGTATGTTCGCTAATTAATGGAATCATTTATTTAAATCCATTGATAAATTTCGAATCCAATAAATTTTCAATACCTATTGCAAATATTTATGCTTTCTCAATTTTTTACTTCAAATTCTACCATGCGTTGCAGTGTTACAGTTTTTTTTTAAACCTTCCAGTATGCGTGTTATGAACCTAATTGACTTTTTTCAAACAAACTCCGATTTGGTGTAACAGTTAAGGCTAGAAACAGTATATAGTCTCTACCATATTCTAAACCCAAGACAGGTTGTAGTGGAACAGAAATCAATATTTCTATTTTGATTTTGAATAAGTAGTTGCTTATTATTTGACCTTTTATTTTTTACTTTCATCCAGACCATTTTCTCGTCCGTTATATTTAAATTATCAACTACTAATTATTCAAAAAATAAATATATATA
Organism: Arma custos; assembly: GCA_037127475.1. Classification (NCBI taxonomy): domain Eukaryota; kingdom Metazoa; phylum Arthropoda; class Insecta; order Hemiptera; family Pentatomidae; genus Arma; species Arma custos. Next base: position 55,858,676 of record CM073762.1, on the reverse strand, counting down.
TTTTAAACTAATTTGTGGTAAATATACTTTAATTCATGGAATATATTAGGTGTGCTGTAAAGTTCGTAGGCTAAGATATAATTTGTTAAACTAAAATTAAGTCTATATGATTTTAGTTAGTGCTAACCTTAAAAAATACGCGTATGAATTTGAAAGCTGTCGGAAAGTTGGTTTATGAGATATATCATTGTGAGTGAAGCACAATATGTTAATGTGAAAGAGTTAATAAAAAACGAATTTCGTCTACGAAGGACGCTTTGCTTTATCATGAATAAAATGATGTCAGTTTTTTGACTTGATAAACGTTATTCGGAGTCTGCGCAACGAAAATCAATTGTTAAAAAGTGGTTCACTAAATGTGAACTTGTCGTAATCAGCACCGAGACGATACAAGAAGTGGACGTTCGAAAGAGACTCGAAAAGACAAACACATAAAAAAGTACCAAAAATAATTAGGAATGACAATCATTCAAGTGGACTGCACGCGATAAATTTAATCCAATGCGTGGAAAGACACAGCGGTTGGCTGGCACGGTTATGGCAACAATATTCTGGTATTATATCCATTAATTAGCTTGAAAAGAGCCACGCCATCAACAGTGGTTATTTCATAGCATTTTTAAAGCGTTCGAAGTATCAAATCACGACAAAACGACCCCATTTGAAGAAGAAAACATGTTTCATCAAGACAATGCATAATGTCAGATGTCAATGAAAACGATGGCAAAATTGCATGAATTAGGCTACGAGTTGCTTTCTCTTTCACCAAATCTGGTCATCAGTGACACTTTTGCTGAGTTTTTATTTCGTTTATCGACTGTATTTTTGTTATTACACACTATTACACTTTGAGGAATGATTGGTCATAATAAATGGTATGTAATAAACATTACTGATATCGTGTTACCTGGTTTTGAAGAGTGTGGCAGTACCCTGAGGCTGAAGACAGGTATCCTCGCCGGAAGTATTGACGGCACGGAAGGGTTTGAAGGGTCTGCCCTGGGCTCTGGTACCAACCACCTAGGGCGGGGAGTAACCACCACCGTCCTCTCCCCAGCAGCCAGGCCAGCCGCGACAAGTAGCAACACCTATGGCAAAGAAATAAATATAATTAATAATAGTAAGGATTAGCGAACCCGAAGGCTCGATTCCGTTCCAATCCTCTCACCTACGCCTCGGTCTACCTTTCAGACATTTACCAGTCAGTACAACGCTTATTAACTTTTAAGTAATTCGTTTGTTACCAAGCCCAAAAACTTTACGAGCTTATCTTAATCCAGGGGATGCTACCACTCCAATAATATTTATTAACCGGGTGCAAACAATATAATTAATAATGGTCATAATTATAATTAGTAATAGTCATAAATTACTTGGTTAATTATTAATAACGAAGAATATTATACAGACTTCACCACCTATTAGTATCACTGACTAGAAATAAAAAAATTTAAAAGTATATTACACAACTCAGAGACGGAACTCAACGGCATGCCGCGGCATCTCCAACTGTTCCGAAATAGTAAAATATTTAGAATATTAGCACCAACAACGGCACCGTCATAAAATTATAGGCTGATCTAAATTAAGTATAGAGTTTGTTCATTTAACGTCACTTCATGCTGCTATGGCTAATCGGACGATGCTACAGTGGGAGCTCTAAATTTTTCCTATCCAGGTTTAATTAGAATAGGGATTTTTAACGAGTACCTGACATTGTACAGGCTCGGGACATCCGTTTAACGTCCCTTCCGAAGGACGGCGTAACTAAGGATTTTTTAATCCCTTTAAAAAATCCCAGAGCCACCTGCCGGGCTACGAACCCGCGATCTTGGGCTGAGTAGTTTGTTAGGCTAACCACTAGAACACAGGTCGCCCCTAAATATAGAGTTGACTAAATTAAATATATAGATCCCAAGGAAATATAATAAAAATAAAGAGTGCAACACAATTTGAACCAAAATACGCCAAAAAAACAAACCAAAGCAAAATTAACATAAAAGTTAATTAAAGTGTGCCAAAGCTATAGAAAAAATAGAAGTACATAGCGCTGTAAGTATGTATTATGCATTGCAATATTAATGTAAATACAACGAATAAATTATGAAGTTTCGAAAAAACAAAACAATGAATTTATTAGTAAATAAATAATAGCCATATCACGGAAGTTTCCTGTATAAAATAATAAATATGATCACCTTTATATATCTTCCCTGATATATTTTCTAAAATTCAATGTCTATGGTGATGATAGGGGTCCTCAGTGGTTATTATTGTAAGTCAGTTTTAGTTAATATGGATACAGACTATTCGTATTTTTAATAATTAGGTTTTATTATTATTTTTTAAATAAACCACTGTGGTAGTATAACATTTTTTTATAATACAAATAGATTACTTTTTTTGGCAATTTTTAAATACATTATTGTTTGTATCATGCAGCTTTCTGGCCAGATGTATATTTTGTGTTTTTTTCTGTTCATGTTTGTTATACTAAAGGGACAGTCCCAGAATAAAAGTACTTTTCTATTCTATTGTTCTTATGAAATTATCCTCTTATTACCATTTGGTCCACTGTGTGTATTTTACCTTTCCTTATTTACTTGAAATGTATTTACTCGGAATATATACTCGCATGTATACACACACATAATACCATATAATATAAAAAAACATATAACAGTCCAAATATTTTTCGAGATGATATGTCCGGTCCTGGAAAATGGGCTGAGCGTTAAAGTCTCCTGAAATCTTTACCTAGAAATTTTATTTCTCAATTATTTAGTGTTTTGATAATTTAAAAAAAAATATAGAGTATAAAATACACAACTATACACTTTCATAAAAATATTTAGTATATCTATAATATTTTTCATCATTTTATAAGTTGTAAAAATATATCTTTATTTTTTTCATTGATCATTTTTAATAAATAACAAATCAATGTGAAAAATTGTATTACTATTCATTGCAATAAGTGCACATTTGTATTACACATACTTTATGTACATTCATAAACACACGCAAAAATTGTTCATGGCACTAAAGTCTCCTGAAACAATAGTCTAAAATCTTGTTGACAACGATCGTTGATAATTTTTTCAAAAAGGTATAATCGTTGGAGTTTAAAACACACATTAGACTCTTTTACCAAAAATAGTTTGTATGTCTTTACTATTTTATATCTCTTTGTAAAGTATAAACTTTTCTTTAGATTTTTTTATTTATGATTTCTAATAAAAAAATAAAAACATATCAATATAAATAAAAAAATGCATTTGAATGTCACTAAGTAATAAACGTTCAGTATATTTCTTTACTGTCAATTAGTGTTTTTTGCCATTATTTATGGATTGTTTGAAATTGTGAAGGTACGTAAACTTCTTGTAATTTGAAAAAAAAAACTGTATAATGTATTATTTAACGTTATGGTTTTCCCCCTTTTTAGCAAAACCTGTAACATACAGTAACCTAGCTAAAGAAAGTAATGTCGTCATATTTATCCATTACAGTGCAAATTTTAAGGAGGTTAGCAAGGCAGTTTTTTTTTATTCATTGTTTCCACTCTATATAGCAACCGGGTAACATTAAATATTTATGAATAATAAATATCTGATATATCAAAATATGTATTTACCCGTATCTTTCTATTGGCATCATCAGAAGCACACCCCAGCTAAAGCATTTGATTTTTTTATTTTTTTTATTTTGGTCTCTGATTTACAGATATAGCATAAAAAAGGATTTCAGGATATTGTAACAATTATTATTAAATTAGCACTTACTTATTAAAGGATACAGCGAAATATGTGAAAAAAAAGTAGCATTACAAAAAAAGAAATCTATTAACAAAAATATATTTAGCATACCTAAAATAATTGAAATTTAGTAATTTAGTTGTGTAAAGAGCGCTCAGTGTGTAAAGAGCTGAACTGCTATGCTAAGTAATCTAAGTTCAAATCGACCTGTGGCAGAATAATTAGCTGCCAGAGATGGACCAAATTTAAAATAAATAGGTATATAATAAGTAATTATATTAAAGAATCAAAAAATCAATTTTATGTTTTCAATTTATCTAAATTTTTTCGAGCTCTTTCAGTTCGAAAAACTCTTTTAGCCTATTTTTGCACCTTAAATGAAAGAAAGCACGATCTGAAGTCCTGATAGTCCTTAGTACAATACGTAACAATGTTATTCAATCATTGATGGAAATGAAATTCAGTCGAAAAAACGTGAATGCTACTTCTCATTATTTATATACAAAAAAAAAAGATAGCGAGACTAGTCGCGGCCAAACGGAAAGGATGGTATGGGCATGGGGAAAAGTTCATGAACTGTTAAAAATCATACGATAATTTGTTATGATCCATCAAATATACATTTTCATAGCAGGACTTCAATATGGCGTTAACACTTTATTGACTACAGGATCACTAATATCAGTAAATTTTGGTGATAATCAATAAAATGGATGTATTACTTTTATTTGAATCGAGCAAGGTTTATTCCAAGCATATTCAAGTATGAATTGATTAGTTATTATTAAATTTAGTATTAATCGGCTGTGTATCAATTAAAATAAAATATTTAAACTTAAATAAAGTTTTATTTTATCTGAATATTTGTCATTTGTACGTAGACATGCTAGAACCTTACCGGAGTCTTACTATAACTGCTCCTTAAGTTCCCATTGAGTCCAAGAGCCGCTTCATAAGAACCTGGACGCATTGCGTTTCCGGGCGGTTTTCGCGGTTGATGAAAGTCCATTGCGGAAATATAATTTTTTTTAACTTCATTAGGAAAATATTGTAAGGTAGGATTGTTACATTATAAATGGCTGCCAGTAATTTATTCTGAGGCTTTCGGCGTAAAAAAGCTCGGTTAAATAAAAGCAAATTTCAAACATTAACAAAAGATATATCTCTAAAATATATCTATTATTTATTATTTTAAGATTAGTAATTATTTACTAAAGTTAAATACATAATCTGTGTTAAAATAAAATTATTAGAATTTTACCAATTATCCTAATTCCATTCCAAAAACAGGGCCACAGTTATCTTTGGTAGCAAAACATGTTTGAAAGATTATTTATTAAGTATTTGTGAAATATAACATTACGTTAATATAATATATATCATAAAACATGACCATCGGGATGCATGTTCTAATATCAACTTCTTACTCAACCACAATAGATTTTTTGTATAACAAGAGCTTTTCATTAGGAAGAGGCGACAGAACTGCTCAAGAATTCCCGGTACTGGTATGCAGAAAACAATTAAGAAAATTAAAACAATTATCTTTTATAAATTGGTGACAAATTAATATCGAAGATTACCCATGAAGTTGCTCCCCATTTATAAACGTTAAAGAAAAGAATTATAAAAAAAAACCAGTTTAAGTTTATATGGTTGATCTGAGCTTCTTAGCTTCTTTTACTGGGGAGATATTTAATAAACCATTTAAAGGGAAGATATAAAAGTATTTGTGTTGGGATGAACGTCTGCCACACGGCCAGGGTGAGGAATTGCCTAACCAAGAACTTTATGCTTCCGAAGGAGGGTACGTAACATACTGTTCCTATCTATCAAGAGAACATCTAAAGAAATAATATGTAGTTTTATTTGCATAAAAAACATTTAAATTATACCTCTATCAATGAACGTTTTGCTTAGATCATTGGTTGGTGTTACTAAAAATTGTAAATTACAACCTAGAATATTCAAGACTCGTATTTTTCAATTCCTGGCATCTTTTCATACATACAGCATCCTTATACAAGTTCAGTTAAGCTAAACAAGTTAAGTTCAGAGCCGACTTCAAACAGTTTATTTGGACAATTCAACTCAACAATAAACCACAATGAAAAAAAACTCTTCCTACCAAGAACTACTTTGCTCAGCGCTTTTATTTATGGCTATGCAATTTTGAAAATTTTTATTATTAAAATGGAAAAGTCTATTAAAATGATTATCTATTAACCTTGAATAATTACCTATTTTAAATAAAGATATGTATTTATTTTTTTAGTTGTGTCCATAAAACCATTGAAAATAATTTAAGCAGTGAAGTACAAATACTTGAAATGATGTATTCTAAAAATACTTGATAGTTTAAGTTGTGTAAGGTTTAACTTCTGGGTACAAGTACGGTATCTACTTTAACTTAAGTCAAGAGGCTTCTTTTCAGTCAACTCGGAGGATTATCGGGAATTGAAAGGAAGCTAGGTTTAAAACTAATGGGTTTGGGTGGGAATAAAGTTTGTAATGGAAGGACTTTTGGGCACATCAGCTACAAATGGTATATTAAGGTCATTATGAATTACTATATTCATAACAAAGAATGGAGCTTTAAGGCTTTTGCAAAAGATTTTGGATTGCAAGGATTGAATACGAAATTTGTCTGCTTAGTGGAGCCCAAAGCTCTACTCCGTAAGTCAAAATAGTCAATATAGGTATTCACATGAGTCTTTTGTGATTAATTGGGACTTAAGGCGTTTTTCTAATAAATGTTGAAGTAGCTTGAAACGGCGAGCATGGAAATAAACAATTCATTAATATTTATTACTTCAATATTAGACTAAATTACGATTGATAGCGATTCGCATTATCGTGATATCTATGAATAATTTTACGGTTATAACCTTGAATGTAACCTCAAGTTTGTAATAGTTTTGTTTCGCACGTCCTTCTATCAGTAAAAACTGCAGATTGATATTACACTATATAAAAAAAAAGAGTCATGAGCCTTCTCCCTATTCTTTAGAAATTATTGCGAGCGTAAAAGTAACAATATATATTTAGCTGGGTGCGAACCATGACCAAACACGTCATGAAAAAAATCAATTTACCTACATCAAGCTCACGTCTATTATAATGATCGACATTCTTGCATCACGGAAACTAAAATAACTTCAGGTCTGCTGAACTGGCTTGCACTGAAGTAGTAGTTTATATCTAGTAAAGTAATCTCTTAAATTACAATATTAACATTTCTAAGATATAATTGTAAGTAACTACTTCAAGATTATTTAAGTTCTTTTTTAAAAAATTTCGATAGAATTAATATTACCAGAAGCTTTTTTATAGTTCGCAATATCACCGTACGGGACTTAAGGCCATATTACAAAATATGTTTTATGTATTCATCTTCGTTAAGAAAGTTCCCAGTATGTCTATTTGGATTTATAATTTATTAACATTAATTGAGTATTTTAATATTAAATTGACTCAAACTCCAGGAATCTTAACAGTGCACGTAAAATGGGGACTGAGGACTAGGTTATTTGCGTCAGTTCGATGCAGTTCACAGCCTGTAAGTTGGAATTATTATACTAATACAATTATGGTGGTTGATACAATCTGAAACAAAATCAGTAAAGCGAATCAAAACTACAAGGGTCTTTGGGCCCAACACACGGAAGAGACAGAATGAAATGACTTATCCCGCGATCATGCTAAACTAACAGATTTTCCCCCAATTTAAGGTACAAATTTTATAGAGGCTGAGTGAGCCCCAGGTCTATAGATGTTCCCTTTAACATATTAAATATATTATCTTTTCGGCCAGATTTGAACCACAGCGGGTCAGAGCTCTACAAACTGAGTTATCACGCTCCTCCCCCCCACAAAAAATTAACCGATTGAAGAATCATTTTATATATGTCTAATGATGTAAAACGTACTTTCAGCGTAACTATTATTCTTATCTATTAGTAATTTTATGAATAATTGCTTATGCCAGCCTATACCAATCATAAAGCACGAAAGCTTATATTTTATTCAAAACCTATACCCAAGATATTATAACTTCTAACATTATCCGAGGTATACTATTTATATATATATTTTTTTAATAATTTATTTAATGAAATTTACAACTGTATTAAAATAACACAACAAGTAAATATAATGATTATGCACATTTAACTTTCAAAAAATGAAAGAAGAATAGTGCTTAATACAAAGCCTTGAAGTGCATCAGTACTTATCAACTTTTTAACAGTACTAGTTCCTCTATCCGTGAGCCTGTAATATCTTATTCGTGCGGTAACACTGTCTATTGTAATAGGACGGAAGGATACAGTGCACATTAAAGTTTTATCTGCCATCAGATCCAGTTCAGGACACTTTCACAGAAGGTATGTTTGTCATCCCGTTTGTCGAATAAGGAAATATTTTTTGTAAAGCTTACTACAGCTCAACGATCGGTAGGTAGCACACCGATGTAATCCACGTTATACAAAGTCGCAACTGACGTCCATCTCCTTATGTTTAAAGTAGAGAATATTTAAATATATTTACAGATTTATTTTTAGGTTACTTGTTCGTTATCTTCAGTTTGTGCTATTTTTGACTCTATATTGGCATTATGTATATAGACTAATGATTTTATCTGAAAGACCATTGAACATTTATTGTTTTAAGTTGATTATACTTTTTTTTTGTGAAAACTAAGCTTATAACTTGGCATTATTTTTCTCTTTAGGATTACTTCATTCTATTTCTTCCGTACCCCCTATCAATTCCCCGCAATTTATGTATCCTATTTTCGATAGGTGATAAAATAAGCCCAGCAAGTATTTAATCAAATGTTGTATAGAACAGTGGCTGTAAATACTTTGAGGATATTAAAGACAAATAGATATTAGTGATTACATCAACAGGTATTATTAATGAAGACATCGATGTAGTAATGACCAAAGTAACAATACTGGTGTTTTCAGACAACCCTGAAATTATATTTTTTTCTTGAAAATGTTTTTTTATTGACACAATAATGAATTTAGATTGATTAATCTGGAGTTTAAAAAGTGAACAAATAATTTAATATATTTAAGTATCTAAAAAGGATGAGACCACTGGAGAATTTACGAGATTGCACAGGAATTGCGAAGCATGCATCCGGTTAATATTATTCAAGTGATAGCATCGTGAAGATTAAGATGGGCTTGTAATGTTTTTGAGCTGAATGACTAAAGAATTCCCAAAAATATGATTAGTCTGAGGTGTAGAGCGAGGCGTAAGTGGCAGGATTGCGTTAAGAGTGGTTTTAAGTGGCCTGTGTCTTGGGTAGTGGCCTGTGGACGGAGGTTTGTAAGCAGAGAATGGTGATATCGGCATCGAGCCTTGGGGTTCGATGAGCCTTTTTGTTTATTATTATTTATTTATTTAAATATCTAGGGGGCATTGGGGGTAAGTGGTAGGGTATAGTAAACAGATGTACACACTTTAGTAAAATCATAGATCTTTGTGGCGGGAGGAATAAGGTTGGGTTCAAGCTCAAAAGACATTAGTTCATAATAGAGTTATTTTTTGTCCCTTGAGACTCGAGAGGAGAACGTTTTTAGAAACGATTTACCTATTTACATGAAACTGATAAAGAAACACATAATTCTCGGATTCAAGACCGTGAAAAATTGGTATAGATCCATGAACTATATATGTTAGTAATTTTTGACGGCCATCTATGGATTATATGTCCTTCTTAGGATAGACCTTCCATGAAGGAAATTTATAGTTATTTAACTTAACCTGAAAACCCAAATCATTCTGAACTTAGGTTTGGATTGATAACGTTAAGCAAGTGTGCCTTATCCGAGAGAACTGGTCTAAAAAATTCCGAGCAACGATAGTCAGCAAATCTCAAGTTATAATAATCAAATTATTAAACCCGTAGCAAGCAGCTTCTAAATTGTTAAAAATGCTATATGTTAACGTAATTGTAACCAGGGTCGGATTTTAACTCAAGACATCGCCAAGTCTAAGAGGTTTTGCCGCCCTCACTTCATATAATCAGTCTAATCTTGATAATTTAAATATTAACAAATAACTAAATAGTAATAAAAAATAAAATAATAACCACACTTATCTCCACTTAATTAACATTAAAATTTTCTATGTCATTTAAACAAAAGTTGTTTGTTCTTATTGGTATTACCGACCCTGTTGCTTTCGTATATAGAGGAACTAAAAACTTATGATGATGTAAAATCAATTTACAAGTCTAGGCATAGATGAAACTAAAAAAAGTACAGTAAAAATCTCAATTCTAAGTTCCTTCAAAAATGGAAATTCTGCAAATATATAAATAAGGTGCCGGGCGACTCAGTGGTAGAGCACTGAGTTGCCGTGCAAAAGGTCTCGGGTTCAAATCCGGTTGTGGCAGATAATTCATCTAATTTACTAACAGCCATAGGTGGGCTCATTGGAACTCGAGACCCTCTTGTGGCTCACCCATCCTCGATAAAGTAATTATTAATTGTATTAAAAACCTGATGGTTTAGCATGATCTTGGACAAATCGCAACCGTCATTCTAGAAACACTAGGGTACAGCTTTTTTTGTTACCCATTTTTCTGGAAAGAAAAAATCGGAATAGTATGTATTAGTTTTAATTTTATGAGAAAATATTTCATAAAATATATTGTAAATTAAGGATTTTAAGTGTCGGAAATTGAAAAGGAAACTTCTCATTGCAGGAACCAGGCAACCAAGAAACTAGTGGCCTGCGACTGTCTTTGCTGTTTGTAAGAAATAATAATAACAATAAAAGGCCTAGCCAACCCGAAAGTTCGATTTCGTTATCGACAATCGTTATTTACAAATCTCTTTCTACAGATTACCGACAAACCCCAATCCACTTGATTATCCTTAACGTAATTCTCTCACCTACACTTCATTTACCAGTCTTCTAAGCGACTTGTTAGAGAAAGGCACAACAACAACAAACCCATCTAAGTTGTTACAATACTGCCACGTAAAAGTGCCTTTACAAGGTCATTATAGTCAGATGCTGTCAGTAATACTGATCGTGTAATAAATTAAAAAAATAATAAATTATTACTGTTAAGTTTATTGAAAAAAAATTATGAGCAAACTGTTTTGAGGCCGACAAATATTTATTTATATCATTTTCTGTCATCATCGATCTAAAGAACCTACATTACTCTGCTATAGTGGCTTCACTGCTCAAGCAGCGATCTCAAGGAAAAGGCAGGTCCTTTGATCTGAGTAATATTTAAATAACAAATGGGACGCCACCCTGAGATCGTTATACTTAATATTTAGTAATTCTATATCATATAAGAGAATAAGAGGCATATCCCTTCATACACGACACTACTGCCGCCCTGTCTTTTAAGATACTAACTATAAGGGAAATCAAACTACCTGCTTAATTTCCCTTACCCTAATTATTTAGGTACTCCTAATGTTCCAGATAGTGTCACATATAGCAACTCATACTCAAACCTATCCCACCTTATATCTATGTTACTAATTTGTTTGGAGAAGTTATGTTTATTAAAGTGATTTTTGTAGAAAAAATATGCCCCTGTGTGTGAAAATATTTCTCATATTTCTGAATGTCACTCTGGCTTTTTCAATTCTTGTATTATTTCGGCTGTGTGGTCCCATTTTGAGTAAGTAGCTGTTCAAAGTTATACGTACGAATCTACGAGCTGAATTAACTGATTATCACCGGTTGGTGGGATTTGCTTACCAGCATCCACTTAATCTCGTTTAAATTTGTAATAAGTGCACATTCCTCTCTAGCTATAATGGAACTGTTGAGTAATCTTAACTTCTAAAAGCACTATATTTAATCGCAGTGTTACTGAAACCTTCAATGCGCTTCAATCATGCGTTACATCGCACTCGAACCGGACGTCACGTATAATATTTCTCTATGAATTATTCGCATGGTTTGGTTAGAGCTGCATACCAACAATTTTTTTAGCTTAATAGTCGATTTGAATTTGTAGTCGTCTAATCCGATGATTATGTTTATTTACAAAATAAATAATTAACATTCTTTATGAGGTGTATTATTTTTTCAAGCATTTTATTTAACTAATTTACAAGTAACTGCCGTATTTATATTTATTTTTTTAGTGAAGAAGATGAATTATTTTTTCATGCAGAGATATGAATTTCGAAAAAATTATCGATTTATTTATTTTCTTATATAAAGATATGATATTTTATAGATTAAAAATACAATTTAATGGGTGACGACAGAAGCATAATTTTTTTTTACTTCCTTGCACGCAGTTACCCGCAATATCAATATCCTGAAAATTTCAAAGCAAATATAACCCGCAGTATCAATATCCTGAAAATTTCAAAGTAAATATAACCCGCAATATCAATATCCTGAAAATTTCAAAGTAAATATACATTATATTCCTATCCCAGGTAGCTTACTTGAAGGTCTTGACAGATTTTTTACGAAAAATAAATTATTTTATAAGTCTAAAATAGAAATGGGGCATAGTTAGTTCATCCGCGAAATCTGTATACTTCTTACTACTCTTTAAGTATGACACAATGTACTTAAAAAGTAGTAAAAAAAAGTTCATGCTTGTTTTTGTACTCTTGTGTGCGCTCTGAATAAATCAGTTATCATCACGTTTATATTGTGTTTATTATTATTTCCTTTTATTTATTACAAAAGGTTATGGGACCAGACGTCTGAGGAAACTCTTAAGTGGAAAATTGATAAACGTGATTTCGGAAATTTAGTGTGTATCCGTTTCGAGGTTATTATCGCACGTGGTCTGAAGTTTTTGTTACTGTGTTCTGGGTTTATTACGCGGTTAAACGATGGCCAGTGCGACAAATATTCTGTTGGGAATTAAGCCGTTTGATGGAGCCAACTTTGTTAATTGGAGCTTTCGTATGAAGCTATTGTTGGAGCAAAATGGTGTGGCCCATGTGTTGACGGAAGAAGCCCCTACTGAGCAAGCGGAACTTAAAAAGTTTAAACAAGATGATATCAAAGCACGAAACATAATTGTTCAGGGTTTGGCAGACAGTATTTTGTCGATGATCAAAGATAAGACGACTGCAAATGAAATGTTTGATGCCCTCTCATTCACGTATGAGAAGAAAGGTATGAAATCACTTGTGACTGCTCAAAAGATCTGGCGGAAGCTCGAGTTTAAAAAGGATAAGGCACTTCAAGAATTCTTCCAGGAATTTGAATCCCTCGCATCCGAGGTTAAAGTGGCCGGCGGAAAATTGGACGAAGAGGAGATCGTCAATCAGTTATTGGTGGCTATGCCTTCGGATTTCGACAGTGTAGTCTCTGCATTGGATATTTTGTGCAATAGGGACAAATCAACAATTAGCCTAGAATATGTGAAAAATACTCTACTTGCAGAAGAGGAGAGAAGAGGCAAGAAGGAAGAGCAGGTGAGTGCTTTTGTGTCTTATAAACATCCAAAGGCCAAATTCAAATTTACCAAAACAAAGGATGCTAAAGTTAATGTGCAATCCAGCTCATTTGTTGGTAAATGCTATTATTGTAAACAGCAGGGACATATGAAGAACAATTGTCCGAAATTAAGAAATAAACACTTAGCTGGAGTGTCCAATGAGGAAGAGTTTACATTTATGACATCTTTTAATGAAAAAGGTGTGGATTGTTTATCAGTTGTTAAGAAGGACACATGTTTGATGACACCTGGTGAGAAGGTTGCAAGTTTGATGTTTGTTGTTGATAGTGGTGCAAGTAGTCACATGGTGAAAAATGATTATAGACCGTATTTGAAAGACATTGGTCCGGAAAAAGTTAACATTAGTGTTGCTAAGGAAGGACAATGTGTTAGAGCAACTCATAAGGGTAACTTATCTTGTTTTTCTGATGACGGTGCTCGAATTCAAATTACTGACGTTCTCATTTGTGAAAATTTAGCATTCAATTTGTTATCAGTTCGGAAATTAGAAGAAAAGGGATGTCGCGTGATTTTTGAAAAATCGTCTGTAATGATATTTTATGGAAACAAATTGTTATATGGACAAGTTTTTGGACGTTTATATGTTGTCAAACTCAATGTATTTCAGGAATTTGCAAATGTGACAGGCCATATAAACGATCTGATGCACCGAAGAATGGGACATTCTTCTAAGTACCCGGTTGGACGATGTGAGGTGTGTATGAAAGGTAAACAAGCAAAGCTACCTTATGCTAAGCGGATCCCAGATGAAAGGAAGTCTACAAGAATTTTGGAGAGAGTATCAAGTGACGTTTGTGGTAAGAGTAAGACCCTCCCACTTATGATGGGTACAATTATTTTGTTACTTTTGTTGATAATTTTAGTCACTTTTGTGTTACTTACTTAATAAGGCATAAATCAGAAGTATTTGAAAAATTTAAGTGGTATTTGGCAATGGCTGAAACTAAATTTGGTGTGTCACTGAAAAATTTAAGATGCGATAGAGGAGGTGAATACGTATCTCATGATTTTATTAATTTTTGTAAAACAAGAGGGATTGTATTAGAATATTCTATGCCGAGGAATCCATCCCAGAACGGCATCTCGGAACGTATGAATCGAACATTGCTTGATAAAGCTAGATGCCTACTGTTTGATAGTAATTTGGAAAAGGAAATGTGGGGAGAGGCTATTATGTCAGCGACATATCTTGTTAATAGACTACCCACAAATGCCCTACCCGATGGTGAAGTTCCTGCAAAGCGATGGTATGGATTTGAACCTGATCTCAAGAAAATAAAAGTTTTTGGATGCCCAGCATATTCTCACATCCATAAAGAGGACAAGAAAGGGAAACTTGGTGAAAGGTCAAAGAGACTTTTTCTTGTCGGTTTCTGCGAAAACGGTTACAGGCTGTGGAATCCCTCTACGAGGAAAATAGAGTTTGCCCGTAATGTTATTTTTGATGAAAATGGAAGATCAGAAACATCCCAAGAATTGCCTGTTACTGACACTAAACATATTGTGGTTCTGCCTGAAGAAGATAACCCAAGGAAGTCTACTACTGATGATGTAGATTTTTATGGTTTCGAATCATTAGATGAAGAAGAAGAAAAATCAGAAAACAAATCGAAACGAATGACAATGAAGCCTAAATATCTTGAAGATTTTGTCACATCACTGGCGCATGAGATGGCTCTCTCTGCATGTGATACTCCTCAAAGTTATGATGATGCCATCAAGGACTTGGGTTGGCAAGAAGCCATAAACAATGAATTGTCTTCTTTAGAAGAAAATCAGACTTGGGAGGTGGTTGACCCTCCAGAAGACCAGCCAATAATTGATAGTAGATGGATTTTTACCTCAAAAATTGTGGATGGTGCACCCAAGAAGAAAGCTCGTTTGGTAGCAAGGGGCTACCAACAACCTTCAACAGAGGATGAAGACTTGTTCGCCCCAGTGGCAAGGATGGTCACTCTTCGAATCCTCTGTGGCTGTTGAACTTGATCTCTACATCAACCAACTAGATGTGCGTTCAGCATTTTTAAAAAGTGAGTTATCAGTTCCTGTGTATATGAGGCCACCGGATGGTCTCAAGTGCAGTGAAGTGCAGGTATTAAAATTGGTTAAAGCACTATATGGTCTAAGGCAAAGTCCTAAAACTTGGAATAATTACATAAATAATAAAATTCTTGATTTGGGATTTAAAAGATCAAAAATAGATCCATGTTTATATTATAAAGGGACAATTAAAATAGCTCAAACCTTAGAAACAAAAAGATCTAAACATTATGATATTAAATATAACTATGTTAAAGACCTAGTGAGTAAGGGGATTGTAAAAATAATTTATATTGAGTCTAAAGAACAAATAGCAGACTTATTAACTAAGGCATTAACAAAAATTAAGTTTGAATATTTCTGTAAACTTGTAAATCTTGTTAATGTATAATCTTAGACCGAATGTGGAATTAAGGGTGGGTGTTGTTGATAATTCCCCACATAGTTAATATTATTATTAAGTGTAATTAGTTAATATTATTATTAAGTATAATTGTATGTATGATTATGTCACCACTGGATACATATGGCAGTGGTAGTTTTTACTGAGTGGTTGTTGCTTCCTGTTTTTCATGCTGGTTTTGTACTCTTGTGTGCGCTCTGAATAAATCAGTTATCATCACGTTTATATTGTGTTTATTATTATTTCCTTTTATTTATTACAAAATAATCATGTAGCTTCAAATTAAATAAATAGATTATAATTTTTTGTAAATGTTATTTTGGAAGTTATAAATGCCATTTTTGGAAGGGAAATCAAGAAATAGCTTTTAAATACCAGTAACCCTATTTATTGGATATTATAACTTACTATACTTAATTACATAGGAAACTATCTAGACCCATCCAGACTTTACTTCTAGATTCTAAGAATAGTCTAAACTGTTCTTCTCACATTTGCGATCTTATTGTTCCAGCTAGATGCCACTACTGCCGCTGTAATAATATAATTAATTGTAAATAAACATTATTACGTTTTGGTTTGTCATTTTAGTGTACCTTTTATTCATTAAAATAACTGTTTGCACTTTCTTTGTTGTTTTTGGTATTATTGACCCTTACTTCGGTAATCCCACAATAATAACTTTG
Organism: Arma custos; assembly: GCA_037127475.1. Taxonomy (NCBI): domain Eukaryota; kingdom Metazoa; phylum Arthropoda; class Insecta; order Hemiptera; family Pentatomidae; genus Arma; species Arma custos. The sequence goes on along the minus strand of CM073762.1, from coordinate 55,842,305 downwards.
AAAAAATAAAATCCTTCAAATTTTTATTTTTTTCATTGTTACTTACATTTTTTTTTTTAAATTTCCTCTAAGCAATGGGGGTTACATCCCCAATAATCCCCCATAACGTCTATGCTTTTAACAGCCATGAATGAACCCCCTGGTACCTGCAGATCCTCCTGCGACTCACCCTGCCTATATAAAGTGCTAATTGAGGAAAAGCCTGTTGGCAAAATCAACCCCTTGTACAACCGTTGGGTTAGAAACAGTACAGTATCTGAGTACAGAACCCAAAATCCCTCATGGGTAACAGTTTTCTTGTTTATTTTTGTTTTTACTATATAATTTTATTTACCAATCCGTGATGGTATTCTAATCATAATTAGTATTTCGTTAGTTAATTTTGTACTAAACCACAAAATATGTAAAAAGCAGTATACTTAATTAGGATTACCTGCTTCAGAGCAAGGCCACTATGAGCATGACGTAAGTTACCTTGAGTCTCTACTAAGGTATGGTACGACGATAATGCGCAGCATCAGCAATCAATGTCCGTATACAACGAAGATCTGCTGACTTAGATATTCATGAAATTTAGGATTGTCTCTATTTTCGTACGGCCTTTAAGTGTATTGAAACACACAACCTTGAGTGAAATGCTCCAATCTATCAGGGCCAGTAAGATCAAACCTATCAATCTTATTACAAAATCGTTAATTTATCCAATTCATAAGCAGTAAAAGTGCATCCGGGTCATTAGCAAAGTACATTATGACATGGGAATTGGAAAAGGAAAAAACTATTACAATTGATCAAGGTTAAAAGGATAATGATCCGAAATGAAATAAAATTCTTCGTATACAGCATCAAGTATATTTAACTTATCGCTTATTGCATATTCCGTTACGCAAAAAAAAGAGTACCCATTATAAAAAAATAGCCAAAGTATATCGTGTCATACTCCAAGGGTGGTAAAAAGTATACATATCTCGCGGAGGTACTAACTATACATGCCCCATTTATAACTTTGGACATTTTATAAAAAAAAATTTTGTGAGTAGTGAAAAAAGATTTAGCAAGAAATGATATAAAAACCGAAGATATAAATGTTAGAGAGAAGCATTTCGGAAAACAGTATTGAAAATGGAAGGATTCCAACGCGAAATAGCGAAAAAAAGAGGTTCAAAGTGGTCTGAGGATATGTAGACCATCTTCAGGGCGAATATGCCTGGTCTGCGGTGACTAGTCAAACTAACAACGCAATATATTGTTTTAAATAAAAAAATAAAAAAAATCTGGATCAATTATGAACAGCCCAATAAAGCTAGATAGAAATTAAAAAGAAAATAATAAGCTAGTACCTTAGTTTAATCAAATAGTAATGTAATGATAGATGGAGTAAATTAATAGTAAAAATATATTAAATGATAAATAAGATCATTTTTAAGCTAACAACTAACGTGCTTGGTAAACAAATCCTCAACTTTTAAAAGGCAGGCGAGGTTTTGTTTATCATTTTAGTAAATAGCTCATAGTTAAATTGATTGTTAAGCATGCTTGCTTGATAAAACTTATGTATTTGAAAGTTTTCTTGATTATGGAAAAAGCATCCTCCTTGTCCGAATGTACAGGACGTGGACACAAGGTAACTCGTTGTTCCCGTCGTTATTATACTTGGTTATTGTTGTAGCAGTTGATGCAGCGATTCAAAGAATACTTTCCCGACACCTGGCCTGCTGATGTAAGTTGTAAGACTCGGGAACGGCATAAATGTGACAGGAAGTTCATGTTTAAAAAAATTCCTCTTTGCGTGAAGTGGACGAAAGCATTAGATGGAAGTGTAACTGGACACTGATGGAGCGTGTGTGCCCACGTACGAGGCAACAGCTCTAGATATTTAAGTTTTCCTTTTCCTTTGAAACTTTTATGCAAGAGAGTTACGGGAATAGTAATGGGTATTTCAGGTGGCACCAACTCAAATGTCGGATCTCTCAATTCCTCATAGTGCAATGCCAGTGGCGTTTCATAGGCGGAAGGAAAGATCATGGTGTTATACCCTTCCTCAAATTTTAGTATAAGTAAGGCTTTTGTAATTAAAAAAAAAAGTACAATTAACAAAATCTATTGAATCGGAATAACAAAGCATTCACAAGTTATCAAATTTCTCTCTGCCGAGCCACCAACGCATATCCTAACCCTCTGTTGTGGAGTTCTCGAAACTTCCCTAGATCGGCACTGTTTGAGACACCGTGTGTCAAGCTACTGGAGTTTTATCTAAAATGGTCATCTTACTGTTTGATATAATACAATATAAAACCAATTTAGTCAAAAGGTAAGATAGATTTCATTTATGTTATCATAAATATAATAACCGAAGGAGCAGTGATTTAATCGAACTAAACATGTTTATTTCTTCTAGCCTTTCAGGTGTATTGAAATAATTTTTTAATAATAAATATTTTTGTGAGGAATATTATAGAAATGTCATTTGGGATTAAGGTCCCATTGAATGTCCCATTCTAGCGTGTTTGAGCTTTATGTGTAATCCCAGCTCCAGAGACGTTCCTACGTTCTAGGCCAACATCTGGGTAGATTGTCAACATCGACTGTCAGAACATAATGTCAAGTTATGGATTGGTGAATAATTATCATTTGTTTATCTTATCTTTATTTGGCTGGTTAGTATATCTAGGAAGGTAGCTTATTGTTAGATCGCCAGGGATGGGACCCTTTGGAATCTGGAAATCCTCATAGGGGTCTATAAAGTCGGTACCCTTAATTGAGTGTAAAAGTGGTAGTTGAGGACTAATTTTGTCCTTCCTAGAATAAGTATAGTCTTTTTTATGAAACTATGACCCTTCATGGGTTGCTAGTGGTACAGTTAAGAGAGAGAATGAATGGTGTAACTCGAGTATTTTATTATATTGAAAATAAAGTTTTCTCTTGATTATTCCAGGGGTAGCATCGCTTTAACATGGAAAATGTGCTATATGTGACTATCTGAAGCTTTGGAAGTACCCAAGTAAATATGGTAAGGAGCCTAGGCCAGTAGGGTAAACTGACTCTTAGGGTTTATTACCTTTACTTCCAAGATAGGGCAGTTGTTCGGAAGACGCGGTCAACTCAAGATATAACAGGATGAAGAATGAAGTCACATGGATCACATAAGTCACATATAGCGTCCCCCTTTTCTTTGTAAGTAGTGTATAAGTTTTATTGAATCTCTGTAACCATGATTAGCACCAATGAATATAATTTTATTCAATAATTATTCATATTTAATAAACTACCCCTGGCTAGTCAACCACGTTAACCTTTGGAGAAGAGTACATATGCCTCTTACTTATTAATAACATAAAATTACTATATATTAAGTACTACGATCTCATGGTTGCATCCCATTTTAGTATTTAAATATATCTGACTTTTCCCTGAGATGAGCTTGGAAAGTAAAGCCAACATAGCATTTTGTCATCCTTTGTGTATGGATTTTGAACAGATTGCCAGAGTTTGTTTATTTATTGATTACTTATATATATAGTATATTGGAAAATTTTTAATTGGTCTAAATAGTTATCGTATTTTTTTGTATCTATTAGAAAAGTGTGATCTCTTTAATGATAATTTCAGTGAAGTGTTAATTGATCAAATTAGTATTTTGCGAAACCGTTTTGTTGCTGTAATCGTTTTAATTTAATCAAAATGTCGCCAGGACCGAAAATGTAAGGAGGATTAGAGCACTACAAGTCTCGGAGAGTTGGTAAAGACGAGATGTCTCTTATTTATTAATAACATAAAATTACTGTATATTAAGTACAACGGATCTCAGGGTGTTATCCCATTTTAGTATTTAAATATATACAGATCAAAGGATCTGACTTTTCCCTGAGATCATAGCTTGGAAAGTAAAGTAAAGCCAATATAGCAAATGTTTACAATTCCTTGGGATAAAACTCAAACATGCTGTTCCGTATCTTTCCACTTAATTCATCCAGATTACCTTCACCTCCCAAAACAGCTCCGCCTTTTCCAGCTGTTGTCCCTGACTAGTGGAAAGGAACGATGCTGAATAAAAATAGATTTCCACTAATAGATAATAATAGATTCCACTATTAATGCCGTGCAGTTGTGTCAAGCTTACAAGAAGAAATGCAGTTTATATAACAAAGGGGATTGCCAATGAATTGAGGAATTATTCAATAAGTATTCTCATGGATGGTTTTTAGATACTTCAGTGAAAGAATGAAATGACTTTGAGGCCAATGTTATAAAATAATATTACTTATCCAGATAGAAAGCACCAAGGAAAAAATGGAAAACGTGATAATGGTTTTTGTTCCGTAAAGATCTGTTATTTATAGCACGCCCCTAGCAGCATTAGTCGCTGTTTGGTTTTAATAAATATTGAAGGATAAAAAACAAAGATTTGTGAATAAAACACCTTAATTAACGCCTATCCGTAATAATTGTTGGATGTCCACTGAGTTCTTTATCATGTCCTGAATTATTATCTTGTGATTTTTACATTCCTTTTTATATAGTTTATTGTCTTCAATAATTGTGATTTTTTTTCAATGCCCTTTGTACATTTGTTAAGTTTAGTGTGTGCATTTTTTATCAGCTGATTATAATTTACCATTACCAGCTATTGTCCTGTAATCTTCCAAAGGATTCTGTTGTTGCATTTTGGCCTTGGTGGTGGGATGTTTTCTCTGTTAGGTCCCTTGCTGCATTTTGAGGCTAGGATGTGCTTAATTTCCTTTATTTGCTGTTATTCTCTTCCGTCTATTATATCTATTGTTCTATTCTGATCTGATGGCACCTGAATTGACGAAACCTCGAAAGATATTTTTTTTCTGTTTCAATTTTAGAGACTTGAGGGTTTTGTTCGGATTTTTTTCACTCACTCTTGTTACAACATTACGATCATAATGATTTTTCTCGTTTATACCTAACCACGTGATACCATGTGACGATACATCTCTTTTTTTTTCAAGACCCTCCTGTCTTGATAATTACTTCCCCTCCTGCCTTCTGTGAGTGGTAGTAACTTATTATTGCATATTATAGTAACTGTTAGTATCGTTATGATGAACTGTCGTCAATCGAGTAGGAAAATATTTGTTCTATTCCTCGACAAAGATCAAATTTTTTTTTATCATTATCATTCATTATTTCAGTGAATCAGTTCAGATTTCTCTCATTTTGAAATACCATTATACATTTTTATTTTGAGCAGGTCTATGAATTTGTAGCACTTGTGTCGATAATAAAAATTCCCAATCCAGTTTGACTAAATTTATATTAAAAATTTAATTCCCTGTCGAACAGATACGTTACCTAGGACTCCATCTGGACAAACGTCTCACTTGGAATCCTCATACAAGACTGAAAAGACAAGAAACTGCTCGACGATTTCGCCTACTTCAACATTTACTGGACAAACGTTCAAAGCTACCAATTAATTACAAAAGACTCATTTACATGATAGTTATCAGACCTATTTGGACATACGGAGTTGAGCTTTGGGGCTCTACTAAACCATCCAATTCATCTCGCATCCAATCCTTACAATCCAAAATCCTACGTAAAATCCTCAATGCTCCTTATTATGTCACAAACAAACTCATCCATCATGATCTTAATATCCCATATGTTGCTGATTTGGCCCAAACTAGATACCTATCCTTCCATGAAAAGCTCCATACACACTTAAATCCGCTAGTCTCTCGACTTGCTTCCCATACTATTCCTGATAACCCTCCGAGGCGTCTGAAAAGAAGATGGCCTCGAGACCTTCTACTATAAAACTTCATTGGAGTGCTATCAATGGATAGTTTCTCCACAAATGATTTTTTTTTGTTCATGTCCTTTGTTCATACAGCCAATTTACTTGATGAAATGTTATTACAGTTGTAAATATCAATAAAATAAAATAAAAATAAAAATAAAAAAAATTTAATCACAGCATTCGATTACCATCTGATCAAATAATCAGTTCTTATATGGGGTGGTTAGGTTAGATTGGAACGTACAAAGAATTACTGGAAGGAGTGATTTATAACTTCGGCGTAGTGGCGATACCCTTGACAGGTAGATGGTAATACTTGATGAAATTATAATGATTGATTTATGCTAATACTTAATAATATTACTTCGCGACGTTCATTCGAGTTTAAATCTCCTGGCTATGATCGTGAACGATGAATTGAAAATATGAAGGATTGTGCGTAGATGAACAAAAAGTTTTGAGGTAGTTATATCTAAGGAGCGGGGTAACTAAGCGCTGAATTGCCATGCCAAGGGTCCCGGGTTCAAATCCGGCTATGACAGATAATTTATCTAATCTGTTTGCAGCCATAGGTGGACTCTGTAGGATGCCCATACCCTCTTGGGGCTCACCCAGCCTCTATAAACTGGGTATTAGTTGTGGTAAAAACCTGCCGGTTCAGCGTGATCTCGGACAAATCACTTCGTACATAACTGTTGTTCTAGAAAAATTTAAATATAAAAATAGGTATGCTTACTATTTGAAAGTCCCTCTTCTTCATTTTATTAATGCTAGAAATAATATGGGAGGTAATAAGAAAATGTTATTTATTAACCGCACTATTTTTGCCTGTTTCAAAATTGGAGCCAGTTTCAACAACATTTTCTTAATCATATTTAACTTTAGTCTCTATTAGCCATAACATTTTAATAAAAATTAAATATTAGTATCTTACTAATATTATAAATGTGAAAGTTTGCATGTTTGTCTCTCTTTCACGCAAAAACTACTGAACGGATTTGGATGAAACTTGACAGTAATATAGGTTATACAGCAGAATAACACATAGGCTATAGTAAGAGCGGATTTAGGCGGGGCGCATGGGAGCACGTGCCCCCCCCCCCGACAGTTGTATAGGTACTGTGGAGAATATATTATAGTAGATAATTAAAGGCATATCACATGATCATAGTTGTTAAAATACCAAATAAAAAACATGAGTGAAACTATTTGTTTTAATATACTACTAATCTTACTAATATTATAAATGTTAAAGTTTGTATGTTTGTCTCTCTTTCACGCAAAAACTACTGAACGGATTTGGATGAATCCCCCCCGAAAGTTGTGTAGGTACTGTGGAGAATCCATTATAGTACATAATATAAGGCATATCACATGATCATAGTTGTTAAAATACCAAAATAAAAACATGAGTTAAACTATTTGTTTTGATATCCTACTAATCTTACTAATATTATAAATGTGAAAGTTTGTATGTTTGTCTCTCTTTCACACAAAAACGAATGAACGGATTCGGATGAAACTGTACAGTAATATAGGTTATACATCAGAATAACACATGGACTTTAGCAAGCGCAGATTTTGTGGGGGCGCACGGGGCATATGCCCCCCTCAGACAGTTTTTAGGTACTGTGGAGAATCCATTATATGGTAGTGCACAAATAAAGGCAAATCAGGAACTTAGCATCTTGAAATTTGCAGATAGGTTCTTTGTATAATTTAAGAAAGAAATTTGCATAATTCCACCCCAAAGGTTTACCCCTTAATATAACAAGGGTTCAAAGATTGTATGGAATCCGTCAGTTTTGAAGCTAGACATCTGAAATTTTGGATGTACGAGTAACTTATAGTTAAAAAAATTAAATAATTGACTTATTTATTTTTTAAATTTATAGTTTGTTGTTGTTTGTTCATTTAACGTCACCTTATGCTGCTATGGCTAATCGGACGATGCTACAGTGGGAGCTCTAAATTTTGCCTACCCAGGTTTAATTAGGACAGGGATTTTTAACGAGTACCTGACATCGTACAGGCTCGAGACTCTCGTTTAACGTCCCTTCCGAAGGACGGCGTAACTAAGGATTTTTTACTCCCTTAAAAAAATCCTAGGGCCACCTGCCGGGCTACGAACCCACGATCTTGGGTTTAGTAGTTTGTTACGCTAACCACTAGACCACATGTGACCTTATTAAATTTATAGTTAAAAAACATTGTCACGAAACTTTAATTGGCAGTTCTAATTCTATGCGAGCGAAGCCGCGGGCAAAAGCTAGTCTAATAATATTTCAAAGTTCCATTTTTTTTTTTAATTATATTTCATTCTTTTTTTTGTGCACTTAATATTTTTTCCCAATACCTAGAAATTTGTGGGTTTAACGTCACATTAGCCATAGGAGTATGGCTAATCGGAACCTAGAGATTTAAATGATTTTTTAAAATAGAATTAACTTTGAATAATTGAATAATTGATTTTATAATATAGCCATTATTGTCACTGATGGCAGATAAAATAATAATGTTGTTCATGATAGCGATTAAGACGTGGATGATTGGGCTTATCCAGTGAACCGTTTTGAGGTTGCAAGAAGAATATTCCATCCAAGACTTTTTGTTCTTTTTCCTTTATGGAGATTCTATAGTAAAGAGAAAACTTTCAATGCCATCTTATCAGTACTAATATAAAGCTGAGAAATTACTTCTGTATAGTGTTTTCCTTTTCAAAATAACAATTGCATTGTTATTTTGTTTGATTGTAGCTAGAATTGCAAGGATATAAGCAGTGCATTATACCACCATACTTCCCTTTTAATTTTAACAGCTCCTTCCTTATCCAATCTCCTTCATCTTCATCTTTAAGAATACTGTTTCATTATTCTTTTGTTCAGACACAATACTCAATTTTAATTATTTCGTTTATTGTGAAACTATTCAGCTACCCGAGAATTGTAAATCATCTTGTTATATTTGGTCATTTTTTTTTCTACCCTAGAGTTGGACAAGGAGTTTTATATATATATATATATATATATATATATATATATATATATATATATATAACTTAAGTACTTTGGCTCGCGAAACATAAAAAAAAAAAGAGTAAATTGGGAAAGAAACTACACACTAGCAAGCTGGTAAAACACTGACTTTATTTATCAAGTAATCCTTCTTATATACTATCTGGGAGTTGTTTACACTCTTAGTAGGATTAAGCTCCACTATTACCAGGGCCTAACCCTTAACTCCCCCCCTCCAGTTTCCAGACACCTTTTGGAAACTAAAAGAAGTGACTAGGCTGGACAATTAGTAGAGCTCGCTCCTGTACAACTTACAGCTCCCAGACACAAATAATTACAGTCAATAAGGAAATAACAAAGCAAAAAAAAAAAACTGTAGCATCCTGCAATGAAGAAAAATAACCACATACAATAAGACTATTTAAAAAACAATCATTGTCTTTACACACAAAAAATACTGCGGTTGACACACAAAACTGAATATATACAATTAACATGGTGACATCTTAATCTGACATGACGGACTTATATAGAGAAAAGATAAAAAAAAAATTTTTTAGACACCTCTTGGTTTGTTACAAGTTTCCCGTTTGCACAGGCGAAGGCACCCCAGATCCCAAAGGAAACTTTAACTGCTCAATATGAACGGTTCGTCGTCTTCTTGGGTCTCCAACGCTCTCGATGGTGACTACGTTGTGTTCTCTCAAGACAACGACACGGAATGGCCCCTCGTATCTCCGCGGTTCTTTACTCCTATTGGACCCAATTCGCCGGTATACAATCATGCCAAGTTTCAACGCCCCCGTGCAGTCTCGTAACCTCGCGTTCTCCCTCGTCACCCTGGTCCGTTTTTCCTTCCAGATTTTTCTCCGCACCTTCTCCCAAGCCCCGCGAATTTGCACGTGGTTCGCCACAATATCGCGAGCAACCGTATCGTCCCCGATTGTCTCGCCAAAATCCCTACTAGGCCCCCGAACTCCGAACAGCACCTCAAACGGAGAAAACCCTGTTACGGAATGAATCGAGTGGTTATATGCCGCAACCGCTTTCCGCATCGCTACATCTGGAGTCAGCCCTTGGTCGACGTGATAAACTCTGAGATGATCGCTGAGTGTACCATGCAAACGTTCCACTCCTCCCCTACCCTGCGGGTGTCCCGGAGTGTTGAAGTGCCACGTGACCTCTAACTTACGCATTTCTTCACTCACCACCGCATTGTCGAATTCCCTCCCCTTATCCGAAGTTATGCTATCCGGTACCCCGTAAAACATGAACCATGTCCGGAGAGCTGCCAACACGGACTCTGCTACTTTAGACGTGATCAGGTGAGCCGTGGCGATTTTACTGAACACATCGATGACCGTTAACCACGTAAACCCCCGCCAGGTGAACGTGTCAACTTGCAGGTCCCGGAGCGGCCGATCGCCCGTTGGTGTTGCCTCTTGTATGGCTCGCGGTGGGTGACGGTCGTATTTCGTAGTCATGCAGACTTCGCATGCCCCTATGACTTCTTGGATCGTTTTCCGCATCCCTGACCAATAATACCTTCTCCTGAGCGCCTGTAACGTCTCATTGACTCCGCGGTGATTGGTCTTGCCTTGGTGATACGCCCCTGTTAGCTCTTTCTGGCGCTCAACATCCCTAATGGTTTCCACCATGACCTTGCACCGAATGAAGACGCGGTCCGGAATCTGGTCCGTCCTCCACACTTGCTTGATCTTTTCCCAAATTGCGGCGTTCCCCACATATAGGTGGTGTGTGCGACCTGGTTTCGACGCGTCCTTCAGGGCCTTACAGACTAGATCCAACCTGATCCCTGGTTGTGACGAAACGACGTTGACCCGCGATCTTCCGTAACGGGAGTATTCTATGGACAGCATGCCCGAAGTCTTCGTCCTCCAGATGATCTGGCGCGGTTTATCATTGACAATCTCGTCAATTTCTTCCAAATCTTCTGGTCTCTCGTCTGTAGACCCGTCACTGGCTGAGGACACCTCTTCCCTTTCCGCCGCTGCGGTATTCTGTTCTCCTTCGCCTCCTGGTGACCAGTCCTGAAGAAATTGGCGGATGTTTTGGGATGGCCCCGCAGTGTCCTCCTCTAGGGCATTTACCATCAGTGCCCGGGATAACCAGTCAGCGACGACATTCTCTTTGCCGGGCTTGTAGACGACGTCCATCGAATACTGGTTGAGCCTCTCTTTCCAGCGTGACACTCGCGCCGACGATTCTTTCAATTGTCCCACCCATTGCAGCGGTCTGTGATCAGTTTGTACCCGAAATCTCCTACCGAACAGGTATGGTCGGAAATGATCAACCGCCCAGACGATGCCTAGCAGTTCCCGCTCCAATGCGCTATATCTTGCCTCCGCATCCGATAACCGCCTACTAGCATATGCAATGGGCCGCTCCCCGCATGTACTGTCTTGGGACAACACCGCACCCAAGGCATATTCACTGGCATCTGTGGTTACCGTGAACTGTTTGGTGAAGTCGGGAAATGCCAACACGGGTTCTCCCTTGAGGTGTTCCATACAACGCCGTATATTGTCCTCCATACTGGGTGTGACAATCATCCTTGCTCCCTTCTTCAGTAGGTTGTTAATGGGAACCAAACATCGGGCCATGTCTGGTACAAACCTCCGGTAATAGTTCAGCGCTCCCAGCAGTCTCCTGATACCCTTTACATCGCGGGGGATTGCCATCTTGGTAATTGCCTCCACTTTGGACTTATCCGGTTTCACCCCGTCCCTCGACACGGTGTGACCCAAAAAATTTATTTCCGCCCTACCCAAAGTGGACTTCTCCGGAGACAATTTTAACCCGAACTCCCGAACCCTCTCAAATACCTGCCTCAGGTGTCGTTCATGCTCCTCCTCTGATCTACTGAACACCAGGAGATCATCCATGTAAACCTGGCAGATCCCTTCATCGATACCCCTGAGGAATTCGTCCATTAAGCGTTGGAACGTAAGGAGGGCATTCTTCAACCCAAACGGCATCCTGGTGAACTCATAGTGTCCCCGTTCGAATGTGAAGGCCGTTTTCTCCTGATCACGAGGATGAAGGCGGATTTGGTGATATCCAGCCTTCAAATCCAGAGTACTGAAAACTGTGGCTCCGCTGAGTCTGTCCATGATGTCGTCAAAACGCGGAATCGGGTACGCTTCATCTTTGGTATTATCATTCAATTGACGAAAGTCAACAACCACCCTGTATTTCTCCTGCCCCGTCGGAGCCTTCTTTTTGACCGCCCACAGGGGGCTATTGTACGGGGATGAACTATTGATGATGATTCCCTGCCTACGTAATTCCTCCAACTCCTCCCGAATATGTTGTCGTAACGCTTGAGGATAGCGCCTCTCTTTCACGTAGGTAACTTTTTCCTGTTTTAACGGGATTTCATGTACAGTTTTACCCGTAACTCCTAATACTTCCCCTTCCTGAAAAAAAATGTCGCGGAACTCATGCAATAAATTCGCTCTCCACTCTACCCCCCTACTTACGGCCCCTACTCGCGCGCCCCTAACTACCCGATGACATGCGAATGACCTACCGGCTAATCTCACGAACCACTTGCGCTGCATATTTTTTACCTCCACGCCCACTTTTTGTAAAAGATCACACCCAACTATGACCTGGTATTCCCTGGGCATACTCTCTACCACATGCACCCGCAACTGCGCCCCTGTTTTACCCCACTCGTCCAACCCAATGGTTGTCTCGCCCATTACTTTACACGGCCCCCCCAAAGTAATTAAATTGCAATCGCATTCCTGAATCTGAAGTGCCTTCCCCCTAACACATAGACTCTCTATCGCTATTTTCGACAACAGGGTGCTCGAGCTCCCTGTGTCCACAAGGCACTTCACTCCACACTTAGTTTTGATAATAGGCAACCAATTCTTAAGCTTACCTTCTACATTGTTGATGGTGAAAGCTCGGTCGCCACTCTCGACGCACCCTCCTCATACTGACGTCTGCTTTCGTCTCACCGTCAGCACCTGGCGCCGTCCTTGATCCTGAGCTGCTTTCCTCTGCCGGTTCCGGCCGCTACTCCAGCTACCCTCGCCGCCACTGCTCCCCAGCTCCTCCTCCGTCTCTGACGATCCAGATCCACTGGTCGAGTCCCTGGAAGCCTCACCTCGCCTGGCCGAGTATCTTCTTTTTCGCATCTCCTGCGCATTTATTTCCATCGGCTCTCCGTGGTATGCATCTTTCCTGCGGAACATGTATGGGCATTGCCTGGCTAGGTGCCCTTCCATTCCACACTCGTAACATCTGGTGCGAGGGCATTGTGCTACCAGATGTCCCGCCTTGCCACATTCATGGCACTTCCTTTCCTCCTTTCTAACGTTCTTCTTATCTATGAACGGCCTTCTGTCTCTGGGTAGCGTTTCTCTTCTACCCCCTTCTCCATCTCTCTTCTTCCCTGGGTCTTGTCTTCCCCTATACTTCCTTACTTCATTTCTGCGGTAGGATACTCTACTCCACCCTGGTTCAAAAACCTCCCGTTCCTCCTCATCACGAGCACTTGCATCTACCATTTCCTGGGCCCACTCCACGAACGCCTTATCCCTAGGAAGCCCATCCTTCTTGCCAGTATCCCTGGCCAGCTGTACCTTGAGCACCGTGGTCATAAAGAGCATCCAGGCTTCAACAGAGCTCGTGTCCATTACCTCTCGCAGCTTCTCATTGATCTTATTCAACCTTGCGAGGAGTCCTGCAGCGTACTGACCATTCGACTGATTGGCCCTCTTGGTCTCCCGAAACAGCTGGAGCATGTCTTCTTCCGGGGCCCATCGCCCCCCTCCATAAGCCTTTTTCAGCCTTTCCTTGATAACTGGCCAAGTAGTATCCTCGTCGGCTTGAATCAGGTTCAGAACGCTCCTCCTTACTCGACGTGCCAGGGCGACTCGTAATCTCTGCGCGTCTGCTCCTTCCAACAGATCAGCTGCCACCTGTGACTGAATACTGGCCATGATACCATCTCCGCCCTTAATAAAGTGGTTAAGTTCACCCACATCACCGTTGAACCTTTCCAGGTCCGATATCTCTCTCCTGATATCTTGTGCATTGGCCTTTTTTATTTTCATCCTCTCTAGCTCATTTGTCTCCTGTGCGATCCTGTTCGCTTCTTGAGCTGCTAAGTCTGCTCTCGCCATTGCTAGTGTGGTAGATGGATATGGAGGAAACTCTGGATTCACCTGTTCTGGCTGCGGTGGCTCTAAAGTTAACGTTGCCGGCCTGAGAATGTTTTGTCCTTGTTGTTCATTCATATTGAACCTGTTTTCCCGGTTTCTTGAGAAGAAAGTGACAAAACAACAGAAATAACAAAACAAAAAAAAATTAAAGTACTTCACGAAACAAACAAACAAAAAATTATTCTTGTGACTTCCAATAATTTTCCCGGGTTTCGGCACCACTTAAGTACTTTGGCTCGCGAAACATAAAAAAAAAAAGAGTAAATTGGGAAAGAAACTACACACTAGCAAGCTGGTAAAACACTGACTTTATTTATCAAGTAATCCTTCTTATATACTATCTGGGAGTTGTTTACACTCTTAGTAGGATTAAGCTCCACTATTACCAGGGCCTAACCCTTAACTTATATATATATATGTATATATAGATATATATAAAATATGATTTTTTCTTTTTGTTCTCGAGATTCAGTCTATTCTTTTACTTTGTTTTGGAAACATGTCGAACATTGCCACGACAAAAGTCTCAGGTTCAAAACCGTCCAGTTGATGTAGGTGATGGTTAGAGGGTCCACGATCTATAAAATGTGTGCCCTTGTGTAATAAAACTAGTGGTGAAGAGTGATCTTGACCAAGACATCTCCTAAACAGCTCTTGGCTTAGTAACAGTGCAGTCTCTACTAGAAACTAAACCTAAAAAGCTTTATAGGTTGTAAGTGGAACTTTTTTTTATATACAAGGTGGTCCACGGGAACCTGACTGTTTTTAAATGAGTAGTACACATTTGTTTTTCAACATAAACAATTTATTTTTTCACATTCTTACAGCCAGTACTATGCAATGTAAGAAATCAAACCTTAAAAATAACATCTGTCATGTGGTGACCGTTTTGCTTGTAACATGTTGCAAGTCTGTTCAAAAACCATTGGTGAACGCGCTCCAATAAGGGTGTCAATCGCGTGGACTTGTGCTCGAATCGCTTCCTTCAGCCGGTTTGTTTTCGTAGACACGAGATTTGAGGAAACACCACAGATTGTTAAATCAGGTGACCTCGGAGGCCAAGACATGTCCCCAAACCGTGAGATCAAGCGCTCTGGGAACATTTGGCGCAACACATCCATCGATACTCTAGCTGTGTGAGGGGTTGCCCCATCCTGCTGGAACCAAATGCTTTCATAACGGGCTGCAGTCACAATCACTGTGTTTCCGTTTTCCTAAAAAAAATAGGACCAATCATACATTTGGACGATACTGCACACCAGAACGTCACTTTCGGACTGTTCATGTCACACGAAGGGCCGTTCAAGAAGTTGCTGAGGGTTTTCACTGGCACAATAACCACAATTTTACCGATTTACAAAACTGTCCAAATGGAATTGAGCTTCATCACTCATAAACAGTCTAGCATCTTCGTTAACTTCAAGCATTGAGAGCATAGACAAACAAAAATCATTGCGTTGTGGAAATTCAGTTGGTTTCAGCTGCTGGGCAATTGCCAATTTGTATGGGTGGAATCTGAGGTCATGTTTGACAGTACGGCGAACTGTGGAACGACTTAATCTTAATGCTTGTTTACGCACTGAGCGGCCTGGCTCAAAACAAGTCAAAGTGGACTTGTTAGCAACGCCTGCCTCACCCTCTACACACTTTCGAGGGTCTGTGCCGTGCAAGTAGGCCTAGTGAACGCGCCTGGTGGCTTCTTTTTCATCACATTTCCAGTTGTTCGAAACAGAACAGAAAAAGCGTTGCAAATCGATCATTGTAAATTTAAAAAATTAATTGTTTTCCAACATAAGTGGGATTCAATTAGTCCATAAATACTTGTATGTTTTTTTAAATAATTTTTATTCAGTTACTCAAGTGGCTTTTATTTATTAAAAAAAAAAAAAAAAGATACCCTAGCGTTGTCAGAATCTATTGTTATTAAAGCCTTAGAGTTCTAACATGGACCAACCGAATATTGAGCGAGAAAACGCTGTTAGTCATAGCCTGTTTTCTTACAAATATCCATTTCACGGCCGTCCCAGTTCTTTCATCTTCTGGGAAGTTTTCTTCTCTCTTGACAGGTTCCAAACAAGAATGAAACCTCTGGGAGCAGTCATGGTTAATAATTTACCTGTGATAAGAGAATATCCTTTTGCTATGGATGCTTCATTTCTCGTTTCTTTATCTAAATTAAATCTATGTAAAATTAATCTAAAGTTAAAGTTATTTGTTTATGACGGAAGAACATATTTTAATAAGTAACAGCAATCGATCATAGACATTTGAGTCGTTATCCACTAAGGTTCCATTCGTCAATCCTATAATCTGAGAAGATCCCACTTAAGAGATTGATAATAGGTCATGACCAGGACTTTAGGAAGTTCTTAGGAAGGAGAAGGGACTATTAGATGTATGCTTTAAGACGATGGTCTGTTCTCACAAATATCCATTTATTTAGAAATGGGGCAAACAATATTAAGGTTGCCACGATGATGATAGCTTAAGTCCAAACCGGATAAAGCACGAAAAGAAGAACCACTTCCATTGATAATATCCCAGAGATCCGTCGGATAGATTGAGTCGCATTTTCTTCATCTTGTGCCTGAAGAAGTATCGCAGGAAGAGTTTGTGAGAATTCCTCTTACTTGATTGATATCGCATCATGAAGCCATAAATGCCTTACTGCCTTGGTATTACAATTTTTTTATGAATTGTTATTTTCGTTGTATACGTGAGACCTTTAATTCAACCCTTAACGTGGTGATCCATGCCTTTGCCCCGAAAGAAGGGCCTTCCTCATTGATACCTTTATAATACACCTTTACATATATTGCTATAATATAAAGCAATACATGTAACAAACCTCCGAGTGAGAGCAGTGTAGCTCAGCTCGTGAGTTGCTGAGTTGGGGTAGAAGATCTTGTGTTAGTATTCGGCTGGAGCCGAGAAATTATTATTTCAACAGGCATAGATGGAACTTGTGAGATCTGGAGAGCCACATAAGGAAACCAAGACCCTCGCCCAGCCTCGGGAATATTGGTATCCTTAATTGGAGAAAACTCTGCTGATTAACCGTGACTCCGGAAAAATCGTCTATCTGCGCAACCGTTACCTTAGAAACAGTACAGTCCCTACCATATACTAAACACAAGGCTGTCATGGGGTTACAGTGGTATAGGTTTTTTTTTTACCCCTTAGCATAACTGATGATCCTGATCGACTTAGAGCTGTTCAAACAAATTCCGATATGGTGCTGTAGTTAACACTTTTATAAGGCATTGAGGTCAATGTATTCATTACTGTAGCATGGACAAAGCTTGGTGAAACTTCTTGTTTCGTAAAAATTAACGGATAAGCTAACAAGTCTTTCAACAATGGAGAAAGTAGCTTTAGTGTTTCATTATAAATTTCATACGATCTAAGTTCCTTACGGGTTTTAATTGTAAAGCATACCTCCTTGTCAATCTGAAGAACTTAATTAATTTCTTTATTATTACTTAAAGAATATTAATTAAGTTAAAGAATAAAAAAATAAGAAAGAATTAAAAAAATAATATGCATCATGCCCTAAAATCCTATATACCACTCATATAACAAAAGGATTTTTTACTCCCGTTGACAAAATCGTAAGGCCACATGCCGGGCTCCGAGCCCGCGATATTGGGCAACTACCAGCGCTATATTGATCGTCCCTTCTGAACAGTTGAATAAGAATAAAACCATTATTGGGAGTGAAAATAGGTCTTGAGTCGCTACATAACTTATTTTAGAAAGTCGATTCTTATTTATTATTATATTCATTTACAGAAATACATATTCTTATATATTATCAATGGGTTTATCTTAATGTCAAATCAAGTATATATTTTATATATTCAAAGGTTTCGGCTGGAGGTGTAACGAAGTGTTTGTCACAGAATGTGACCATATTGTTTATTTCTCTTCTCATTGCATACTATGAAATGCAAAATGAAGGACGTCTCAGTTTTTTCTCTAAAATGTCCTCTAACTCTCACACATTAATACCCTATTTCTAGCAAGTTGCGAAACCAGAAGAGCCTTTGAATCCCATTGGATATACAAGCTAGGCCTAAACATTGATTCATTTCTAGTAATCAACTACTTTGTGGACCTAAGTACTTATTGAGGAGGCCAGGACCAACCCAGGGCTGTAGCTACACGAAGATAGTTAGATAGAAGTACTTATGAAATTCGAGAAATTTAAGCGTTCATAACAATGAAAACTAGATATTGGTTAAATTTTTTTAATTAGTATGCTATCTCAGTATTTTTGCAACTCTACCATATATTGCAGTTGTATTAAAATATTTTAAATTTTTAGTGCATATGTTGACGGGGAAGCCTTCCATCGCAGCAGAACAATGTGGTTGATAGTAGTTTCTAGTTCGGCAGGCATGGATACAATGGCGAAATTGGATTGGTTTGCGCATGGCTGCGGGTAGCGGAAAAGTGATCCCATTGACATTCATAGACTCTGGTGATCAGAAAAGTTTGCACGAGAGAAGCCATTGGTAAAGAATAAAAATACTAAGAAAGTTAATTATGTTAATATGAATAGGAAAAATCTATTATGAAACAAAAAAATTAGGAAACGAAAATACCTGCCGTTATTTCGCCAATTCAGGCATCATGAGGACAAATGTTTTTATTTAACCTTTTCTAGCTGTTGTCTTTATGTGAGTCAGTAATTGTAATTAAGCGGATGAGATATGACATTTTTACATTTTCTTTTGCTATTATTCTATTTCTACCAATCGTGTGATTTCTTCAGTTTACTATGTACAATGTCCTAAAATAAACGAGACAGGATATAACAAGGTTTATTCAGAATTTTTATTATCTTTTTTTTACCGCATTATCCCCTTTTTTCGCTTATTTTTAGAATTTTGGCGTCACTCTTGCATTTTTTTAAACAAATAATCAAGAAATACGTAGCCAATGCTAGAGAAGAAATTTGGAACTACGTATTCAAGAATGAAATCGGCATAGCAATTACAAATTTAGTATACTATTTTAGCTACTTGAATAATATTAGATGAACTTACATATATAAGAGGAAGAAAGGTCGGGTTGGTCTGAAAAAATCTCTTAAATTGGGAGAACTTTTTATTTGAAAGGGTGACTATTCATAACTTATGTAAGGGTGACTTATGTATATTATGATACACAGTACTTCAAAATCAGCGTAACAGTATCATAGGAAAACACACACACACAAAAAGTCGATTGGTTGTGTCGTTATAATCTTAATATATACATAACTTATTCTTCACGATAATACTTTATAATGAATATTGGTAGCTCTTTACTTATCATTTAATATATTTATTTAATAATTGGGTACATGTATTAAGTTAAGAAGAAGAAAATGGTAAGGGTAGAGATCAGAAAAAATTCTCTTACATTGAGAGAAATATTTATTTGACCAATCAAATCCAACTATTTGACCAACATTGCAGGTCGTTTTCAGGGCTAGATATACAAGGTACTGACAAATCAAATATGATACATTGCAAAGAATGATAATTTATATGGGCATCAATGGATATTTGTGATAAAAATAAACAAACATTTAGATGATAGATTAGATAATAGAGTTTTTATATTTATATAAATGGTTCCCGATCTTTATCAAAAATCCTGTACTATTACAAGAACTCAGAGTACTCTGGTAGAGTTCCTTCTATTTCTAACCCAACAGTTTTAAATCGAAGAAATCACGTACAGAATTATTCGTAGGACGACTTATGAATGACTCCGTTTAGTTAATTAATTTTATTACACACAAGTATCGACAAATTCTTACCTAGGGATACCTAAGGGCATTCGATAACCTTGTGCTAGTTGACAGTGTTACTTAATACCATTTCTAAAAGTAATTTATCGCTAATTAGAGTCTCAAGAGCGGAACGATAGTAATCTGATGAAACAAAACCGCAGAATAAAATTTGTTACTTGCAACATTAGAACCAACTTTCGGCAATTTATTCGATTCGTTTCTGTGTCTTATCCGTTTCAATTGCTTCTTTTCTTCCATTCGATCGAATAATCTTGTAAACCTGAGGAGCTTCTATAATTGTTGAAATGCTTTACAATTAAATGTTCATCTGAAACGGGAGCATACAAAGGAAGTGTGTAATTGTAAGCCACTGGCCATATCCCGGGAATGAACATTCTGAAAAGAGATAGGATCATATCAGTGTAGTTTTATGAAAGGGCGATCAAATATTGATATAATTTTTGCGTGAGGACCCTACTTAAAAGAAAGAAAGAATAAAATAATAACGCACATCACTTTTTCATAGATTTTTAGCAGTGCCTGTAGTAGCATGATATCATCAAACAAATAAAGTATTTTTATTCTAAGGCAATTAAGATATGAGAATCCCACTGGAATTGACCCATCTTACTTTAAGTTGCTGAAGATGGGATCAAAGTGACAAATCAGAATGCAGGGTTACCTTCATGACAACAAGGGGCTTTAGCTGAGGACTATCATGCTTGCTTCTCAACATAGCAATGAAAAAGATGATAAGGGACTCAGGAGTGGAAAGAAAAGGGACTATATTCAATAAAATCACAAAGATTTTGGCCTATGCAGATGATGTTGATATTATAGATCGATCACAAAAGGAATTAAAACGCGCCTTCCTTGCAATGGAGGATGCAGGATAGAAAATGGAGCTGCGAATCCATCAAAGATCAGATATAAGCTTCATCAAATGTAACCGCCATCCACCGAAACTGTCGGAGAGTTATGGCATGAATCATAAGAATCTTAAGACAGAAAATTGTGAGAATGGATGATGGTTCGCAATCCAAAAAACTGTTGTTTGGGTTCTTCGATAGAAATACGAAAGACGGGAGGCCACGACTGTGATGGGCAGGCGAGGTCGATGACGGTGCTCAGAAACTAGTTAACTCTAGAGCCTGGAAGTCACTGGCGCAGAAAAGGGAGGAATGGAGGAGAATACTTGACGCGGCCAAGACCCGTACCAGGTTGTAGAGCCGGTGATGGATTGATGAATGGAACATTGTGTATTGAACATTACATGCCTTATATCAATCCATGCTCTGGATATCGAATGAACTAGTTTATAATAGCTCAAAATTCGCTTCTGAATGCCAAAGAGAAATAATGTAATTTCAAACATAAATATTTTATTTTATTTACTACAGGAATGTTTTTTTGTTATCGATTTGATATATCTACCTACAATGATTGGGACCTTTTTTTACTGACTCTATACATTTTGTATTAAAGTTACATGTTGAGTTAAAGTGGCCTTTCCCTTCTGTCCGTAGACTCTATTTCCTTGGTTCTTACTAACATAAAACTATCAACTCATAACATCCATCTTATATCTATAGTCTCCTACAATTCAAATCCTTTATCCAATCCCAGGGCACAAGATCTCGCCCTTCCGATCTTTATATCCGTTCCCATAGAACCAAAACTTTTGAGCGTTCCTTTCTCGCCCGTTCTATCTCTCTTTGGAAGGGCGGATCCAGGATTTTTCTGGGGGAGCACCAACGGGCAGACGGGCAAAAAAAATCAACAATAACTTAGAAATAAACTTGTAGTATTTATAGAAAGGTTTCAAAGGTTTATTAAAATATCTAAACAATAGTTTAACTCATGTTATTTCTGTTATAATATCGCATGATTTGCCTATAAATATGTACTGTAATGGATTCTCTACAGTACACAAAGAAAAGTTTAGGGGGCACGTGCCCCCCTGCCCCCCCCCTGGATCCGCCTGTGCACACTCCCACTCGATATCCGTCATGCGTCTTTTTTAACCTCATTTAAATACAACTTTTCCTACATCTTCTAAATTTCCAAACATATGATCTATAATTGATAAATAATTTATAAATATATTCAACTTGATCGATTGATGAACTACTGTACATATTCCTCACTCATAATATCATTTTTTTTTTATTAGATGCTATTATTTATTCACTTATTTTCCCATAAGCCTATTTCTTTTTATTGTAAATTTGTCTGTTTCTTTATTTTAATTTTGTATTACATTTTCTGATTCTCTACCAAAACATATCTGTTAGTTATTTACTCTCAACATGTTATGTAAATATTGTTTTATTCTGATGTAGTTCTTTGGCCAGATATATATTTATTTTATTTTGTTCTTCTCTGTTATTCTAAGGGGACCTGTCCCAGAATAAAATTATTTTTCTATTCTATTCTATTCAGCATTACCATGATGGGCGTGATGGAAAAGGAAGAAGGAGTAGCAATCATTAAGTGTTTCCTATCAACAAGAGACCTCAGGTCCGGACCTGAGCCGAGGATGATGTACGTGATCGGCATTGTGCCGTTGGATGTGGAAAGGCTGTCGGAATCAGATGTCCTGCGAACAATAGGCAGCAGGGAGCACTAGGCATGTAGAAAAGCCATGATGCAGCAGGGCCATCTGGGGAAATTAGAATTAACCACTGGAAAATAACTGACAACAAGGCACGGTTTTGTTCTGTATGGTTCAGTAAATGGTTTAGAGAACATCTTTCGAAAACTTTCACGTTAAATGGATTCGACAACCTCATCGTTGGGAGAACTTTGCAAAGTGACATTCTCTTATATCGGCAGTATGCAAGGGCGGATCCAGGATTTTTTTCTGGGGGGCACAACGGGCAGACGGGCAAAAAGATCAACAATAACTTAGAAATAAACTAGTAGTATTTATAGAAAGGTTCATTAAAATATCTAAACAATAGTTTCACTCATGTTATTTCTGTTATTTTAACAACTATCATCACATGATTTGCCTATAATACAAAGTACACAAAACTCCGTCTGGGGAGGCACGTGCCACCGTGCCCCCTCCCACTGGATCCGCCTATGGCAGTATGTAAGACAGAGATTTATACAACAATAAGAATATCATTGTATTCTTGATAAAATGACCGAGAATAAATTTTTGAAAAATTATGGGAGCGTGGGTTAGTGAAAAAAACTGTAACTCTACAATCCGTGAAGGTCTGGGGTTCAGTACATGGCAGGGACTGTACTGTTTCTTGGACTGCAGTTTTCCAGGGAGGTGATTCGCCCTAGATCACGTTCAAGATTTTCCCCCTTATTTGGGATAACAACTTTAGAGGCTGGGTGAGCCCCAAGAGGGTCCTAGGTTCTACTGGACACACCTCCGACCGTAACAAATTAAATTCTGAACCCAGGATTTTCGGCATGGTAACTCAGGGCTTTACCTCTGTGCCACACCGCTCCATTCCAAAGCAGTTTTTATCTCAACCGAAAAATCATGAAAAATAAATAACTCGTAAAAATAAAAGTAGTCTATCAATTAAATGCCTTTTACAATAAATTAAACCCCATAAGTATATTTCGTTTTATTTAATAAAAATAAACATGACGAAACATAAATCTTGTTGCTAGGAGGAAAATTACACAACTCCAACGTGAATTATCCGTGAAGAGTTTCTCTAGGAATGCGGTTTCCGCGACCAGTTAAAATTTATAAAGCACTCATCCGTTTGTTAATTGTCCGGGTTATTATTTTTTTTCCTACATTTATAATAACAAAAAATAAGTGAAACTTATTATTTAACTGTGCCAATGTTTCGGCCTACGATGTAGGCCATCTTCAGGGCTAATGTTCGTGGTGACTCGTCAAACTCAAAACTGTCAACTGCCTACACTTATAACACTTGTTTTGTAAGTTAGAATTGGTATTTATACTACAGCTTTATTGCTCCCTTCAGTTTCAAGATCATTTCTCCTCAATACTTCCTTTATTATTCTCTTTATTTATTATATATTTACGATATTGGTCACTAGTCTCCAGTTAGTTATTAGTTATTAATTCTCAAAGACTTTGCAATCCAACTTTTTATTTTATAAACAATTTTTTATTAAACTGGACTTCACTTTTCATAATTTATATATTGGGAAAAAGAAAAAACATTTTCCAGTCATTATACATTCTTGATTCCTACAATTATTCAAGACGTTTCGACAGTATTGTGTCATTAATAACAATAAATATTCATAAGTACTGAAAAATTATTTAGTCTTTCAAGGATCAAAGTTTTGGTTTTTAATGTAATGTTATTTTTGATCATGGAGGATAAATGATGCCCAAGAATTTTATGAAAAAAATTTTAAATATGACTTTAAGGTATCTATACTTAGATCATAGCTAGTTATTTTGGACACTTTATTTAAATTATTTATTTTAGTGTAGTTATTATTATTTTTTTTTCACAGAATTTTCGACTTGTAACTGATATAAAGATATATGTATGAAGGAATTGTTAATGAGGCAGAGAACTAAATTTAAAAAGATTGAAAATGACACAATAATTTCGAAACGTCTTGAATAATTGTAGGAATCAAGAATATCTAATGACTGGAACATGTTTTTTCTCTATCCCAATATATAAACCTTTTATTTTATTAAAAATAAGAAACTTTTGGTTTATTTTATTATTATATCTATTATTTCTGTCTAATAAGTAGTTTATTATTTCACAATTTTAATCGTCGCCATTCATGTAACACTTGTATACTTTATTTTTAAACATTGCCATTATGTTATGTACTATTCTGTTATTCATTTCTATAATTCATTTCATCTATTCCATAATTCTATTCTCCTTCTATTATAACTGTTCTATAATTATCTATTTATCTACTCTAACACTTTTTTAATTTATCAATAAACTCTTCCATACTTTAGCTTTAAATAATACCTGTATGTTTTTCCGACAACATTTTCATTATATATTTCATTTATGTACCCTTAACAATATTTTATGAAAAAAATTTTCAGTATCATTAATATTTCATTATTTTTTCCCATAGTGTTCTCTATCTATATCTTTTTATGTTATTTTTCTGCTTCCTCCCTCATTTGTTTTACATGCGCTTGTATTCGCGGATTTTGTCAAAAATTTTCTTGTTTAGCCTCTCTGGTCCATTCTTATCTTGCGCTAGTAGAATCTTAGTCTTCTGATTCTTATTCCCAGGGTTGGCTTACCTTATGTGCAGGGTGTGTGGTGCACATGGCGCCGCGAGGCTTTTTAGGCAGGGTATCAAAAAATTTCATTTCATGTTGATCCCATAGCAAAATTTGTTTAGTTTCAAGGGCAAACTCACCTAAGGGGCTTTGCCATTTTTTGTAACTGTGAGTGTTCAATTTTAATATCGTGCCTACTAGAGGACGCCTAGGTCACGACATTGCACAAGGGCGCGACATGGGCCAAAGCCGGCGCTGCTTATTTCGGTCTCCAGGTCTTTAACCTCCGTATATATTAATAATCTTAATCTGTAGCCTTCCTGTGTTTTATTGGACCCAAAGATTCTCCTCAGGATCCTTTCTATTTTCAGTAATTTATCAAGTTTAGGGAGACATGTTGTGTCCATCCCGTGCGAAATTGCTGGCTTTATCACCGTCTTTTATTTAAGTTTATTATAGTTCATCTTTTTCAATAATTTTTAAAAATACATTTCATCCCTATTTTTAATAGCGTTATTTTGCGCCTTTATTTTATTTTTCAGGACAATATAAAAAAAAATTTGAATATTTTCTTCTTTGTGTTCATTGAACACCGCCCTTGATCCTTCTTTTTATCGAGTATTGTGACATGGAAGACTTTTCAGCTGTTTTGGCCTTTTACACTCGAAAGCCGATTTGCCTAGGTTGACAATAACAAAGGTCCGCTATATATATTAACAATAAAAATATTACAGGATGCTATTGTAAAAATCTGAAATCCTTCTCAAAGGTTACAGTTCGTTCAATGCGATTTATGAGAAGCTTTCTATTCTGCTAGTAGGCTAAATAGCATTGGTATTAAAAGATTATAGGATTTACAGGATCATAGTTTAATGTGTGAATAGCCAGTCTTGTTAATAATTGGTCACACATACATGCATATTAATAAAAAAAAAATGTAGGTTAACAATTTTTTTAATGAACATTTTTTCTTAGATTTCATTTCTCGTGAAAGGGTCATAAAAACATGTTTAAAGGATTTTACTGTTTCTTTGCAATTATTCAAAAAAAAAAAAAATAACAAAGACAGCGTTTTAAAATTTAATTTTCTTCAAGAGTCCGCAGTCATGCGTTTTAAATTTTAGTATTCTTTTTTGCTTTCTGGAAATTGCAAGGTATTTATATGGTTTATCATAACCATATTTTAGTTTATTTTATTCCAATTCTTTTCATGTTTCCATTTTTTTAAAATACTCTTTATTTTTTTTTTTTTAATAGTGTTATTTTGCGACGTTATTTTCATTTTCAGAGTAGTATAAAAAAAAATCAATACGTATGTCAAGCAACATATTGGAGGCATTTTAATAAACCATAAGGTTTATAACATTGTATTTTATTTAACGATATATATATATATATATATATATATATATATATGTATATATATATATAATTATTTTAGTAGGCAGTGGAGTGAATTCAGTAGTAGAGCTGAATGAGTTGCCATGTTGAAGGACCTGGGTTCAAATAGCTCGTTGGCAGAATTTTCTTTAATCTGTTAGCGGCCGGAGACTATATGGGATATAGGAACCTCCGGGGGCTCAGGTAGCCTCTATAAAGTCGGTACCCAAAATAGGGGGGAAATCTGGCGGTTGAGAGTGATCTGGGACAAATCACCTCCTTGCAAACCGTTGTCCAAGAAAAAGTGCATTCTCTACTATGTGCTGAACCCCAGACCCTTCACGGGTTGTAGTGGTAGAGGTTTTTAAAATAATTATTAAAGATGCGCAGATAGAGCGCACAAGTAGTGCGTCCGATACAAACATTTTTTGACATAAACTAGGGTTATCATTTTATATTCTTAAAAAATACCTCCTAAGATGCCTATTTCTACATTCTTCTTTTAAAACTACTTGCTGTTGGGATTTAAAGGATTATCTTCGTTGTATAAGAACAGGATGAGGCTATAAAGTCGACTTATTATCTGAAATTAGGGAAAATTAAGCTTTCACATCGCTAAAATCTTAATTTCGGTTCTTGCATATTAAGAAGGTTATTCAGTCTGCGGAGTATTGCATAGTGCAGAATATATTATGCTGTGATTTAATATAATCATATAAACTATTTAAGTTTAGGAGCTACATAGTTTAGAAGTTGTATATATTCCCTGCTAGATCTGTTCACTAACTGGTCTCGATAAGTTATTACTTATCGATTATTAAAGCTCGGAACAATATTCTCACGTATAGCCCGAATGAACTTTATTAGAAAATGTCTAGTCCTTTGTCTAGAATATTGTGCAACAATCAATGCAACGATATGCATAACAGATTTTTGTCACCGTTTCATAATGGACTACGTGATAGGTATGTGACTCTATTAAACGCCAATGTAACTGTTCAATACAAAGAAATATTGTACTCAGACGTATTTAGTAACCTAAGAGCAAAAACCCTAAACTAGAAGCGCATTCAGAATGGATGAAAGTCATCTAGATATGAAACAGAGCAATATGCGATATACAAGGAAATGTCAGATCCCAGGTCTGCATCTCATGTACAACAAAAAAGCTTATAAGGACAATGATTCGATTCCACGCAGAAAAATGGAACTTAGAGTCACGAAGCACGTAAAAAGGATACCTATGAAACTTAATTAAAAAAAAATTGTCCATACCCTCACCAACATATAATTTTGATAACATAATAGAAATAGAAAAATAAGTCAACTGAGGAATTGAAAGAGCAATTAATTTGGTAATTAAAGGCACTTGCGATCTCAAATGAGTACATGTTTCTTCTTATCAACCTCTGGGTTTGTCTACGAATTTAAGCTGTGTGTCCTTCAAAGTAGGTTTGTTTATACATTCCTTTAAGAAATATCATTAACCATAACTCTATTAATTGTAAGAGTTTTCATGAGCACCAAGAGCAACAAATTCTGGAGTATTGCGATCAAGTCTCCGGAACATCATAATAGTTTTATTGTAATTTATGCATCATAAAATAAATAATTTAAAGAAATGAAACTAATGGATAGATAGGGATGTGTTCAACTCAAAAAATACTTTTTTTATCTTTCATTATTAGCTGTAAAAATTCCTTTTGGAAGTAATACAAGTAAAATAAGTATATAGAATCCTATCCGCCTCATTAATCCTATTAATATCACATAAATGCGAAAGTTTGTATGTTTGTTACTCTTTCACACAAAAACTACTGAACGGATTTGAATGAAACTTTACAGTAAAATATACATCAGCATAACACATAGGCGACAACAAGGGTGGACTTTGGGCGGGGGGAGGCACAGGCCCCCAGACAGTTTCTTGTGTACTGTGGAGAATCCATTATAGTACATAATTAAAGACAAATCACACGATAATAGTTGTTAAAATAACAGAAGAACATGAGTGAAACTATTGTTTTGGTATTTTAATAAACTTTTGAAATATTTCTATAGATACTATAAGTTTATTTTTAAGTTATTGTTGATTGTTTCCCCTTGTGCCCCCTTCGTCAGCGGCTTTGAGCCGGTTCGAGTAAAAACCGCCTTCAGCGGACTCAGCCCATTGTAACGCCTTAAAATACAGAAAGGTAACAGAAGGCTTTTGATTTATATAGAAGCTATATAGTATATATAGAATTTTCAGGTATTTATTGTAAATTTGCATTATATTGTAAATAAAATCTTGGAGGAGGCGAAAAAAAAAAGTTTACAGGAGTATATTTCAGTAGTTGTAGGACCGCCAAAACTAAAAACACATCGATAAATTACCTATATATGTACATTATTCTAATCCTTTCAGTTTTAATTTCTCGCTGCTGCCGTGCGACAAGTGAAACCGTTATACTAAGTAATCCTTTTCAAAAAATTCAACAGCATTACATAATAATCCTTTACTGACACGAACAACAGTATACTTCTGTCCGTCCCGTTAGTTAATCAATCTCAATGTATGTTTCACGGCTGTGCTGATCCGTTTATGATGAAATTTGGTATGGATAATCTCAAGCATGGGGAAGGACATAGGTTACTTTTTATCAACAAACCATATAGCCAAGTTTATACAGAACTGTAACTTGATTGTCTAACACACCCAGCGGTCAACGCACAGAAGAAACCACTGAACTTAGCATCTTGAAATTTGCAGATAAGTTCTTTGTATAGCTTAAATGAGGACTAACAAAGGAATTTGGATAATTCCACCCTCAAGGGTTTTCCCTTAATATAATAGGGGTTCAAAGATTGTATGCAATCAGTCAGTTTTGAAGTTAGACATCAGAAATTTTGGATGTACGGGAAACTTATATTTACAAAAAATAAAACTATTTATTTAAAATGATCTGTAACTATTCATAAAAAGTCAATGAACTATGTTGTTCTTAGTTGTTACTAGGTTGCTAATAACATTGAGTAGTTTTTCGTCCTTAAAGTAATATATAATATTTTGTATAGTTTGTTTAATATAAGCGATGTTATATTAAACAAACAACAATAAATATGTAATCCTGTGGACATTAAAATGTGCAAAAGAACAAAATTAGAATAGTGTTTTCATAAATTAAAGATGTAAAGCGAGTAAAAAAAAGGAAATATATACAAAACAACTCTTAAAGATAAAACTGACATATTCATTTATATTAAGGTATTTATTTTATTATATCATACATAAATTTATTATTTATCATTTTATATTATATGTTAATACACTATTATTTCATTCAGTTATATGTATATTGTTCCCTTTATTCACTTGTATTTAAATCTGTATACTTGTATGCATGTAGTTATTCATAAAAATTCAATATACCGAGTTGTTTTTAATTGTCACTACGAAGCTGATAGCATGGAGCATTTTTTGCCCTTAAATATTAAATATTAATATTAAATTACAATATACTGTATAGTCTGTTTAATATTACTGTAAGCAATATTATATTAAATTAACAACTAAAATATTCAATACAGAGGAAATTAAAATATGCAAATAAACAAAATTCGAATTACGTTTTTCGTCCAGGCGAAGAGTTAGATTTATGTTAAAAAGAAATGTGTCCAAAGAAATTTAAAGAAATTAACAACTGTATAACAGAATAAATCAAGTAAATATAATGAATGTATACATTAGCATGAAAAGACAAATAGAGAAACTACCCAGTGGTAGTACTCAAATAAAAAGTTCAGCTTAGAAAATCACGAGGCCATCTTCTTTTCAGACGCCTTGGAGGATTATCAGGAATTGAAGAGGTTGCTAGGTTTGCAACAAGTGGGTTTGATTTAGAATGAAGTTTGTCATGAAAAGATTGATATCGGGTTCGGGCCAAATCAGCATTAATGTCATAATGGATTACTTTGTTCGTTACAAACTAAGGAGCATTAAGGATTTTTCGAAGGATTTTGGTTATAAGGATTGAATAAGGGAGGAATTCGATGGTTTAGTGGAGCCCCAAAACTCTATTCCGTAAGTCTGGATGGGTCTAATGAATGTACATTGGTTTTTGTAATAAATTGAGAGCCTAGAGCGTTTGCCCAGTAAATGTTGAAGTAGCCGGAAACGGCGTGCTGTTTCTTGTCGTTTCAGTCTAACATGAGGATTCCAAATTAATCTTATGTCAAGGTGTAGTCGTAAGTACCGGACCTGTTCTACAGGATTCAGTGGGATGTTATTAAACGATACGGCAGGACAGGAAGTCATCGGTTTACGACGGAGGGTAAAAGTGATTTGACAGGATTAAAGATAAAAATTTGCGTATTATTTAGTATTGTTCTTCCATGAAATTCTAAGCATATAATTAATATACTATATAATCGTTAGTAGTACTTATGAGAAAAATCATTTCTATTACTCCTTAAACTACGCAAACAAATGAATCTACTCACAGTCAAGATCCTGCACATCTCACCTGCAGACCGATCCATTACAAACTGAGAACACGACCAACCCCCACCTACCTCGGCGTTTTCCTCCATGCCATGGAATCGTCCTGAATGTTAGGACTACTATCTATTGTAATCCTTATAATTTTTTTCCGAAAAATATTTTATATATATATATATATATATATATATATATATATATATATATATATATATATACATAAGGACACGAAATGTTATCTAAATTGATTAATTAACCAAAAGTAATTTAAGAAATATTATTTTTATCCAATATCTTCCGAGGGTATCTTTTCAAAATAATAATAAGAGAATAATTAAAAACAAAAAGGATTAAGGATAAATTATATCACTGAAATATTCTAAGACACCCTGTTATTATTATGTCTACAGCACCTGTAAATGAGTCGTTAAGTCGAATTTCGTATAGAGAGACCTTACTGTAACGAAGCAAGAGGAACCGTGCCATTCTCGTAATTGATGGCTTGTTTCTTTACATAATTGATGTAATATTTATAGATACTAAAACCGTGATACTCCTAGGATGAGTTAGTTTAAATTTAAACTAAATGTTACCTGTAAATTAAATAATTTTAATGCAGTTCCTGTTCGAGTTTTATGATACTTTCTCAGCGTTGAATGGAAACCCTAATTCTTAATTTACCACAATATTCAACATGGGTAATTTATTGGAGATATTAATCTTCCTTACTAACTGCATTGTAAGAACCTCGCTTGATTCGAAAGATGACTGAAGTTATGTACTGATTGATTGTTATTAAACTTAATTATTGAATACATATAATATTTGATTGCGTCTATCGTCGCAATTTCAAGACAATGCAATGAATAATTTTACTGAATATTAACACAGCTCAACTCCTGACGATGGGATTGTAAACAGGTTTATAAAATTGATTATACTGTTATACTATTATATTATTTTATAGTTTCTAGAATAATCGTGGTTCTTAGTTACCAATCTCTAAATTAACTCCAATGAAAATTAAAATAATTTTTCTTTCTTACCCTTCACTTTTTACCGTTCAACCTCCTATATTTCCGGCTTTCAGTTTTTTATTGACTAAATTCGAGAAAGTAGTCTTCTGATGATACTCTCTCTCTGCTCATGAAAGGATTATAATTTAAGAGTTCGTTGATCAAATACAATAAAAATAAAATAACAGAATACAAATAAAAGCGTATTTCTTTCTACACATTCCTGTGAGAAAGACAAATGTCATTTTCAGTCACTTTAAGCTCTCATTTTTTTAAAGATTCATAATTATTATAATATGACATACTATAAATTCATTCGAAATAATTATGCATGCTTAGTTGAGTTGTTTTACACTTAATACTCAGCTATGAAAGCTCTGAAATGAACTAACAAACTCAGAAATACAATCGACAGCCATAAGGATGGTTATAGAGCCAACTACACTAATTTTAAATATCTCAAGTCTCAATTGTTTAAATTAAAAACATATAAATCAATAATATAATATGATCATATATACATTATAAATATAGACATCACCCATGTTACGGAAAATGGACCTCGGACCGAGGTGATTGCCGTAAACTGAGACTGCTCGAAAGAGAACGTATTAAAGCAAACATGGTTGATGCAGAACATTTCATTAGAGTGGAAGGTAAAATGGTACAATATCTTCATAGATGAGGAATTCAGAGCGAAAAGAAAACGCAAAAACCAAGAAGCAGCTGTCCACGGAGGATATATACCCGTCTATGCAAGCGAAAAGTGGAGAGAGATGTAAGGAATTGGGAAGTCCATATGGACTTAATATATATTACACAGGCCAACGATGAAAAAACGTTTGTACTGAAAATACCTTATTCCTATAGTTTTTAGGCTGCTGAATCCAATTATGATATTAAAAAAGCTGTATCATCCACAATTTCTTTACATTTTATAGTTAAATTTATTAAATTAAGCGATTTTTAAAGAATCGAACAGCTTTAATATTTAAAATAAATAACTGAAAAAAATAGGTCTATTGGTGTGGATGAAGTTGGTAGCACTACTGAAACACATTTGCAGGTCAAAAAAGGTTGATTCTTTTTTCTGTTAATAGCTGATGTTTTGTAAGGTTGACATACCTCACTTTCACGTTTCCTATACATGTGCTCAGTACAATGTCTAATCGCGGTTGTAAAAACTCTGCTGACGTTTTTTGTTATATTTGTGGTGAGTTTGTGATTAAAAAACACCAAAGAAATATTACAGACTTTGTCAAAAAGGTTTATTAAGGTTTAAATGTTTGGTGATCAGGATAAATCTTGGGCCCCGCATTAGGTATGTTGTAAATGTGTCTAAGATCTAAGAAAATAGTCGAAAAAGGAGAAAAAAACACTTAAATTAGCTGTTCATATGATATGGAGGGAGCCAAGAAAATATTCCGATGAATGCTACTTTTGCAGTGTCGATATTACTGGTCATAACTCAAAAAACAAAAAGGTAATAAGCTACCCTACCCTTCCGTCCGCCACCGACCGATAGGGCATGGTGTAGATTTACCAGCCCCTGAACCACCAGATGATTTAAATTCTATTCCAACGGAAGTATTTTCTGATGTACAATCGAAGTTAGATTAAGAAGATGAAGAAGAATTCCAATGATCTACAAAAAATGTAGAGCCTAAACTGTTTACTCAAATCGAGCTTAACGACTTGGTTAAGGATCTTGGCTTAACAAAAGAAAAAGCTGAATTGCTTGGCTCCAGACTAAAAGAAAAGAACTTGTTGGCGGTTGGAACCAGCATTTATGTGCACAGGAAGGGAGAGCAACAATTTTCCAAGTTTTTTTAACAAGAAGGTGATTTAGTGTACTAGTGGAAAACTAAGGGTGATACAAAAAACTAAGGTCAGATTTAGATTCAGCACATAAAAATCTATAAAGATATACTACTAAAGTTAAAGAAGTTTTCAAAAACTTTTTTTTTTTTATTGGCCTGTGTTATGGGTTTATATATTAATAATATTAACAATTGATCCATATAAAATTAGTAACACTTTAATTTTATGTGGTTGAAATGATGCTTTGAATATAAATGATTTATTTTATTGTAATGGATACATAACTTTGGGACCTATTAAGACGCGATGGAGTGTGCCAGGCAGAAACAAATATTAGATTACTATGTTGTGATGAATTATTTGCAATATTTTAGAATTCTAAACATGTCTTTTTCCACCTAGCTTGTATTAATCGAAACACTGTGCGGCCCTTCTACCATTTTCTAGGCCGTCCTTGCGATTCAGTTCTCATGCTTCCTGAGAAATTGATCTAGCTCTAATATGATTTGATAGGCTTGTCAAGATTAATTTTATGCATCACCTAACTCCCTGCAATTACATCGTCGTCTTCACTCTTTTACCCTAGAATTCTAATCCGAAATCTCTTTTCAAACATGTCAATATTTTTCAATGCTAGATTTATCTGACTCAACAGGCCTATTAAAGGCGTGTTATACACTAGGAAACGACCGCCAGATTTTCATGTCATCGTCAGCATATATTATCACCCGAGTCATTTTGCCTAATATTGAGACTCCAAGTTCTAACTGAGCACTTTTGACAATGATGGTAAATTAAACATTGACTAAAATCGAGGCCAAAAGATCTTTAGACCTTGGTTTAATAAAATATAACCTTTCACCTTCAACCAATTACTTTATTGCAGCAATACAAGAGCACGAAGAAGAAAATTTTGTACGGATTCTGCTATGACGGCATTTACTGACTTATAGTTCCTTCGCCATAATGGAAGCTCAAGCAGACTATTTCATGATTAGAAATTTGAACATAGATTCTGGATACAATTGAACTCAGGAATGAAGCGGTATATCACATAGCCAAGGAAGGAATGTCAAGATCATCTGAAGTAATAAGAATCCTCAGTCTGCAATTATACTCCAGCTGTGAAGTTCCAAGAACTGCTGCAATGATTAACTGTATTATCATAGAGTCACATAAGACTGATTTTTTAGCTACCTTTTACACCTTCACAACTGAAAAGTATATATTCTAAAAGGAGTGGAAAACCCATCTCAATTCGACCTCGAGAAAAGAGGAAGTGCTGCTGATTAGACTTTATTATGTGCAAGCGTAGAAGAGATAGATGCACCTAAAGAAGAGAACTGAATTTGAAGTTCGTAAGATGATATTCTACACAACGTAAAGGTATTGTACTTTTGCTGGCAAGACATTGATATTCTGTACAGTTATGAGCACCCGTCTTGTCGAATGACTACTGAACGATTTTTTCTTTAGATTTGAGCTACATTTACATCTTAGTATTGTAATATTGAACTATAAAATATATTGATATCCTCTGAACAATTGAGAGTACAAATATAAATAAAACTATGAATAAGCGTAATAAAAGCCCAGACGGATATGCAAATAACAAAACTCATTCATAAAAATTGAATTGATTGAAGTTGGTTATATTCTTTTACTACGGACTCAGTTCCACAAAAAGTAAAATAAATAGATAGAATTTATATTAAATTAAATTTGAATCTAACTTCTTTGCACATTGTTGTTATGGGAGGTTTCAGTCTCAAACTGGTGACAAGTCTTGTTTACATTAGAGAATGTAGTTTTTGAAAATGAAGTATTAATAAATTTTGATTGCAAATATATATTTGCTATTTCATTTAAAGTTGCGAATTCAACAATGGTTATTTACGATAATCTGACATTAGTTGTTAGGCACTTGCCACACAATTTGACTAAAGAAGATAAAATAGATCTTTTGCAGTTCTTTGGAGCTCAGGAAGTTAAATGTGTCTCATCAAAAGTGAAGCAAAATAATTTGGTTTTTGCGAAGTATGTAATTTGAAAGCATTTCTTTATTTATGCTAAAGCTAAATAAGATAGACTCTAATAAATACCTATTGTTTAATGCTGCTGTAATTTATAGTTTCTTATTAACTATGTTTTCTTTTTCCAGTTTTACTTTCTGAGATTAATATTTACTGTTGAAACAATTGAATAAGTGACCTATTTTGAATGAATGGTATCCTGTCCGCAGGTTGTCTTTTTGAGTCGAGTAACAACAATTTTTTAACTGTTTATCTTATTATTATATTGTATGTTCATTTTTAATTGTTCACGAAAATACAAGTTATTGTAGCTTTAGTATGGAAAAACGAAATTGAATATGGGTAGTAAGTAATTTTCGGTAATCATTTCATCAAGAAATAAAATTTTAAATAATATTTCAAAGTATAAATGAATATCAATAAAATAAAGCCAAAAACTCAAAAAAAATACTATTATTTATTATAATGCAATTGGGAAAACCACAATGCAAAGCCTTATGTTTCAAATTTCTCCAGTAATACACACACTTACAACTGTCATGTTCATTTCTAGATGAAATTATTAGAGAAATTTACACATTTCCCATAATCAAATTCTCTTTTCCATACTAAAGCTCATGATAACTTGTATTTTTAGAAAGTATTAAAAGGGAAATGAATGAAAATTTAAAACTTATTGTATGTATAACTTGGAAGCGACAACCTGTGGAATAATTACTGAATGAATGAAAAATAAATTTTTGTTAGAGAAGATTTGGTTGACTGGAACTTCTAATGTAACGAAGAAATAGTTGGGGGTGCAGTCAATGAAAACACCTTAATAAGTGTATACTTATTTATTGTGTGCCGACGTTTCGACCTACAATGTAGGCCATCTTCAGGTTAAAATAAATTTTATTCTGGGATGTATAATAATCTTAATAAAATAATAAAGATATATTAGCAATATCATTTATCTAGGTATTTCGGTGTGCATTTGTCTTATCCATGTTGATGTTTCATGCTAAGACGGATTTTCAGATAAAACCTTTTTTAGCATGGTGAAATTCTGTTATATATTAATATGAATTCATTATTTTATGGAAGGTTGTACAATAAATTATATACTATATAGAAATACATCAGATATTTATACTTTTTGTATTCAATAATCTTAAGATTAATAATAACTACTAAAAGTTTCTATAAATTTAAATTTTAGTTGAACTTATTTATCTAATTTTTTTATGCTTTTGAGAGGTATAAGAAAAAATTCTGACTTGTAAATTTTATTTTAGATTCCCTTCTAAAAAAGATGCAGAAGCCGCCCTTAAAAAATTGCACCAAACTGAAATATTAGATCAACTAATATCGGTTGAATATGCAAGGGGTAATGATTTAAAGAGAAATATAACTTCAGAAACCTACAGGTTTATATATTTCTAGAATGATTTTAGAATTGTATTTGTAGACTTCTGCATGCAATTTTTAATTTTTTTTCCCATTTCATTAGGCAAGATGATACTAAAGAAGAACAAACTCTTCAGAAAAAATATTTGGAAAACTTCCTTCAGAAACTTAACTCATGGACAGATCACCTTGATTTTCATCAACCACCTCCAATCTATTTTAAATATCAATACCCTCCTCCGACATTGCAAGTTTTGACAAATATCGCCAAAACGTTAGCTTCAGTTCCTAAATTTTACACACAAGTTCTTCATCTCATGAATAAAATGAATCTACCATGTCCGTTTTCAGAAAATTTCAATCTTGAAACCGATATTGTTCCAGACCAACTACCTAT
This sequence comes from Arma custos, assembly GCA_037127475.1. Lineage (NCBI taxonomy): Eukaryota > Metazoa > Arthropoda > Insecta > Hemiptera > Pentatomidae > Arma > Arma custos. The sequence continues at coordinate 55,804,798 of CM073762.1, read as the reverse complement.
TGGAAATGAAAAGAGGAAACTAAGTTCTGAAGAAGAATCAGAAATAGAATCCGATGAAGAAACCAAAAAATATGAAGAATTATTAACTGCAAAACAACAAATTAAAAAGACACGAAAAGTTATTAAAAAACCTAAGTTGATTAAACCTGTGATTTCATCTAACAAACCCAAAACATCTTTAAAACCAGAAGATGTCTTTGAAACTGAACAGATTGAAATCCCTAGAAAAATAGAAGTAAAGGTAAAATACTGAACCAATGCTTTATTTATAGTATTTCTTATTAGTTATATTTATTTGTATTAAATAAATATTATTATAAATTATAATAATATTTTATTATAATTTAATGTTTATTTTTTTCTGTTGACCTTACAGAAATTAAATATTTCGTTGCATAGTATTTTCTTTATTACTTTTTTAAATAATTAATATTATTAGATCAGATTTATTATTCATTATGTTGTCTATACAACCCACGAGTGAGTCCCGCCCCCCCTCTAACATCAGTCACCATGCTCTTTTGTTGCTGGCTATTATTATCTTAGATAGGATAGTTTATTTATAATTCTTACTGGTATGAACCAGATTGAGAAGGCTGATATTCATTTCTTATTCATCTATGAAATAAATTTAGCTTTAAAATGCTTGTTAAAGCTATATAAGTAAAATTAATAAATAATATTAAAGCAGAAATTAATGTAATTTAATAGAATAATTTTGCAGGTTTCTAGTGACTTACAACGTTTAGAGAGCAATAAAGAGGAAATAGCTGCAGAAGGCTTTGAGAAAGTTCTTCCTGTAACCGAGAAGGAAGAGATCAAGGAAACAGTAGATATTCTTGATGAAGATAGAGTGATATCTGCAGAAGAATTGTCTGTTAATAGAATTTCTTCTAAAGGCAATTATCAAGAAGTCTTAATAATTTAATTAGTATACTAAATTATTGTTTAAGTTTCTAAGTAATTCTTATTTTTTCAGACCAACACATGTTACCTGTTTTTAAGAACTATCAACCAGGTTTACCATCTTGCAGGTTATATATAAAGAATCTTGCCAAGACTGTGACTGTAACAGATTTAAGATATATTTATAAGCGTTATATTCTGCAGATAGAGGAAGAGCAAGGATCAATGTAAGAACATTACAGAATTACTATCATTTAAACTACTAAATTTTAAATTCAAACTGTTTAACAATTAGATTATTATTTAGCGTATTTAAATATAAATATTTTTTTAAGGTTTGATATCCAGCTATTGCAAGAAGGTAGAATGAAAGGACAGGCTTTCATTTCTTTACAAAACATCGAACAAGCGAAGTTAGCTATGACAGAAACCAATGGATATGTTTTAAAAGGAAAACCAATGGTCGTGCAATTCGCCAGATCCTCTAAGCCTAAATAACTCTTTAATTTGCTTAATTTTTAGCTGTATTCATTGTTCGTCATAAGCTATATTTACTGCAATAAAATATCAAGTAAGAAAATTTTTATGATAATTGTTTAAACATGCTATTTATTCTACAATACTTGTACTTCAAGGAGTATTTTTCAACAATATTGTTTAAACTTACATGTTTGTTTTGATACTCTTAGAATGTTGTATCTTTATTTCTTCTCTTACCACCAGTATTTAACTTTGTTAGGACCATGATTCAATGTGAGTAATCAGCTCGAGTTTCTATGTTTCACGTGAAAAGGAAAAATAAAAATATGAATTATTTTAACTAAGTATAGACCTGTAACCTAATGCCATTATTATATAATTTGTATAAGTAACATTTCTTGTCTTGCATTCTTATTTCATATTTAAAAAGTTATTATTAAGGTTAAAGATAAAGGAAGTAATAAATAGGAGTAAAACATTTCTAGTGAAACCTACATTACATGAGAGTGAGAATCGGGAATCAGAATCACGGAGGATCTAAATTCGTGAAACCTGGATTTTTTTATTTTCTTGCAATAACTAAATGACTAATTAAGGAGAAATGTATTAAAGTATGAGTGCAAGTGAACACTATCAACAAAACATGGCCAAAAGCGTTCTTTTTTTCTTTATTTAATGATTAGCTGGTTCACCAACATTGAATAATGTAAAAATTATAAAATGTCTTCTATTTTTTATCTACTATGAGAACATGTTTTATTTTCCATAACATCTCAATATGTTTAAGTCCCATGGAAACTGGTTTCCTAGTTTCTTTATCATCTGAAAAAAAAATTTTATGTTACTTATTACTTAAGGGAAGACAAAACCGATAATAGCTTTACATATATAATGGGAAATTCTATCTGTTCTTGGATTACAGCTCTAGCCATTTTTACTGTTTAGCTAAGCGCTTATTATTTTGTAAGGATTTCCTCATTAATTAGCCAACAACATAAGTTTACCATTCAATAAGTATGTTTAGGATATTTTATCGATTAGAAATAATTTCAAATTACAGTTAAATTGAATCTGTTATAGGTTTTCCGTACTAAGAAATAGTTAACACTTTCTTCTTAAAACTCTAGATTCCAAGTTGAATAAATAACACAGAAGATTGGCAGGGATAAGAAGAGCCTGCTAGAACATGTTTTGATACATGAATTATATATATATATCATCACTGGGGATATGGCCCATGATAGCAAAAATTACCTGTGAAATGTTTGTGAATGTAACAGTAACCGAAAAATAACAGAATTAATAAACAGTTCTCTCTACTTAAGAGCATTTTTGGCCTCCACCCAGACCATCGTCTTCCACCTAACATTATATTCATTTTGGGAATGTTGTTTTCGCTATTGTTTTTTTAGAAGATGTACAAATATAATACAACTACAAACACAAATATTTATTTTATTGTCTATGCTTATAAATAATGCAATTATTATATAAAGTCATATATATATAAAGTCAATTATTACAGTATAATTGACAATGAAATGGGTCAATTATAAGTGAAACTGAGTTTTATTTGCCATTTGGGTTATTCTGACATACGACCCACATTCTTCACACTGCTCGCTTTCACCGATGATTTGGTAGTATTCGGCAATAAATGTAGTAGCCTACAGTCCAACCTCCGAGTCCTTCAGGAGGAACTAAGAAAAATCAACATGAAGATAAATGTTGATAAAACCAAGATCACGAGAATAGGAAGGAGAGCAGAGCGAGGAGACAGAATAGTCCGCTTAGACGGTGTCCCTGTGGAACAAGTCGCAGACTTTAAATATCTTGGCGCCCATCTAAATGAGTATGGTTGGATTGATAGAGAATAAAATGTGCAGGAAAATGCTTTAACTCTCTTAAGAAAGGTTTTATTGGAAAAAGAGAAGTTACAAAAGGAACCAAGAAAACGGTATTTAAAAATACCTTTCTCCCAATCCTGCCATACTCAAGTGAATCTTGAACCCTCACCAGGAAGCATAAAAGTCTACTACAAGCAATGGAAATGAGGTATCTAAGAAGAGTTGACAGGAAAACAAGAAGAGATAGGGTGAAGAACGCGAAGATAAGAACCAATCTGGGCATACGACCAGCAGCAGACATCGTTGAGGAACATAGGATGAGATGGTTCGGTCATGTCTCCCGTATGGCTGATGATCGTTTGGCTAAAGCCACTTGCGAGACTAAAGTGGAAGGTAGAAGACCTTAAGGAAGCCTATGACAGGAGAGACCCGGTGAAGGAGAAAGTTGTTGGTACAGGATCGAGACATATGGATAAAACAATGGACATATCTCTATAAGCAGGCTCCTCACACTGCTAAAAGCGGTAGAGAGTTTTATTTTTAAACAAGTTAATTTTATTTCATTTAGGCAAATAAAGAAAAATTTTAAATGAATTAGCTCTATATCAGTGGTAACTGCATACCCCATCTTGGCTAGTGATAAATAGGAGTGATTATTGCATACAATTTCAACACATCTTAGTATGAGCATGACCTTATACCATTGTCTATAATTTTATTTTGTTAGTCATCCTTGAATGGAAAAAATACGGCCTAAAAAACTGAATTACAAATCATTGGGGCATTTTCATTCAACTGTGTTTCTGCATAATCAAATCTCGTACCCAACAATTTCAAGGGTTTTTAGCTTTAGCAAGAATCATAACTGTACACCCAATCATGTGTTAATTGTTTGTTAGTCATGGCTTAATTAAATCATCTTAGAAGGTTGCAGTAAGGTACTATTTTTCCTCAAACACATCAAGCTACTCCTGAAGATCTTGTTTCTAATGGGCAAAGCCCTGTAGATATCCCTTCACAGTATAAGGAGCAGATAGTAAAAATTTGTGGCCTGCGGTCCTGCATTGAGATTTATTTTGAAGCTATATTGAATTGAGGAATAATCACAAAAAAATGTTTTACAAACATATAATGTGGTTCATTTTAATTACTATTTGTTTATACGTAATTAATAGTAATAGTAAGTAATCTAGTAAAGTTTTCTCAATAAAATAAAGTCTGAGATGCAAGCACCAAAAAGTAATGTTTTTTTTTTGTGAAACAAACAAAAGTTTCGAACATAATGCAGTGACTACATCAAAAATATCATCTATATTTCCTCAATTTACTGGACTTAAGAGGTCAGTCACACTTATATTGTCCAAGCAAACTCGAAATACCGAATGTTTTGGATCTATGGTGATTTCCTTAGGGCTTATGCATATTATAGGAAACCTAGAGTCATCTATTAAGCATAAAACCACGACTAATGACGATAATAGGTTGGTAAAATACGTGGGTGAATCAAATATAAACGAGACTTATTTTTTATTTTTACTTTGAACACAAAGAAAAGTACACCTCATTTTTCTACATAGTCTCCTGATTTGGAAATACATTTTTCCCATCGCTTCCCAAAATAATTTTCCAATCCCGTCCTCATAGAATGAAGTAGGTTGTGTCTTCAGCCAATTGAGCACGTAGGCTTCAACCTTATCGTCACTGACGAATCTCTGACCTCCCAAAGCTTCCTTGAGTGGGCCAAACAGGTGAAAGTCACATGGTGATAAGTCTGGACTGTAGGGAGGGTGTTCTAGCGTCTCCCAGCCCAGTTGCTCCAATTTTTCTCTCGTCACGGCCGCAGTATGCAGGCGAGCATTTTCCTGAAGAAGAATCACTTCTCTCATCGGTAGATCCCTTCTTTTGCGGCGATATGCAAGTCTGACTTCATTCAAAATGTCGCAGTAGTATGTGGCATTGATAGTCCTGCGTTCATGCAAAAAATCAAGATGCAGCAAGCCACGCTGGTCAAAAAACACGGTAGCCAAAACCTTCCCAGCTGACAGCCGTGACTTGGCTTTCACTGGTCCAGGTTCCCCTTTCAATCTCCACTCCATACTCGCTTGTTTTGATTCAGGGGTGTAATGGTGCACCCAAGTTTCATCACAGGTGATAATGTGAGTGAGAAATGAGGCTCCCTCAGCCTGAAATCTTGCAAGAAGACCTTCACAGACCTGCAAACGGTTCAGCTTCTGCTCAGCTGTGAGAAGTCGAGGAACCCACCTGGCACACACCTTACGAAACCCTAGCTTATCCCAACCTCACTTGCAATGGCACTGGTGGTTAGACGTCTGTCACCTTCAATAAGCTGTCGAACACGGCTGATGTTGTCTGCTGTAATGCTGGAGCGGGGTCTGCGGTCATGGTTTTCATTCTGAACACGATCACGACCCTCCACAAACTGTTTATGCCATGCAAACACTCTGGCACGAGAAAGTGTCTCTTCCCCAAACTGTACAGTCAACCTTCTCAAGATTTCAGCCGGTTTTACACCTTCAGCATCAAGAAATTTGATGATAATACGTTGCGCAATCGAGGGGGATACATCCTGCTCAGACATCGTCACGACGGTAACTGGTGAGTTTGAGCGCATCCGCCCGCCTGCTTCCCCCACTCCTGGCATCCCTACCCAACACCCCTAAACGCGGGAACGTTCCCGCACCTTCGCTGGGCTTCCAGGACAAAAAGTCTCGTTTATATTTGATTCACCCACGTACGTTTGACGATATGTACGATTTTGAATGGACCTTGGAACAGTTTTTTTGCTCTCTTGAAAAATGTTGTTTTTCACTTCCGATACTTTGCATTTGTATCGACCATATGAGAGAACCTTTCTACTGTTGATGGTGCAGCTGTCAACACCGGAAGGCAATGGCCGAAAATCCACTTGAGCTTGTCCCTGCAGAAAACTGGGGCAAAAGCAGAGTTGCTAAAAAGAAACTGGAATGTTTATATATGCAATACAAAAATTACAACATTGTATAAAATTCTTCTTTTATGTGACGGGCATATTTTTCACTATAATCTAGCTTGGTCTAGTAGTAGCAAAATACGTGGGAACTAGCTTAAGGTAGGTTACACTTCAAAATGGATAACCCACCAACGGAAGAATTCTTGGAAGACTAGCATGGAGAAGACAGTCTTTCTGGACAATTTGACACCCAACAAAAATTATTTTGTTAAGTTCTTGATTATTGTCATGGATAGCATTATTACCTAGGCTATTCGACAGTAAAAATACTGAAGCCGATAGGTAATGGAAGGAGGAAATGAGTTTATTGACGAAAATCTTATATGAATCCATGTGTAAATCCGAGAAATCACCAACACAGGCTGTTACAAAACCATTTAAACAAACTGAACTAATGACAAACAGTATGTGTTTTGTGTTAATTGTTTCGTTATGAAAAAATAAATGGCTAAATGATATAGCGAAAACCTTAAAAAACGACGTTAGTGGGGATTCACAAATCAACTAAATCACTTACAATATATGTATTTAGTTCTTCAAGATTGCAGGTTATTTAATACTTTGGTTTTAAAAAAATGCAAACATTGATTTTGAACGTAGCATACTTATTATTAATATTTTACAATATAACTATTATAGTAATTTAATCCAAATAATATTTTCGGTCATATGATAAAATTTCATATTTCATTCTTATTTCGTTTCGAAATTTCAACTAAGCTTTTGTAGCTCTTAGCATGATTAGAGCTTGACTGTTACCGCATTCGATGTAACCTTCTTGGTTTTATGTTTACTGTTTTTCGACCTCCTGTTGCCGCGGGGAATATATTTTCATTAGTTTTATTATTTTTCATCTTATTATAGTTTGATTTGAAAAAATGTCTGATCCAAGTAGTAGCAGAAATAATGCTCTTGTCAGTGTTCCAACAGTCGCTGAACCTAATCCTAGACCTCCTAGGAATTTTCAAGATCTTTTGAGATTTGCTGTTGAAACTGGAGACAATGCGACTCCAAATAATAATCTTGGACCTCTTGATCCTGAGGTAATTCGTGAAATTTAACATTTTAAAATCATTTATTTATTTAATACCTTATTAGCTTGTACCTTTTATCACCAGGAGTGTGTTCTCAATTATATTATTGAAATCATAGTTTCTATCTATCTAAATCGCTTTTTATTAAGGTAGACAGTTTATTTAATATTCTGCTAACATTATATGGTAATGTTTATCATGTTGATAATTTATCACTGACCAAGGGACAGGCAGTTCCTCACTTTGAGATGACATTAGAAAACAAGAGGGTATCAGTTCTGCTGGTTGTCATTTCGAGCTAAATCACAACAAGTTTTAACTTGTCATTCGTTTTAATATTCATAAATTTATTAATATTAATAAAAATAATTGTGACTTTTAGTATGAATAAAAGTGTGATTAAGGGAAATCTGTAATTTCGGTTGTCATTTCATTAAGAAACAAACGTTTCAACTAACATTTCGAAGTGTAGATGCTGTTATAAGGTAAACAGAATGTGTAAGTCAGTTCTTTAATTTGTATACAGTCATTAATAAAATTGTTTTTGTTTTCAAGAATATTAAAAAGGAACAAATGAAAAGTTAAATCTTGTGACTTAATTCAAAGCAACTACCTACGGAACTGATACCAAAATGAGTTATTATAATGCAATTGGGAAAAACCACAATGCAAAGCCTTATGTTTCAAAAAATACACCTACTTACCAGTCGACGTTTCGCCTATTCAGGCATTATCAGTTGTATGTTGAACGTCTTGGTGGTGGGGTGCTGTCTCATGTTTGGAGCCTGTTTGGGCTGTTGATCGTTGGGATGTATTTTTCCCCCACACCTTTTTCTTCGAGATGCGATTCACATAACCCCCTTTTTGATTTTGGTGTCTTGATAATGCCTGAATAGGCGAAACGTCGACTGGTAAGTAGGTGTATTTTTTGAAACATAAGGCTTTGCATTGTGGTTTTCCCCAATTGCATTATAATAAATAATAGTGTTTCTTTTTGAGTTTTTGGCTCTATTTTAGCAAAATGAGTTATATTTTTGACTAGGTGCTACCTGATTTTTATTATTTCCTAGTATATGAGAACAGTGTTTTTTATTATAAGGTGATGCCTGTTTTGAGTTTTTGTTTATCTTTATTTAAAACGATTTATATTCCAAAATCATCCCCATTAGTCCTGGAGTTGGATTTGTGCAGTCTTTTTATATTTTAAAAATTTATTCCCTATTTTAAGATTTTTTATATAATTTGGTGAAGTTTTAGATTTTATTTCTTTTAGGTTCCATTGTATTTTTATGGCCATATATTCTAGTTTGCTTGCCCAAATTATAAGTCTACTGTTGATTAATGTTAATGAAGCCTTGGTCAATTTGCACAAAATGTCTCAAGTATCCCTTAACCTTGTCATTCCAATGGACTGATTTTTTAATTTATTTTATTTTGTTTTTAACATGCTAATTTAAAAAGTTTGGCTATATATAATGTTTAGTTAATATGTAATATGTATTTTTAGTTAATATGTAATTTTGTTTATATCTATTGATTTAAAGGTATTTTAACATATTTCATTATGATAAAATTTATGTTCTTTTATATTCTGAAACTGCAAACAATTCTTTAGATAATTGCGTTCTCATACAATTATTTAATGTGGCAATTATTCCGTAGGTTGTTGCTTCAAGTTGAGTTATAACAAGTTTTAACTTTTCATTTGTTTCTCTTTGAATATTTTCCAAAAATACAAGAAATCATGACTTTAGTGTGGAAAAGAGAATGTAATAATTACATTTCCTTTTCCAAACTAAAGCTCACGACAACTTGTATTTTTGGAAAATGTTATAAATGAAACAAGTAAATATTTAAAACTTGTTATAACTTAACACCAAGTGAGAACCTGCAGAACAGATACCGTTATTGCCTATTTAGTAGCATAATGTTGGTGTTTAAAAAATTTAGAAGCTATACCATTTCTTGTATCTGTCTAAAATGTATCCTATTAGGAAGTGAAAAAGCATCTCTTTGTTTTTGTTGAGTTTTTTGCTCTCTCTGTTGTATTTGCTTCCTATTGTATTCAATAAATATGGTGGTTTGAAATTAAAATTGAGTTAAGAACTAAACTACAGTATCGTTTACTGATTTGTTTATTATTTTATTGTAACAGAGAAGAAGATTTCTTGAGGAAGTTCTGAAATCTATGACAGTTGACATGGCTAAGGAATTGGCTGATGCAATCAATAAATTAAAAACTATGGAAAATCCTGATACGACTCTTGACTCATCTGAGTATGAAGCTGCTCTTGACACTATTACAGATTTTGTGGACCACATTGATGCTGCCATTGGTATTGTAATTATTGATTTAATTGTAATTATTTGGATATTGCATTTTGATCAGTTTTAATGAGAATTTTAAAATTTTCTGAAAAAAAGTTTTTCAGTTAATATTATGTAATCATTAATTAGTAAGCCATTTTATTGTGACTATTGATTTCATATGTATTTTGGTTTCAATCAACTTAATCTTTGAAAATTATGTTAGTTACTAAAGCGGTGTTCACACATAATTTGTAGGCTGTTTTAGTAAATAATTTATGTTTTATATTCATGATTTATAGTAAAACTGCTTTGAACAGAAATATGCGGCTTCGACAATTTTGACTCAAATATTTTTATGTAATTAAAATCTTTTTATATATTAAAAGATTTTACCTCCTCATGTACCTTTAGAGACACATGGCTCCAATGAATTAAGATTATTCTTTAAATCTTACATAATTACTTTTAGCAAGATTGTAAATTAGTTTGATGAGTTACTTTTATTATTTTATGTTTTCAGATTTCTTTAAACTTGGTGGCTTTGACATTGTGCACACATGCCTACAATCAACGTACCCTGGAGTGAGATGGCGTATGGCAGATGTTGTCGCTGTTTGCACACAGAACAATCCGTTTTGTCAGGGCCATGCTGTTACTATGAATTTTCTTCCTCGTCTTTTGCATATCGTAGAACATGATTCTGACGATGAATGTAAAGTTAAAGCATTTTATGCTGTTTCTTGTAAGTTTTATATTTACTTTTCAATTTTTTTGTCATTTATTAGTAATTGTGGGGGGGTACCCAAAAAAACATGAATTATTTTTAAAAAATCATATATTTACTTTTTTTTACATAATAACCTTGTCATCTTCAAAGTACTCTCCATTGCACTTCACATATTTATCCCATCGGTGTTTCCACTGTTCTAAACACGTTTTGTACTCCTTTTCGGTGATGGCTGTCAGCTCTTCCTTCCTTTTTTTCTTGACTTCATCAACGTTGTCAAATTGGATACTTTTCATGCCCCTTTTAATGCGTGGGAACAAGGAAAAATCACCCGAGCCAGATCTGGTGAGTATGGTGCGTGTGGTAGTAAAACCAAGCCATTTTTGGCCAAAAACATGGTAACAAACAATGCCATGCATTGTTTTGGTGGAAAAACCAGTCAGGTCTTTTTTGACAAATGCTGTTCCGTAGTCTTCTTAACAACATTTTTGTCTGTTCAGAAAGTCGACGATCGTCCAGAACGAGATTTGTCCTCAATCGACATGTCGCCATTTTAAAGCGAGTCCATAGCGTCGTCTTTGTAAGTTTTGTTCAGCATTACAACTATTTCAGTGGCATTTTTACCAAGGAGGCAACAAAATTTCACAGCCGCACGTTGTTCACTCAAACTTGCCATTGTGAAAAACGAGACGAGCACAAAACAGCTCTAGCTTGATCACTGCACAGAAACAGAACTAGCCAGATCAACGAACAAGGTGGCAATGAACTGGTGTTGAGTAGTCTGCACTGCAAGCAGCCTAGCGACATGAATTTGTACTGCATAAGCTCCGCCCACGGCAGAGCTATTCCGTTTTTTTTTGGGTACCCCCTTGTATAGTAAAATATGAGTTGATAATTTCATACCATGCAACATAATCCTATATGTTCTATTATGTAATATTACCTAACATATTTGGTTAAAATTCATTGGGTGTTCTACCAAGCTAAGTCATGGATTTTTCTGAGATAAATCGCTCATGGTCCGGAGTAAAAATAATAAACCACTCAAAACCCTAGGATTCTGGGTTCTACTTCTAGGGATTCAACTTGCAACTTTAATATTAGAAGTTTGACCAAAGTTTCTTATGACCAGCAGAACTAGGTATTGTCTCATAGAAATGCAAGATAGATACCCTTTAACACAGAGGAAAGGGGCATGAAGACAAATAAGGGGGGCAAGACCAGTTGAAAATGAAAAAAAATCGCACTTAGTTTTAGTTATTTTTCTCTTACCAGTACTTCTTAAACTTGAATTGAAACTTACAATGTTATTTCTTATGACAGTAAAAATAAATATTATGTTTTCTATGTAATACTGTTTTTTGTTTCCATATGCCCATACAATATAATATATGGATAAAAGGTTGGTAACCTGCTCTAAAATAAGATATCCCCTTCATGATTTAACTTTTTATGTAACAAATTGTAATGAGCAATATTAAATGATTTTAAATTTCCTGCAATTTGGTATGTAATATTTTTGAATATAGAAAGCTGTTGAGGTAAGAAGTAATAGAACTTGGTAAAAATATCAAATAAATTCAAGAATTTGTATATTTATGATTTGTGTATTTATGATTTATTTCAAGCACACATAAAAAAAAGGAAAAACTCCCTAGATGATTAAAATCTTTTTCCTTTAACATTATGAAGGGATAAGTTTCGAAATTGTGATGTAAAAAACTCAAAATTTCAGGACTGTAAATTTAAAATCTTAGGAATTTTTTTAACCTAGAATTTGTAATTGATGTATTATAATATCAATATATAAGAATATATTTATATTATTACATTAAATTGAATTACATAAAATACTGTGTCTAATTAAAAACACAAAAATTTCTGTGTTGTGATCAAAAACAACAATTGGGAAGTACTATTCTGTCTCTGTTTTTGACAAAATATAATTTTTGGAAAATGTAGAGATAGAGAGTGGTCTTGCTAAATCATTTATATAGAAGCGATTTGGTCTTTAACTTTAACAAATGCTGACTCCATGACCCTTCATGGGCTGTGTTATGTTTATTATTATTATTAAGACCGTGGAAAAATTCCAACGAAAAGCCTTAAGTCTCCAAACTAAAACAGAAATAGAAATTATCTGTCCAGAACATAATTTCTATTTCTGTTTTAGTTTGGAGACTTAAGGCTTTTCGTTGGAATTTTTCCACGGTCTTAACATTTATGTAAGGTCTCTTTTTTACTTTTCAATATTAATTTATTATTATTATTCTTTTTTATAATTAAAGGTTAGCCACATAATTAAAATCACAACAATTTTATTCGCAAATAGGCATTGTTCGAGGTAGCAGTGAAGCTCTTGCACAGTTCACGGATCTAGATGGCTTTTCTGTTGTTTTACAATCAATGAAGTCAAATAATGAAAGATTGAATGTGAAAGCTGCATTTTTCACCACATCCATGCTTTCAAAGAATGTTGAACTCAGAGGTATTAATTATTTTTACTATTAATTTGAATGAAATAATTTACTATTAATTATTACTACATAATAATGATTATTTGTTGCCATGACACTATAAATCATTCACAGGCCTATACAACTAACAGATCTTGTAATTAAGTTTTGTAAAATCTGTTTGTGGCTGTTTTTTTAACACATTAACGCCATGTGCGGCACCGGTGCGCACGACCTGAGTACTCGTTTGGGCCGCGTGTTCACATATCCACAGGCAACCTTAATTTTCCGTGTGTGCACCGGTGATCGCGCGGCTCCAGTAAGTAATTTTAAGTAATTTTTAATTAAGGTTGCCTGTGGATATGTGAACACGCGGCCCAAACGAGTACTCAGGTCGTGCGCACCGGTGCCGCTCATGGCGTTAATGTGTTAATCAACTGATTGAAAATTAGAATTATGAGAAGAAACCTTTTACGTACAAAATTCTTTTTCAATATAATTTCAATACTCGGTCATCACACAATAGCTTTAAATTAATGTATTTACCATCTATAATGATCTATGATTATACAGGGAATGTATCTGAAGTATTTTTGGGAAACAACTGGCATGTTATCTGTCATAAAGCCTCAGTGCTCTGCACTTTTTTTTTTTTTTTTTAAAGCAATATTAACGGTAAATTTAAATGTGTATTGGCATAAAAAATATAAAAAAATTCTCCTTTTTTGTTTTTAAGAATCTAACAAACATTTCTTGTATTGAGATATCATTTAATAGTGATTATAATTCCTAAGGGCAAGAAAATTTGTTTAATTTTTAGCATATTAATGCTGGTTTGCAAAAATTGCACCTCTAATACCTGGATAGCAGTAAAAGAATCAAATACAAAAAATGACCATATGAGCCAGCAATCTTAAAATTTATGATATTTTCATAATTATCGTTTTCGTTATCAAAATAAAATAATTCAATATTAAAAAATATTTTAGCCCATTGAGGCCATAATCATCACAAAGATATGATTTGATTTTCCTTCTTTGGTTTCGGCAGTGGTGTTGTATATATATTTATTTTATTTTTATATATATATATATATATATATATATATATATATGTTTTATATGTGTATTTTGCCTTAACCCTTTACCTAAACAACTCAGAATTATTGTTTACTCATTCTTCTTTGTTTACAGACGATCTTGTTAGGATGGGATTTGTTGAAAAACTGATAAGACTCTTGAACTCACCAAACGGCTCTCCTCATGAACATTTTGCTTCTTCCCTTGTCTGGTTGGTTCAAAATAATGAAGAAGCTCAGGAAATTTGCAAGAGACCAGAGTATCAATTTGAAATGACCCTTCGGCAAATGATCAATGAATATGGTCAAGATGATGCTTATAGGGTAATTTAATATTTTATTAATTTTTTTGTTTATTTATTTATTATTTTTTTAGATTGGAAAAACATGTAACAATTAAAGAGAAAATATATTGTGTATACTTTCGATAAGGTTAGAATAGACAACCAAGATTTTTTTTTTAATTAATAATAAAAAGTTCTTAGATTCACCATAATGTAACTTTCACAAAAATATTTATTTTATTTTTGAAAGATCATTTTTATAAAAAAAAATCGCATTCGAATTATTAAAAAATTCACCCAGGAAATGAAAACTGCTTGTTTACATTTTTGTGATAAGAAATTCATATGATGTTTTGGCATTTATATATATAATATTGAGTTTTTCTTGAGAAATAAAACAATTGCTTATTAATTAAATTAACTTATTTCAAGTAAAGAGTAAATTTTTGTTATTATTGGCATCTTTTAATTCAATATCTATTAGTTTTATCAACATAACCTATACATAACAAAGGTTTCTTTATGATTTTTTTTTTAGTGTGCTTAAAACTTTATAATGCAGAAATACTTTCTTTATCACAATCACTTGGTTCACTCAAAGACAAAGTAGAAAAATTCTTGTCTGTTTTATCATCAACATATGATGAAATGTTATCTGAATCACTGGAGTTATCACTATAAATATCACTGGCAAGAAGTTATGGTACCTTCCTGGGTGATGTTTGCATATTTTTTACTATTAAAATAAGCGATGATGCCCTATCTTTCAAACGCCTTTGTTAAAACAGCTTTGCTTCTGGCATGAATTTTTTTACCATTGTTTTTTTCTGAGGTCCATGATACTTGTGTTTCTGCATTCACTCTTAAAGAACATGTAGGAATTTTCATTATTGGAGACATTCAATCCTGTGTTTTTTAAGTTTTCATTGTTCAATATTGATGGTTGCAAAACATCACTGAATAGTGATTGTCTCATTCTTTTGACACCGAGAGGTCTTGGTTGAGATGAATGTGCTAGGATTATCTTTGTTTAGCTATGGAATTTGGTTGGTACTGCTTCATTTTTTTCAAAACTATTGGGCCCCCTACCAATCTAACTTTAATGATATTTTCTACTTCTTCTTCTACCTGGAACAGATGAGGGAAAAAAAAAAGAGCAAACTCACTGAACCTGAAAATTATGTTTGTTTATGAGAGTTTACATGCACTATACAGTGACTGTTTATTGCTGAAACTATTCTAACTTTACTATATATTCAATGTAGATCTATAATAAGAAGGCATAACAATCTTTTAGGATGATTTGTACATATAATGTGATTGATAACATTATCAAGACAATCATTTTATTTAAACATTGGAAAAGACACATATAGAGTGCAGGAGAAGTGAAGAGTATAAATCTTAAACTTTCATTAAAATGATCTTCAAAGGTATAACAGTTTGTAGAAGGAGCCAGGTTATTTTTTCTTCTCATCAGAGAAAACCTCTTTTTTCTTCTTATTGAATCCATGGGAACTTTAAGGGACAGTTTATCTGGGGTTGATTTTGTGGTGCTTTCACTCATTGGCACACAGCACTATTTGTAAGAAATGATAAGTGATTTAAGTTAAAAATGTTTCAAAAATAATTTTGTTACAAGGAAAAGTAGCAAGATAAACTGGCAACAAGCCTGATTACGTCACATTATATCTTATCAAAACTAACTGTTTTGGCACAAACTTCAAACAGAAAATTTTCGAAGTCGAAAATTTCATGTTTAAAAAAATATTTTTCCATTAAAATTAGTGGTAGCCCATTATTTAAGGTTGATAGATTTCATTGAAACGATTGTTGAAAATCACCTTGGTTGTCCATTGGTAATAGTTTTTCAGAGAAGTTCGAGGTTCGCTCAGGTTTAAAACAAGGTCATTCGCTCTTACCTGTACTATCCAATTTAACACTTGAGTACGCTATAAAAGGTGATACAGAACGAAAAGGGTTTGAATTTGAATCTGATTAGTATTATATATAGTGAACGATTTGGTACTTTAGGGTGATTAAATAGGAATAAGACTAAGTGCATGGTAAGTAACAGAAAAGGGAGAGATATAGGTGATATTATTTAGGATGAAATGAGTTTGAACAATTCGAGAAGTTTGAGTAACTAGGATTTATGTTAACTAGAAAAAACAAAATTCGAAAAGAAATAAAGGCAGGTAATGCTTATTATTCGAAATTACTAAGCTCACACCATTTGTCCCAAAATCTAAAAATCAGAATTAATAAAACTATCTTCCTTTCAACTCTACTTTACGAAGTGAAACGTGGCCGCTAAATCTGGAAGATGAACAGCGTCTTAAGGTATTTGACAATAACGTGTTACAAAGAATATTAGGTCCAAAGAAGGATGAGACCACTGGAGAATTTAGGAGATTACACACCATAGAATTGCTGAGCATGCGTCCGGTTAATGTTATTGAAGTGATAGCGTCGCATGGATTAAGATAGGCTTGTAAATTTGTTGGGCTTAGTAACGAACAAATTTCTTAAAAAGCTAATAAGTGATGTGTCAATTGGTAAACATCTGAGGGAAAGAATGAGGCTTAGGAAGGAGGATTGGGTTTGGCTTGTGGCCGATGGTTTGTAATAAGATATTAGTGGTATCAGCATCGAGCATTCGGTTTTCGCTAAGTCTTATTATCATTTTTATTCTCCAGCAGATGTGGCAATCTGAATTACTCAGCCTCAGATAATTATTTTTTTTTTTTTTAAATATAACCAGAATTTTCTTTGTTTTTAGTTCAAACCATTTAAATAACTACTGTGTTCAGTAATAATTTGGGCATTAGGTTGGTATGTATGAAATGTCAATGGTTTTTCTTTACATGTGAATGGTTGTTGTCTCAGTTGGAATATTTAACAATTTGTCTAAAGTATGTAGAGGTAGAAAAAACTACTTTTTTTTAATGTTTCAGGAAGAAATGGTCTCCTTAAGACAACTTCTGGAAATAGTCTTTAACAATGATAATGAAGAAGAGCGGTAAACTTATCTGAAAAATACAATACTGTTTTTATTATTGTTGACAGTAATAATTATGTTCTTTTGTTAATCTGTATGTACAAGTATTTTTTATTTGTTTTTTTTATAACAATTTACTTTTATTTATGTATATAATATTATCAGCAAACAAAAATAAAAGTAGTACTTGTTTTGAACAATGACCATTGTTACAAATATTAGTGTAGATTACAACCTTATTGTTCCTGGATGTTCTTAATGTTTGTATTAGTTGAACAGATTAGAATAAAACATATAATTTAAAATGTAAATTAAATTAAACTGTTTAATTACATTAAAAGTTCAGAATATTTTGAAGTCCTCATTTAATATTTTAAAAAAATATTTGATGTATAATATTTGTAATAATTTAAATATTTGTTGAATTTTCATTAGTTTGTTATCCAAAAATAAAAAAATGATGGTGATTTGATTTGTTTATTCATTTTTAGTGTTTATAAAGCATTGTGAACCACAGAAGGTTTTGTGTAAACCAAAAGTTAAAAAATTTGGTCCTCCGATGCTTACCCTACCCATTTGCAGAAAATTCTAGATTGTAGATATAAAAATAATGTTACAACGATTTCAATAGAAAAATGATTTTGCTTCTAAAGATGCCTAGTTTTATTACCTCATCCTAGGCGTGCTTGTTTTGTCAGCTGATTTACTCTTGTTAAGCGATCTATCTAGTTCTTCTCGGTGGTACAAATTTCAATTTTGAACAACTGAAGCACCTTTTATTTATTAATTAAAGGTTAATTATTATTTTATGAATTTAATTAAATAAAATATAATAGCTACTATTCTTGTAGCTACCATCTGTAATAGTAAATATTTTGGAGTAATTATATTATTTATTTTTTTTCCTGTGGAATAAAAAGGTGAGAACCCACTTATGAACTTAAATTAACATAAGAAAACAAAAAGGGAGGGCACTGTAATAACAGTGTCATTGTTATTATGATTATCTTATTTGTTTTTAATTAGTCTCTTATGAATCTGTTTTGGAATTTCTTTCATTTTATAGAAGTTTATTACTTCCCAAACATTTTTGAATGGCCACATGGTATATAAAAGGTGAGATTAGCTGTTTAATTATGATCATCTAATTGTCAATGATTTACAGTTTAGATAAATCTTTATTTCTGACAACTGAAATCTTTTCTACCTCGCCCAATGCTAAATTTGCGAATAATTAATTAATTATTGCTAATAAGTACAAAACTGAGAAAAACAATAAGTTAGGCAAAATTATAGGTCAAATTCAAATTTAAAAAGTATAATTTTACATTACCTTTTCAATTCTAAAAATACTCAACTGAATGAGGTTATTAATTAAGGATTCAAAATTCTAATTACTTTTAGGTGTATTTATTGAGCAACCATAATACAAACCTCAAAGTAAGCTCAGTTTTGCTAACTTTTTTATACATTACTTCGGCTTTGGTAGAATGATTTACTAACTAAAAAACTAACGACTAATCAAAAAATTCTTTGGTACATGTCTGTTTTGCCTTCCGTTGACATCACCGCTCAGGTGTCAACTATTTCGACCGTGTCAGGTTATGGGACCTACAATGAATTCCAAATAAGCATTGCCTTTCATTATGATAGAACAGATTTTTAGGAAATGAAATGAATTAGAAACATGTTAAGAAAAAATAAATTATTTATTACAAACATCAGTTATCATTTAGCATGGCATTTCCGTCTAATTTCTGTCCCTACTTGAAGTTTCATTTTATGCCCGTTTGTACAAGACATTTTCTTAGCAATGACATTCAGATCCTGAAAAAATAGGAGAGCTGATTTTTCATCAGTGAATGTATGAAAAATCTTCTTCAAATTCCAAGTCATATTGAAATTTAACAAAAACTAAGTCACCTTCAACAAAACAAACAATACAATTAGTGATAAAAATACAATTAGGAAAGGTTACGATAACAGTAGGAGATTAGTTAAGAAAAGTGGCACCTGAGCAGTGATGTCAACGGACACTAAAACAGACAAGTACCAATTCTTTTGACTAATTCAAATGATTAGGAACACTAGGAATCATTAATAAGTACAAGAAATTCAAAAGTAAAAAAATATTTATAATCTCAATTCGCCTTACGTCATAAAATACATACATTTAAAATAACTCACAGATACAATTAAAAGTTACTGTTTTTAAACAATAACTGTGACTTCATATCATTCACTTCTTAAAGAAACAATTTTTTTTTGCTTTTTTAAATTTTTGTTGGTTTTTAAACATTTTAAAAATTAAATTACTCAATTTAGTAAGTAAAAAAAGAAGCAAAAAACAATTAAATAAAAATATTTTTTCAAAATGTTCAGTGCTGTGACATGGCATAATATAATGCTTACATATAATAGAATACTATTTAATATTTTATATATGTGTTTGTGTCTATGTACAGTAAAATTAGAATACAACTTAAGAAGTATATTTTAATTTCATCCTTTTAAATATTTAAAGTATTTTTATAAACAATCTACAAAGTCATAAAAATGTCACTCACTTAATGGGGAAATCTTAAATAGCTGTAAACAGATAAAAGCTAATAAATGAGTGATAAAAAAAGAACTTTTAAAATATACTTAGTCATGATACATTCGGAGACATAAACTTTTAGTAATCAAATTCAGATATTTTCTAAATTAAATAAATATATATATATGAAAGAGTAAATAAGCCTCAAGTCCACTAGCCTCCAAACTAACTCTTTAGAATGATACAGGAGTTGATACTGAGTTAACAAATATCACACAGAAATGTTAAGTTTTAATAGATTAATTTTTTAACAAATAGACAGCAAAGTAGCATAAATTTAAAACATTAAAATATGAAAATAGAATAACATTTGTGTCTGTGAAACATTAGACAAAGTTAAAATAATACATAAATTATGAAATAAATAGCTAAAAGACAATAAAATTAATCCTTACAAGCATCAATTCAATAAAATATTCATTTAGGTTTTTCAATTCAATCTAATTTTTTAAATGTCAAAGTGCTTTCAGTGAAAGCTTTACTCAGTCAATGTAAAACTATAAAAATATAAAAATAATTATAAGAATATTTCATACACAGAAGGAGTAATACATCACACCAGGGCTAGCCAGTACCCTACATTTCATTCACTTAAATATAAATATAAAATTGTGATGTCCAACTAATTATTTTTATTGAACTTACTTTTTTTACTTTTACAACAGCTTATTTAAATATATCTTGCAATCTAAATATCTGAAGACACACAAATAGATAAAATTACATTAAAAAAGACAAATATATTATTTACAAAAATTTACAATACCATAAAAAATCAATCAAATAAATATTTACAATATTATACATTTTACTCTGGTATTTATAAATTTCTAAATTATTCAACACATAAATTAAAATTTTCGACCTGCATACATTGTTCATTGAATGCTTTGGCCCATTTTTCCATTTCCAATGTCTGAAAAAGAAAATTTTACAACTTAATATGTACCCAAAGATACAGAAGCTATTATGTAATACCTTAAAACAAATTGTCATCGATAAAAATGGATTTAAGTAAGTAAGAGAAGAATTGTAGAGGGTTATGAGTTAACTTAAGACTTTCATTTTGTAAGAAAGGGTTACATTCTGAAGGAAGGATTTTTATTTTGAATGTTGTGGCATGTCTTGAGGTTATCAGTACCCTTTGAAACTACTTAGAATATCAACTCTCTGTACTTTAAAGTAACATTTTTAAAATAATAATCCTTTTTCAGAGAATAAGGGAATTGAGAAAACTCAGGAACTTGCAAAAAAAGGTGTGAATATTCACCTCGAAGGACTAGAACCTTATCAGTGGATCATCAAATAGCACTAGGGAATAATGGTTAGACTGAGCCATGGAAAGGTGGAAAATTTGGACTTGGACAGGTTAAGCAATTGAAATGATTATCTTAGAGAAGAATTGGATGACTGTAACTTCTAATATAAGGAAGAAATAGTGCAGTCAATAAAAACACCTTAATAAGTGTAACTTATTTATTGTGTGCCGACGTTTCGGCCTACAATGTAGGCCATCTTCAGGGCTAAGAGAGAGAAACAAACAGAAAAACATATAAGAAACGTTGCAGTAACAAGCATATGGTGACAAGTAATGTAGTAATGTGGTACAAGTAATGTGGAAATTAAAATAGTGACTAGATATCTATTTTTATTAAATATAGATTAGATATCTATGATTAAAGATAACGAATATATAAGTGGTTACAGAATATAATAAAATTAAAATAGTGACAGATAATAATAAAATTATAGATGATGAACAGAAATTAAAATGGTGAAAGATATAATAATTAAAGAATACGAATATAAAATACAAAAAATAAATGTGCAGAAAGGATAAAATGTAAACATAATATAAAGGGAAAGAAAAATGAGGAGGTAAACGGAAAGATACAAAATGAGAAGATTAAAATAAGAAAAAAAATATATATAACAAAAGGGGTGGAATATGAAGGATTTAGAAAAAACTAGTTTAATTATAGATATAAATGGTATATAAATGATACCAGACATCTAGAGGTTATATAAGTAAAATGTAATAATACAAGCATATGTAGAAAGAAAGGATTGATAAAATTGAAAAATAAGAAATTAAAAATAATGTTTATAAATATGAAATCTAAAGTATGAAAAGAAAATGGAAAATATAAGTAAGGGAAGTTAATATTATAACTGTATACAGTTAGAAAGAAGTGTATTAATATAAAATATATGTGTGTATATATATAAAATATATGATGTGAATATAACATAAACATATAGAAAATAGGTATAGAAATTCAGTAGATGTAAAAATATGAGGCTAAATAATAATGAACTCTATGCTATTAACATATGATGGATGCCAAAAATGGTGTGAGAAACAGGTGCGAAGAAAGGTGAAGGAGGAAAGGATGGAGGGAAGATAAAGATTGAGATGTGTACTAAACAAATATAGCAAGCGGCGGCGTGAAGGATCAACTGCCAAATAAAAATACGTTGGACCTGTCGGAAGTGCTAACTGCGATCTCTGACGGCCAAAAAAATAACTGAGAAGGGGGAAGGGGAAATACAATGATGCAGTGAATATAAGTGACACGTAAAAAGCGTAAAAAAATTAAAAACCAGGTGAAGAAAGAAGACCAAGGGAAATAAGGAATAAATTAATGAGAAATAGTAGAAAGATAAAAAATAAAATAAAAGTCAATGGTCAAAATATGTATATATAGGTGAGATGATAGGAGAACGATATGGTAATAGATAATGGAAAATAAAATATGAATATAGATAATATGATAATGGAAAATAGGCGATAAATGTGAATGTAGGAGATGATATATAGACATGTAAGAATTCTAGAATAATTTAAGGATTTAAGGTTATTTTAGTAAATTGAAAATTTGGGAGTAGGTTAAGGATAGGTGATTGGAGTCGGTCTTGACATTAACAGTGGAGGAATCTAAATTGATGTGGATGGTTTCGGAGAGGATGCGTTTATTATAATTAGGAACGGAAGCTAGGATAGACATATTTTCGAAGTCAAAAATGTGGTTAAAAGATAGGGCGTGTTCGGAGAGTTTTGAAGCGGTTGGGTTATGGGAAGAAATGGAGTATTTGTGTTGGGTAATGCGGTCTTTAAGGAGGTTTTTTGGTTTCGCCGATGTAGGAAGAGTTGCAGTTAGGATTAGAGCAAGGGATACGATAAACGACCTGAGAGCGTTGTTTTAGGGGAATGGGATCTTTTACTCGGGTATAAATAATGGAGAGTCTGTTATGGGATTTGAAGGCGAAACGTAAATTGGGGATCGAGGAACGTAAGGATTTTTGAATGTTATTAGAGAGGGAGGGTATATATGGCAAGGATCTGTATATAGGGATAGATGGCGGATGTGGAGACCAGGTGTGGGTGGGTGGGTTATAA
The DNA here is from genome assembly GCA_037127475.1 of Arma custos. Lineage (NCBI taxonomy): Eukaryota > Metazoa > Arthropoda > Insecta > Hemiptera > Pentatomidae > Arma > Arma custos. Next base: position 55,781,666 of record CM073762.1, on the reverse strand, counting down.
TGGTGATGGATGAGTTTATTGATAATGTGGGGAGGAAAATTGTTTTTAATAGGATTTCTTTGATGCGGTGGGTGTTGGTTTTATGGAAGAAGGAGTCGGAGAGGGTTAGGCCACGGTGGATGAGATTTTTGGCGACATTAATAATTTGGTGGTGCGGATGTTGGGAGTAATAATTGAGGAGTCTGCCAGAATAGGTGGATTTCGTATACCAATCTGTAGATAAGATGTGGTCGGGATTTCTAATGATGCGAAGGTCAAGGAAAGGTAGAGATTTATTATGTTCTAGTTCAACGGTGAAATGTAGGCGGGGATGGTATGCGTTGAAGGATGATAATAAACCTAGAATAATGTTGGGATTTAGGATAAGGAGGAGGTCGTCCACATATTTTTTAATGAAAATGACATCGTCACGGAACTGGGGTAGGATGGAGTCTAGGTCATTTAGGGCAATATTGGAGAGGTCAGGAGCGAGGGGATTTCCCATGACCAGTCCAGAAATTTGGTTAAAGAAGTGTCCATGGAAAGTGAGATAGCCAGATTCGCAGCAGGGTTTAAGGGATTGGAGATATGAGGACCGGTTGAGAGAGGTATGGGGTTCTATTAGTGACCAGTTGTTATCTATAATGACAAGGGCTTTATCTAAGGGTATGTTGGTAAAAAGACTTTCGACATCGAAGGAGGTGAGAACGTAATGATCAGGTATGGTGAGGGATGCTAATAGATCACGTAGGTGAAATGAGTTTTGGATGTCATATGGGTTATTACGGCTTAGGACTTGTAAGGATGGAAGTAAGAATTTGCTAAGTTTGGATGCTGGTGAATTAATGTTAGATGTAATAGGACGGAGGGGGTTGTTGGGTTTGTCAATTTTGGGAAGGCCATAAAAACGAGGGGCTACGGAATTGTAGGAAATGAGGTTTCTGTAAACGGGATATGTAACTAATTTAGAATTGATAAGGCTTTTAAGGTGGAGGTTGATTAGTTTTTGGAGAGAAGAGGTAGGGTCTCGGGGTATAGGTTTGTAGGTGGAAGTATCCGAAAGAAGAGAAATCATTTTTTGGTTGTATTCCAAACGATTCATTATTACTGTGAAGTTGCCTTTGTCAGCTTTAGTGACAATCAAGTCGTCTTAAGATTTCAGGAAAGAGCGTGTGCGAGAAAGGTCCTTGAAAAACTGTGGGGAGAAATTAGAAGATGCGGAATGGGGGTGTTGAAGGAAATTGGAAATGATATTCGCTAGGGAGACACGTGATAGATCGGGTGGAATATGAGAACGGTGGAGGAGGGGGTCATTATGAATGTATTTTAAGTCGGTCAAAAATTCAGGAATAATTTTTTTGAAAGAAGAGGAGAGTACCGCAAAATTGGGTCCTAAGGAATGAATGTTATTGACATGGGTGGGGATGTTGGTGGAAGAGATGATTATCTATATATGAGTTTACTCATAATACTACGAAATGATTATCTATATATGAGTATACTCATAATACAGGCTGCCAGTTGAAAAAATAATATGGCTGGAGAACCAGGGTATTGTGCCGAGGTATGGCAACATTAGAAACCTCTGCATACATTCCAGGTAATGGTTTAGCTTATAGTATAAAAATATAGCTTGTGTGTTCATTTAACGTCACTTTATGCTGCTATGGCTAATCGGACGATGCAGTGGGAGCTCTAAATTTTGCCTATCCAGGTTTAATTAGGATAGGGATTTTTAACGAGTACCTGACATCGTACAGGCTCGGGAACCCCGTTTATCGTCCCTTCCGAAGGACGGCGTAACTAAGAATTTTTTACTCCCTTAAAAAAATCTTACGGCCACCTGCCAGGCTAAGAACCCGCGATCTTGGGTTTAGTAGTTTGTTACGCTAACCACATAAAAATATAGCTAAATGGGCTCCATAAGGACCAATGCTTCTCTCAAGCAGTTGATTCAATCTATTACGAAAACCAGGTGATGATGGCAGAACAATATTATGATTCCAGTTCTTTATGAGATAAAAAAAAGTAGCAATTTAATAACCCATCTCCAAAACCAATGATAATTAGTCAAATTATATTGCCACCAAAATAATTAATAATATGATTATGTTAATGTAAAATAAGATAATTTAACAAGAATCTTAAGATTAATGTTAATAAGCAACATTAATCTGAAAAAAAAAAGAAGGAATATTTCAAACATAAATTAAATATCTGTCTTTCTTTATTTAACTTACAATAGCTCACTATTCAGTATAAAAGAGTAAAAGAAAAATATTAACAGTATAATGAATTAGTTTCACTTACTTCTTTCTTTGAAAGGCCACAATTCTTTTTCTTGGTAGTTTTCTTGGATACTGTTTCTTCATGATCTTGTTCATCCTCTTCAACTGTATCTATGCCATAAGGGGTTACTTTCTTCTTTGTTCTTAAATAAACAGGTCGTTCGTAAGATCTTCGGGGCTTTAAAAAATCAAGTTTATTTGTTAAAATCAACTATCTTCATTAAATAATTCTAATATGCATTAATATTAAAATAAAAAAGGAAACATGATTTATGACTGAAATAACATGCAGAGAGAGGAGGGAGATAATTTTAACTTTCAATTCAGTGGGTTTTCAATACAAATTGTGTTTTAACATATTTTTAAAAATTCAGTTACACAGTTCACTCAGCCGCCTCTCCCATCAGCCCTGAAGATGATCTACAAAGTAGGTTGAAACATCGGCACAAATAAAAAATAAGTCTTGACTTATTTGTTGTTTTTTTTACTGCACCCCCAACTATCTCATCCTCCATTTTTAAAAATACAGTAAAACCTCTATTATCCGTCACTCTATTTACCATCACCTCAGATAGAGAAAAAAAAAATGTATATATATTGTTTGGTTGCTAAAGTCACAGATGCCAGCTAAGAATCAATTGTTGTGTCTTGACAACTTCGTTTTCTAGAATCTGTTGTTTACTTAAAACCTAGGCTTCCTCGCACACAATTTTCAGAAATTAATTATCTCCTAATCTCTACCTAATGTTACTTCCGCAGTTGAACTACCTTCAATCTTCATTCTTGTCTTACGGGTACTTGTTGTTTTCTTAAAAGTACGTATAATAATGTCGGCAAAAAAGACAAAGGAAGAGCATAGATCTCACTACTAAGTTTGAAATAGTAAAACATTTACGAACAGGTGAAAGTGCTTCAATCTTAGCAAAAATCTATGATATTCCTCGGACGACAGTTAATGATATAAAACGTGCGGAGGACCTCTAGAGTATGTCCCTTCTATATAATCATTTAATGTTTATTAAGAAGGGGCCTTCTACATTTATGCACGAGGAAAGTGCTAAACTCCACCTTTACATTGATATTAATGTCTCAAGAGGGAAAAATTGGACATACAATGATAGTGCTTTTAGCCATCGATGTACGTGATTATTATTATTTTTTTAAAATATTTTTACTACATATGTATACCTTGTTAGTATGTAAACAAGTTACAAGTACATATATAATGTCGAATGTTTGAAATATATTGTTCAATTTATGTGTGTGTGTGTATATATATATATATATATATATATATATATATATATATATATATATATATATATATATATATATATATATATATATATAAGACATATGACTCACTCCCATATCCGCCTATTTCCCAAATCCGTCATCTTGGTCCCATACCCTGACGGATAATTGAGGTTCTACCATATAATATTAGCTGTTTTTATTTGAAAGTGGTACAGTCGAACCTCGATATAGCGAATTCCTTGATAAATCGAAGTTTTTCTATTCCCCTTGAATCTGCCTATCTTTTCTACGTTATTTTTATCTCTACATATCGAAGGATTGGTTTAGAAGACCTTGATATATCGAATTTTCCGAAGTTTTTGTAGGAAAACCTCTACATATCGAAGTCAATTTGTTAAATATGAACTATTTAGCCTGAACAGCTCGTTCTGAGAAGCATTGTCATTCTCAGAACAGCCTTTTTTCTCAAGTAATCCTGTAACTACCCCACTCACATTTGTTTCCAGTTTGTTTTGGTTTCTGCTAACACTTGTGCGATAGGTTTCGTCTTCTGTCGTACTAGGTTAAGTATTGGATGATGCATTGGATAAAGTGTCGTTTTCAGGTATACAAACTACAATTTCCGATTTTTTTTCAAAGCTCGGCTTATTTTTTTTCCCACAAATTCAATATGTATCAGTGTTTTTAGTCTATTGTTTTATTGTTAAATAATGACGAAGTATGGTTTTTATTCTAATTGCGTATTATTTTTTCCAACTGCTTTTAGTTATACTTGTCATAAAAATTCTTCATTTCAATATTCAAAAATGGCTATCTTAAGCAATCTAATTGGCGTAAATTGTATTGTAGTACATATATGTACAATATTTTATTATGAACCTTTACCTCTATATATCGAAGTCAGTCAGAAATCACCTCAATAAATCGAATCTCCATATATCGAAATCCTCGATAATTCAAAGTTTTCTCGTTCCCCCTGAGTTTCGATATACCGAGGTTCGACTGTATATGTTCATTTTTTAATATTTGCGATAACTAAATATTTCCATTTGAATTTTTTTTAAGATTATGGCAATGGCAAATTGCCCATAATTTGCCAATTTTTAATCACTTAGCACTTAGGAAAGAGTGACCTTTTATACCTTAACACCTTTTTAGTTTTATTATGAAATAATAATCAATAAAATCATTTAGAAGAGCAAACAATTTTGTTTAGATACAAATGGACTTACAACACATTAATCCCTAATTTAAAATCCCTATCCTAATTAAACCTGGATAGGCAAAATTTAGAGCTCCCACTGTAGCATCGTCCGATTAGCCATAGCAGCATAAAGTAACGTTAAATGAACAAACATTAAAAAATAACAGCTAATATATTTTATTAGCTGTTACCTGCTGCTTTGTATTTCACTAATATTTATCTACATCATTTCATTTTAATGTAATGTAAATATGTTAATGGAAATAACTGTAATATAATATTTATGTTAAACATTGAGTGTGGGTGAGACATAACAGTTAAATGCATAATTGCATAAACATTGTAACACTGTTTTTACAGTGTAAATAAACCCTTGGACCATTAAAAAGTGATTAAACCAAGGAGAACAGGTTTCAGTAGGAATTTTGTTAATTTTTTTGCCCAATTCATGCCTTATTCTATTTATTCTTTAAATTTGGAGAAAGAAAATTTATTCTATTACGCACCTCACAGAAGATATATAAAGAGGAAGAGACAATATGATGATGACCATTATAAAAAAAATAAATAGAATTGATTAATAATAATTCCATTCTGACATAATCTTAACTACTTACTTGTCTCTTAGTAGAAACCGGATTCTCCGTCTCATAACCTATATCTTTATCTTCTGTTGGCTTCTTAGCATTCCTTTTGTTGTTATAAACTATATCACATTTCTATAAACGAACAAACATCATTAATGAAATAGATTTTCACACAAAACATTTCGAATAAAAATAAAATTCACACTTACATTTAGGGTACTTTTTTCTTCAGAAGATTGTGTTAAACCACTATCATCTGATTCGTCTAGAAATTGTACATGTTTAACTTTGCATGCACTGGTGAAACGTTCCTTTCTTTCCTGTAATAGTGTTTAAATTAATATTCAACATTCTCATAATCATATGTACACACACATATATAGTAAAATATAATTGAAATAAAAGATTTCAAATTATATTTAAAATTATAATAAGCCATTCCAATTAAGAATAGCTAAATTAACAATTTTCCAATAATTTAAAAATGCAAAAGAAAACAAATAAATCAAGATGATAACTATGAGCATTGTTCTGCTTAGAAATGTATGGGTGTTTTTCTATCAAGATAGTGAAATGGTTTTATAACCAAATTTATTAATCTTATTGAGATCTATAGACTTCTTACTTTAACAAAAGGAAATTCAAAGAGAAGAGTCATATTACAAATCATAATGATTACTGTTCATTTAGTAACAATAAATTGAAGGGTAAAAATCATTCCAAAACAAAAAAAAAATAGTAAAATGTAGGCAGATAAAACAGTCACTGAAATCTTTATTGACACATTGTTATGACTTTTAATAAAATAAACTAAAATTAAAGCTAGTGTAAGTTTTTTTAAGCAAAGCAATAAATACAAACTTCATTTCTTGTTTCAAACTCAATTAATTGTCTTTAAAGAAAACTCTAAAACATAATAATTACAGTTACTTTCCAACATAAATTTACTTTGTGTTCACATCCAAATATTGTTGACATTTTAAGCAGAAGATTGATGATTAGGTCGAAGCTAGAAGTAAACAGAAAAATAATGTTGCATGTCCTGATTGTGATGAGAAATGTCCTTAAACCATCAATATTATTTTGATATTATGGTGAGAATATAAAATAAATTATGGAAAGACAAAAATCATCTTGTATCTTTCTTTTTTTCAGAAAAAGTGGGTCCGATCATTAGTAAAAAAAATCATTTGTGTGAATCATAAAAAAACAGTTATTGCCAATATAACACTCACATCCAGGAATTATAAATTATCCGCAAAAAAATTACAAATCAGATACATAGATGCTTCACATACCTTGCTATAGGGCTCTGGTGTAGATGGAAGAGAAGAAAATGAAGGAGTATCTCCATCACGATAAAAATTATCTGGTAGTCCTTCAAATGATAGATCTCCATGACTGTCTTCTGGTGCTTCCGTCCCAAATTTTAATATTTTCACAACTTGTTCAAATGGCACTTTAACCGGGGACTTTTTAACTGGAGTTTTAACCAAAATACTATGTGATGGAGTCCGAGCAGATTTGATGGGAGATACCAACGGTTCCTCAATTCCTTCATCACCAACCAAACCAAAATTATTATCCAAATTAAAACTGCCATACTGTGTTGCAGGTTTGGGAGTGACATAGGGAACAGAATCTTCAGTCCAATGACTTCTGATAGGAGTTGAAGAACCGATAAATAATTGATTCATGAAACTTCCACTGTATGTAGAACAATCTGATTTTTCATGTTTATTACTTTGCATGCTAACATTTAAAGATCGGGAGGAAGTGTTGCCTGTCACTTTACAATCAGAGGTTCTTACTATTGGTACATTAGAGTCTCTCTTAGGAGACCTGTAAGGTGGAGGAGAATATAATGTGAACCTTTTTGACTGCACTGCTGCATCTATTGATAAATCTATGTTATCTTCAACATGTATATTGGAAATTTCTGCAAGTGGAACAGAAAAAGAAGCCTTTTTGGAAGGAGTAACAGCTTTGGAAACTGGATGTACATTTTCTTTTCCAACATCTTCCAAAATAATTGAAGTTTCTGGTAAAAACTTGAATTTCTTTTTGTAAGTTCTATGTTTTTTTACCTTAAGAATAGGCTTACGTTTACTTTTTTTTACAACTGGCTCATTTTCATCTACTTCAAAATCGTACAAATGTAAACGTTCTTCAATACCTCGAAGTGATTTTCTTGTCAGTGATTTTTTCTGAGATAAATAAATAGGTTTTTTGTTCTCAGCATCAGCATTTACAGAACTAGGTCCAGGAATAGCTTTGTCTTTTTCGGCAGAGTTAGTTTGGATCTTCTCAACATTTTTAGCAAGAATAGCTTTGTGATGTTTGGCAGAGTTAGTTTGGATCTTATCAACATTTTTACCAGCAATAGCTTTATCATTTTCAGCAGAGTTGGTTTGGATCTTGTCAACATTTTTACCAAGAATAGTTTTATGATATTTGGCAGAGTTAGTTTGGATCTTCTCAACATTTTTACCAGGAATAGCCTTGTGATGTTTGGCAGAGTTAGTTTGGATGTTGTCAACATTTTTACCATGGATACCTTTGTCATTTTCAGCAGAGGAAGTTTGGATCTTGTCAACATTTTTACCAGCAGCTTTGACTCGTCGCGGCCTTTTAATGTTACTGGGCGGTGGAACATTTTCAGCATCAGGTTTATGAACCTTAGTTCTACTTCTTACGAGGCGTCCCATTGCAACTACATGTAAAAACACCGTTTAAAGTACAAACATTAACAAACATAAATTGATCACAAAACTGGTTTACTAAACTATAACCTCCATACTACCTTCTGATTATTGGGCGCTTGTGGCGGTAAACTATCAATGTAGCCATTCTAATGGATATTAAAATAAAACGAATATTTTCGAATATTTATATTTTAGAACGGAAAACTACATAATAAGATACTTTTAGACCAGCATAATTAATTGTTTTTAAAAAATTAAATATCTGTATAAGTATTTCTCATATCACCTTCATTCTCATACTTACACTTTTTAGTATATTGTCGAAAAGGTGTTATTTAACGAATACAAATAATTTAAACATAAACAAAACCATACTATATCTACACCCACTCAATATCCGTCAATTTAACACTCAATATTTGGTGTGGAGCAATCGCCAGTGACTGGTTTTATTTTTACTCAATATCCGATAAAAAAAATTCAATATTTTGTTGTAAACTGAAATATTTATACTAAGATCGTGGAAAAAATTCCAACGAAAAGACCTTAAGTCTCCAAACTAAAACAGAAATTGAAATTAATTTAATTTAAAGTAAATCTCTTTGTTTCATGTTTAGTTTGGAGACTTAAGGGCTGTTAGTTGAAATTTTTTCCACGGTCTCAACATTTATATAAGTTATCTTTTTACTTTTCAATCTGAAATATTTATTTTACATCAGTCTAAAACAAAACTATACAGAAGATTCTCTCAAAATTAAATTGTTTGAATATTGGAATTCCATTTAATAAAATGTTATTAATTTGGCATTTTCCCAGAATACTATAAGCATGACTCCAGTTCAAGCCAAGGCCATTTACACTAAGCCACTTATGCAATAGGAGAATGGCACAATTCTGCTTCCTTCTTTACAATTAGCACATAGAGTAAATCTAGAATATAAGAATTTTTACAAATGGTGAAATACTTCACCATTCAAGATAACTAGTATCATATTGGAAATGCTTATATTTAATTTTTTTGTTTCATGTTGTTGAGTAAGATTAGGAAGGAAAATTTGAGCTTGGATAAAGAAATGAGAATGGGATTGTGGGAGGGGACTAAAAAGAGATGTGGATGAGTGTATTGCATAAAATCGTGTTATGGTTTTTCGGGATGCCAATGACAGTTCGGAGGTTTGTTCATGGGATGTTATAGTTCAGGTAAACAAGTATTGGTCTTTGTGCACCTGCTGACCCTGAAGAGCTACAATTCTTGGATCTAGACCTTTTTATCACTATCCGTAAACCCCAGAGTAGGCTGATGGGAAGGGCACTGCTTAGTTAGCCCCAAAGGAGATGATTATAGGGCTAAATAAAAAAGTACTTTCCTTTGAAGTTTTTCTAAAACACGGTCAATTATTAACTTCAATAAGTGAAAAAAAATGAAATTTTGTTACAACTTAACTTTGTCAACTATCTGCTGCACTCCATACTCGACTGACGGTTAGTTTGTGATCCTCTTATCCCTGTTCCATGGATTGCATGGATTAAAATAAAATATTCTTATTAAAAAAAAATATGATGACCAGGCCTCCCATGTCCAACATAAGGACAACATTAGGGATGCTTTCAGGAAGAGAGGAATAGGCTGGAGCCGAAGGAGAGCATTGGCTCAGGAAAGAGATACTTGGTCCAGGAACCTCACACTGCAAAGCGGTATAAGAGGGAAAGATTTTAATGATGATTACCAGCTTTGGAATAAAATAGATTAAATATAAATATATTTAACTTTTTTATTTTCATCAAATCTTCGCACATTTGTCAAATATTACAAAACTTATTTAATGATAACCTAATAATTTACTTGCCTAAATGACTGAAACATAAAATGATCAAAAACAATCTAATATCACAGTAATTTCATGGACTAATAACTTACTCATCTCTAAAGCACATTTCTTTGCAATGATTTCAGATATTACAAAGTATTTGAGGTATCACTGAGGCATTCTGTTTGTAAAAAGTCTAGTTTTTCAGCAGCATGATAATTTGATTGATCTATTTCATATCATTTTTATTTTATTGCTTGAAACTTAACTTTTTTTTTAATTTTAGATGTACTTGCCTAAATTAAAATCATTGGATTATATTATTTATAATTGGAACAGAATGCACCAATTTAACACATGAAAATGACCAATCTAATAGAGTTTATAACATTTTAAGATATTATCAGTCTATAATAATGCTAAATTTATTTATCAAACTATAATTTTTAAAATTACTTAATCAAAGGGAACAAAGAAAAAATCACTAAACACCAGACAAGTAAAAAAAATATCCTCGACACAAGTCAACATGTTTAGTATTTTTTTTCCGAAAAACTATTATTTTTATAGTCATATTTATTAAATAAATATATACATTCAACAGTTTGTATCTAATTCTAAATATTGGATTTTTTTCATAGCAAACAATTAAGTTTAAACTACTAATTGAGTTAATTACTTTATAATATTTATCTATAAATTCATTTCTATAAATTTATTTCCGAAAGTTAAACATTTTTCTATCATTTTAAAATTTAATTCATGCTTATAATAAAACTAAAATTAACTTGAATGTTTTATTATATTTTCCATTTTCATAATTTAATTGTTTATTCCTTTATTTAAAAGCTCTTATGTACTTAACTATAACCAACTAGAAATATTTATAATTAAATTTTTAAGCGACTATTTTTTTAAATATTTACTCCTCAATCTTAATTACTCTTTTCACACAGATCCTTCTTACATAGTTTAAACTTTTATACACACCACTCACTTGTTGCATCAATACCATAACCTCGAGATTCACAAATTTTTGAGTAAAGCACTAGAAGTTTTATATATTGTATTAAATTATCTTAATTATTGAGTATAATAAAAAAAAGTGCCAATGCTTTTGAGAGTTCAGTTGTGACACTCTACTATTTAAAATTCCTCATCATGATAATAGTTTTTTTGTATTATAATTAATAATTTAATTTAAAAAACGGTTTTTAATAGTCAAAATAATAATGAATGTACTGAAATTTGATAATGCACTATTTAGAATTCAAAAGTAAAGATATTGAGTTCACGATTAAATAAACATAAGTTCATAAAAGTAAGCATCCAGGAATTAATACTTTTAAAAATAATGACATGGTATTTACATAGTTTTTGATCATAACTAGCATGTTTATTAAAATACATTTCAATATATTACATTCCTCAACAATTCAAAACCTTGTGTTGTCAGGCATTTTGATAAAATATGCTATCTTATTTATATTAACTTTATAAGAATGTAACCATCTGGACCCTTTCCTTAAACTTGCATCTATGCCATCCTTCCAGACACCAGCTGGCAGATAAACTTCTCTCTCGTATGTACCGTTGCTTAAGATTGGAGCGACAATAATTTCTTCTCCGATCGAAAACTCATCGACGACAACATGGCAAGCAGAATCAGAAGGGTCCAACATCCATAGAGGCCTTATCAAAGGCACGCCGGAATCTAATGCTTCTTTGGTGTACTTAGTTAATATAGGATTTACCTTAAAAATAAATCTTAATTTTAATTTATAAGTAAAAAAAAAAAGTGTCATCTTTTAAAGGACTGACATTTAATTTTTAATTAAAATTAAACATAGTGAGTAACTTACCGTTTCAATTCTGAGAGTTGTTAATATTTTTGCTTGCTCTAAAATAGTCTCATCAGTTTTGTATTCGCTCGGTAAATGTGAATATCTGATTACTGGCAAAAATGTAGCGAGCTGAAGCCATCTCATATATAATTCTTTATTAGGAAGGTTATGTTCATCTGTTATCCTCAAGTCAAAAACACCTAATCCTTCCATTGTGGTAGCTGGTACTTGTAAAAAAATTAGCATTCATCATAAATGAATAAAAATTAATAAATAAGAATTATATAGAAGTACTTTAACAGCAATAAAAAATACTGCACATGACATGTATCGTTCATTTTAGCATAAATTAAGTCATATGAGACAAAATGATGATCCATGTCATCAACTGTTTTATATATAAACATTATATATATATATATATATATATATATATATATATATATATATATATATATATAAACCGCTTAATAATACTATTATATTAATATTATTATTATTAGCGTTTGGACCCTAAGGGATCACGCAAAACAAGCTTGACTTAATTTTCTGATGTTTCTTCTATTTTCCTCATTTTTTATCCGTGAATCTTACTCCTTTTTTCTCTCTATTTTGTCCTGGTTTTCTTGGGCTTCTCATTCTCTGACATTACTTCCCATTTGTTAACTTTTTGTCTGTATCTCTCTCTATTTTCAATTTCTATTATAACTTTTATTATATATATTTTACTTAAAATTTATATACTTCCATTTATTACTTTAAACAAATAACTGTTAGGATGAAGGAAGTTGTTCGAGAAAATAAAAAACAGAGGGAAGCCTTAAGCCTTTAAATCTTAACAGAATAGTGGAACATCCTCTCACACTTCCAAATCAAATATTATATAATAATAAATATTTATAATTAATATTAAATTATTAATAAATCAATAGTTAGTATATTTTAAATTAAAAAAAGAGTAAAGTCAAAAGCAGATGCCACTACATTTATTTATTTTTTAATGGATTAGAATAAAAAGGTACATTTTTTAAGAGTGTAAAAAAAATTCATAATTTTAGGGCATGTATAATTTTTTATTATTCTTTGACACTCATGTTTGATTATTCATCCCAACACAGGGAAAAGTACTTTGATGTCCTAATCCTTTTTCGTGTTTAAAACATGACACTTTTTTTAAAAATTTATTCCTCCAAATATGCATTTGGGTATGCCTCATTAAAAATTAACTATTCAGACAAGAAATGATCACAACACATGCTCAGATTAATGTGATGTATTCATTCAATTATCAATATTCAGATTAAATTATTTTGAATATAAAAGAGAATTAAGATCATTACCTTTTGCTTGCAAAGGTTCTTCTGGTAAATAATCACCTCCGACGGGACCTGGCATTAAAAAGGGATATCCCACAATACCATAAGTGAGTATCGTTGGTATGATAAGCTGAAGGGACTCCCATGTTGATGGTAATGTAGGCAAGGAAACAAATATTGGTGCAGGAGGTCTTGCTATAGCTCCGGAGACGCCAATAACACGCCATGTACCGTGGAGTTTATTTGTAAAAATTGTTTTGTAATGGTCTGGATTGGTGAGGTTCTGCTGTAGTTGATAATACTGTGGCATGTCGTAAGCCGTCCCTGAAAAATACAGAATTTCAATTATTTAACTATGTCTACAGGCCTGATTCTTCAACTGAATAAAGAAAAAATTCATAATGTGACTTTATGTTAAAATGATTTTTTAGAGTTCTTACTAGTTGCTACTTATTTGCTTTTAAGAATCGAAAACAAATATTTTCTCAAATTAGTAATATCTAAATATAGCAATTTTATGCCTGAAGGTAAACTTACCCATGTCTAAATAAAAAGCATCAATCTGGTAAGATTTATTAAGGTCTCTTAGTTTTTCATGAATCCAAGGGATAGTGTTGTTATTTGTTATATCAAACATGCCTGCGCTTGGAGCAGATTTATAAGACGTGAGAGCAGGGACTTTTCGAAATTCACCTCCCCTTTCATTTACCTATAATTCAGATCCTATTTATTAAAAATTCAAAATATGTTTGTAGTATAAGGTTCTCTTGAGTTACTGGCTCTAGAAGATAGAAGAAATATTTTATTGTTTGCTATAATTAATTCTCTCAAAAAATTTATTGTCATTGTGAAGAAATAAGAAATTCCAATAAATAAGAAATTTAAATAAAGATTTTTTTAGAGTCTTTAGGTGTACTCTCAGTACTTTATAGAAACATAATCAATAATGATGAAAAAGTAACATAATAATATTCTATTCAATGGTGGATTTAATTGGTCAGGGGTGCAGTCAAAGATAACACAAAATAAGTGAAACTTATTTTTTAATTGTGTCAACGTTTCTGGAATATTCTATTCCATTGAATAGAAAAGTAATTTATTCTGGGACTAGATTCATTTATAATGACCAACATAAACAGAAAAAAACATAATATATATCTGTATCTGGCCAGGAGGTTACATTGTACAAATCATAATGCGTTTGCAAAGTGAAAAAAAAAATTTTAAAAAGTACACTTTATAATAAAATACTAAGTAACTAAAGAGAATGAACAAATAATAGTAAATAAAAACATTTAAAAAAAAAACAATTCAATAACTTCTCACAATGTAAAGGCAATATTGCATAATTTATTACATTATGCATGTATTTTTTATTTATATATTTATTATAATACATAATGTAAATAATAAAATAATTTATTACATTACAATAAAAGTGAATAAAGTACATACCAGTAGCCCTTGTTGTACAGCAGCTGCAAAACTAGCACTTTCTGTTGCGACAAAAGGTTGAACGGTGAGGGCAATTTTAAAACCTCGTCTGTGTATTATATCGATTGTTTCATTCATGGTAGGGAATCTTTTAGGATCCATTGTCAAGTCACCAACATGATTTTGCCATTTTTCATTAATAAGAACATGTCCTATTAATATTAAAAATGGTTAGTTCAAAAGAATTATCTTTAGTAAATGTTTAACATATATGATATATTTTATAAAGAGTACTTGTACACACACACACACACACATGCATATATATATATATATATATATATATATATATATATATATATATATATATATATATACATATACATTAATAATGAGAAGAAATAATTATAAAGAGTGATTGATTGCCATTTTTTACATTGCATACTAACATTTTAACACCATAACTATCATAGTTTATAGACATATAATTACTGTATCCAAACTGCTCATTACATTTATTGACAATATTGAACACAACTTTATTACAATAATGTAAAAGAACAAACCTTGTCGGAGAAATCCAAGAGTTATTACATCTTCAGTGTAATTAAGAATCGCTGTTTCAGTGAGAGACTTTGTATCTGCAGGTGCTATTTGCCACACTGGTTCTTCGACTAGTTTATTAATAACTTCCAAATCGGATTGCTTCGCTCCATCCCATAGAGACTTCTCTGAAAGAAATGAATGCAATAGCTTCATGTTGCTCGAAGTGCAAACTGAATAGTTCAATTTTGGCAAGCCTTTATGGGTGACATAGGCAAAATCATCATGACGAGCCTGAAAGGAAGGACATTTTAATACCTAAGTGTTGGAAATGCTGAAACTTGTGTTATTTTTTTTTTTTTTTGTTGTATTCTTGTTCCATAGTAAGTTTTTAAAAATATAACAACATGACCTTCGGCAAGGTAACCTCTGAGCTGATATAATTAGTAATCTATGTTATGATAATAATAAATCTGAAATTATGAAAGAACCAAAACCATAAATCAGGAGTGATTTATTAAATAATCATCAATCAAAAATACTTAATTTATATTAAAGCATTGAAGAAGTTTTCAAAATTTTGAAATTAATTTGAAAAAAAAAATTCATCTTCTTACTTCTAGACATAGGCGAGTTTTCTCTTCATCATTAATTGATACATATAAAGGAGTCTGTGGATCGATAGAAATTGCTACACCTCTTGAGTTGATAAAGTATCTTTTCAAAACACTTCCCCATCTATGTGTTCCTATATAACCAGTAACAAATGGGGCCATTTCGACCTTTCCCAATTCAACAGGCCAAGCCATACCAAGTGTTCTTCCTCCACCATACCTAAGGAATATGATCAGTTAGGTAATGGATTTATTTAGAGAAAAATAAATTATAAACAAAAGGCTAAAATCCATACAGTTAGGAATATATTACTGGGTTATAAAGTGGTTGATCCTTGACAATATCGTCACCAGATAACAAGAAATCAAACACTTTATTTTCATCTGGTCTTTGGACAAGCTTTTAAGAAGTGAGTTTGGTGAGTTAGGATGCAAACATCTTGACTTTCACTTCAATCTCATTTCAAAAGTATTTAAGAAATAACCTCAAACAATAAAAATAGCAAATATGCAAGTATTGACATTAAATGAGTGGAAGGAAACCCAATTAATTTAATTATTAAAAAGTAAGACAGATTTCATGGCTAAATATATTTAGTCAGGGAGTAAATATTTGAAATTCTCATTAAAAGTTAAGTGAATTAAAATGAAATAAGTTCTTAAAACATACCAATGACCATGGAACTGTCCATTTTCAAAGCAATCAACTAATCTCGAATCGTGACTAAGGCTTTCCCATGTTAGAGTGTAGCACCTGAAGCCTTGGTCCTTTTCTTTTGATTTTTCTTCTTTATAACTAAGATATAATCTAGCACGGTGCATCCATTCAAGACATACTTTACCATCTTCTTGATCTTGCTCCAAACAATGATAAACTCTATCAGTAGACGGAAGTTCTACACCCAGATATCCCAGAGCTATTTCGACACCTTAAAAATAATTAGATCAATAACACGATGAACAGTAATCCTAACTGCATGATTAAACTCACATAAATAAGAATTTAATCTGCAATATCCCTATTCATTTAATTTAGCCATTTTATCTAAAATAACATAAAAAATATAATTTTTAATTCCAATTAAATAATTAATTACTATTTTTTTATTTATTAAAGTCAAGGGGAACAATTACAACAAAAAAGGTTATGGACCATTGTATAAAAATGTCTTATCTTAATGAAATATCTTTTCAGCCAAATAAAATTTGCTCAAAATAAATGGATTCATAAAACATTTGAATGGGATACTGTTTTACATCAGTTCAATAAATTATAGATTGCATTATTAGGTAAATGATTAGAATGAAACCAGTAAATAACAACACATTACATAAAAATAAATATATTACAATATGATATAATACTAAATTCATTTAATTAATAATTTATTAAGTGAATTCATGGGGTATTTGTTAATAGTTCCAACTCTTGTCGCAAGAGGTCAGCACTATACAAACATCCACATTTTTATTTTTGTTTATTGTTCTTTTGATGGTAATTATTCTTAAAAATTTTATTTTGAAGAGAAAAGATTTGTCCTGGCCGGGATTCGAACCCGGGTCGTTAGCATCTTTAGTGCAGTGCT
Organism: Arma custos; assembly: GCA_037127475.1. Lineage (NCBI taxonomy): Eukaryota > Metazoa > Arthropoda > Insecta > Hemiptera > Pentatomidae > Arma > Arma custos. The sequence goes on along the minus strand of CM073762.1, from coordinate 55,764,501 downwards.
CTAACTATCTGAGCTAACAGGAGTCATATCCAATACAGACTTGGTCATATCCATTCTCTTCACCAATCCTATATATATCCCCGTGTTCTCGCAAATTTTGGGAAGTATAATGTATTTTGCGATAGAATCCCGGCCAGGACAAATCTTTTCTCTTCAAAATTAAAATACCAAAATTCTTAGTAGTTTTGATATCGGCCAATAGAAAGCGGCACTTTCCAAGCCAAGCAAACACTCAACAAAACTGAGTTCAAAATCTGAAGTTAGTAATAGGATTGTAGGAGTATGCAGGAGCTTATATGAAAGAGCTTAGCAACTGAGATAATAATATTAGAATCTTCCGCCAGGTGTCAGTACCATCGATCCCATAGGACCTTTTTAAAAATGAACTCCTGCGCTTTCCTGCTCTCCTATTACAATATTAAGATTTCGAACTGTTTGGCGACCGTGAACTACTCTAATAGTTCGAACGCGCCGTGCCGTGGGGACCATTAACTATTATAATAGTCCGGTGTCAGGTGGGCTCCACGGACCATGGACTATCATAATTGTTTTGTTTCTTTTATTTTATTGTTAAATGTTACAATTTTTTAAATATTTTATTTGAAAAGAAAAGATTGACCGAGACCGCGACTCGAACTGGAAGTGCTGCTATATATGGGTGGTACCAGAACTACTACAAAATTTTCTCAATGCTTGGATCTCTTGTGAAAAAATCTTGAGCAATTAACAAGCCAATTCTATCGTAAATCTATTAATGTATTTAGAATTATTTATTTTTTAGCAGCAGAAAATATGGTTGTATACCGTTTTACAGTAATTCAAAAAAATATTTTAAGATCGTGCTGAAATATGTTTCTATGAGATGAAAATAGTTGACTGGATGATCTAATGTAAAGGAGATAGTTGGGGGGTGCAGTCAATAAGAACACAGAATAAGTGAAGTACTTATATTATGTGCCGACGTTTCGACCTACAGTGTAGGTCATCTTCAGGGCGAATGTTGGAAAGCGTGGCCGTTACATATAACGGCTGGAACGTACTGGACCTATTTTTACCTATTTTCTGTAGTTCCAGTAGTACGTTCCAGCCGTTATATGTAACGGCCACGCTTTCCAACATTCGCCCTGAAGATGACCTACACTGTAGGTCGAAACGTCGGCACATAATATAAGTACTTCACTTATTCTGTGTTCTTATTGACTGCACCCCCCAACTATCTCCTTTACATGAAATATGTTTCTTTTATTTCTGTAAAAATCAAACAGTATAAATATGAAATTTTAAAGATTATATTGGATTAAAACTGAAAAAAACATTGCTCAATTAGTTGTTACTAGAAATAATTGTTTTCATAGATGAAATTAACTGAATATTCAAATGTTTTAAACATATTTAACTCTTACGTACCTTCGCATTGTTTTATTGAGGAATTGACTGGTTGTAGATATACTGAATATGTAGAAGTAGGAAATAATTAAACGCACAAATAATTGATTCATAAAACTGGATAATAATTAGCTAATGATTAATTATAATAATTTAAAATTAAATTAAATATTTTTTATGTTCACTTTTGAGACGCTGATGCAAATATATCGAAATATTTTCAATATCAGATAATGGTAGAAGAAAGAATGTTATCTTTAGGACACTAATACAGTACCCACAATCATCTAACAGAATATTCCTATTTTCTAATAGTAGTTCTAAAGCTACAATTTAAAATTTTTAAGTATTGTCCTAAACTTGTGCTTGACTTAAATTACATACTAGATTTTGTACCACCTCGAACTATCATAATCTTTATTGCCACAAGTTACAATAAAAGTGTAATAAAATGTATCTCATTACGTTACTTTTAATGCAGTACAAGTTATTCACTTCTTGTTTTAACGTGTAAGATTCCCGACTTCTTAAAGATAATAAAAAAAATCTTTCCTCACCTTTCACACAAATCGTAATTTATGATCAGGTTTAATTTTTAAACCTAATTAGGTGATATGGAATCGATCAATGAATAGAAAAAAATAAAGAAATTTAAAACGATTTTCGAAAAAAAAAAGTAAGAAAATCCTATAATCCAATGTCGTTATCTCAGAGTCAGGAAGGGTTAGAAAAATCTAGACTTATTTTCATTAACATTAAAATAAAATAAGATTAAAATTGGAAACTTGTTTTGATTATGTATTAAAATTCTAAATTTTCTGCGATATTTGAGAAAAATCTAAAGTAATATACACTACCCGACGGTTCTCAGCTGTTCTGGAACCTCTGGAATTTTTCCGGGTATATTATGAGGAGGGCTCATAATAACTCAGAAAGTTAATGGACTGAGGAGAGAGTGGGGATACAATGCCACACCCACCTAATCTTCAAGACTTCCTGCCTGTAGAAGTGATGTTCCTCTTTGTAACGGGTCCTCTTTGGAATGACTATCGATTACCTCAGTTAGTGTTTTCCTAATAGAATATGAAATAAGCTGTTAAGCATTCTGTTTAGCACTGTTCTATTTAGTTAATTTTCAGTTTTTACAATAATGCGTTTGTTAATATTTCTATTCACTTATGTGTTGTGCTTTTTCAATTTCGCTTATGGCTCAAGACGTGATATGCATGCGAAAATGTTTATTAAACTGGACAGTAATGCTGGTTGTTTTAGGAGATTAAATGGAACACATCAATTCGGATGTTCCTCTAGTCGAAGTGGAAATTTAGGTATCATCCATATAATCAGAAATCGTAACGATCTTGACTATTTTATGGATTCCCGTGATGATCATTACTATGTGGTAACATTATACATGGATATGTTTATTAGTGATGTTATGAATCGATTGAAGACTAATGACAAAGTTAGTGGTGTATTAGTCATTGTTCAAAAGCCGCAAATACCTAGTGAATATTCCCCTGATGATGTCTGTGATAATTCTTTTGAAAATTGTAATTCTACCAATTCATGGAACCCCTTTGGTAACAAGTTTTTATATTATGACTGGCCATTCCCAATTTTCGTGGCTGATGATCTATTAACAATAACAGAAATTACTCAATGCTACAATAATTTTAATATACCGTTTGAGAAATCTGCTTTTTCTCGACCACTTTGCTCTTTGCAAATCAAGTCTCACATGTCGGCAGCTGTTGATTCACCCACGTGTTTAAGGAGAATCAGCCAAGCTGGAGTGAATATTTTTAAATATTGTGATCCAATGGGCGATCAAAACATTATTCTACCCATGGATACATGGAATGAAAATTCATCTAGAGATGTAGTCATTGTTGCAGCTAGATTAGATACAGCTTCTATGTTTGATGGATTAGCTCCGGGTGCAATGACTTCAGTTACAAGTTTCGTAACAGCTATTACTGCAGCTCATATTTACAGCACTATTCAGAGTAAAATCAAAGATAGTAATAAGAGTGTAGTTTTTATGCTGCTGAATGGTGAAGCACAAGATCACATTGGTTCTAGCAGAATTGTCTATGATATTGAGAAAGGGCTCTTTCCTTCGATGACATCATTTAAAATCACATTGGAAAATATCAAATATTTCTTCGAAATTTCTCAAATTGGAGACAATCCTAATGTATTTATGCACCCTTCTGTTGAATTATACAGTGATAAAATAATGGAGGATTTCATTAGTGTCGGGAGTAAGTATTCGTTAGAATGGAGCCTGAGCTCTCGCAAGGAACTGCCACCTTCTTCTTTTAGAGTATTTAAAAAAGCGCATGACCCACTTCCTGGTTTAATAATATCTAATTATGACAAAGAATACACAAACAAGTATTATAATGGTCTTCTTGATACTAGTGAATCTCTTGGTTATAAGTATGCAAATGGTAGTCTCACAGATCAGCATATTTTACAAAAAAATATTGCTTCATTAGCATCAACTATTGCCTCAGTTTTGTACTCTATAATATCAGGCTCTGCCAATCCTGATAATATCCTTCAAGAAGAAACGGGGCTTCTTGTTGATGAACTACTACATTGTTATTTGGAGGATAAAGCCTGCAAACTTATGAAAGACATCATCAGTAATAAAGAAGAACCAACAGCCAAAAAAACACCCCTACCATTGTATGTAGGAGTTCAACCTTCTCTTAATCCTATTACCACACAAACCGGGTTGTTGCTTGCATACCTCACTTCTAAACCCATCAATGTAAGCAAAGAAAATTGTTCAGCTGTCTCAAATAACAATCAGATTTCTTATTTCTGGTTTAACGGTGAAGACAAAGGTTTATGTATAAATACGACCCTCAAATTTACACCAGCTGTCAGTCCAGCGTTTTTGATTCCTGATTACAACTGGACATCTAGACTTTATTCTACATGGACTGAATCGGTATGGAATGATATAAGCATTGAAATGTTCTTAAAGCCCTCCAGAAAACAAGAGATAATTACTTTAGCATGTGGTATCGGAACATCCATTATGTCTGTTCTAGTTGTGTACTACTTAAATAAAAACAATAAGTTTGTAAATATTTTTTCCAGACCTTCACCAACTGTGTGCTAGTGTAACTACATTTTTTCCTCTTATTTTATTCAATATGTAAACAAACCATTAAAAAAAAAAAATTAACTGTGATATTAGGTTGGTTTTTAATAAGACATTTTTTAAAAATTATATAAATAAACATTATTAATTTAGTTTGTAAACTTTCTCACAAAAATGTTAGCTGTTGTCTGCTAGATATATTTATGTTGTGATTTATTTTACTTTAAATTATGTCGAACATTATTTAACATAACTAGACTTGTTAAAAAGTTCCTTAATCTTTTTTTTTATGTATACATTTTTTTAAATTTTAGAACTATTCAATTATGTAACATCCTTTGTAACTACTATATAATAGACATAAGATAATTACAATTTTTGAATACTTAGAATATTAAAATAGCAATTCTGTTTTCCTAGGATTTTGAAAATCTATTATTATATTATTTTTCAGTTCTAATAGGTATTTTGTTAAATATCAATAAATTTGAAATACAAACTATGAAAGAGAAGAATTGGTTGACTGTATCTTCCTTATATACAAACTATGTAATTTATAAATACACTTAATTTTTATAACAAATGTATTGAAGCTCTTAAATATTTATATAACTCTACACCATTATCTTTTATTGATAGCAGAAATCAATGTATTATTTTTTTATTGTTTGTACTATTTAAATAATTCGGTAGTGGTTTTATGTATAGAACAAATACAAACTAATTTATGGATAATTACTAATGATTTTGTTAGCCATTAGTAACATTTCCATTAAAATTGATTTTTTTATGAACTCATGTGAATTTGAAATTGAAAAATTTCAATTTCTAATTATAAATTATTTGCCAATAGACTTATCAATGATGTTTTTCAATATATTATTAAATACCTAACATTAGATGAGTGGTCATATTTTTTTTCAATTCGAAATTTTTTTATTTTATTCTTCGAATTCAAGTTTGTATAAATTTTGGGATCCTGTAGATTGTTTTATTGGTACTAAATTTGGATAATTTTTTCTGAATTTGGCTAACATTCCATTTATTTATTTTACGATGATTAACACATATGAAACGTAATGACAGCAGATATTGGTTTGAGGGTACTACATAAAATACATCCAAAACCATTTGGTATATATTTCTTTCTATATGGAATCATTAATGGAAGCCATCTTTTTTCTATAAGAATTAAATGGAAGTATATATTCACTTTCTGCCTTAATAAAGATTCTGGCATATAAACATGTAAACCTATTTTTGTAAACCCTAGGTTCTGAATTGAGTTTTGAAAATCCTTGTCCCTTAACTCGAATTATCAGAAAATCACTTGCAATGAAAAAAAGCCCACAATTCTCTACCATATTATGGTATATATACACAATCTATTATTATTGTGTAATCTCTATCCAGACCCCTCATTTATTTATTGTCTTATTAATTTTCATTTTATAATGCCTTGATATACTGTAATGATAAGGGGCATATTTATAGACAGACATTACTCCACACTTGATACCAGATCCCAGGTCTAATAATCATCATGAAATCACCTTTATTTCAACTATCCAATTATGGTCTAAGAGACAGGAAAAATATGATATAATGAGAATAAAAGGTGAAAGGGATATCTCAATTTGTTGAAATAAAATAAATCAATGTTCTGCCATTGTTATTTGGATTTATTTTTTCCCTAAAGAACATTAAATACTACTTTTCTATTACTGCTAAAGGAAAAAAAAAAAGATTACCTTCGCTGTTGTATAACCGCAGTATTCTTTCCTCTTTATTAAATCTAATTTTGTCGAAATAGGCTCTCTGAAAAAAAAAGTTTAAACCTTATTTTGATTACATAATGCAAAATTTTAAACAATTTTATATTTTTTTTAGGAGAATAGTTGGCTGGGGGTGAGTGGCCATGAAAAAAAACATAGTTACTGAAAATATAACAAGATATGATATAATAAAGAATAAATATACAAATAGCAGGGAATACATTAAAGAATACAAAACCGATGAATATTATACATAGAAACAGTTTAAGTTGTCCATCCCATTTTGTAGAAGAATAAACTCACCATTTAATTATGATTTCATCATGCAAAATTTAAAACTATAAGGAGAATATTTGGCTGTGGTCATGAAAGAAAACACAGTTTAATGTAACACTGTATTTCCTTTAAGGTGTCCTCATTTTGTAGAATACTTCTTATTAGATGGTCTATGTGTATATTATGACTGCCCTATTTTTTGCCAGTAAAAAGTATCATCTAATAGGAAGTATTGGATGGAATTGTGGGAAGGACATCTTAAACAAATATTCTCACTTTTGGAGTAGCAATATTGGCCACCCAGATGTAGGTAGGGAGACTAAAAGGCACATCAATATCTATTTATCTCTTATATAAATATCGAAAGCTAGATAATTCTTGCTAAGCAATCTAGCCACATTACTGGAGGAGATATGCAGTTTCGAGGAGAGTGGTTAGGAAGACAAGAAGGGATTGCATCATAAATGAACGAATAAGAGAACAGTTTAAGGTGACGAGAACTGTAGACCATCTTCGAATCCCAATAGCTTAAATGGGTTACGTTTGCCACATGGAGAATGAAAGAAACCAAAGAAAGTTCGAGACGCTTGACCTTCTGAAAAAAAACTATGAGAACATCCCAGAATTTCCTACAAGGAGAGTACCAAACAGTAGAAAGAAAAAGAAGCAAAACCCTTCAGCAGATGAAGAAGCTTTTTAGGGACAAGGAGGAATTGCTATAATTTATCGAGGCTCCTCGACGCTAGGAAAGGCACGAGTGTAATTATGACTTCAAGAAATTGGCTCTAAAAGCAGCCTTTCAACTCTATGAAAATACATAGGACTGATTTATTTTAAAATCTTTTTTTCTTATTGTTTTTTTTTTAAATATTTTTCATGGGGAGAATTCCATTTTTCCAAATTTTATCTTAGTTTTATTCTAATTTATTTTATTCGCTATTCTTTATTAATGCATTACTTATTTATCTCATTGAGATCAATTCCTTTTTAATTTGTAGAAATTTATGATCAAGTCAAGACAGATTTAATTATGCTGTACGAATGGAGTGTGTACAAAAAAGTTGAAAAAAATCCTCACACACATATCTATTGCAGCAGTATGTGACATGGAAATTATTATTAATACATCATCTATTAACCATATATATTTATAGAGCTATTAATGTTAATTAGTATAATCTGACAATTTAGAAAACGACCTGTATAGTAGGCCAGCTGCCATATCCTTACTCCCAAAAGCTTGTCCAAAGTGCAGCAGCATTTCAATGGAAAACTGAATATGCTTCTATGGAATAAATTGTTTTGGGCTTCTTTAAAATGAACACAATTGTGAAAATGAATGAGATAGAGAAAACTGTAAAAATTGGGTAAATGAAAGAAATTGTGAAAATTTTAGGAATAGCCTTGGAAATTGTGAATATGTGTGGAATTAAGAAAATTTTAGTTATTACTGAAGGAAAATGAGTAAAATTTTAAAATGAGGTACTGTGAAAATAGTAAACATTGCTAAGATTATTGAAATTGCGAAAATTAATGGAATCGTGAAAATGAATGAAATTGCGAAAATTGTAGAAACTGGGAATATGAATATAACTGTGAAAATTGGAAATGTAATTGCGAGACTGGGAATATTATGAAAATATTGGCATAGGGAGTTGGTGGCCCCATCACTCAGTCATCTGACTGCAATCAGCCACTGGTCCTCCAGGTTGGAACCCAGTCCCGGGGGGGTATAGCCTTGTGACCCTTAATCCTGAAGGGACATAAATATTCAGGAGACCAGTTGTCCTGAGGATACGGGGCCTCCAATGCTGGATTAATAACCGGCATGGCAGAAAATCTTTACAAAGTAAACAAAATAGCCTCCAGGCTCCTCGACGCTTGAAATGACATAAGAGGAAGGAAAAGAAGAAGAAAAAATTTCGAAAAAAATCTGAATAAAATACGATGTTCATTAGTTTTTAATAATTAGTTCAGCTGGCAAAACAAACTTCAATTATTTCTCAAGGAATAATACATTTTCTATAACGTACCTGTAACACCTGTTGATGGTAATAGACATGGGCGAAACCAACAAGGAAGACTATAGATAAAAATAACATGGCTACAAATCCTCTCAACTTGTATTCTTTAGGTTTCTTTCTTCTTTTTAACGCTTTTGGAAGCGTCATCTAAAAAATAAAAAAAAAACACTGTATTATTCTACCACATTAATTCCAGTCATCATAGTGATTGCTATAAAAGGATAACAAATACCAAAATCCTTTTCATATTTCCCAGAAAGTTATTCTAAAATGTATGTGTTTTGAACGGGAATAAATGGGGAGTATTATCCACAAAACAATAGATTTATCAAAGAGGAAAAGATAATAATGAAATCAATTTTAGTTATATGGTCAAGCATTTGTAAAAAAAAATAAATGTATATACATAGTTAATTAATTAATGTACATTTAAATACAATTAATTATAATCATATCTTCATATTTTAATCCGATTATATATCCATTATATATTATACTGTTAAAGGGTTTATAGGAATTCTAACAATTATTGTTATGTACAATGTGAGATCACCTCTGGCGTGTTAATAAAAAATAACATATGTTTTTATTTCAAATACAGAAGGTATTTTAAGACTACAATTTTTATTACAGAAAAATAGAAAGAGTACCATGTTTAATACGTGTTTTTTTTCTCAATCCCCTAGGACAGGGGTGCTCAAACGGTCGATCGCGAGTGCTTTTTGGGTAGATCTCGAGAAGAAAAAAAATTTTAATAAGTAGGTAGGTAACTAAACTACAAAAATGTATTACGTAATAAAATAACACTGCTTGCGGCAAAAGGTGGCTTTATCAAAGGAACGCGCGGCACTTTTCAAAGAAAAGCCGTGTTGTTTCTAGAATAGACAGTACACAGTACAGTCTAGTCTAGAAACAACGAAAGTACAGTCTAGTCTAGAAACAACGAAAGTACAGTCTAGTTTCGGGCGGCGCGTTTGACGGGAACATTCGAGACTTTCGTTCACGCCGATATAAATGTTGCGCCTGCAGGAATTGGAGTCATTCTGAATTATAACTTGGTGGCGATCCTACGTCGATACAAAGTTTATTATTAAATAGTGGAAAATGAGTGCAGTGAAGAAATCTAAAACGTATCATTTTAACAAGGATTGGGAGGACAAAATTTTTCTTTTGTATGGTGAAGGATAAGTGCATTTGTGTTATTTGTCGTGCGTCAGTTGCAATACCTAAGCGTGGTAACTTGGAGAGGCATCATAAAACGGTTCATAAAAACTATGAAAAGGATTTTCCGCCACAGAGTGAATTAAGAAAACGAAAAGTAAGTGATTTGATATCTTGTTTGAAAAAAGAACAATCCATGTTCACAAGACCAGCCAAACAATCAAAAGCTGCTACGATCGCGTCATTTAAAATATCTCATATATTGGCGAAACACAAGAAACCATTCGAAGATGGATCGGTGGTGAAGGAAGCATTTATTGAAGCGGGTGAGACTTTATTTGGAGATTTTAAAAATAAAACAGAAATCATGTCTGCTATTAGAGAACTTCAGTTATCTCGTCCGACTGTCACAAGGCGTATTGAAGTCATGAGTCAGGACATCGCAGATAAACTAAAACATATCATGGAATGTACATACTTTTCTTTACAGTTCGACGAATCCACCGATATGACAGACACTGCCCAGCTGTGTATTTTTATTCGGATGGTATTCAATGACATGTTGGCTAAGGAAGAATTTTTGACAATCATTCCTCTGAAGGGGAAGACCCGTGGCGAAGATATATATGAGGTTTTCTTCAATTTTGTAAAAAACTACGAGCTACCAATATATAAATTAGTGTGCATTACAACCGATGGAGCACCAGCAATGACTGGAAACCAAAACGGTTTTGTGGCATTGTGTCGAGCTAATGAAGAATTCCCTTCATTTTTTTCATTCCATTGCATTATACATCAACAAGTTTTGTGTTCAAAAGTTTTAAACACGGAGGAAATTATGGGCATTGCAACAAAAATTGTGAATTCCATCCGTGCACGTAGCTTGCAACGGCGGCTCTTTCAGTTTCAGTTGGAAGATAGGGAGTCAGCTGAACACACTGATTTCGTTCTTCACACGGACGTCAGGTGGTTGAGTCGCGGAAAATTCCTAGAAAGGTTTCAAGAATTATTGCCCGAAATAACAGCTTTTCTAGACGAAAGAGGTGATGACACTCAGATTTTGAAAAACGAAATATGGCTAAATGAATTGGCATTTTTGACTGACATCACAATGCACTTAAACACCGTTAACTTCGAGCTTCAAGGTAAAGGAAAAACTATTATTGAGATGATTAGCGCAGTAAACGCATTCAAAAGTAAATTGCAACTTATGATAGATCAACTGAAAAGAAAGGATCTGAAACATTTTCCGTCTTTGAAAGCAAGGATTCCTCAGTTGAATTATGATACGTATGAGGCTGAATTATCAAATATTTTGGGACAATTCGAAATGCGTTTTTATGATTGCAGTAAATTGGAAAATATAGCATCATTTATGAGTTATCCTTTTTCATGTAAAAACATTGAGGAATTAGCTACTGAAATAGCAAGTCAGTTTAATATGAACTCATGTTCTGTTGAAAATGAGTTGGTGCAGATTATATCAGATATACATCTCAAAGCTACAGCATCTGATACAAATTTCTGGTGTTTTATATCTGAAGATAAATATCCGAATGTAAGGCAAATCGCCCTTCAACTGACGGCATTTTTTGGGTCAACTTACTTGTGCGAGTCTGCATTTTCTGAAATGAAGATAATTAAGTCAAAATATCGCAATCGACTAACTGACGATCATATGTCATCATGCTTGCGATTAGCACTCAGTGGTTACGTACCATCTTATGAAAAGTATGCTGAGGACATGCAGTGCCACGCTTCAACATCCAAAGCCACTCTTTAGTTAAGTTTAACACCATATGTAACTCTTTTGTTTTGTAACAACCAATAAACTCGCAATTTTGAATAACTATGAGTTTTTTCATTGATATTGTAGAGAAGAACCAAACTAAACCTAACCCAAACCTTGACTAAAATAATGTACCTATATTGTGCAGAAAGCTAATGTCTATATATGCTACGGTACGCCCTACCTAGGTAGGTAGGGTGTATCGTGTATGTACGACAACCCTGCATCACACACACTTGCAGTCTCTCAGAGTCGATCGTAAGTAGTCTAAAAATATTGAGGTAGATCGCCAGCAGTTCAAGTTTGAGCACCCCTGCCCTAGGATATTGTTTTGCATTTTGCCGGCTACCTGTTTTTTTGTTGTGTATTGCCTTGTTGAATTTTAAGGCGTATACTGAATTATCTTATTGCTGAGGTTAATTTACAGTAAAACATAACAGTGTTCAATTCAAACACGGGTTGTACAGATTCACGAGGTGAGCGATCCACTATCGGAGTAGCTTTTGTTTGGACAACCGTCTGTATTCCCTAATGCCCAAGAGCTTTATTTCCATGAGACCATCTCGGGATAGCATTTAACAACTTCGAGCTAACGAACATGTTATTATTTTTATCTATTCAATTTGCTCAGATCTGGTATTTTTTTATTCATTCAACGCTACTTTATGCTGCTAAGGCTAATCGGACAATGCAACAGTGGGAGTCCTAACTTTTGCCTCTCCAGGTTTAATCACGATGGTGATTTTTAACGAGTACTTGGCACAGTACAAGCTCGGGGCCCTTTTTTACCTCATCTACAAAGGACAGCACACCCAAGGATTCGGCTGCAAACTCGCGATCTTGGGCGTAGTAGGTTTTTACCATACTACTACCTTATCATACTTACTTATGAGGGTTACTACCATATCATAGGTAACCCTCAGATCTGATATGAGAGCAGCACAATATATTTAGAGGCCCTCAGCCTCTACAGCTGTTACTAGGATGGGGAATCCGTTGTTCAGACGGATACCCGAGACACTTCTACGCACCTGCTTTAGTGACCTTCCAGAAGTAGCGTTAGTCTGGTGGCTTGAAGTGGGGATATCTGTATTACATTTTTTTTAGGGGTACTTTAGCAAGGTTTTGTTGGTTGACGATTGTTCTTTTCGTTTTAAGTTAGAGCAGAGACGCGCACTCTACTCCTGAGCGAACTTTCCCGGTTAATTTGGTCTCGTCGGTATGTTAACTGGTGCTATATGTCTTCTTTTCTCCTTGCTCTTAGCCTTAGCCACTAATTCGTCTAATTTTTATGTATTTGTCTTTGCAAGAGGCAATTGGATTATTTTGTTTCGCCTTGCAACGGGCATTCTGAAATATGCTATGAATCATTTATCACATTTTACGGCTGTACTTTATTATATGACCAAATTGTTGACATATATAGGATTAGGCTGGCGGGATATCATTTGGATTGCATTTCACAGCCTTTAATGCACATCTATTGAAGTGATGGATCTTTTCATGAATGTCTTTCATAGTGACACTTTAACGTGACGGTAATCACTATAGGTGACAAATTAGTTATCTTTCCGCCAAAGGCTGTCTTTTGGAGGCACCGTACCTCTGTTTCGTTGATGAGTTAAAATCCTAATTTCACATCACATATTAGGTTAGATAAATCATTGTTCCTGTACTGGTAAAAATATAAATGCGGTTGTACCGAAATCTTATCTTATCTTTCCGCCAAAGGCTGTCTTTTGGAGGCACCGTACCTCTGTTTCGTTGATGAGTTAAAATCCTAATTTCACATCACATATTAGGTTAGATAAATCATTGTTCCTGTACTGGTAAAAATATAAATGCGGTTGTACCGAAACTTGGGCACATCGCCGGATGGACTGTAACGAACGCACTATACATTGATCACAACTAAAGCACTAGGCACGGCATAATCTTGATAAAATCAATTCGCTGTTATCCTTTCGGATGGCTCTTCCACCTTAGATTATTCTTCAATGACTCCTTCCTGGTATGTTTTTCTCCTATTTTTTTAAATTTTACCTATTTAAATTTCGGCAATACCGGTGTTGACTTCATTAACATTGATAGACACAAGTCCTATCAATGCTATGTTCATTTCCGTGATTTCTCCACCAGGAGGCTCCCAAATTCGTAGTTCTATTGGCGTAAATGCTTGTTTTCTAATCTATTTTCCATCTTCGATCCCTACATGAACACTTCAAAGGATTGGTGATTTTCTTCATTCATCAGGAGAAGAAAGTCACATTCATTGAACACGTAGATATCGGAGGGTGTTCCTGTGCTTCTCAAAAGCAGTGCAGATCGTTTATTCGTTCATTTAACGTCACTTCTAATCGAACGATGTGCAGATCGTTACAACGTTTTCGGTAGTTTCTGTAACACTGCACAGCAGACGTTGCCAAAACTATATATCTTGGTCCGAAATCTCCCATGCTTTATGAGGACCAACTTAAACGCTAACGGTACTTCCCTTTGGTAAAGTATTTTCTCAAGTTCACTTCTTCTAGAGTTATTGCTTCAGATAATTTCTTCTTTCCGGGTTATTCTTGCGATTGCATTATCCGTCTCTATTTAGTGGGATCATCCTGTGTCCCTCTGATGTCTAACTATTTATAAAGAAATCGAATTGTTTTCTTAATTAATTTACCTAGAAGTAGACATGATTCATCATGGATTCAACCCAACACACGCTTTTACACAATTATTGCAGAAATAAGATGTATTCCTCTGATTTATCCCTGACATAATTTATTGAACAGAATTAGTACTAAATTAATAATAATTTTGAAAAAAGATGTATCAAGTTGGTTCCTTTTTATTTTACTTATTTCGTATAAATTATATTAAAAACATATTTAAATTACAAAAGACTTTGTTTATTTCTTCTGGTTTAGACAGTGTAGATAAATTTCTCGCTAACGTTTCGTCAACCATGCTGCTGACTTCCTCAGGGCTGAGATGAGAATGAGCCCTACGGTCTAAACCAGAAGAAATAAACAAATTCTTTCGTAATAATAGTGGTCGTGGAAGCCTAAAAGAATACATATTTAAATTGTTTAAAAAAACGATTGAGTAAAGAGATATATATATAAAACAATCTTTATTAATTTTATATTTATTATGATTGGTTTTTGTCGAGTGAATATTTTATTTTTAAATTTTTTTAAAAATTGTATTTGTGAATAATTAATCTGATAACAAATTATAATTTTATGTTTGAAATGTAAAAAATGGTTAGACGAGACTCAACGAAAATTCTATTTTTGTTCCGTAATATAAAAACAATTTTTGTAGGCCATTTTAGCCCATATTAAAAAATAATAAATATTTATTTGAGGAATAGTATAAAAATGCCATTTCGCATATATTGTATATTTAAAAAAATGTTATTTCAAGCTCAAAGCAATTGAAATATTTGAATAAACTCTTTGATTTTATTTCAAACACGATAAAGAATGTCCTTTCAAAATCTTATCAATTGCAATGGTTTCACAACATTCGATTAAGCCTGGATATCAAGAGCGAATCCAAGACTTTATTCTGGGGGGCCACGAAGGTCAGACGGGAAAAAAATCAACTATAACTTACCAATAAACTTGCAGTTGCTATAGAAAGATTTCAAATGTTAATTTAAATATCAAAACAATAGTTTCATTCATGCTCTTTCTGTTATTTTAATATCTACGATCATGTGATGTGCCTATAATTATGTACTATAATGGATTCTCCACATTACACAAAAACCTGTCTGGGTGGAGGGCACGTGCCCCCATGACCCCACCTAAATCCCTAAATCTCTTGGATATCATTAGTAAATTATTTAATTCAAATATATAAATAAACTATTGATATAAATTATTTATGTCAATTATTTTATGTTTTATTTATTCAATCCCTACTAAAGCGTTTTAACGCTTGCTAGTATGAAAATAATTTGTTAAAAAAGACTACTAATAAATTATTGAATCCATGTACATAATAAAGAAACTCAAATGTACACGTTTAATACGAAGATCTAAAAAATACATAAGATCAGATTGTATTTTATTAATTTAATTTACAACAGTTTTATTACATTCCTGCAAGTCAAAAGAACTGGTTCGTTAAGCAAAAATAAAAACATCACTGGAGTAAAGTAAATGCTTGTAAACAAATAAAAAATTCCCTCCATGTATACTCAGAAATGCTTTGTTTAGTAAACATTGATCAGCTTAGGAAGAAATTGAAGATATTATTCCATTATAATTTTATAGTTAAACTTTGTAAATTATCTTTAAATATTGCCTTTGTTATTAAATAAAAATCATATCAAAGAATTGTTGTGATTCGTTTTTTTTTATTTTACTCCTGCTATCAGCTAGACAGCGCTATCAGATACAGTTAGAACATTATAACCTATATCTTAAAAACAAAGTGTGGTTTATTAAAAAGTTATGTTATTATTATTATTATGACTTTATTCATCATAGCTCGAGTGATGACTATGATTTATTTGAGCGTATATTGTTTTATTACCTATTATTTTTAAAAATAAACATAAATAACCATCCCGTGTTGTTATTTATATCTGTAATTGCAAACGAACTTCCAAAAGTGAACATATTATATAATTTTTAACACACAAGCCTAACAAACAACATTCTGTCGTATTAGTTTAAACTTGATGATGGATATTTTAGCAAACCTTTGGTGGTGGTGGTGTCCCATGGACACGAAGCCACAAGGCAGACTCCATGTCGACTGTTGTTCCACCGCACGGCCTTGGAGGACCTTGGGAATGTCAGGTTACATCATTTGGTCCTTTATAGACAAGAAACTGAACACAATATTCATATGGCTTCACATCTCTACTTCGAGGTGTGTTGCGAACAGAGCGTCCGAACGAACTGATTTAATCGTTCAACCGGGACGTTGGAATATTAAATGAGGTATCAGATTCCGCATATCAAGGTCGTTGTCACTACAACTTTCACCTTTACCGATTGAAAACAATATTGATTCCACAGCTTTAATATTAAAAATGTTGCTTATTCAGTTAACGTCACTTTATGCTACTAAAGCTAATCAGGAGATACTATAGTGGAGTCCTAAATCTTGCTTATTTAGATATAAGTAGGAAAGGGATCTTTATTAAATTGGGATCACTGAATTGAAATCAGGTCTCGTATAGAGAAGGCAAAAATGGCTTTGATCAGCTCAGGAAGGTGCTATGCAACCTAAATTTGAGCCTGCAGACCCAAATCAGAGCGTTCTCAGTGTTATTATATGCATCATAGGCTTGAACACTTACGGATGCTTCAAGTAAACATCTACAAACATTAGAGATGTATCATCGGCATATGCTCAGAGTTTCATGGGCTTAACTCGTCAGGAAAGAAATCACTACGACGAATTCAGAAGCCCCATGAAATAATGCACAGGATCCAAAGATATAAATTGGCATACTTTGGTTTGGTGATTCGAAAAAAAAAGCGCCTGCTGCAGATTTTTAATGCTGGACAAGATTGGAGGAAATAGAGGTGCAGGTTGCAGGTTGATAAACCTCAGGCAATGTGGACAATAGTAACATCTTTAGGCTTGTTTTTTTGCCTTTATGTGCCGTTGTAATCTACAACAACCAAATAGGATAGGCATTTTTAGAAGAAGAAGAATATTGTCTTTACGCGGCTCAGTGTTGGAGAGCTGAGTTCACTAGCCGACGTTTCCGGGTTCGAATCCGGCTGTTGCCTCTTAAAAGGATGACTTTTTAATTATGTATGATAATTATTTAGCTATGTATGATAACTATTTAATTATGTATGGTAATTTAGTGTGAATTACTGATTTTTAGAAATTAAATTCATATAGGATCTTTATAGATTACAAAAATTACTCTTACATCTGTAATCCCACAATAATAACTTTGAAAAAGTAAAATCCTTCAAATTTTTATTTCTTTTAAATTGTTACTTACATTGTTTATTTTTAATGTCTTCTAAGCAATGGGGGGGGGGGGGGAGGTTACATCCCCAATAACCTCCCCTCGTTACGCATATGGTAAAGAGAGTAATCTCTAAGTTATTTCTAGAGAAGTTTCTAAATTATAATGTTAATAAGTCTAGTTAGTTCATGCAAGAAAGTATCTTTGTATATCTATGTTAAATCGTTCTATATCACTATAAATGTCATTCTTACAAGTTGTCTACTGTTTTTGACCTTGAGGATTCCGTTTCCCTCAATACAGTTCTCAACTCTCCCTCTGGACAAAATTCGATTTAACCATAAATTCATTAGGCTGTATATTATAATTTATTAAATTATAGATAAATAATAAATTATCGACTCACCATTAGCTTCTCCTTAAGAAGGCTTGATATCGAGTTAACGGAGGTGATGGAGTTTCCCGGCGAAGGATCCGTAAGTTCTGTGGTGTCACTCCTGTTGTCCTGGTCCACTTCGATCTTGGACATCGCGTGCGGCGATGGCATGACGGACTTTTTCCGCACCCTGTTCGGCAGCGGCATCCTGTAAGGAAGACAACGGATGTGAGGATTACCAAAGAGGTTAGCCGCACTCCGACGATGACTGAGGAACCCGCTCGACTGGTGGGATTACTTTTCAAAATAATTGCACCTTTAGCCAGTCCCCACCAATCCGAAAATCTAATACAAGGTGCCCAGGAATATTAGGCCATTGCGAAACTGAGTGCATAGGAAACCAGTATGTATTGATGCTAGTACGTCTTGATGGTACGTCAATAGTAATATGTCTTAATAAAAAGAACAACTATACTCATTAATAACTCAAACTTTATTGAAAAATTGAACATAAAAAAGATATGTTTTATGTTGTTGTTTTTTTTATAAGCAAGTCTGTTAGAGGATGAGAACTCGCGGGTGCAAACTTCATTTTAGAAGATTTTACAACGACTTTGAACATTTAATTCATATAAAATATTTTTGGAAATTCCATTTCTCAATGCCCTAGAAGTATAAAGCAGAACCATAATATGATATAATCAGAACCATGATACAAACTGACTGTGGACTTCATTATCGTAAATAAAAATCTTTCAAGAAAATCTGAATTAGAACTTTATTATAAATGCTTGATAACAACGTATATGCTCCAGTTTTGTGGATCTGGAAGAATATGGTAGAACGGCATTTAAGCAATATTAGACTTTTGGACAAAAGGATATTTTAAAATAATGCTTTTTAAATACCCACATCCCCAGTGAATAAGTGGTTAAGTCCAGTTTTATCCTGAGAGATAACTGTATTAAGGGAAGCGGAATTGTGTCATTCTCGTATTTCTTTGCTTGGAATGGAGTTATAATGTTACTAACTAGCTTTTGCCCACGGCTTCGCTCGTGTGGAATTTGGTCTGCTATATAAAGTTTCCAGACGGATCATTTTAAATAAATAATTTATTTGTTTTATCTATAAGTTACTCATACATCCGAAATTTCAGATGTCTAACTTCAAACTTGACGGATTCCATACAATCTTTGAACCCCTATTACATTAAGGGGGAAACCCTTGGGGGTGGAATTGTCCAAATTCCCTTCTTAGTGCTCTTTTAAGCTGTACAAAGAACCTATCTGCGAATTTTTATATGCTAAGTTCAGTGGTTTCTGATATGCGTTGACCGCTGGGTTTGTTAGTCATTCGGGTTAAAGTTTTATTTAAACTTCGCCTGTGTGGTGTGTTGATAAAAAGTAGCCTATGTCCTTCCCCAGGCTAGAGATTATCCATATCAAATTTCATCACAAAAGGATCAGCACAGCCGTGAAACATACATTGACACTGATTAACAAACGGGATGGACAGAAGTTACATTCGTTTACTGTTGTTCGTGTCAGTAAAGGATTAGTATGTAATGTTATTGAATTTATTGAAAAGGCTTACTTAGTATAACGGTTTCACTTGTCGTGATTAACGTAACTAGAGTTGACTCATGGGGGGGTTAACCCCCACCAGTCAACCACTCCAACATATTACTCCCTTCAAGAAAGATGCCTCTTAATATAGGTACAATTTTATGATATGAATATTATTCTATAATCATGTAGCTTCAAATTAAAATAAACAGATTATAATTTTTTATAAATGTTATTCATTTTATAGAAACAGTTTATTCATCAAAATAACTGTGTTTGCACTTTCTTTGTTGTGTTTTTGACATTATTGACTCTTACTTCTGTGATCTCTGTCATTTTTATTTCTTTTAAATTGTTACTAACAATTTTTTTAAAAATTTCTTCTAAGCAATGGGGGAGGGGTTACATCCCCAATAACCCCCTCCCCCCTCGTTACGCCTATGCTTGTCGTACGGCAGCAGCGAGAAGTGAACTTTACTGATACTTTTACTTGATACTTTTGTATCAATTGATACTTTTACTAGTCATGGGTAGATACTGGATTTTCCTGTATCTGAAAACAAGTGATACTGATACTTTTCTGTATCTGTATATACTTTTACTTGATACTTTTGTAGTTGAATACAGATATCCGGACTCTTACTCTTCTAATACGCTACACAGAAGCTTATCTTGGGTCATCAGTTTTTGTTGTCATTTTTAAAGCAAAAAGAGTTATTCGCCGAAATTGTAACCTGCATAAGGCATCAAATCATTAATGATTAAAATCATGTTTTTTATTGGTTAATTATTTTTGAAAGCTATGGAATTGAACAAAAAAATTTATTTTAACCCTACCTCAAACTTTTGTTATTCACGTTCCAAGACACGTAGAATTTGGGTTGTAATACAAAATTTGTCTGTACGCCGCCCCACGCTATACTCTTTAAAACGCTATAGCTGTTTTGTCTTTTTCACCCGATTTTAATCATTTATGTCAATTGTCTTTACTTTATGGTATAGATACATCCATTAATGAGCCCATATTTGACCGGACATAGGTCGAGGTTTTTTGCGAAAGTTGCTCGTGAAAAATCATATATTAGGAGGTGATCTCGGAAAATGTTATTTCAACAACCCTTTACTGTTAACTAATTTCATAGTTTATTTTCGTTTCTACATATTTGATAAGTGACTAATTACAGATTATATTGATAATAAGTTAAAACTTGTTCATTATTATTTTTACTTATTTATTTATGAATACTAAGGTGGGATGCGGCGAAATTGATCTTTCGCCTTGATCAAATCAGGGGAGCTTAAATCATTGGTTTACTATTGCTTATTATTTATTTATTTATTATTATAAGGACCGTGATTAATAGTAGATAATATTTTTTTTTTAAATCCGTGAGACGATGTAATTTTATTGCCAAAAATGAACTTGGTTTGTTTTGGCGGTTCCCCGTCACGAGTACCGGATTTTCTAGGGTGGCAATTCCAGGTATCTGTCTATTGGGTATTTCCAAATGTTGTTTCCATTTTACTCTCAGTTTGAAGATACCATTTTCCTTAAAAGTATCATAACTTCGATACGGCTGTTTTTGTAGAGTTTACATTTTCGTCCATCGTTTTTTATTAATTTTTTTTATAATGGATAAAAAAAATCGTTTATCTGGATTTTTTTTCCATTAACGAACGTAAATATAACGTGCAATTTATGTAAGACTGCGTATTCAAACAAGACAACGACTTCTAATTTGAAAAAGCATTTGTAACGGAAACATCCGACAGTATCTTTGGATAGGTTTACAAGATCTCATCAACATAAATTTTCTTCTAAATCATCGAATTCAACTGAACCAGCCACCACGTCTACAACGACTTCACTCACACCAATGCCTTTTGCCCGATTCCAACTCTGCCTGATGCTTCCTGGACATAAACCAAGCTGAACTGTTTTCGGCTCCATGCCAGCACTGGTGCTACTGCTGCCTCACACCATCGATTTTTATCGACCTCCTAGTCTAGATCCGCCTAGTGTTCAGTCGAATGCAGGGCCACCTCGAGCAGGATACGGTTCTTCACCATGCATGGATGGTCCTGAGTTTTCAGTATCCTCAGAGTCCTAATTGGCTTCACGAACTCCTCCACTTCACCCCTGAAAATTTGTGAGGACCATTTTCCAGGTCTATATTCTTTCTTCCATTTCTCCAGGAGGAAGAAAAAACGAGGACGGATTGATGACGTGGGAGCAGGGACTGAAGGTGGTTTCATAGGACTACACTGATTGCATTAGCAGGCAGCCATTTCTGCTACTGGATTCAGTGAAGCGAACCATAGACTATAAAAATGAGTAACGAAACAACAGGCAGAACGTCACGGGTTGTTTGGAATTCTGCCTATCTCATAGGTAAGTATTTTCTTCTTCTTTTACTTCCTCCAAGTTCCTTTCTGCTTCGAGTTGTTCTACCCCAGGATCTGCATTTTTCTCTGTCCCTCCCGATCTTTGTCGCCTTCTGGAATCTTCCCAATGACCAATCGATACACTTGCTTAATTTATAAATAAATATATTAATATAATTTTAATTAGCGTGTTTATAATTTAATATTATTCAAGATTCGAACCATTCAATTTTAATTAGCGTGCTTATAATGCTGGATAATAAAAAACAAAAACAAAGAGTTGTGGGAACAATTCCTAAACTATATCTCAACTGATACCTCACCAAGATTGTTTTGGAAAAAATTCAGAGTATCACAGGACATTATAAAGACTACCAGCCATCATTTTTAATAGGTGACCACGTAGAAAAAAATCAAGAATTGTTGGCTGAGCATTTTGCAACATATTATTCAACCTTCTACTCCCCTAGAGTTTGTCGGACGGCGCTGCCACTGGTGCCTGTGGTCCGCTCGTGGTCCCGTGGTGGGGGTACGGTGGTGGGGTGTCATTGGCCTGGAAGGTAGAAGGGAGCTTTAACCTATCAATACATATCAACAACTCCATTATCCACTGGCGTTAATGACCTAAGGTTGGCACGCCAAAAAAACAAAACAAAAAAACTTCTACTCCCCTCAAACACTTTCGCCGCTAGAAAACACTAAATTAGATACCATTGAAAATGAATCTGAGCATGCATACAACATCCCTTTCATCCGGGCGCAGACGAGATCCACAATGATCTGTTAAAGAATTTTCCAAGACAGGCCTTAAACGCGCATCTTGCCCTTTACAACCATGTTTGGTGCATCTGGAAGAGAGTTATCCTCAGAAAAAGTAACCATCTATCCTCAGAAAAATTAATGACAAATGGAATACCACAGGGAAGTGTCTTGAGCTGCGCCCTTTTTGCTATTGCAATTAATAAAGTAACAAACATAATACCCAAATCTATTAAGACCTTTCTTTTTGTCGACGATATAGGCCTCTTACTACCTTTCAGAAACCAAAATAGAATGAAAACAACGATACAAAATTGTCTTTCGAAATTGGAAACGTGGTCAGCTCAATCTGGATTGAAATTTTAAACCGAAAAAACAAAATGTCTCTTTTTTTCCAAACGCAGGATCCCAACTTCTCCTCCAGATTTAACATACAGAGACATAAAACTCAATTTTGAAGAAAAAGTTTTCTTTTCTAGGCTTAATTATTAACAACACACTTGACTGGAAAGATCAAATTAGATTGAAGATCACATTACACAGAAAGAAGAGTGTATAAAAATATTAAACATACTGAAAACCCTGGCTGGAAGCACTTGGCGAGCAGACAGATCCAGAAAGGTTTACACCAGTTTAATAAGATCTAAATTGGATTATGGCAGTTTTGTCTACTAATCAGCAAATCTCAAACAGCTTTCTACTTTAGGCTCAGTCCACCACGCGGGAATCCGTCTTTCAACAGGTGCACTCAGATTCCCTGTAAACAGTCTATGCGTAGAAACCGGTCTAGCTCTGCTATCTGTCAGAAGAGACCAACTTGCACCCGGATACATCGGAAGATTAAAATTCAATGATAATAATCCAGTATGGAAACATATTTTTCATATAAATACAAGAAAATATACAGATAACCCAAGACTACCAGCCCCACTTGGAATACGAGCAAGAAGCTATAATGAAGAAATCAAGAATTTTCAAACAAGCACAGATGAAAACAGCTACCCATCTTGGACCTTGAAACTACCATCGGTAGGTTTAAGGCTCAAAAATTACAAGAAGAACACCACATCAGAACACACATATCTTTTAGAATTTAAAAAAATCTTTGACAAATACAGAAATTGCCAGCACATTTATACAGATGGTCCAAATCAAACCATAACGTTGGATGTTTTATAATTTTACACACAACCAGTAATTTCACCGCAGAATCTTACGCAATCAAAGCTGCCCTATATCATATTATGCAACGTCGAGAAAAGAATTACGTTATTTTCACGGACTCTCTATCTGCAATAACGGCTTTCGCTAATATATATCTGAGAGACAATGTAATTAAAAAAGCAAAAATTTATTAAGAATGGACAAGGAGTTAATATTCGTACCATCTCACGTGGGAATCAAAGGTAATGAAGCGGCAGACAGAGCAGCCAAGAAAGCAGCATCGTCACTGGCTTTAACCAATGTCTTTACCATGTCAGACATTTCGCAATATCTAAAACGCCAAGCACTCATGACGTGGATACAGCTGTGGGAGGCAACTGAGGAAAATAATAAATTGAAAAGCACTAAAGCAGAAATAAAACCATGGAAAAGTTCTTGCCGCACCAACAAAAGAGAAGTAATCACCACAAGACTAAGAATCTGCCACACGCGTCTGACGCACCTGGGCGATAACACCACAAATATAAATAAAGTGCTAACTTTTCTTAAACAAAATAATATGTTCAGTAAGATATAATAATTATATGTGAAGTGGAAATAAATGTTAAATCAAAAGAATAATAATGAAATAAATATTGAACCAAAAGAGGAAAGACGCTGATGACCATAGATTTTGTGCGTCTTTAAACAATAAAACCTAACCTAACCTATATATATATATATTGCTATGTATTGACCGTCGGCATCATGAAACGAGCGGCAATACATGAAAGAAATTAGGGATGGGTAAAGTAGTATCAATCTGACCGTATCTGATAGACTATAGTTTATTCAATGTTCTGTGGTCAGAAGGAACTTTTTTTTTTCACATCCTGTAAGCGAAATGTACCTGATACTTTTGTATCAATTGACACAAGTATTAGATTCGGTCAGATTGATACAAATTTACCCATCCCTAAT
Source organism: Arma custos (assembly GCA_037127475.1). NCBI lineage: Eukaryota > Metazoa > Arthropoda > Insecta > Hemiptera > Pentatomidae > Arma > Arma custos. The sequence goes on along the minus strand of CM073762.1, from coordinate 55,739,816 downwards.
TTCTTTCATGTATATATATTTATATAGAGGTTAGGTTAGGGTTTATTGTTTATAGACGCACAACATCTATGGTCATCAGCGTCTTTCCTCTTTTGGTCCAATGTTTTGTTCAGCGAAAATAAGTAGATTTTGCGAGTAAGAAACACGTAATCTATATATATATATAAAAGAGAGTGGCGTTAGTTACTGACCTAATAACTCAAGAACGCCTGGACCGATTTCGATTATTCGAACCATTTAGGACTGGTCTTCGGCCAAAAAAGAATAATAACCAAGAAAAATCGAAATCGGTCCAGGTGTTCTTGGGTTATATTTATATATACATAATACACGTATATTTTTATAACTTTCACAGCTTCTCTATTAATTTTATATCAACATATGATATATGGCTTCCTTATCAAAACTTTACAATATTATTTATATAACAAAACCAATTTTTGAAAAATTTGCACTTAACACATTTCTGACCTAAGGCATCAACTTTTGAAAGGTGATACATTTGCAGTCTTTCCATCGCATATTATTCTGTTTGATAATTGTGTGAGGTAATTATTTATTTATTATTTACATTAATCATAGTTTCAAATATTGTATTTATTACATTGTTTTGAAACGATTTATCAGTTTGATATAGTGCACATTGTGAATAGTTATGTTCTTTGTTATTGCATTGTAGTTTCAAATATTGCATTTAAAACATTGTTTTGAAACGATTTATCAGTTTGATGAAGTGCACATTGTGAATGGTTATGTTCTTTGTGATTGCATTAGATTAATTAAAATTTTCTATATAATAACTGCCCGGTTAACAGTAATAATTATTTATTTATTATTTACAATAATTGTTGTTTCAAATATTGCATTGAATACATTGTTTTGAAACTTTATCAGTTTGATGAAGTGCACATTGTGAATGGTTATGTTCTTTGTTATTGCATAAGATTAATTAAAATTTTCTATATAACTGCCCGGTTAACAGTAATAATAATTATTTATTTATCCTTTACAATAATTGTAGTTTCAAATATTGCAAAAACTAATGAAGGACCATTACGAATAAAAAATTAAAATATGAATAAACCTATACGAAAAACGCATCCTCTATTTATAATTATTAATAGATCTTTAACTGATTTACCATCTCCATCTTCAATCCAGATGAAATTTTGGATCCTTATTAGGTATATGTTTAATAATTCAAATTAGCCTATACATTAATTCCTAGTTATACATTATACAGCAACTATTGACCTCGCTTTTAGAAGAGTAGTACATATCGACAATCAATCCAAACGTTCATTTCGGATTGTGCAATTAAATTGTACGTGGGTTACTTTGAAAATCAATTCGAATTCGCTGTTCATTTCATTCTGATTTATCATTTTGATGTGGAATTCTACTTTCAAACGGTAAGTAGCCAGCGAATATGTTTATTTTGTTAGGTTATGACATTTGAGCACATGATTTCATCGGTGCTTATTTGTGAGGTTATGACATTTATATTTATTTATGTATGGATAATTCCTCTCGATAATTGCTTTTGTGACATTCATTTCTAAGTGTGGTTCACAATCCCACGAGCCAGTGATCTTTAGCATCGAACCCGTCATGCAAGTACAGTTCGGAATATGGCCAATCAATTGAATATGGATGAACAAGAAATCGAATGAGAACAGCGTAGTGTTAGTATGGCCCAACTTCGGGCATCGCAAACACACGAAGAAAGACACATGGCTGTGAAACGGCCCAGTTGACAATCAGAAATCGTCGAGCAAATCAAACAATTCAACAACGTGAAAATCGAAATAAACGTGTAAGAAGTTCTTCAAGTGTTGATTTGAATCGAGTAGCGTTTCGTTACGATTGTACAATTGACTACAGCTCGCATCCTTCCGTTCAAATTGGCCCAATGGAGGTTGTGTGTGTGTGGAGTTGTGTGGGGCATTGAAGTTCGCTGGAGAAACGCCTGTATTGTGCTGTTTCAGTGGTAAGGTTAAATAACCACCATAGCCCTTGCCACCAGAGCCATTGCATTCTTTGGTTCTTCGTGAAACACCAGAATCACGTCATTTTCTATCGAACACTCAGAAATATAGCAGATGTTTTCAGATGACTCTAAGTCATTGTTTATAATATGGAGTTCATTTATGGAATTCAAAGATTTCTATTTAAAATCAACGTGGACGAAGTAGCGGGCAAAAGCTAGTAACTTAATAAATACAGTGGAAATATTGAAAGTTTTAAAAACATATTTTTAACATTAATCATCATAAAGGTTGTTTGATTGTTGTTTTACAAATGGCGAACGATGAGGTAAAGCTACTATTGTTACAAAACGTTATCCATTTCTCTGATATTTTTTTAAAACTTAGATTGCTTCAAATATTATATTTCCTATAATATTAATTATTTATTTTCATTATCAATGCTTCTAGGCCGTTTCTGATCCGTGACCTACTTCAATTATGTTTCAAGGATAAATCGTTACTAAAGGAGGTGAAATGCACTCCACTCATAATATCAGGTGCGCTGTTTTATCATTCTTTTAAGAGAAAAGAAGATTATATTTATTCTTAATTTAATATTGAAAAAAAATTATTAAAATCATTGAACTTATTATGGCCTGTTGATTTACTGTAACTTTAATCTATTAAAACTCTTATGATAATGGATCTATGAATTTGTAAGTACATCAAATCGAATTCGCAATCAACAAAAAATTTAGTTTATAATGTAGATGTGAATATATCAGTTATTCTCTCGTAACAGTGTAGTAATCTTTAAAATATATTTTTAAATATTACATTCTACAGTAAAAAAAAACATCTACACCACTACAACCCATGAAGAATCTTGGCTTCAGTTCATGGTAGAAACTGAAACTTTATAAAGATTTGGTGAGATAGATCAAACAATTTATCTGCCACAACCGGATTCGAACCCGGGATCCCCTCGGCGCTCTACTACTCAGCTACCCCGCTCCTTAAATATATAGTATATTCAATTAAAATATTAATTTAAGTGAATATTAAATTGAATGATTACAAATTAATATTATTGATTTTCTACTGAAAATTAAACGGCATTTGACATAAAAGGGCTTACATACTACCCTTACATAGGTACAAGTGACAATTTAATAATTTTGTATTAACGCAATTTAAAGTTAGAATATTTTGATATTCATAAAATGGGTAAGCTTTTGTTATAGTTGTAAGAAGGCTAAACACTATTTTTCGAATATTGAGCTATAAAAATGGTTATAAGAACATATTATATGCTTTAATTAGACGAACCGTATGTTTCGACTACTTCTTATTATGAAAAATCGTTTGTAGAAATATAACTGTTAGTTTACACTTTATTGGATGTAATAGTAGAACTTTTTAAATCCCAAGGCACGGAAACATTTTTTATTAAAGTAATTTTTAAAATCATCGATTGAATTAGGTTTAGTGAAAATAAAAAACTATATCGAGGACAGTAATCGATTTAAAAACGATAATACATAAAAATATAATTATGATGAGGGATATAGATAGATAGTCTGGGGGTGCAGTCAAACACTAAATAAGAAAAAAACTTTTTTATTATAAATGCTAAAAAAAGTTATTTATTAGAATTTATCTTCATTTTCAATCCAGAATTTTATATCTCTATATATTTATATCTCTATATATATTTTACTCTCTATACATTTCTGCTATATTTATTCTTAAATATAGAAAATAATACATGGGTCTCTCGTTGAACAGCAGGTAATGATGTAAGGTGTAGATAATATAAGTATGGGATGTTATATAAATATATATAATTACATGAATTTATATTAATACAAACTATGATGTTAAAGAATAAATATAGAATATATGAATATCAAAATGTGTAGAGGGTAATATAAATTCTGGATTGAAAATGAAGATAAATTATAATAAATAACTATCTATATCCCTCATCATAATTATATTTTATGTATTATCATTTTTAAATCGATTACTGTCCTCGATATAGTTTTTTATTTTCACAAACCTAATTCAATCGATGATTTTAAAAATTACTTTAAAATGTTTCCGTGCCTTAGGATTTAAAAAGTTCTACTATTATATCCAATAAAGTGTAAAAATAACAGTTATATTTCTACAAATGATTTTTCATAATAAGAAGCAATTAACTACGGTTCGTCAAATTAATGCATATAATATGTTCTTATAGCCATTTTTATAGCTCAGTATTCGAAAGAAATATTGTTTAGCCTTCTTATAACTGTAATAAAAGCTTACCCATTTTATGAATATCAAAATATTCTTACTTTATAATATTAATTTGTAATAATTTGATTTAATATTCACTTAAATTAATTATCATATAGCATTATTCACTAATTTCTTGTATATTTATACTTTAGCATCATATTTTGTATTTATTTTATACATAACATTCTATGAGTAAATTACCATTTTGCATTTTTTTATATTCATATTTTTTTTTTATATTAAATTCTAATTTAACTAGGTTTTCCATACTTTTATATCTCACCATTTTACATTTATACCTTTTCTTTATGTTTTCTCGGTATTGCAATGTTTTTTATAATCATTTTTGTTCTGTTTCTTCTCTCATAGCTCTGAAGATGGCCTACAACGTAGGTCGAAACGTCGGCACTTATAATAAATAAGTTTTTTTCTTATTTAGTGTTACATTGACTGCACCCTCAGACTATCTATATCCCTCATTACATCTTCCAGTCAACTATTTTCGCCTCAATAATCAAAAATATAATTATTTATCATCGAAATAAAATATAATACATACGACTCACTCGTAGGTACAGCGGTATAGTTTTCCATTGAAGATGATGAAATTAAAGAAATCACCAAAAAATACTTAAAAAACGTCTAGTAAAAGAAATTTCAACAGAGATTTACACTTAGACGAGCAGTCACCTAACCATGTAGACAAACATAACAAAATGAGCACTATTATGCTAAAGCATGCATCTGTCAAACGAGTAGGAAATTTGTATTAAGTATTTAATTTGTTTTCTTTAGAAATATTCAATGGCATAAGACTTACAAAAGGTTTATCTTATCGAAGAAATACGTTAATAACCAAAATTCTAAAATGATATCCACTCAGTAAAAAATAAACAAATGAACAATTGAGTTTTAATTTGGGAAAATAATTAATCATTTTACTGCAATTTGGAATACGAGAAAACCATCAACGATTTCAAACAAAAGAATAATCACATTTTAAAAAAAAATAAATATTTAATTTATTATATATAAATAAAATGTTAATTAATTGTATGTTACAAATAAATATCTGAGTGCTGAATAAGTCAGGTAAGATATTCGGTTAGGTTTGAACAGAGCATGAATTATGGCATTTCTATTGATTTAAGTTTTCTGACAAAATCTGAAATTTAATTAAATTGAATAAAGGTTTAAATTTGAAAATTAACAACAATTTTATAATTACGTGCATTTCCCCTGTGGGTAGGGGATAGAATTTACCCACGGAATCTCCGCATGTCGTAAAAGGCGACTAAAGGGGCCTGTTGTCCCGAGGTTACGGGGCCTGTTGTCCCGAGGTTACGGGGCCTGTTGTCCCGAGGTTACGGGGCCTCTCGCGTTGGGCCAATCACCCACGCGAGAGTAAATCTGATTCAAAGAAATCAAAATGGCGTCGGAAATGGACTGTCTCAACGGCATCGACATGGAACGGAAAAGGACTTGAGAATTGCAACATGGAACATCGGGACTCTGACGGGGAAAGAAGCCGAGCTTGCCTTGGAAATGAAGAAGTTTGGATTGCACATACTCGGAATAGCGGAGGTTAAGAAAAAAGGAAACGGAGAGATGAGGCTGGATAATGATTATATACTTTTGTACTCTGGAGTGCCTAAGGGGAATTCGCTAAAGAGGGCGTTGGAATCGTTGTGTCTCCTGCAGCATATTGTAAGCTAGAAGACTGGGAACCAATATCCTCTAGAATAATAGCGGCTGACCTAAACCTAAGTATAGGGAAAGTAACGCACATCCAAGTCTATGCACCAACAGAGAATTATTCAGTTTTGGGCAAGGAATTATTCTATTCAGAGCTACAAAGAACCGTAGACAGGTGCAGGGCCAAGCAACGGTCCATAATCTTGAGTGGGGATCTCAATGGTCGAATTGGATGGAACTATAGAACAGGACATGGATCTATGGGAAGATACGGTGGAGAGAGCACCAAGGACGAGAATGGCCAGCGACTGATCGACTTTTGTGTTGATAACAATCTCATTATCGGCAACTCATTCTACCCACACAAGGCAGTACATAAGATCACATTCTCCAGCGAAGGCCGAAACAGCATCATAGATTATATAATATACGATCGCTGCATCAGAAGATACTTCACAGATATGAAAGTTATCCGAGGAGCGGAGTTAGGAACCGATCATCTGTTATTAGTAGCAGATACCAGAATTATAAAAGGACGCTGCCCTCGACCCAAAAAGTACGAAAACATCAAAGTTCATGCACCGGATGACCGTGTGAAAAGAATGGAATATGCAGAAAAACTGGGGGAAAAGATCAATGATTTAAACCTAGAAGATAACGTTGAGACCCAGTGGGGTAACTTGAAACAAGCATTCTTAGAAAGAGCTAAGGAAATCTGGACAGGATGACAGGAAAAGGTAAACGTACCAAGTGGTGGGATGACAGCATAAAGGAAATTGTCGGCAAGAAGAAACAAGCCTGGAAATCATATCTCCAAGATAAATCCCGGGAAAACCTCATCGAGTATCGCAGGGTAAGATCTGAATGTAAGATAGCAGTTCAAGCGGCCAAAAAGAAGACTTGGGAAGAATTCGGTAGAAGTTTGGATGAAGACCATCGGGATAATATTAAGAAGTTCTGGAGAACAGTTAAAGTCCTAAAAGGTAAATATAAAAAGCCTTTAAGAAACATCAAAGATCATAATGGGAGCATACTCTCGGAGATGGAAGGAATCCTCGACAGATGGAAAACCCACTTTGAAGAACTCTTTAAGAAAGAGGAATATGTGGTCCCTCAAATTATTGCCAATGGTAACACAAGTTAGGAGTCAATAGAAGAAGAAGAGATTGCCGATGCCATTGAGAAAATGAAGATTGGAAAAGCCCCAGGAAGAGATGGCATTGCCCCAGAGTTTATCAAATACGGTGGCCAAGAACTGGTGAAGGGCCTTCAAGGGCTATTTCAAGAAATATGGGATTCCGGGAGAGTACCAGAGGATTGGAACTTCAGTGTAATTATTCCGATACATAAGAAGGGCAACACTACAGAATGTAAAAACTATAGGCCGATTAGTCTACTCTCTGTCGTATATAAGATATACACATGCATTCTCGAAAAGAGACTACGGCGAATCGTGGAGGAACAGCTCGAACCGGAGCAAGCTGGATTTAGATCTGGTAGACAGACGCAGGACCACATTTTTGTTCTTAGAAAAGTATTAGAGGGAGCATGGGACCGAGACAAAGACATTTTCCTAGCCTTCCTTGACTTGAAGGCTGCTTTCGACTCTGTTCCACACCAGGAGATATGGAATGCTTTGGTGAATAAAAACGTCCCAGGGGATCTTATCAATGCAATAAAAGCAATTTATAAAAATGCAAAAGGGGTAGTTCGGATCAATGGGAGAGAGACCGATGCATTCCACATGGATAAAGGAGTTAGGCAGGGTGATAGCCTCACCCCCCCTACTATTCATAGTTTTTATGGATGAGATCCATAAAATATGCAAGAGGAGAACATCACCAACTCTAATCGGTAGATGGAATATGCGTCCTGTCGTCGTCCAGAGCCTTCTCTACGCTAGCCTTCTGGCGGACTCTAAGGAGAAGCTGCAGCAAGCCCTTGTGGAATGGAAAGAGGAGCTCCAACGTAAGGGAATGACAATAAATATTGCCAAAAGCTAAGTTCTTGTTATATCTAGGCAGGAACAGGAAGGTGTGCGTTTGCAATGCAACAGTGAAGTTCTCGAAGTGGGGGACCACTTTCCCTACTTAGGAACCATCATTGACAGGTCTGGTAAAGTAGACCAAGAAGTAAGTAATAGAATCAATAAAGCGAATCAGATATATTACCAGATCTGTAACAGCATAGTTGGCCACCGAAAGGTAGGGAAGGCGACGAAACTACATATATTTAAAGCAATATACCTCCCAACACTTACATATGGGAGTGAAAGTTGGGTCATGCTTGACAAGCACATCAGCCGGATAACAGGAGCTGAAATGAAGTACCTTCGCAGAATGGTCGGTCAAACAAGGAGGGACCGAGTGCGGAATACAAACATAAGGGATCAGCTGCAGGTAACAGAACTGAAGACCTCCATTGAAAAAAGACAGCTCAAATGGTTTGGTCATGTCTGTCGCATGGACGAAGAATGGCTTCCTAGAAAAGTTATGGAAGCCCGCCCGATAGGCAAAAGACCCCGTGGACGTCCGAGAATCCTCTATGAGGATTATGTCCAAAGAATAGGAGGAAAAAGAGGTAAAACCCTGGCTCAAATGAAGAGGAGTTGTCGAGACCGGGAGAAATGGCTCCATTGGATTGAGGCCCCTCTACACTGAATGGCACAAAAGAGGTAGCGAAAGAAGAAGAAGAAGCATTTCAAAGGATACGAAAACAACTTTTATTATAGCTTTTTTTAGGAGAATGGTATATTTCTCTTAGTTTCAAATGCGTAATTTAGAAGTTCGACATTGATTAAAGAATTTTAATTGATCAATTTAAAAAAATAATAATTTTATTGTCCCCCCCCCCCGAAAAAAAATAGATATGTAGAGTAAAATGAAATCCATACTTCAAGTTCTCCGTCAATAATTTTATAAGATTATGATGCTTATTTATGAGATTCTAATTTTTATGACTTTACAGAATCTAATCGAAAATCTAATGTCAGTTTGTTTTATTGACAGGTGTGGATAGATATTTATTGCGCAAAAATGAAAAGGGATATTGCTAATTTTGTAGTTTATACTTTGCCTAGCATTTATATTACTATATATAAATATTTAATGTAATATGATTTATAGTAAATAAATAAAGTAAAGACGACAAAATTAGTCAGTCGAATACCTCATTCATATTTGTTTATAAATAGAATGAAAAATAAAAAAATGTTGTGAAATTCGGCACAGATAAAATTTATAAAAACAATAACATAAAACACCTGTTATTGCAAATCAAAACATCTGATATAAGTTACCCCCACGCATTTACTTTTAAGTCGGCCGAAGAAGTTTTTTATTTATGAGATAAGTAACTGGAATAATCAGTTGAATTTAAATATACTTCAAGCTTTCTTTCATTACAGTAGAGTTTTTTGGAGTTATACAGATTTCCTTACACGTTGCGACTGGATTTCCAATAATGGCAACAATAATTCGGCCTATTAATGATTTACAAACAAAATTTAATGGGAGCAGAGGGAGCCAAAACGTTAAAAGGCAATCAAATATTCAAACTGCTTTCTAGACCATTTTAATTTTTAATTTAACATAAAAGCACTTACTTAATTATGTTTAATTACTTACTTTGCCGATTCGGATTCAGGAGCGCTGCTGTCTGAGATGCCCCCATCGCTGAAGGTATCACTTGTTTCATAACCGTCTGCATGACGCACTCTTTCAGGTGTCAACTGTAAATAAATTTACAGTAAATGTATAACTTTAACATAAACTAACTTATTCAAAAACAAAAACAAAAAAAAAATGTATCACTACAATCTAGTAAGGGTCTTGGGTTCAGCAGAAGTTAGAGAATGCACTGTTTCAAAGACAAACGGTAGGGAGATAGTTTGTCAAAGATCAGGCTCAATCACCAGATTTTTCACCCTATTAAGAGTATGCTCTTGATAGAAGGCACCCGCTTAGGCGTAGCGGTGTAGTGTAGCCTAGGTGGTAGATCCCACAGTGTCCATCCTTGACTGTTAACAGATTATGTAAGTTATCTCTTATATCCGGATTCGATAACGGGATCTTCGGCACAGCAACCTGGCGATCTACACACTGAGCTACCACGTTCCTAATTAAATTTAAAACCTATTAAAAATAAAAATTGATCAGGCTAGAAGTTCGTCCAACTACTCTTCATCCTTCATGTAGTTACCTCCGGAATCTCGACTTTAGCTAATGTAATGTGTAACAATGTAAAAATGTGTAAATTCTCCTATTCATTTAGTCTGTAAAAAAAAAAAAAAGAAGAAAAAAAAAGCCTTGTTATTTGTCAACAGTATTTGTTATTGAGTCTTGAATACGGAGATTAATTCGTAAAATAAAATTGCATTTGAACTGAATTTGCATCCCAAAATTTTAAAGGTGGATATACTTTCGTCATGAACCGAATAAATAAATAAGAATAAATTTATCATCATGGGTGGTGCGACAACCCGCTTAGCGAGTCTGGGCCTTCTCTAGCATCCTCCGAAAAACGGCTCTGTCTAAATAAATATGACTATGCAGTTTTTAAAAAAAAAAAGTAAGAAAATAACCAGTCAAGAGGATTTTTTATCCGTACATTCTTTTTTATACCGAAAATGTCCGCAGAATAATGGAGGAAAGCTATCCATTTTTTAATGAACCTTCCGCATCCATCAATCCATTGGTATTGGAAACAATTCTAATAAACTGTCCCAATTTCCTATTTTTTCAATTTTCCATTTAACTCTGCTTAATGACATGTTCATATAAAGTGAAGTAGCATCATGTAACAATCATAATTTCTTCCCTTATATGTTCATAATAATAATAATTATTATTATTATTTTCGATGAAAATAATCAATGTTCTTCTGCCACGATGTCGTAAATTGAAGCTCTTGATTTTTCAAATGATACACTCATTGTTTTAATTTATATATTAATTTCTTTGAAACCATAATATAAAATATAAAAAAGAAAGCCATCATAACTTCTCGTATGAATAAATCGTGATTTCAACTGGTTTCTAGAGGATGCAATCAGTTGTTTCATGAGAAGTTGAAACAGATATTTATTATACGTTGTTTATACTTTTTATATTATGTCTAATACAATACAATTATTATTGTTTATTTGAAGTTAAAATAAATAAAATAAGAAATATTGTAAAGAAAGAACAAAAAAAAGTAGAACAGTAACAATCTTATTGACCAAGTGAAGGACAGAAATCACCTATTAGTAAAGTAAAGGTACATGTTTGTTCGATTAGAAAATTTAAGCTCTCGCCTGGGGACAAAGATAATAAAATTTGGCTTTGGCCACATATATTAAGTATGGAGCTTGAAGTGTTGGAACCTATATAAAAATTAGTAATGAAAATAATTTGTTTCAGTCGAGATAAAATGAAATCAATAAATTTATGCCTTGGCTACAAAATTAAAAAAATCAATTTTCTTTAATTATCCATCCCAATTATTAAGGAAATTAATTACTAAAATAATAAATCGACGTTACTACGAACGAAAATACCTAGACCACCGCGGCCCTTGAAGGGTATTGGGTTCAGTATAAGGTCTATACTATAATGGTTTCAAGGCAACATTTGTGCAGGGAGGTGATTTAGTTGAGATCTCAATCCCAAGGTTTTTCCCAATTAAGGGTACACATTTTATAGAGACCCGGTGAACCCAAGAAGAGTCAGTAAATCAAACAGGGTCTACCCCACGGATTTTAACATAGATGAATGAGCCTTTGGGCCAGATTTGCACCTGTTTAGTATCTCAGTGCTCTCTATACTATGCTACCGTTCCTCAATAAATCAAGCAAATTCCATCTATTACTGACAGTTATTAAATATTTGTATGGAACAACATCCAAAGTATGAAAGGAAGTACAAAAGGTTTTTACTTTGGGCTATTTTATCAATATATATCAGTAAAATATATGTAACAACCACAACCGAATGACTTACACTTGTAGATGCTACTTCCGCTGCTTCCATGTTGCTCCTGCTACCTTCGAAATAACATCAACAAACTCAAATACAACATTGGCACAGTCTTCACGATCGATCTTGAACAACTGAAATTTTAGTATCAGTGAAATAATGATCCAGTGGTGGGGGAAAACATTATCAGGAGATGTAGAGAAACCGCGTGCTGCTATTCTGAGATAGCGAACCGCATTGCACTGGGTCAGCTTATGCCTTCGATCAAAATCGTTTCCATTTCTCATTTCGACATTAATATCTTCTAAGAAATAGTCTACCACCCATTGCCCCAATAGTCCCTACAGATAAGCAATCATTGTTTGTAAGGAAGCTCAATGATTATGGTTCCAATCATGGTTAGTCAAACTTAAAATCCCACTATCAATAGTAGTGAAATCGTGTAAATTACAATTAAAAATTAAGGATGGATTCATTGGAGATTGTGAGGTTGACCGTGACCGTAAGAAGTCAGTGAATCTAACAAATCCATTTCTACGATCATTCTCATGCACCTAAAGCCACTATTCTTAATGCATCACGTTGCATATAAAGGTTATGCATACATATATATGTATAAAATAATAAAACCTTTACCCCTTAACCCGAGAAGGATCTTGTATTAAGTAAAAGGTAGAGACTGTACTGTTTCTTGGGCAACGGTTGTACTGGGATGGGCTTGTTATGAAACAAAGCTCAACCGCCAGGTTTATTTCCCAATATGGACACGCACTTTATAGTGGCAGGCTGAGCCCCAGGAGGGTCTGCAGATCTCATAGAGTCCATTCGTGGCTGTTAACAGATTAAATAATTTATCAATCACATCTGGATTCGGACCTTACTGGAGTCTTAAGCGCAGTAACTCAGTACTCTACCCACTTAACTACCCCGCCAACTAACATTTTTTATTGAAAAAAAAAAGGATTGAATGGACCGGTGGAAAATTAATAATTGAATATAATTATTGCTACATAACGTATTACGGACAAGAGATAAGACCTTAGAAGCAAAAACAGCGGCGAATAGCATCGATAACATGCAATGATCAATTAGAAAATAAAGTATTGCTGGGACCTAAGTTATGCTTACAGGAAAAATTAGACAATTGGACCATGATTTGATCTAAAAGTGTTGATGAAGTTTTAGATATTTTGTATGAGAAAATAATTTTAGTATTTAACAGGGCTGGGTTATAAAACAAACTGAATTCACATGTTTATCCCCTATGGTTTAAATCAGGGATAGTAAAAATATTGAATTAGAATGCAATTTGAATAATTCTAAAAAGTAAATTCTTAAGTTTATAAAATATTGGTAAAAACCAGCTTGTCAAAGTTTCGTCAATTCAGGTATCATCAGGCCACACATCAAAAGAAAAATAACACTAAATACGACAAAGTGCAGCACATCTTGCATTAACAGTCCATACAGATTCAATAATTATTAGTGGAAACAGCAACTTTCCTCCAAGACGTTTCATAAAAAACAAGATAAAGGAAGGTAATACAGGAATAGCCGGGGAGGTTATAAAAACAGCTGGTCGGCGTAGAAACAAAAACATATAACCAACCAATATTGGTTGTGTCCATAGTTGTTCATGATGTTCGAAGTCCCTTGTATCAAAAAAACTAAATTAAGATGGTTGGGCCCCGTATATAGAATGGATGAAAAAAGGCCCTGAAAGAAGATCTTTGAGAGACGTTCAGATGGGGAAAGAGGAAGAGGCAGTCCTAGACTGCGATGTCTGGATGAAGTGGAAGCAGAACCCTTAAGCTCCTAGGGTTGAGAATATTGTAGAAGAGGCAAAGATCCTCCATGGACCACAGCGCCATGTGAAGAAGAAGAAGATATACGAATGTTTTGAGTAATAGTATTGTGAACTCTCTTTTTAGAAAATCTTTTCAACACTTGAAAGATAATGTTTATCTTTATAAAAGATAATTCAAGGTTAACAGTTTATTTTATCATTTTAGGGGCTACTAATCCTCCAAATGATGTTTTAACTCGTTGGTGTCTTCACAGTCATTGTACTTTATTACTTAATTAATTCTGTCATAATAGTCTCATAAAATCATAGAATGATTACGTGTTCCAAGCTTTAAACGCAAAATAAAGCAATTATTCCTTAGCATTGTCACTTGTTTATTGTTTATTTATTTAACGTCACTTTAGGCTGCTATGAGTCACTTTATAAGGCTAATCGGGCAATGCTACTGTGGAATTTCTACTATTGGAATAAAGGTGACCCCAACATTGAAACTTCCCGAAACCTTAGAACATTTTGTAGACAAGAAAACTTGCTTGCTAAACCATAGTGATAATTAATAATTAAAATTTATAATAAAGCAAACAGTTAATACAAACAAAAATAATACTGAAATTGAAATTTATCTTATCTAACGCTAAATAAATAATGATTGAAATAAAAATAACTGTTTTCATCCACTTGCTTTATTATGACCGTCCGGGTTCATAAACTTTCAAGGTTATATTAAGTGTTACCATAATCTATAATTATGGTTCCTATACGGAGTTATTTTTGTTTTTATACCATTCTCATTCCATGTTCCATATTTCCATATTTATTCTGAGTCTTATATATTAATGTTCTTCAATCTCACATTCCATAAAACATAATAACGCAAAGTAGAAACTTTTTTAACACAAATCATTGAACTAGTTTCTCTCCAAGATAATTTTAAGAGATTGGATTTAGTAAACTAAAATATTCTTTTGACGATCTTAACTTGAACCTTATTCTTTTGACGATCTTAACTTGAACCTTATCTTATTAATCAAGTTAATGCACACTATATTTATTCAAATATATTTGATCAACAAGATTAATGTATTTTTTTGGAGATACAGACTCACCTATGAGGCTACAATGAAGATAAATGCTTACCTTATTTAGTATTCGATCTTATCGATTGCAATTTTAACTCTGATTAAAATTGCCACTTTATTGTTGGATTATTCTTTTAAAAATAGATAGTGAGGTAAATTTTTTTTTAATCTACTCGAACTCTTCCGAAAAGTACTACTGATTGATGATGACTGACATGGCTTATTATTATTGATTGGGAATGACTTCTCAAGATAAAAACTCTTGTTGATATCTTGAGAGAGTGAAGCGGACTAGGGCCGATTTTTGGAATGACGGCATGTAGGCATACTGCGATTAATGTTATTCACTCGCTCAGGAGAAATTTGATCCGTTGATATAGGAGTTCTTGACTTCTGAAGACCGATCGTTGTCAGGTTGACCTCTCCAATGCTCTTTCTGTAACTCTATGCTCTATAGTATTCAGATATTTGTTAAGGATATCCATGATAGGCAAGTCCACAACGCGCAGAAGTCTGTCACCTACGATAAATCCCTCTCCTAAGAATCGACGATACTCCTGCATGCTAAACCCAAACCGCCAAAGCTAAGCGTTCACTTATTCTTCGTCAAACTCATAATAAAGCACAGAGGATAATCGGGACGTGTCTGAAAATAAAGCAGCTGTCCAATTAACTGCGTTACAGTGAGCACACAACAAAGAATACAGAAGCCCATCGAGATATTGAACAACATCAAAAGATATAAATTGGTACCTTTTGGTCATGTAAAGCGAAATGAAAAGTACTGTCTGCTGCGGTTAATCAGCTCAGTAAAATAAGATAGGCAGTTATAACCTTCAACATCCAAAGAGGATAAGCACTTTTAGGAGAAGAATAGGAAGCCTGATCTCAGACAAAATGAAGGCGAGTTGCTTATGAGATTTGCTGAGAAGACAACTCTGAAGTGAGGGTTAATTTCTACGATGCGTCGGCGTACTCAGTATATACTAACATCCACACCCAATCTTCTCTGACATCTCCTCGGATCTGGTTTAGATGAGTTTGATGTAGCAATGAAGAGGTCGTCGACTTGGTCTGTCTCTCACGGATGCCCTGACCTTGCCCAATAGAGTAACTGCCTACGTACGGTCGTTTCCGCTAGATCGAGGGCGCTGGGGGTGTACCCTTGGATTCTTCGGCTCTCGATAAATGAAATGATCCAAGCGATCAATAAGGCATCAAATACAAGTTCAAACAAGATGAAAACGAAGAATAAACGAGAAAAAAAATTAGTACATTTGTAAGTATGGAATAATTAAACGAAATAGAATATTAACTGTATTACGTTTAACCTGCGATCATTAGGGACATATCACTAACTAATCTTAGAAGGATTAAAAAAACAAACAGTTGAAGCGTGAATTCTATTAAACCAACAAGTATTTTATGTAGGATGCTTCAAAAATAAATACCCAAAGTATTTTTAATACTTTTATTAGTTTTGCCTGTATTTAAGTATGTAAAGGAATATTTGTACTCGATTTTCGGCCACAAGGATCGATGGAAATATAATAATTAAATAAGTTTTTCTCATTATTCTGACCAGGAGCTCATTATAGGGAGCTTCAGGGTTAGCGATTTTGTATATCCGAAGACACGGTAGTGTCTTGTGCTAAGTTTCTATAGCGTGTTCTTAGGAATAAATAGGTTATTCTTTAAGACAAGCACATAGCTTGATCTCAGGATCAACTAGATTTTTCAATATA
Organism: Arma custos; assembly: GCA_037127475.1. NCBI lineage: Eukaryota > Metazoa > Arthropoda > Insecta > Hemiptera > Pentatomidae > Arma > Arma custos. The sequence goes on along the minus strand of CM073762.1, from coordinate 55,723,277 downwards.
TTTTGCAACAAAATTTAATAATGATTTTTAAAAAAAACCGCTTCCGTATCCAACCGAACTTAACACTAGAAAATGAATATGAGTTTAAAAATATAAACAATAAAGAACACACGTTTATAGCGAGTTGAACATAAAAGTATAAAGGAAAGAAAATGGTCCGGGTGGAGGTGAGATAAATATTTCTTAAATAGGGTTGAACTATTTATTTGAAAACCAACTTTTATTCATGATAAAAATTATAAAATAAATACTAATTCAAAAAACTAAAAAACATGCTTTAATAGGAAACAAAACTAAAAATAGAAAATGATTTTCGATAAGTTTTAAAGAAAACTGTTGTAAAAAAAAATCATTATATCGTTAAAAAGCGTGCTGCTTAAACATAATGATATGCATAATGTCTCTTCTTTTATCAATACCATTCAATATTTGAATATTGAAATCAATCAATTTAATATCTAAAAAAAATTAGAGAAAATCATAGAATACATTAGGGCAGTTAATCAGGTCTATGATTTCTATTCTATGATTATGATTATACCATCGACCGCAAGATGCTGTATATTTTCAATGCTATGGAAATACCGAAGGAGTATTTGTAATTTTGTAATCAAATTTAAAGTTTTTTTTGTATACTTGAAGTAGTTAGTAGAAAAAGTGTAGTAATAAATAATGGATCGATTATCAAAACAATTCATATTGCATTTTCACTAGTGGAATAGTTCCTGAACATTATCACATTGTCAAACGAAGCGAATCTCCAACTGTTTTATTGCAATGTACACAAAATGGCCTGCGATTCCATCGTATTCAACTCCTTTAGCTCATACAGATAGTTGTAGTTTAAACCTATATTAACCATATTACAGTATCAAGCGAACAATAATATTATGTAGAGTGTCAATGGAGAAGTAATGGTGTTCTGATGAGAACTGGAGGAAGACGTGGTCTCAAACAAGCGGATGGGCCTTAACTAAAGGAGCATCATCTTATTATTTGTCGGCAACCTCATTTCTAGTCTGTCATCGCTTTCAAGTACCACACAGGCCCTTAGTTTTTTTTTAGATAATTATTTTTATTATCGGACTATAATTAAAGTAGTAAAGCCTATCGAAAAATAATGTTAAATAAGAAAGATAAAATAATGTTAAATCTGAAATGTAAAACGATGTTGAATTAGAAACATAAAGTAACAAATTATTATGCGTATTATTAATATCGATTTGTGTTGCATAGGAGTGTATGTATATATGTGCGTTTATGTGTGCATGTATGTAATTTATTTTTATTCCAATTTGGCTGTTTACACACTCAATTACATATTTTTTAAAAATAAGCTATCATATTTTATAATGCCGTGTATAGTGTGATTTGAAATGAACGAAGTAACATTTAATTTTTTTTAATAATAAATTAGAAAATTAAAGTTTCTATAGTAAATTAGGTAATTTTATCTTATATCAATTTATTTTTTTTTCTTATCCATTTGGGTTTAAGTGTCGCAATGCTGATGTACTGGGAAGGAGTTTAGAAGGGATCTCTCTTACTGTACTATGTAAATTTTAGAGAGGGATGTGGAGAGGAAATGGTTCTTATTTTCAGATATTTATTTTATTTTTTATTAAAATTAATTGGATAAATAATTTTTATGACAGATTAATAAATCGTTTTGGTATGAATGAACCATTTCAACTTATGAGAAATTAGCACCAATCATCGTAGATGCGCCAACTACTTATAGATTAGCATATTATAGATAATGACAAACTAGAGAGAGGAGAAACTATTAATATCAGATTCAGTAAAATTCAGTTAATCTTTAATAAAATTTAAAAAAAATTTAAGATTATAGCTCAGAAGATGGACACGTCACCTTCTTAGTTGAACTTGTGATTTGAGTACTACCAGTGGGTAGTTTCTCTACTTGTCATTATCTCATTTTATTATGTATCACTTAGACTATGTACTTGTTGTATTATTGTAATACAGTTGTTAATATCAATAAATGAATAATAATAAAAAAAAGAAAGATATGTAGCTCGAATTAATAGATTGACCCAGTGGGAACAGCCTCCTTGGGCTCACTTAGCCTCTAAGGTGGTTACCGTTAATTGGAAGAAAAATCTGGGGATCAAGTGTGAGACTAGCCCCTCAGGGGTCATCTCCCTGCTTAACCGTTGACTTAAAATTGATTTAGTCAGGCTAAAAACAAGAATCAATACAGCACACAAAAGTTCTTCGGCTCTGTACATGTTTTGAAGAGAAAAGATTTGACCTGGCCGGGATCTTTTCTCGGCAAAACTTTTCAAGGGCAAATCTTTTCTCTTCAAAACAAAAATATTTAAAAATAATCACTATCAAAATGATGATTAATAAAAATAAATTATAAATAATATATTGAGGTAAGTCAACAACATCCTAATTGAAATATTGTTCAATGAGCGTTCTTTCCCGTGTATACATCACAAAAATTGTGAGAACACGGGGATATAGGATCGGTGAAGAGAACGGATTTGGCTGGCTTGGATACTACCCCTGGTAGCTCAGTGGTTTAGAGCACTGCGACGGAGACGCAGACGACCCGGGTTCGAATCCTGGCAAATCTTTTCTCTTCAAAACAAAAGTAATTTAATAATTTAGTAATTTGTGTCATTATCCTGAACTGGATCTTCAGGATTAGCGATTATTCATAACCGAATACACGGTAGCATCTTGTACCAAATACTAGGCCTTTTTAAGGTATACATGGCTTAATCTTTGAGACAAGTATATGACTGCTGATAGCTTAGTAATAGTTTTAAAAACTAAAAAAAACAGGCTTTAATATGAAATAAAATAAAAAAGTATAACCATCTTTTAGCCCCAATTGTACATTTCCTTTATTTTTCACCTCACTAACTTTCACTCTCTATCTTTTGGATCGATTTCATTTTCTTGGCTATAAAATATTTCCACTTCCTAATCGAATATACTTTTCTGCCCGTAGATTTTTCCCTTTATTTATTTTTTCGTTAGATAATAATTAATTAGTTTTAATTATTATATCAAGAAGAAAAAGTTTGATGATTTAAGAGACGTCTACTGTTATTCACTCATTAATTAATTATATTTTTATATATCATTTATTTGACAGATTGATCGATCTATAAAAACAGCACATAAATTTCTTTTACAGTCCGAGGTTATTATATTTTTTATTATTTTTGAGCAACTGACTTTATCGTGTTCTCAAATACACTAAAGGGTATACAAATGAATCAAACAATTAATAAAAAAATAGGAAGTAAAAAACCAGAAGAAAGTAAATTTACAATAATAAACATTTGATCACATACAATTAGAATTAAATTAAATATTTAATTTTTTGGAAAAAAATAATTTAAACTTTTAGTACTCGTCTTATGATTAATATAAATATTCAAATATTCAGCAATGAGCATCACCTGAAATATTTTTTCCTTTAAGCCATTCCTCTCCTTTTGAATCATATGAGCTTTATCAAAATTAATTTGGTTAGCATGTAATTGGTTATTATTATATATTGGTTGTTATATTGTAGACTTGGTATTTGATATCTTCTTATCATAACAATTATTTTGCCCCGCGTTGACTATTTGCTAAGACGAGGGACCTTGACTAGGAGTTGAGAAGAATGGGATGGCTACTATGCTTATCAGGATAGTGTTAATTTTGAAAATTGATTTAGTTAGGCTAAAAACCATAATGAATATAGCACATAAATGTGCTTGGGCTCAGCACATGTTTTGAAGAGAAAAGATTTGCCCTACCCGGGATCTTTTCTCGGCAAAACTTTTCAAGGGCAAATCTTTTCTCTTCAAAACAAAAATAATTAAAAATAATCACTATCAAAATAATAATTAATTAAAATAAATTATTAAATTACTGTATTGGCATCGGTCCTTGAGAAGCGTGTGAAGTTTCAATTTAATTCGATGTTTTGAAGTGGCCGAAAATCGGTTACAAATATCCCTTACACGCACATACAAGCGAAGCTTATAATAGCATTTTAATAACCTTATCTTTTGATGTAACATCCATATATTTTTAGTCATTTATTAAACATCCCAACCTTCCAAAATCTAGTGGTTAGCGTAACAAACTACTAAGCCCAAGATCGCGGGTTCGTGCGATGCTAGGATGATGAGGGCAGGTTGCCCTAGGATTTTTTAAAGGGAGTCAAAAATCTTTAGTTACGCTCTCACCCAGCCTCTAAAAATGAGTACACAAAATAAGGGGGAAAATCAGGCGATTGAGCGTGATTTAGGACAAATCACCTCCCTGTTCAACCGTTGTCCATGAAACTGCACATTCTATATCATGTACTGAACTCCAGACCCGTTCAAGGGGTTTTGTAGTGGTACACGCTTTTTTTTTGTTTTTTTTTGAGTTTCTATTGGATATTAAAAAATTGAATATTGGTAAAGCAAAGCATTCCTACTGTAATGATGACACTGAAATTATTTTATTGACCATTAGAAAATTTTTTAAAGCTTGTAACTAGTTTCATTTTAACTTTTGTTATTATTCCTAAAAAAATCCAAATTCAAACATGATACAACTCAAAATATGACTTCATTAAAAAAAAAACATATTGGGATTGGAATATCAGATATATGCTTCCTGAATTAATAAGATTCGACTCGGAAACGATGGTGTGTGTTTTAGTGTCCATTGATTCGAGGTCAAAGTATTTAATTTGATTTTATTTGGTTGGTTGTGACAATCTCAACGTCCTTTCGATACGTTGAAGAAACAATTGAATTTATATTATCTGATGCTAAAGAATTTTTGAAGTGAAAACTTCTTTAGCCGCGTTTAACGACTTTTGGTGGAGGGTAAACTTCTGGCTTAGCGTCAGCAAAATGCTTAAGATTGGTGACGCTTAGCAACATATGCGTTAGCTATACAATTCCTTTTATTCAACCTTAGTTAGAAGGCTAGGATTCCATTGATATTAGAATGATTATACAGTCGTGGTCATAGAAATTGCATCACTTATAAATAATGGAGGATCTCCTTAAACCAATGTTGCTCTTACCTTTTGATAATTTTAAAATGTTTTGCAAAGAAAAAGAGTGTGTTATTAGGCTTGGAAAATGGTTAAAACCCAATTAAAAAATAAATAATATTCATTGATATGAATTTATTTGGATAAATTGAACCTATAATAGGCATTAAAAATATATTTATTGAAATATTAATATAAACTAGTATTTTGTCGAAACGCCTTGTATTTTAGTATTATTAGTCCTGATAACTGAGCCGATCCTGTTTGGCATGGAGTCGATCAATTTTTTTATGATTTCGTCACTAACCTCCTCAATCCACACCTTGTCGATTGCCTGTTTTAGCTCATCTTTATTCTTAGGCTTTGCAATATTAATTTGTTTTTTCATGATCATCCACAAGTTTTCTATAGGATTTAAATCAGGACTATTTCCTGACCATGGCAGCGTGGAGATCTCGTTTTCTGTTAGAAACTGCTTTACCTATCCAAAAACACAATGGTAAAGGCAATAAAAAAATAATGTATCTTATAGCAAATACATTTTTAAATAAATAAATAATTAAACTTACCGATTTGACTCTATGGCATGCAGCAGAATCATCTTGAAAAATGCAGTATCTGCAGTGTGTAAGATGGGAATTCATTGAGGGAATCAAACACTCCCCCAAATTTTTTTTATATTTTTCTGCATTAACCGTTTCATCTATGAAGTTTATTTCGCCAATTCCATAGTAGGAAAAACATCCCCAGACCATCACACTTGCCGGATGTTTCACTGTTTTTGTAGTACAGGATTCGTCAAATCTTTCATTTGGCCGACGTCTTACTTATGGAGCAGCGTCAGAAGATATTGAATTTACTCACATCTGAAAACATAACTTTCCTCCAGTCATCAGATGTCCAATTTTTAAAAGTCTGCGCCCAATTTAGGCGAGATAGTTTCATTTTTTTGTTAAGAAATGGCTTATTGGCTGGTTTTCTTGCCCATAAATCTTTTTCTCTTAATCCCCTGCCAACTGTTTCTCTACTTACTTCTGCTAAATTGCTACTGCTAGATCTCTAGATATTTCTTAGCAGTTTTGAAGCTATTTTCTAAGGATAATTTCATCATCGTGCGATCTAAACGCTCATCTGTCTTCCTTTTCCTTCCAGTCTCTTTCTTTCACTCGGTAGATCCTTGGGAAAGATTTTTGTTTATTATTCTTACCGCAGTGGATTGGTTGCACCTCACCTTCCTTGCTACCTCACGCGAAGAAAGTTCAGCTTCAGCAAACGTCACTATATTAACTTTTTCCTCACTAAACATTTGTTTGAAACTCAGTTTATTGGAAGTAATATTAAAAAAATACGTACTTAATATTGGATGCTCTGTGCACAACTAAACTATGAGTCACTGATTCCATCTCACTCTAATACTAGTAGGTAAACAAATACAAGGTAAATAATATTTGTTTACACATTGCAGGTGATGCTATTTCTATGACCACGACTGTATTTACCTTAAAAGTCGTTTAATAGTTGTGCAATTAATACTGATAATAACTTAAAACATCAATAACTGGATGAACTTTTCCGTTTCCACTAAAAGATTTTATTTGTAATAGTTTTGCGGCTGGGAAAGGGGGCTGGGGCCTCCCGGACTCCTGCTTTGCCCTCATTCATGAGGAAGAAGCTCAGTTCGGGGACCCCAGGCAAATTGTAAATAGAGTATGAATGTGTACAGTATATTTCTTTTATGTTTTATTTATTATTATTATATTTTTTTTTATTATATATATATATATATATATATATATATATATATATATATATATATATATATATATTTACTTTATTTTTGTATATATTTTTTCGCTTGTATATATTTATTTATGCATTTATTTCGTTTATATCATTGATTTTTTATGGAATGATTGTAAGCTACATAGCACCATTACTTATTGCCCACAACAGGCAGATTGTAATGCTTCAATAAAGTGTTTTCTTCTCTCTACTATAAAAAAAAAAAAATTGTAATAGTTGCGTTGTTTTATAAAATTACACAGGTCTGAAAGTAAAAAACTGCATTGGTTTTTTATACATTTTCTTATAGATTAACTAAAACCGAAAAAAGTATTTAAAAAATTCCATCACATCAATTTTTTTTACAATACTAATTTTTATATTGCGTAAAATTCTGACTTAGTTAAAATTTTGTAGTTTATTTTTTATGCTTCAAATTTAATTAAAATTAAGATTTCTTACCCTAATCTTAATAGTATATTTATCTGGAAATAAAGAAAAAAATAATGGACTTAAATAAAGTATACATAAAGGTAAATAAAGTTTACATAAAGTTGTGTATAAATTTAAATAAGAAAAATAATGGTTGATAGGTTTTGATAAACAATATGCTGTGTGTTTGTTGTAATAAATAGATGATTTTTCTCATTATTGTGTTTTTATTTTGCAAAAAAACTATACGTGATGGAGAGTAATAGAAGTTATTTTTGAAATCACTTCAAAACATATAATTCAGCACCAATAGCTGAAAAGATTTTATTTTTTTGTAGACCTGTTTTACAATAACAGTAACATTAAGTAATTACAGTAACATTAAGTACAATTAATCTAAACATTGGTGAACTTGATAGTGATAATAATGCTATGTAATCTATGTAAATACAAATACGAGGTATAAATAACATGACTATATACTAGTTATTATTTCAAATAAATTATTGATATTTTTTTTTCAGAAAAGATAAAGAACTTTCTGTCTGCTTCGTGCATTTAGAAAAGGCATTTGACAGAGTCAAAACTGAGGATATAGAGCGAGCTCTGTCGGAAAAGCTAATATATAATATAATACAAAAATATTGGCACGATTCTGGCAGTCAGGAGTCTCTACCGAAAAAAAAGGAACATTATAAGGACTGGCAACCACACCTCAAAGAAGTTTGAGACGATGCAGGGAATACGCAAGGGGTGCAGCCTAAGTCCCCTACTGTTCATATTGGTGCTGGATGGGGTGCTGAAGAGAGCTAAACCCAGATTGTGGCGTTTTCAACTAGGGCATAGGAACCTACAGCCTACTTTATATACAGTTCTCGCTTTTGCTGATGACCTCGTCATGTTCGCTGCGGATGACCGGGACCTACAATACAACGTTACATACAACGAGCATTAACATGGATGTTAATCCAGATAAGACAAAATGCATGAGAATAGGAAAACGTACTCACCGTGTTGTGAGAATATTGAGACTGAAGGGGTCTGTCCTAGAACAGGTGCAGGATTTCAAATATTTAGGTGCCTGGATCAACGAAAGCGGTCATATCGATGGAGAGGTGACGTAATGGCTGGGAGCGGCTGGTAGATTGTTCAACGCAGTCCGGAAGGGTTTCCTCAACAAAGGAGAGGTGACGAAGAAGAGGAAGATACCTGTCTACAAGTCTACGTTCCTGCCCATCCTATCTTACTTCCCTGAATCATGGACCCTTACCTCAAAACACAAAGGGCATAAACAGACAATGGAGATGAGAAACCTAAGAAAGATGGAAGGAAGGACCAGGAGAGATAGGATCCGCAACACTACAATAAGATCGAACCTCGAGGTACAGCCGATAGAAACCACTCTTGAAGAAAATAGGCTGAGATGGTTTGGGCACCTCCTGAGGATGAGCACGGAGAGAACGGCCAGGATAACATATGAGACGAGAGTGGAAAAGAAGACCAACAGGAAGACCACGGATCACCCAGGAGGAGTGCGGGAGGCGTTCAGGAAGCGAGGGCTGGACTGGAGCAGGAGAAGAGAATTGTTTCGAGAAAGGGACACCTGGGTCAAGCTCTATAGAGGGCATCCCCACACAGCGCAGCGGTAGAGGGGGAAAGATTATGATGAAGATGATGACATTTATATTTGATTCGTATTATTCGATCTAATTCCTAAACGGGGTATTCTACTGAAAAACTCATGGATAGTAAATTTTAAAACGTTACTGGGCCTATTGCGTAAATTGTTCAATCATTAAGGCGAAGAACCACGATTTAAGGCATCGAATTAAATTTTGTTTAATAGTAGTCTAAAAGGAGTTATTTTACTACTTATTAGTCCCCAGCTTGGAAATGATTAGGATATGGGAAAGAACAAATTTCTTATTTTTATGTATAGGGAGGGTTGTCGATTTGTGCAGTACAGTACTCGACAGATTTGTGGTATCGGAACTACAAGTGACTATTAGAAACTGAGAATTTTGAGACAGCTAGATTTACTATCATCCTATCTTTCAATTTGGCGGATATTTTTAGTTCTTCAAACAAAATTATCATAAAAACTAGCGAAGATAGGCAGAAACATCAGAGGGTAATAAGTTATTAAAATCATTAGTTTTTTGGTAAAAAAATATATATATATATATATAACGATTTATTGAACATAAATTAATAATTTATTACAATAACCATAAACATGGGAGCGGAGTGGCTCAGTGGTAGAGCACTGAGTTGCCATGCTGGAAATCCCGGTTCAAATTCCGCTGCGGGCAACACTTTTATTTAGTCTGTTTTCTGTCGGAGATGGATCATATAGGATCTAGGACCCTCCTGGGGCTCAACCAGCGTCTATAAAATATTATAAAAATAGGGTATCCAAAATAAGGGGGGATCTGGCGGTTGAGCGTGAGCTAGGACGTCACCTTGCAGAACTGTTGTCCATGAAACAGTACAGTCTCTACCATGTACTGAACCCCAGACTCGTTCACGTGTTGCAGTGGTACAGGGCTTTTTTTGTTCTTTTTTAACCATAAAAAATATTCTCCGTGTTTTTTTTTTACAAGTGTTTTTTACAACTTCTTAAAAATTGGATTTTTTATTTAGGTTGGTACTAAACACTAATAATATGAACAGTTAATACCACCATTGGGGGATGATTCGTAGTACTTAGATGAACTATCAAACCTTCATAATTGACTTCTTCTTTTTTTCAATTATTTAAACAAAAAAGGATAACAGTTCTGCTAATTATCGTTTCGAGTTGAGTTACAAGTTTTAACTTTCCATTCGTTTTAATATTACCCAAAAATACAAATTATCTTGAGTTGCAGTATGAAAAGAAGGTTGAAGTTATTGGAAATGTTTACATTTCGGTAATAATTTAAACAATAAATAAATGTTGCAATTAACGAATCGAAGAAAACACGATTTATGTTTGATGAAACGTTCGTTTATTGATTAAATGATTGGCGAAATATATGCATTTCCCTTTTTTCTATTTTTTTAATTCTTTTTCCCACACTAAAGATACGATTATTTGTATATTTTTTTGTATTTTAAAGGGAACGACTACAATGACAAGTTAAAACTTGGGTGACTGAAGTCGAAGCGACAAACTGCGGAATAATTACCAAAACTAGTAACGATATTAAGGAGGGGAGGGGGTTATTAATGTATTAGAATCATTAGCTTTTCGGTAAATAGATAATGAGAGTTTGCTAGTTTATATTAGTGCTACGAATCATCCTCAAATTTTTACTATTGTATTAATCGTTCAGATTACCATTTATTTACTAGCAACCTAATTTAAAAGCCAAATGTTAAAACGTTTTTAATTGTGTTGTACAGATTAATGATTTCCAACATGACGTTGTTTATGACGTTATTATAATAAGTCGTTAATTTACAATAAAAAAAAATCATTATCTATTTACCGAAAAGCTAATGATTCTAATACATTAATAACCCCCTCCCCTCCTTAATATCGTTACTAGTTTGGGTAATTATTCCGCAGTTTGTCGCTTCGACTTCAGTCACCCAAGTTTTAACTTGTCATTGTAGTCGTTCCCTTTAAAATACAAAAAAATATACAAATAATCGTATCTTTAGTGTGAGAAAAAGAATTAAAAAAATAGAAAAAAGGGAAATGCATATATTTCGCCAATCATTTAATCAATAAACGAACGTTTCATCAAACATAAATCGTATTTTCTTCGATTCGTTAATTGCAACATTTATTTATTGTTTAAATTATTACCGAAATGTAAACATTTCCAATAACTTCAACCTTCTTTTCATACTGCAACTCAAGATAATTTGTATTTTTGGGTAATATTAAAACGAATGGAAAGTTAAAACTTGTAACTCAGCTCGAAACGATAATTAGCAGAACTGTTATCCTTTTTTGTTTAAATAATTGAAAAAAAGAAGAAGTCAATTATGAAGGTTTGATAGTTCATCTAAATACTACGAATCATCCCCCAATGGTGGTATTAACTGTTCATATTATTAGTGTTTAGTACCAACCTAAATAAAAAATCCAATTTTTAAGAAGTTGTAAAAACACTTGTAAAAAAAAAACACGGAGAATATTTTTTATGGTTAAAAAAGAACAAAAAAAGCCCTGTACCACTGCAACACGTGAACGAGTCTGGGGTTCAGTACATGGTAGAGACTGTACTGTTTCATGGACAACAGTTCTGCAAGGTGACGTCCTAGCTCACGCTCAACCGCCAGATCCTCCTTATTTTGGATACCCTATTTTTATAATATTTTATAGACGCTGGTTGAGCCCCAGGAGGGTCCTAGATCCTATATGATCCATCTCCGACAGAAAACAGACTAAATAAAAGTGTTGCCCGCAGCGGAATTTGAACCAGGATTTCCAGCACGGCAATTCAGTGCTCTACCACTGAGCCACTCCGCTCCTTATTTCAAAATATCGATACTGGCTCATTAATCCACATGACTGTTAATAAATTAAGTTGGTAGACATTCTTCAGGAAAATTATTAAATTTATTTTAGAATTGAACTTTAACATTATTATTAATATGAAAGAAAAATTTCATAATAATTTTGTTCGTTTCAATGTTTCGTTAAGTAATTATTTTTTAAAGTTCCTACTTACGTTTATACTATGATTAATTAGGTTGGGTTACTTATTACGACAACAAATAAAATAATGAATTGATAGGTAGATTATAGAAATGGGCATGACACTGAACTGACATTTAACAGTTTCCTCTGGACTGCTAGTTATATTATACGAAAGAAGTGATGAAATATGTTTACGAGGATCATAATGATACAAACATTTTTGGATTGTTAAGGGATGATCAGTGAGAGCAAACAGAACAGGACATTAATAAACAGAGTGGAATATATATATATATATATATATATATATATAAAATAATAATAATATATAGATATAAATACCTGAGGTGTGTACTCTATGGGCTCCATGGAGTCCAGCCCAGCTGGGAGGGAGATTGAATTCCTCCTGTCTAGGCGGCCGCACTCTCGCCCCTCCTCCTGCAACAAACTACTTCCTCTTATTTCACTATCGAATCAAAAATAATCGATTGTTGTTAGCAAATACCAAAGCTGAGTTCTGTAAGCTGGCTATAACCTACTTAAAGAACGCAAAACAATAAAAATGTTACATCCGAAAAGCATTGTGCGTATTAAAGTTGCATACAATACAATGGTTACCGGTCAATGGCTTTAGGCAAATTGTTTAATTAAATAATTTTATAACGAGAAAGCTTCATCTATGCTTCCGTGTTGTGAGCAATGTAAACTTCCTTGTCCTCTCCTCTTCTTTTACACATATATCTACTAGCTCTAAGAGTAGGAGAAGATAGAAGTTAAAAGATATGAGGTAGTGGAGTAGAGAAAAGAGATGTACTGGATAGTTTATAGTATGCTAGAAAGTAGTCAATTAGTTAGATATAATCCATAGACAATAATCTATAATGATAGTCAATAGCAATAAGTCACCTAGTTAGTTCATAAGAAGGTCTCCTTTATTTCTCTTGAATATCCATACTATCTCTGTTAAACATCTCAATAAACCTATACATTTTTTACAAGTCGTCCACCGTTTGTTAACTCAATGCTTAACCATCCATCATACGGAAGAATAAGACATTCATTAAATGCTCAAATACTTTAAAATATTATAATATATTATAAACTTCATCATTTTTTTTTGTCACAAAAGCACCATGCTATGTCAATAACAACACTCTGCATACTGACTTAAAAATACTAACGGTGGACGCACGCATACAAACATCTTACAAACATTTTCCAGGAAAATATGGACACCCCAACCCGTTGATGGAACAATCGGCCACTACTCTCATGCCTGAGGATACTAGGAGGAGACTAAAAAGAAAAGTATATTAAATCAATCCATGGGAGAGGTACCGTTGGGTACTGTTCTCCATGCCTCTCATATGATATTGTTTTATTTCACTGACAGCCAATATACTGATTGCCAACTGTTTGCATTTGGCAGGTGTAGATGAAAATATAACGAGAAAATTATTTTTTTATATAATTCAGAATCACTTGACTGAAACGACAATAAACTGCTTCTCGTTCCAGGCTACTACTAATTACTAGACAAACACTCTAAGTTCCCAATTAATTACAAAAGACTGCAATTCACGATTATTGTAATCTTGTATGGTCTTACGGAGCAGAGCTTAAGTCACTCCTCTCATATCCAATCCTTACAATCCAATATAATTCGTAAAACTCATCAATGCCTCTTAAATTGTTACGAATAAAGTCAACAATATTTACTCGTAGTATTTTTATAATGAAGTTACTAATTTGAATAATTTTTTTTTTAATAATTAAGAATGAAATAATTGTCACCGGTAGCTATTTATTCCGGGCGCGCTTGGTTAATAGGTCAGAGTCTCCTTCGTTATGGGAATTAACCAGACAAATCAGTCCACCAATTAAGAACGGCCATGCACCACCACCCACTGAATCGGAAGGATTGACAGATCGATTACTCTTTCTCGATTCAGTAATTAAGAATATTAAAATGTATTCTTCGAATTTCAGGCCACTTCAACAATTACAAGAATAAAGATCATTTATATAAAAATGTGCAAATTCTAACAAGTTACGTGAGCGCTACTCAATTGGAAAAAAATAAGAACTAGTCCAATCCTTTTTTTCTATTATGGAAGCCATATTTTATCTACAAAATAGATTTATAAGTAGTATATTGGCCGTCACTTTATGCAACAACAATATGGCTCTACAATCCTGAGTGGGTCTTAGCATTCTCAAGGAGCCTTCGCCAGACGGCTCTGTCTAATGCAGCTGCCCTCCAGATACGGACCTTTAAGATGCGTCTGGCATCCTGCGCCACTCCATCTTCCCATCGGAGCCTTGGTCTTCCTCTTCCTCTGGCACGGTCCAACTTTCCCTCCAGCAGCTTCTTCGCAGGATCCTCCTCACTCATCCTGGCCACATGGCCGGCCCAACTTATTAATTTTCATCCAGGCAATGATGTCGGGCTCCCCAAACATCTCGTAAACTTCTAGGTTGGTTCGCCTTCTCCATTGACCATTTACACAAATAGATCCGAAAACTCAGCAGAGCAGCATTCTTTCGAAAACAGACAGCTCTTTTTCCTTGGCCTTAGATTAAGTCCATGTTTAGAAGCGTAGGTCAGGACTGGCCTAATCAGGGTCTTATACAGCATGACTTTTGTTTTCCCTGTTAGTAGTGAGCTCCTTAGATGCTTCTTCAGCCCAAAATAACATCTATTAGCGTTGATGGCTCGTTGATGACGAGGTAACAACACTTCCGGGATAAGTAAAGCTATCAATCTTGTCACTTTAAGCTGCTATGGTTAATCTTATGGGGCAAAAAAAAATCATGAGGCCGTTTTTAACTTATGGATCAGAAACCTGGCCTCTGTCCAGGGTTTACTGTTCTTTGAAAGAGAAATATTAAGAAAGATGTTTGTGGCAGTAAGAGTTGGCGATCAATTTAGACTCAGGCAGAATGCAAAGCTGTATAAGAATAGCTAGGCTGAGATGGGCTGAACATGTGGCCAGAATAAAGGACAACGCTACTCATAAGATACGGCTATTTGATTATGTTGACGGAAAAAGGAAACGCGGACTTCCACGACTTAGATGGGCAGACGAGGTGGAGAGGGATGGAGGTAGCATAGGATCCTGAGCTTGGAGGACCTTGCCACAGGACAGAGAAGAGTGGAGCGACACCTCGATGCCGCCAGAACTCGTACTGGATTGTAGGTTCTGTGTTGATTGATTGGACGTAAATCATATGGTAATTAACATAATTGAATTATTATAATCATGCGTAATAAGTATGATCTATAATTACAATATTTATTATTAAAATATTTAATCAAAATTTATAATGACAATAATTCTTTTTTTTTTTTTTTATTTCTTGTATAATTTGCTACATTTCACAAAATAAAAATTCTGTACCAATAGACCAGTCTCAAATTAAAAATAATTGTACAAATTTAAATATATCTGTGGAGAATCATAATTTACAATTAAAGAAAAAATGTATAAAAAACTTCCAACAGAGAGAAAAAAAAATTAATAATAATAAAATAAACAAAAACTATAACTATACATTCTTAGTAACTTATATACATATATATAACAGTATCAATGAAATGAAAGAAATTGGTATCCTACAATAATAAATGTTTGGTTCGTTTATGTACATACCGCTTTGTACTATTTTTTGTAGTTTGTACACTTTAATAAAAATTGTTTACATAGTTTTTTTTTTATATATATACATATATAATATATATATATATATATATATATATATATATATATATATATATATATATATATATATATATATATATATATATATATATATATATATATGTAAGGTATAGTTAATTCTTTATGCATAATTTAAAGACAATAATAAAGATAACAATAATATTGTAGGCCGTTGCATAGACGGACTAAGGTTTGTCTCATAAAGGCAGACAAATATTTCATAGTATGGGCGTAGCTTTATACTGTTTCAGTAGAGATTGAAAGAATATTCAAGTAATAAACACCCCAGTAGGAAATGGCACGGTTTAAATAAACTTAAAACTATTTTTGCCTAGTTAGGATTTCATTTATGGAGTGCAGCTTCTGAATAGCTAGACCATTCACATATGTTTTGAGTTTTCTTCACATTAATAAAATTAAAATATATAACTAACTCACACATTGCATCAATGAATTATGTAACAATAAATATTATCAATCAATAATAATTATATTACACAATACAAGAATGAATTATTTTATTGTACCCACGTTTCAACTGGATTTCAAGATTTAGGCCATCTTCAGCGCCATTTTGTGTAATTCATTGACTGCAGCACCTGGCCATTTTACACTCTTCTAATAATAATTATAGTTATAGAAGTGTAACTCTATAACCTAACACTCTTTTATTTTATAATTAATCTAACTGCTAATATTAGTGTGGTTAGGTATACTTTAAATTATCCATATATTTGTTTAATTTCATTATTTATTTTTGGAAGGAATTCATCATTGAGGAAATAAATCACAAAAGTCTATTGTTACTTCAATGGGATCGATTCCTCCACCTTTACTTTAACTTATTAGGACATTTGTAGGCTGTCTTTTCTGCTTTTACCCTGCACTTTTCCAAGAAAATATATTTCCATTAGCAGATTGTCTATATCCCAAAATGGAGAAGAAGAAAAATAATTAGTAAAAAAGATGATTTTTGTAATTTAGCAAACCATATTATTGATTTGAGGATAGTGTCACCACATTTTCATCAATCATATTGGACTGTAAAATTAATAATAATTTAACTAAAATATAGTAATAAAAAAGTGTGCTACCACTGAGGTTAAGTTGTCATGGAAAAAAATAAACAGAAATAACAAACTGGTAGTTTATCTTATTTTTCAAATAATAAAGATTTACATACTTCAAATATTCTGAAAAATGGAATTCTCGTTTAAATTTAAGCAGATGATTATTTTTATCATAGGTACAATATAAGTATATAGTTTTGACGCACACAAACACTTTCTTGAAATAACACAATGGTATACAAGAATCAATTTAAAGATAACATAGGTATATGAAAGCAATGTGATTTTGTTTATTTATGAAAACATGTTCCATAACTATACAAAACTCTCAATTTACTATTTTAAAGAGCTGTGGAATTGTACTCCTCTTTTTCTTGACTACAATCTTTGTTCACTCTAAACAAGGAATATCATTAATAAGCTGTTTCAAAATTGTTATGCAATACATTTTACAAAAGCAGTTAAAGTATTATATATTGTATAAAATACAATAAATGATATAATAAGCAAACATGGATATTATAATTTTTAATATACATAATATATTCTATAGATTTTAAAACACAACTACTTCATCCAAAAAAAAATATTACTTTTCATTCTCCACCTATTACTACTGAACACATACTGTATCATACTAGAACTGTGATAAACAGATATAGAAAATCGGTTTAAATAATCAAAATAGGTAAATAAACCTATGCTTAGTTCAAAAAATCTCTTAGGCCTCCTATTAGATAGAATATAAATACTGCTTTAGCAAAGGTGAAGTTACAGGACATTTAACTGCCCAGTATTTATTATTAAGGATAATAATATGATAAACAAATGTTTCCCTTCAAGCATTTTATAATTTATTTTATCTGCTTTATCATCTAAAACTAAAACTAGAACCAGTTTAAATAATTAGTCACTTCCTTGAAATAATAATACATGCCAAAGGGGATTAATATATTAGTTAAACAATTTGTGAGTTATTCTTAAAATGCCAAACAGTTTTAATTATTATTTTATGCTGAAAGATTAAGTGTGATGTTTTTTAGATTTTGAATATTTTTTGAAGAAATTAGAACAGGTGATGTTAAAAGAGTAACTAAGTTTGTTTATTTAGTTATATACAATGAACAAATATAGTAAAATTATATTAGGCAACATTTTGCTTTTTACAAAAATCATCCTCGTAGTGAGAATTCCATTAGGAGAATAGAATATTTTAAAAGATTTTCGAGTATTTAAACTGCTATACAATTGATAAGTTAAACTTTTTTTTCTTTAGCATGAAATTGATATGTTAAAATTAAAAAATGGGAACAATAATTTCAAATGAAACCTTCAAACTAAATTAATACACTTGTTTAACGAATCTGCAACAGTTTTCAAGGACACTATGCTAACATTCATTACATTTTTTCCTCAATTACTTCAACATATTTCTAGAGTCAATTCCATCAATTGATGAACAAACTGATTAAGCAAGAATCAATATAAAATAAAGAAAACAGTAATACCTCTTTAGTTTATAGATATAAATTTCTCATCTTTCCAGAATTAACCAAGGAAAAAATTTCTAAGAAATGTCAATTTTTTATTTCTATTTCTAGACAAATGTAACAATTGAAAAATCATCTATCAAATAAATAAGATAAAGTAAACCTAAAAATGTATACTCAATTTAACTATTAGTTTGTTTATAAACATGAAATCCATATTAGAACTGAATTATTGCTCCGAATAAGCTAACATAAATGAAAACAATGTTAAAAAATATTAATAGAAACATTTGTAAACACTGATTCAATTGAAAGAAAAAACTAAAGTTTAATTGGAATAACATACCATGCAGTCACTAGGTATTTGTAAACAAGCAAAAAACAAACAAACATAAAAATAAATAAATTAAAACTAAATTCGATTATAAACTAAGAATAAAATGATAAACTTACCATGGTGAAAAGTGAGCAACTGTACACAGAAACAACTCTATCTCAAGTAGGAGTTTACTAATTACAGGAGGAGAGAAGTGGCATTTTGCTTCCTAGCATAATTTATTCTACACTAAACTAAAACAATTGAACCACTAATAGAGTAACGCTCAGAGCCAAACGAAATGTATTTATATAAGCAAAAAGTTGTTATAACACCATTTATTTCAATAATTTATCATGTTTATAAACAATAGAATAAAAAAAATGGACAAATATTCTATGCTGAAATGAACATTAATCATAATCTATGGTTTCAGTATTGAGCACCAAAGAAAAATAGTTTTGGTGAAAAGTAAACAAGATTTGTCATTAGAATTAAGTTATCAATTTATAGAGTAAGGAAAACTGAAAACACAACATTAAAATTAAAAAATAAATAATAATAGTTAAAACCAAGTAAATATAAATAATTATTAAAAAACTAATAATATTAATTTAACTTTGGTGTAAATGATAATATAAAAAAAAATCATGGAATAAATGTGTATATATAAATATAATGTTTGTAAATTTTAAATATATTTGTAAGTCAAATGACTAGATTTCATTCAAGTATGAATTCAACCTCATCTAAAATTTATTTAGTTATTTCAATAGCAGGTAAATCTTTGTGTAAATTATCAATTTCCTCTTTTTATTAAGGGGGATATTTAATTATTAAATTTAATCTTCGAGAAAAAAAAATCTGCTTCCAGTCAATTATTTTATTGTTTTATAAAACAAAACGTTTCGACACTGTGGTGTCATTTTCAATTATTTCTTTTTCTGCATTCCTTAACTGGAAAGTCAATACTTTTAAAAATAATTTTTAAGGAGATCTCTAGTTCTCCATAGTCAAAATTATATTGTAATAATTTTGACTATGGAGAACTAAAGATCTCCTTAAAAATTATTTTTAAAAGTATTGACTTTCCAGTTAAGGAATGCAGAAAAAGAAATAATTGAAAATGACACCACAGTGTCGAAACGTTTTGTTTTATAAAACAATAAAATAATTGACTGTAAATTATTACAATATAATTTTGACTATGGAGAACTAGAGATCTCCTTAAAAATTATTTTTAAAAGTATTGACTTTCCAGTTAAGGAATGCAGAAAAAGAAATAATTGAAAATGACACCATAGTGTCGAAACGTTTTGTTTTATAAAACAATAAAATAATTGACTGGAAGCAGATATTTTTTCTCGAAGATTAAATTTACAATAAATCCAGTTTAAAAAAAAAGGAAAAAAAATTATAAGAATTATTAAACTTATTTCTTGATGGTCAATATAATCATATCCATTACAAGAGCTGTCAGTTTAATGGTTATTCAATAGGATTGGTCTATTTTATTGAATTTTCTTTTTTATATATGGTATATTAAAAAATAAATTCTTGTAATGGTGTCGTTTCATATGATTTAGCCCATTAATCCAACCCTAAACTGATCGATAATTATAAACAAATATATATTCAACCACTGCACCATACAATGTGTCTTTGGCTCAGCACTTAGTATGGATTAATGTGTAGTATCAACCATGGTGGAGATCACACTCAACCATAAGATTTTTCTCCCAATAAAGCAAAAACATTCAATGTAGTCTGGATGAGTCCAAGGAAGGTCTTCTGATTCCACAAGAATTATCCAAAGATGATAACAGAATAAACATTTACCTGCCAATGCCAGTAATGATCTAGAACCTATAAGTTAATATCGCAGTGCTATACACAATGAGATATTCCAAGTAACAAGAAAATGAAGAACAGGATAGTAGGGAAAATAAAAAAAATTAAAATATCCTATCTCATAACTCAATTACTAGAAAAGTCATTATTCTCTTTTAATTTTTATTTCTCACCAAGCTTCCAGTTTCCAAATTTTTTTTATCTTGCTTTTATATATTAAATTAAAACCAAAAATTAAAAAATGTTCATGTTTAACCAAAGGGAGTAAAAAATCCTTAGTTACGCCGTCCTTAGGAAGGGACGTTAAACGGGGGTCCTTGTACAATGCCAGGTACTCGTTAAAAATCCCTATCCTAATTGAACCTGGATAGGCAAAATTTAGAGCTCCGAATGTAGCATCCTCCGATTAACCATAGTAGCATACAGTGACGTTAAATTAACAAACAATTATTTTCTTTTTCATTCTGCAGAAGTAAATATTTGTTTTAATGACTAATTTTTTGTAAAAGGAAAATTTGTTTTTCATTAAAAGTGATTCTATAACAATGTTTCACAAGAAATATTTTCCTTTTTTTTTTAAAGTATTATTAAAATAATAAATGAGCTGTTATTTTTGAAAGTGGTATAAGTCCATTTGTGTCTAAAAAAATCATTTATTCCATTAAATAATGTTAATGATTATTATTTCAAAATAAAATTTAAAAAGTGTATAGAGTTAAATAAGAACCTCACACTTAGCTAATTACATCAGTGTTAAAAACATAACGTTAGTCCATAATGTTTAATTAATTAAAATGCAAATCCTTAAATATCTCAATATATGAAAAATATATTTATACCACTTTATGGCGCATATATTATTTAGGGCATAGACCCAGAATGAAGATTCTATTCTAATTGTATCTCTTAACAAGGCTGTATGTTGTATATATAATCTATTTTTTTTCATTTCTTTTTTGTTAAAAAGGGAATTTTATTGACTTGTACTCATACTCGAAAAGGACAGACCCATTGATTGAATCTTATAACACATCATAGCAAAATGGCTGACAATTTTTGTTTTCTCTAAGGAACTTAACTATCATTCAAAGAGTTTTATATAAAGTTTTTTTTTTATTTTTATAGAAACCTATGAAAGGTATAAATTTAATGAAAACTGCTTGAAATTTTTATGCTATTACAATGCTTTCCTAATCAAGGTAAGTAATTAAAAATATGAATCAAAATTTCAATATGTGGTATATTGAAAGACAAAATATTTATTTTCGTCTTTACTTTTTTTTTTTTTTAAGCTGCAAACTTAGAAGTTAGATAAAAAAATTATAAGTCACCTTAGAGAGTCTATAAAAAAACATGTTTTTTAAATATATTGCACAGACCATGTTGCATAAATGGTTCCAAATTTAATAAACTGCCATCAGGAGACAAAATCATGCAAGCCTGTCTATTTTTTTCACAAACTTTAAAATTTCAATAAAAGATAATTGTGAAACTAGAAGGTACAGTTGCAATAAATGTTTTAACACAGTAAATAAAAAAGTTTAATAAAAACGTCAATCTATTTTATGCATGATAGTAGTAAAGGAAAATAAAAATTTAAAAATATTTTTAATATGTTTATTAGATACTTCTTTAAATATAATAATTAATATAATAACTTTTATCACAAAGTAACTTCTTTCATAAGTTACAACAAAACCATATGCTATACTATAAATATAGTATTTATATATAAAATTGAAATTACATTTTAACAGTAATTAAGTAAAATCATTTCTGTTTTTAAAATGATTACATCAGAATATGAAATAAACCATGGTCTACATTTCATAAATTTTAATAAACAATAAATATATAAATTTATGACTTTCAAAAAAGTCATTTCAGACCAAGTAAAAACTCAATGAAGTAATATGATACTAATCATAATACAATAAAGTCAAATATTTTCAACAGTAATGTCATTTAACTATTAATATAACATAGTCGTTGTATCAATGAAAATAAAAATAATTTTGAATATAAAAAATTTCCGAAAACCAGAATATTTTTCTAGCAATATTCTATTGTTAATAATATTTTTTAATTGTAGCATGATGATGCATGCATACTTCAGAAACTTCATTCTGATTTCTTAATTTCTATTTTTGTTTATAATACTTTAAAGATAATAATGATTGTAATAATTTAAATTTAATTAATTTGAGGCTAAACGCCAATCATCATCAATAATATTTTGGTTAGTTTCTGGGCAAAGTTATAATTATTTTAATAAATTTTTTACATTTAACATGTTCTTTATGTCTAATTAACACAGAAATATTACAACAAATAAAATATATTTTTTTCGTAAATCACAGTTAAGAATTTATATATTTTTAAATAAAAGCACTTAATTAATAATGATACAAAATGATGAACACCACAAATGATTTTTTCAAAATTTCTTAAAAGGATCATTACTTCTAGAACGAGCAGCTGATTAATTATGATAGTTAGTGTTACTAATTAATATACCACAGAGACATTTTACAATTTATAATTAATAATAGGGATAAACTCTAAAGCATTAGTAAACCCGTTCACCTTTACAATTATTAATGTATAAAAAACACTGAAATAAATAAATCTAAATCAAGTTAAACTACCTCCTATTTCACACTGAATATGGGGACCCTGGTCAATCCTAGATAAAACGTATCAAATATTAATTTGTATTTATTAATATTACAGTCTTCAAAAGTAAAGTAAATTAATGGTGGCAAACAAAATTAGATTTTTCATAGAATTAATTATTTTTCTAGAATCTTATTTATTATGGTTCATCACATCTCTTTTAGTTTGAGTATTCATGTTCAATACTAACTTCATTGATAGAAATACTTAAAAAAAAAGTTAAAGAACAGAGAGAAACACAATCATGGCCTCTAGACCCAAAAACTAACCATTTCCAAACATAACAACTACAAAAATGAAAAATAATGAGGAGTACAAATATTTATTAGTTTTAATTAGAATTAAACAATTCTATCAATTTATAAAGCTATAAATATCAATATGGATAAATACACATAATAAATTATAAGGAATACAATTCAGTCCGATTTGTTGTATTTATCAACAATAATATATATATATATATATATAGTAAATTTATCTCACACTGTCAAGGTAAACTTTTCAATTTGAAAAGCCAACAGTAATAAGGCATAGTGCATGTTAATCTACAGTGTTCACCTAGGGCTAATTCGAATATGTCATGAAGAATGAATTTTTTGAAAACACGCAAAGAAAAAATGCATAGCCTACAATTTCTGCTTTAACAAAATTAAGTTATAAGTAAAATATTACAGCATACAATCAATAGTATCAAATAGCAATTACAGTAACAATTTTTGAAAAATTTATTACGAACTAATAACTACACAAATGGCATTCCAATTATGGCACCAGTGAAATTGAAAAATAAATTGATATTCTATTAATACAAAAAAAAAGGTTTTATAATTAATTTTTTGCTAATAATCAATTTTATACTATTTTAATAAAAACCATAGTTCAAATAATCACATAAAAATCTGTTTTTATTTTATCAAATATGTTTAAATTACATTAAATAACAGTAATTTTTTCCAAAAATATAGAAAAGGAAAAAGTCAATTTTATAAAAAAATCTTCAGTATGACATCTACCAATCTATAAAAAAGTAAAATATATTTAATCCCTTCATTACTATAATTACAAAAAGATTAATTTTATTTCTGCTTTATTCCTTAACATATATATGCTACATTTCCCTTTGTTAAATCAATAAAATTGTTTACTTAACCTAAACTCCAAAGGGTAATTGGCGTATTATGTTACAAAAATTAGTGAATTGTAAGTAATCGAGGCAAAGAGCTCCAATTTTTCATAGCACAGTGATAACTATAAAATAAATAAATTTCTAATTAAATCATGAATTGGTAGAGAAAGAGAGAGAAGGGAATTGTTTTGGAATAAACAAGCGATTATTAACCCTCAATTGCATTTTATAATTCTCTGTAGAAAAGAAAGGTTTTAGAACAAATGGAAATGCACGGATAAAGGTTATATTTTAGTTTCTCTTATAAAAATGAGAGCCAGAATTGTCTCAGACCAAATTAATTTATCAAGAAATTTACAGCAAAAAATTAAGGCTTAGGTCATAGGAAAACAAATACGAAACAACAAATTAACAACTATTGATGCAGCATAAAACCTTTAGAAGCAAATGATATGACTCATTCAATGCTATGTAATGACCATAACCACAAAATTTCAAGGTAGTAACAATAGAAATCATGTTTTACACAATACGAACAAAAATTATCCAAGAGAATTAATGTACTCATAATATTAATTTTAATAATCATGACATTATTTTTTCCAAAATCTTTGGTAGCGATTCAAAAATGAAAATATGATTTGGTTATAAAGATTACCATAAACTAAATCTTTATTTTTTATGAGACCTAAAATATTTTTTTTTTTAAATGAAAATTAATTCTTGAACAGAACAATTTCAGTTTAACCCCAAGATTCGATTAAAATTACATTGAATCATTAAATATTAATATATAATACTTATTTAATATACTATTTTTGAAATAAAACAATGATTATGAACAATTATGAAAATAGTTAAAGGTGATGAAAATTCTCACATTTTTAATAAATACAAAAAGATAAAATATATAACTAAATTATGGAGAATGTTTAATAGTATACTGCTTTGTCTATAACAGGTTAAAGGAAACATTTGTTACTTAGGATAACAGTTTTAAAGTTTCAACATTTGATCTTTAAAAAATAATAATACACCATGATTTCAAGATAAATTTCTAAAATTTAAAGAAACCAATAATTATTCAGCAACCAGTTAACAACATAACAATTATTGAAAATTATAAACATCAAATACCATTTAATTGACCAAGAATAAATTTTGAGCAGTCATTTGCATTCAAATTGATAAAATTTTCAGTGTACTGCACACAATATAATTTCTGCAAAATAAAAACAAACACTATTGCTTTCAGTAAAAAAATATAAATTAATATAAACCAACTGGTTATGGTTCTACTCTCTAATTTAGCTATTATTCAAATGAAAACTGAAATTAAATACTTTATCTCATAGTTTTTAACCCTGTATTCTTAAAATTAAATATTTAGTTTATGGAATAAGGTACATACATTTTTAAATTACAACGATCATATACAATATACAATGGCTACTTATAAGGTGATTAAAAAAATGTATTTAATTCGAATATTGGGGTTAATTTGATTTCATCTTTTAAAATAAATAGTATTATATGAATCCTAGTTATTCAGAATAAAATTTTATAGAAAAGTTAGAATACAAAAAATCCCACTCAATTTTTGTGTGTATTTATGTTTGAACTGACTACTTTTCATTTAGTTTTTTAATAAAAGCAAAAGTCAATGCATAGAATCAGATAGTAAGAGTTAATGTTTAAATAATGGCAATCCCTGAAATGAAGACCATATGATGTTGAAACCTAGAAAACCTTGATAAAGCTTGTCAAAAGTGCCATAACAAAAAAAAAATAATACTAGACACTACTTTTTAGTAATTAATAATAACATGCCTTAATTTGTTTCAAATGGGAAAAAGAAGGTATCATTCCTGAATACTGCCATGTTATCAAGTCAAAGCATCACTCTGTGCTATCTACCAGAGTTTGTGATGTTTTATATTCAACTATAAAATTTGTTTGCATCGTATTTTAATTTGTTGTATTAAAAAAATTATTAATTTAACTTGATATTATTTAAAATTATTGTTACTGGTCTGGAGCATTATTAGTTTTAAAAAGTTAGAACTCTACTTCAAGAGAATTGGACCCCTTTAAGGGACTGCAGCAGAAGTCGATAGCTGTGATTTAATCAAAGCAAAGATATTAAAGCATTAATAATTTTAATGAATAAAAAACAGTTAGTTACCACAAATGCAACTAGATAGCACTAGTGTAGAGCTTAAGACTGCTTCAATATTCTGGAGTTGTATTTAAAAAAAATTCTAATTTCTTTAGGCCAATCCAAATTCATTTTTAAGCATTATATAATTTTATAAATTTAATTATTGCTCCAATTGTGATAAAAAACAATTAAAGAAAATAAGATGTTAATAGGATGAAATTTTATATAAAAATATCAAACAATAAACATAAGGAGAAACTGGACGGTTACAATATCTATACGGAAAATAAGACAAAAAATAATTCAATAAACTAATTATAACAAACTCTAATTCAATATTTTTTATAATACTATATATTCATTGAAGTCTTATGATAAGTTAAGATTTATAAGACATCATAAAATACAATATACATAAAAAGGAAAATACAACACAGCCATTCTATTACACATGACGACAATCTTTCATTTAGGCAAGGCAATTCGAATTTCACTAAATATGAGATAATTGAGTTATTTAGACAATAGATAGAATAAAGATAAATATAATTAACTTATACCATCAACTGAACTAATGATCAATTTTGAAATATTAATGAACTGTAATACCCTTTCTTTTATTTTTATTTTTTTTCCAAAATTATATTAAAAGCACTGCATCAGTTAAATTATTCAAGATAAAAATACAGTAAAAGTGCTTACATATTAGTTAATATGACTAAGAAATAATTTGATTTATAATTTTAACCATATCATTCTGCAAATGAATAAAATAAAGAAATAAATATTTGTAAGCAACTGATCAACCAATAATGAATTATATAATTATACAATCACAATACATTTATTATCAATTTAAACATAACTCTAATTTTTCTTATTCCTTCCCATGATTAATAAACATTAATTTTAATTTATTAAACTGTGTATCCAACAAATATAGTTCTTGACCAAAAAATGAACCCTTTCCAGAACACTGACTATTTTCTAATTATGAAATGAGTTTAAAGTTGGAGATGTGATTCAAAATATGTTTCAAGAACTGTTTCAATAAGGAAGTCAAATTTTAATTAATTATTTAGATTATGATCAATCATAATTTGTTAATAAAATAGAGCCAAAAACTCAAAAAGAAACACTAATATTTATTATAGTGCAATTGGAAAAACTCCAATGCAAGTTTCTTGCATTCTGGGCAGAAGGCTTTGCATTGGGGTTTTTCCAATTGCATCATAATTTGTTAATTTTATCAAACTAAAAAAAATTAATGATGATAGATGGTAAAACTATAACGGTACAAGGCTATCAAAATGAAGTAATATTAATAATTTATGAAGATTAAGGCCAATTCATTCATATACTTAATGAAGAAAAAATTGCTTTCCTTATGTATTCTAAATTACTAGTAATAGTTTTAATATAATACTAGCATTACTTTACTCGTGTGAAAAGATTAATTTTCACGATGTCAGTTCTCCCATTAAGTCGATTAATTGTTAAAGAAAATATCACCTACATTTAAAGTCTATAGGCAGTGGTTCTGTAAAATGTAAACACCCTACACTGATATGTTTATGAATTAACAATAAAAAATTAAATTAACTAAGAGCTATTCAACATTTTCCTAATAATTAAAACAGATACTAAAAAAATCCCCTAAAATATATTAAATTATCTAAAACAAAAAATAGTAGCATATAATTTAATTAGAAACAAATCAGTAAATTTAGAACATTGATGATTTTCAATAAAATAATTTTTTGAAGTATCATTCATTGTTTAAACAATATGAACAGGATATAAATAATTCATGGGACAATATTTTAATGTTTTTAGAATGTATAGCCTCAAGATATCGGAAACACTTAATAAATCTATATAACAATAAGAAAACAATATAAGCTTTTTGGGCAAAATACAAAAATAAATAGATAAATATCTATATATTTTAAGTGATGAATATGTATATACCTTATAATATTGTATATTTATAAAAGAAGTTAAAACTCGTTTCATAGAATTTTCGAAAAGTTAAATTAAAATAATAAAATAAAAAGCAGTAATAATAAGATTAATGCACGGATAAATTCTGAAACAAGTTTCAATATAAATCAGATTTTTGGAAATAATGAGTGAAACATTAACACCTCGGCTACTATCTACCATACTGCAGTGATCATTTCCCCAAAGAAAAAAGTTATTTGTTAAATAATGGGTGAAAAAAGACACTAAAACTTATGACCAGCCCTGAAAGAAATACTTATATTAGTACCATTAGAAAAAGGTTAATAATTTTTGACCAATGGAGATGGTGGGCCTGCCCTGCCATTTTCTAATCGCAAGGGTTTCCTTAACCAGTTCAATTAATCAGTCAATGTTTCAATCAGCAGATGTTAGAGCAGAAAACAAGTCAGGAGACCAACATTTAGGATCTGTAGCTAACAAATACCACGTATGTACCAAAATTAAAACCCTAGAAGTCATTCTAAAAATCCCTAAAAAAATGTTTAAAAACAGGTGAAAATATCTTAGATTAGAAATCAAACAATAAAATAAATAGTTTAGTTAAATAAGAATAAAAAAACAAAACATGGGAGGAATATTGTGATTAACAAGGTTAAAATAACAGGAAAGGGTAAAACATTTTAATGGCCATTATTTTTCAGTATTAAGTCATTTAAAATTACTTTGTTCTTAATTTATTTTTCTTTAAGTTAATAACTAATATGTAACATTACAGTTAATGCAATGCTTTGATAATACAGAGTTTTTGAGAATCTAACATCAGGAACTCAATCCAAATAATATATATATTTAAACAATGTAATACTAAAAACATTGCAAGAAGTTACAATGTCTTGTAGTTAAATATATAAACAAGTGAGCAAACATCTTAACATTATAATATAAAAAGATACTACGTAATATTGTGATAATTCAAAAATATTTTGATAATAAAAAATATATTCAAATTAAAAAAAAATGGCATACTTCAATTTTTAAATAACTAATGTTTAGGTGGTCTAAATGATATATTTAATTGTTCTAGAGATAGTTTCTAAAAAAATAACTAAAAAAATTATAACAGAACCATGAAACATAAAAATATTATAAATGATATCTTTAAGAAATATATTAAATATTAATAAAATAATTATATCAAATATTAAAATTCAAATATTCATAAAGAATACACATATTTAGTAACAAGTTGAAACAATAAAGCAATAGGAAAATGTCTGACTTCGTTTTCAAAATCGCTACATTATGAATACACTGATATCACTTTGATTTTTCTAAATAAAACATTAATTGTTTTGAAATTTTATTAATTTTACCAGGCATATTAATAGAAAAAATGAACATTTGGCTCATTATAATCAAATTAAATATTCCATAAAAAGGTTCAATCGATATGCATTAAAAAACAAAACAATAATACGAGAAACAATATCTATCTACAGATAAACTATATAATACTAAGTACATACATCACCATAAATAAAGTATACATGCATAATTCTTTTAAATATAATTATAGTATATAGTTGAATTCACCATTAACCAATATCATCAGTCCATCTGATGTATAAAAATATCTATTCAGTAACTGAAGTAATAAACCTCGGTAGCAGATTTAAATTGCTTAATTTAAGTACAGGTTGTAAAGAAAAAAAAAAAAGAAATGAGAAAATATATGACTTAAGAAAGAATAATTTTATAATAGCATACCTTATGGATGGTACATTTTTAATTTAAATGCTCGGAAGCGAATTTTGAACATTTTGTACATGTTGAGAAAAGAAGAAATTGAAATAAAATTCCGTCTATTCTACAGATTCTAAACAAAAATTATTTACAATTAACCGAACATGCCTACATTTTGGAACTTCATCATTCACCGGTTTCAGACCATTCTTTTTCCTCCTGTATCCTTTCAAAACAGTCAAACATGAAGGTAAACTGAAATCATTTAAATCAATTAGAAAGTAAAAAAAAATAAAGAAAAAATTAAAAAATTGTCAGCACAATACGGGGTATGATGATACGTACATAAGGTGTTAAAATTTTAACCCATCGAGTATTTTTTTCTCCTTTCTGATATTGAAAGTTAAAAGACATTCCTTCCTCATCAACCTCCCACTGCTTCATTGTAGTCCAAGGAAATTCAATTACTTGAGACTAAAAACCACATAAATTGAGTTATTTTTTTATTTTAGCAAAAATTTAAAAATATATAAACCAATAAAAAATAAAAAAACCATTACCACTAAAACTACTACCCACGAAAGGTCTTGAGTGATAAAGACTCTATTATTTCTAAGACAATGGTTGCGTAGGGAATTCATTTTTCCAAGATCATGCTTAGCACAGGTTAAATTATTCACAGAGGATTTCAAACAGAAAGCATTGGAAACATCAAGACAAAAGCCATCTTACTGGTTCCATAACATGGATGATACTTTTGTTATTTGGTCATATGGAATACCAATAGGAAGTGTTAAAAGAATTCTTTAACCACATAAAAAGCAGCCACAAGAATTTTAAGTCCACCATGAAAGTTGAAGCGGAAGGAAGTGACCTGTTCATGAACATGAAAGTATAGAAGAAAGAAAATTGTTAGGAATACTCAGTATATAAAAAAACCCATACTGATTGATATTTGATTGCTTCTTCACATCACCATCCTGAATAAGAGCATAAATGAAAGAGCTATCAGGATTTCGGAACCATTTGAAAAAAAGACAAAAGAAACTTAAATAAAGCTCTGATAAGGAATGGATTCCAGAGAGAAACAATTAAGATAGAATTCAAAAAAGCTCAAGAAAAAAATAAATGTGTCACGGTCAAAACGAGAAGACATATTTGATGAATGGATTCAAAATACAGTAAAACCTCTATTAACGAACACACCTAAATAGCGGTCACTCCCCATTACCGGACAATTTTCTTTGCACCAACAGTTTAATACAATGTTTAAGGTATTTGAACCTCTATTTAACAGAACCTCTCATTAACGGTTACGGACAGGCTGTGTTGGTTATAAATCGATTAAAAAGACCTCTAAAAGATGGACAGTGTGACTTTATCCCTTTCCCGTTTCTCGGAAACAATTAGTTGTTTCCGGTCTAAGAAAACAGGGACAGCTGTGTTTACTTTTGAGCAAAGGTTTTCCACATAAATACTTTTTTTTTTATTCTCGAACTTGCTTTATTAAAATTTAGTTCTGTTCTAACCCTCGTGGCAGGCGGCTGAAAATGTCTCCCTCACGTAAGAGACTCACTTTAGAACAAAAAATAAATTTAATCGACGTTTATGACCGTGAAAAGTTAAGTGTACGTGCGCTAGCGGAAAGACTCAATATCGGCAGGACACAAGTTTCGGGAACAGTCAAAAACCGTGCGGTGCTTTTTTTTTTATTCTACTTACCTTTTAAACACATGGGAAATTGAATAAGAGAGAATTAATTTGTACAAATACATATTTATAAAAAAATAAAACCTCCCGTTAAAGGACACCTTTAAATAACGGACAAAAATATTTGCACCAGGGCTGTCTGTTAATTCGAGGTTTTTCTGTATTAGCCATGGCAATTTAAGAGAGTAAATAATTTTATTCTTCAGAGATAAGAATTTTATCAGGGAATATATAAAAATATTCTACTGGCCTTACTGATAAATCTAAATATTATTTTAAAACGGAGGACTTATGGAATCCTTCATAGGATATAGCTATTGCCTGACAATTGAGGAAACAACATTTTGCAAAATCAAAGGCGAAGCTGGGAAAGGAGGTCCCTCACCTGGTTGAGGTTAATGGGTGGCAAGCTAGTTGTTATTGCTGTTGTTAACGCTCAGTAAATGAATTGCATTACTTTTTTTACTATATTTTATTTATTTTTATAATTATAATAGTTTTCTGTTATTAGTTTAAATATATAAGTATTGGTTAAATGAACAGGAGAAACATTGTTGCATAATAGTATTCTTATTTATTTTGAACAGTAGGCTTAATAGTTGAGACATTGCTCCTAATTGTATGCAACTCACGGATTAACTATAGCCAATATCCGAACCCATACCTCACCTTTTTTTCCTCAGACATCGACTATACACAATCGCCGATTGTTATTATTTTATTTCTGTATTTCACTCAGCAATCTTCAATTTTGTTTTATTACAAAAAATCTGTCAATAATAGTTATAATTTGAATTTTTCATTAATCATTGTATTGTAATTTCTCTTGATCAATTAAGTTTACTTTTTTCTCAAGTTTTTTTTAATATTTCTGATTTATTTTAATTATTTTTTATTAACCTGTAATTTATTCTTTCTCCTATCCTTAGAAATAACTAGCAATTGGCACATGGTCGGAGATTTACGACTGTTGGCCTTTTTTCCTTTATGGTATCGCTCGTCTTAACAGCTGGGTACAATAAAAAAACAGAATTAAGTCGAAAGAAAGCCGATTCTAGATACAATAACACAACAAGAATGAAGTCCAAGGGTGGGCTTCGAACCAACAATTGAAGAATGTAAGAGAATGAAATATGTTTTAGGCTGTGGCTTCTCAATGCTTGGCCAGACCTGAAGCGATTTCTATTCAAGTTGTTTTCTAAATTGTCGGATAAAATAAAATTAGTTTGTAGATGTTTCAGACATAATTCAACGACATATAGTCAGCACTTTCTTCTAATCATCTCATTAATACCCGGAGCAATTTAAGGTTCTTGTTTTTAATTAAACAGAATCAGGAAAAGTACCAATTCTGGATGTCAAGCCAGCAAATTTCTACAAGATTTTATCAACATCACAATAACAAGGCAATCGGCTATTGTTTAATACATAATATATATAATAATACATTATACCCTACCTCTGGTGTTCCATCAATTTTACAGGCATGTAACTTAAAAGAATAGAAACCGACTGAAGCTATAACATGGCCTTCTTTTCTACAATCACAGCCACAATGAGGGAAAACAATTTCACCATAACCTCCTAATTCTCTTGCTAAAGTAAGGTACTGGAAAAAAAATAAAACAAAATTAAATTAGGCCTGTACATAATATTTTCAGTATCTGTGAATAAATGAGCAAACCATCAACTTATAAATTAAGATCTTAGAGGAGTCTTTATAAGTGTTATGACCGCTCAGTTTGAAATTACAAAAATAATTGTATGCCCATGTTTAATAACTTTGTTTTCAATTATTTTATTTTTTTTTATTAATTTTAATTTTATTAAAAATAAATTATTGTAAAATACGCAGTAAAATACTGTTAAATTATTGTAACAGTTCTTATTAGTTTATAAGAGTGAATTAACTGGAAAAAGCTGTAGGGATTTCTTTTGTTGTTATTAGCTAAAGTCGCTAATTCCTTAGTTGGATTCGATAGCGACCCGAGTGGTTCTAGTCAACATCACCATTCTTGGCTTGGCTAGTGTACCGTCAGGACATACCTTACAGCAGTCAGTCTTTATTGTTTTCAGTGCGACCATTGTTGTCCAACTTTCATATTTTTTCACGAGTGCGACCCTTATGGTCCATTTAAAAAAATTATACCATACAACTATAAAATAAAATAAACTAATATTTATTTTGTTTCATATTCAAATTATTTTGTTTATTAAATTTATTCATTTCACTCAACTGATATTGTATTTTTTCATTCATGTATCTAGTCATGCTTATTTTGATTTAATCTCTTTCTTTATTTTTTTTTTTATATTGTATAATTTAAATTTAACTGAACAAAATCGAGAAGGTTTAACTCTGTTGTTTAATCTTTAAAGTATTCATTTTTAGAAATTTTGTTAATTGTATTTTTATAAAATTAATTGTTTTGTTTTTTATTTGTAAGTAATATGATTTATTTTTCCAATTTTTTATAATTATTGGTCAGCTGTACTGAATTTTTAAATATTTTTATTTTAAAGAGAAAAGATATGCCCCCGGCCGGGATTCGAACCCGGAACCTCTGTCTCTCCGTGACAGATTTATTTTTCCATTCATCAATGTAAAAGTTTCAAAAAATAAGCATTCGGTATCTGGCATTCCTTTATTTTATTTTATTATAAAATTTAAATAGATAACCTATCAGGTAATATTCAATAAAGAAAATTATTTGATTCAGATTAAGGTATCCCTATCAGAGATTTGTTCTATAGGGAAAGGTTTTCTAAGGGTGCAATCCCTGTTACCCTTACGGCGCCCTAACAATAATTATATAATACCATAAAATTATTTTATTTTATTTTTTTTTTTTAAATTTAATTTATTGATATTTACAACTATAATAACATTACAATAAGTAAATCTGCTATATGTACAATACGACTTGAAAAGCACTTGTGGAGAAACTACCCATCAGTAGCACTCCAAAAAGTTCTATAGTAGATGGTCTCGAGGCCATCTTCTTTTCAGACGCCTAGGAGGGTTATCAGGAATAGTATGGGAAGCAAGTTGAGAGACTAGCGGATTCAAGTGTGTATGGAGCTTGTCATGGAAGGATAGGTATCTAGTTTGGGCCAAATCAGTAACATATGGGATATTAAGATCATGATGGATGAGTTTGTTTGTGCCATAATAAGGAGCATTGAGAATTTTACGAAGGATTTTGGATTGCAAGGATTGGATACGAGATGAATTGGATGGTTTAGTAGAGCCCCAAAGCTCAACTCCTTAATTCTAAATAGGCCTGATAACTATCATGTAAATGAGTCTTTTGTAATTAATTGGGAGCTTAGAGCGTTTGTCCAGTAAATGTTGAAGTAGGCGAAAACGACGAGCAGTTTCTTGTCTTTTCAGTCTTGTATGAGGATTCCGAGTGAGACGTTTGTCCAGATGGAGTCCTAGGTAACGTACCTGTTCGACAGGGTTCAGAGGAATATTATTAAAGGATACAGTAGGGCAGGAATTTGTAGGTTTACGACAAAGGGTGAAGGTAATTTGATGGGATTTGTTAGGATTAATTTTAATTCTCCAATTTTGACACCATTCTTGAAGGTTTGAGATATGGTATTGAAGAGTTTGGGATGCAACGAATGGATCATTATTTACTGATAACACACATGTGTCATCAGCGTACGTAGTGAGGACAGTGCTTGGATGGGTTGGGATGTCAGCTGTATATATCATGTATAGGATGGGACCCATGATACTACCTTGAGGAACTCCGGCAGACTGGGTAAAGAGGGAAGAGTAGGAAAAATTATGGTTTACTTTAAAGGCTCTATTACTGAGGTAGGAACTGATAATAAGGAAGTAAGTAGAAGGTAAGAATTTACGGAGTTTGTACAACAGTCCCGGATGCCAGACTCGATCAAAAGCCTGCTCTACATCGAGAAAAGCTCCCGCGCAGTACATTCCGCGCTCTAATGCGGATGAGACAACGTCCACCACACGATGGCATTGCTGGATAGTGGAGTGTGATGTTCGGAAACCAAATTGGTGATCTGGGATTATTTGATTGGATTTTATGATAGGATGAAGACGAATGAGTTTTTCAAGTATTTTCTAGTTATTCAAGGCAGGAGAGATATAGGACGACCATAAAATTTAGTTCAGAAATTGTAATTTTTTTTTTTTAATTTCAATCAAAGTTAATAATAAAAACATGAAGTATTGAAAGCATTCTTATCATGAAATTTCTAATAGAATCTAATTACAGTAGAACCTCGATTATCCGTCAGGGTACGGGACCTGGGATTTGGGAAATAGACGAATATGGGAGTGCGGCATATGTCTCATATATATATATATATATATATATATATATATATATATATATATAAATACACATAAATTGAACAATATATTTCCAACATTCGACATTATATATGTACTCATAAATTATAATAATTATGTATATCAATGGCTAAAAGCACAATAATTGTATGTCCAATTTTTCCCTCTTGATAAATTAATATCAATTTAAAGGTGGAGTTTAGCTCTTTCCTCGTGCACAAACGTAGTAGGCCCCTTCTTAATAATCATTAAATGATTATATAGAAGGGACATACTCTAGGGGTCCCCCACACGTTTTATATCATTAACTGTCGTCCGAGGAATATCATACATTTTTGCTAAGATTGAAGCACTTTCACCTTTTCGTAAACGTTTTACAATTTCAAACTTAGTAGCGAGATCTAAACTCTTCCTTTGTCTTTTTTTCCAACATTATTATACATGCTTTTAAGAAAACGACAAGTACCTGTAAGACAAGAATGAAGACTGAAGGTAGTTCAACTGCGGAAGCTACATTGTATGCGAGGAAGCCTAGGTTTTTAGTAAACAACAGAGTCTAGGAAACGAAGTTGTCAAGAGACAATGATTGATTCTTAGCCAATGTCTATGACTAGCAACCAAACAATATATATATACATCTTTTTTTTTTTCTCAAACTGAGGTGACGGTTAACAGAGTGACGGATAATAGAGGTTTTACTGTACATATATTTCCAGTATTAAAATAAAGTAAGAGAAAGTAATTTTTAAAAACAAAATTGCATCCTACGATGTCATACAATCGAATTTTGTCCAGAGAGAGTTAACTGCTTTCAGATAACCGGAATCGTACCATTCTCATAGTTTTGGGCTTGAAATGGAGTTGTAATATAAACAATAACACCTTTTCAAGCCAATGCCTTATTTAGCACCATATCCACTACGAAAATAACTCGATTCCGCTTACTTAAGTGCAAGAAACTCATTTTGGAGAAAATAAGACTTAACCACTGATTCACCAGTGCTGTAGATATAACCTCTATATAACAGTAAATAAACTATACAATATATAACCTCATTTTTCCTTGATGCATCCTGTAGTGCTTTGAGCTGATACAGCCTATCAGTAGTAATTACATGGCCTCTATCAACGGCATCAACTGCGAGCCAGAAAAACCAAAGCAGTGCAAGATCATCTTTCACATTCATTTCAACCGAAGGTGAAAACAACCACCTTCTAACACAGAGGCATGTAGAGCTAGCTGTACTATAATTTTGGATATATAGACTATGAGGATATTCAGTGGGCTGAAGTTTTCTTTCTAAAAATAAATATAATACACTTTTAAAAAATACATAAATATTTAACCTTGGAACTTAAGCAAGCATTTATTTAATTAACTGAAAATGGTCCGCAGGGACTAGTCTATGTGCCAGGCAAGACGGGATTAACGAAACCCCGGACACCCGAGTTCAGTACACGGCTACAGACACAACACAACAGTTAACTCAACAATTATTAGTCACGTATAGTACACACCTCAAGGCCACCTTTCCTGGGAAGACTCAAGTTTGGAGGGTATAACCAAACAACCAGTTGTCCCGAGGATACGGGGCCTTTCTTGCTGGTCTATTCACCTGCTAGGAAGTACATTTGATTCAGAGAAAATCAGCGAATAGCCTGCTAATTTCCTACGCTGAGAGGCACAAGGGGGTGTTGCGAAAGAAGAAGAAAATGGTCTGGGTAGAGGTAAAAATTCTAATGTAATAAATAAAATAAAATAAAGTAAAAATAAATAAATTCTCTAATGTAGGGAGAACTGTTTATTGGAAAGCTAACGTTTCGACACACATTGCAGGTCTTTTTCAGGTCTAGTTTGATGGGGGAAGACACTAGAAAAAAAAAAGAAATGTGTGGTCTACAATGTGGGTAGAACGTCAGCTTTCCGATAAACAATTTTTCCTATATAAGAGAATTTTTTTTACCTCTACCCAGACCATTTTCTTTTTCTTTCACAACACCCTTTGTGCCTCTCAGCGTAGGGGAGCGTTTAGCCATTTGGAGGCAATTCGCTGAGTTTCTCTGAATAAAATGTACTTCCTTGCAGGTGATTAGCCCAGCAAGAAAGGCCCCGTATCTTCGGGACAACTGGTTATATAATGGTTGTAAATTTATTTATTGAAATTTACAACTCTACAATAATAATAATACTTCAAGTAAATGGAATGAAAGATATATGATGACATGAGATAAAGACAAGTAGAGAAACTACCCACAGGTAGTACTCGAAATATTGGGTCGTAACAGATGAAATGTCAGTTTTGTTTATTTACAGCTTTTACAGTTGTTACAGTTATTTTGATTAGGAATTAGATTATTTGTACACAAACAATTATGTTATGTATACCGTTTGAAAGATCATTTAATCCTTTTCATAATCAGTCTTACTTTTCCTTTTGAAAGTGAAGCAACATTTTAAAAATAAGTAAGAATACAACTATGTCTTCCGCGGAAATTCGAATAATTTTTCTCTACGAATTTAAACTTGCCTTAGCTTCACGGAGGCGTTCCGAAACATTAATATTGTTTACAGTGAAGATAAAGTGAGCGAAAGAACAATCTTCCATTGGTTTGAAAAATTTCGGTCTAGGGATTATGACCTTACCAACAAAGAACGTGGTAGGCAAAGACTAAGTTGGACAACGAAAAGTTAAAAGAGCTGGTCGCAGCAGGCCCTTCCCAAACCACTTGCGAATTAGGTTCACAACTTGGAGCAAGTGCCATGACTGTTTCCAGGCACCTTAAGGAGCTTGGCAAGACAAAAAAGCTGGAAATATGGGTACCACGTGAATCAACCGTGGCCCAGCAGCTCACCCGATTTTTTTTTTTCAGGAGCTGAATATAGAGGTCCTTCCTCACCCATCATATTCTCCGGACCTTTCTCCAACTTTTTTTTACTTTTTCCATTGTTTGGATAATTTTTTAAGAAATAAAAATGCCCTTAAATTGGACTTCCAAGACTTCGCTTCTTCCTTGACACCTAATTTCTACAGAGAGGGGATAGAAATGCTTGTTTCACGTTTGGAAAAGTTTATTGAAAGTGATGATCTTATTTTGATTAATAAAAGTAGTGTTTAATAATTTTTTTGCTAATAATTCAAATTGACACCTTCCCTGTTACAACCCAATACTAACATTTAACAAAAAACAAGAAAGTAATGAAAAAAGTAGTTTATGTTAAATGCCAATTACAGTCATAGCAGAAACTCTTTCGTTTCTTGCAAAATATACTACATAAGTTCAGAAATGAGGCTGTCATATCAAATTAGTATTCAATATTAATTTACTTACATAAATTTATAAATTCAAAAAATAGAAAAGTAAAAATATAATTACCAAAATTGTATTCGACAATTTCAAAAAGATAAAAATATTTTGAAGCTTCACTAGACATATGGATTTTGTCTGTAACAGCCTGATAAACATCGTTGGCATTCGAATTTTTTCTAATTGTTACCGTTATAACTTCTCTGTCAGGTAATAAAACTTTTAGATCCACTGGAGAAATATTGCCCTAGAAAATTTCAATTGAATAATTTAATATCCATTTTCATCTATTTTAAAAACCTAGAGATATTTTTAGCTACAAGGCATTAAAAAATATAATTTTATGATGCCTAAAAAAGTTAAATAAATAAAATACATACATAATTGGCATCTAATAAAAAACATAATTGTCACCAATTAAGAAGTATTCTTAACTATCACAAATATTCTTTAAAAAACTTATGAACAAGAATTTTACTTGCTGATCTTCGGTATCAGTAAGAAATTGATGCATAATGTCACTTTCTGCAATCACACGCACAGCACAAACTTTCTCAAGATACAACTCCAATCCTCTTCTTCTTTGATCTACTTGCTGGCCACTTAACCTGTATCAAAAGAAAAAAATAAAGAAAGAGATGATAACAAAAGAATTATGTACAATAATGGTAAGAAAAAAATTAATAAATGAAAAAGTACAAAAATCTAAAATTCACTTTTATATATCCCAAAATCAGTTGATAAAAGCAACCAAAATTAAACTATTATCGTTAATCCAAAGATACATACAAGAGGAATCGCAAGAGCCTGGAGTACTGGAGGAACTGCAAGAACTTGGAGTACTGGAGGAATCGCAAGAGATGTCTACTGTACCCGAAAGTGAAGTTGTCGAGGAGGAACCACTCACGATTATGGATCAAGTGAATCAAGAAAACAATGCTTTATTCGATTTGTTAACTTAAATATCAAACGGGTTAGTAAAAAGTGGGAACTGCAATCTAGAATTACATGATTCATAAATACAGTGATGTTTGTTATTTACATAATTACCAAAAGACAAAATATTAAAGATTAACCCGGGTTCGAATCCCGGCCGGGGCAAATCTTTTCCCTTGAAAATAACAATATTTAAAAATTAAAACAATTAACAAAAAATTATAAATAGTAATATGACAAAAGTCAACAAGATCCTAAAATTAGAAGTAATGTTCAAAGAACATTCGTTCTCGTGTATTCATCGCAAAAATTGCGAGAACACGGGAACAGGGGATCAGATAAGAGAACAGTTTGTCCCGACTCCGGTAGCTCTATTGGTTGAGTGCTGTCGTGGAGAAACACACGACCCGGGTTCGAATTCCGCTTGAGGCAAATATTTTCTCTTCAAAATAAAAATATTTAGAAATATATTTTTATTTATCTCTGCCTAATGCTTGCTCAGTTTAGATAATTTTGTTTTTGTTTGGCCGAAATAATCTTAAAAATAATCAGTAATCTTTCAAATGAGGGGAGCTGTACCACTTAACAACTCCATTATTTTTTAATAATTGTTTGTTCATTTAACATTACGTTATGCTACTGTGGCTAATTGGACGATACTACAGTGGGAGTCCTAAATTTCGCTTATCCAGGTATAATAAGGATGGGAATCTTCAACGAGTACCTGACATCGTATATGGTATGGCCATTTATTCCGAAGGATGGCATAACCAAGGATTTTTTACTCTCTTTTAAAAAATCCTAGGGCCATCTGCCGAAGCGAACCCGCCATGCCGGTCAGGCCTAGCAGGTTGTTATTCTAACCACTTTACCACAGGTCACACCATTAATAATTGTTTTTCATCACAAAGCAACTCTTTCCACAAACCCTACTTCATCAGGAAATAAATTTCAACTGGCATTTTGCAGATACAGTAATATATAAGTGACCATTTAGAAAAAAAAAATCAAGCAGTCCCTTAGTGAGTGATGATATTTGGGAATGTCATTTTAGATGATTTTCTACAAGTACAGCGAGATTTTACCAGAAAACAATTCTTTTAAACATTTCAATGGAACATAATCAAAAGATTATCAGTGAATCAATGCCTGAAATGTTCAATAATTGATTTAAACAAATGACTATTGGCCATCTTATAGTTATTCTATATGAGTAAAAAAACTAGGCCAACTGAAAATTTTTTCAAAAACAAAAATTATATCAGCTATATCAAATGATATGATATTAAATCAAATCAAATAATATGATATCAAATCAAATCAAATGATATAAATTCAAATCAAGTGATATGAAATCAATTCAAATCAAATGATATGATATCAAATCAAATCAAATGATATGACATCAAATCAAATCAAATGATATGATATCAAATCAAAAGATATGAAGGCTTTGTATTCACTGCTATGTTCTGGATGCTTTTATCTTATGCCATATTAAAATCAAAAGTTGAAATCATTTTAATGGTAATTGTAAAGCTAATTAAAGGAGTATATGAAAATTAAAATCATAATAAATAATATTAAAAAACTCACGTAAAAGGCCATTTTCCTGGAAGTTTTGGAAAATTAAAACCAGCAAATTCTTTTTTCAACGCACTATGAAGATTAGAGAATTCTCGGTACCTTCTTGAACATAAATGCCTTCCTGCCATATAAATATTAAAAACCTAGAAAAATTAGAAAATGGCAATAAATGAAAAAAGTAATAATAATAACTTATAAGTATATACATGGAATAAAATAACTAAAACATGATGCATAGATCAAAAGACAACTCAACTTACAGCAAATCTTTCTCCATCTCTTTCTAAATAATGATAATCCGGGATTGAAATAGGCAGAGAGCGTTTCTCACTATAGTCAATATAATTGTAACTAGTCGCATCTTCACTCGGTTCAAGCCTTTCAGCCTCCTATCACATAAAACAAATAAAATTAATAATATAGTATAAATTTACTAAGAATTAACTTGTAGAGTAATTGATTATTATTGATTACAAATGCAGTGATAATAATTTGTTTTTGTTATTAAATAAAAATATTACTTAACCAAGAAATATAAACAATTAAAAATAAGTAACAATTTAGGAAAAAAACATTGAAGAATTTCTAATATTAGAACATTTAAGAATTTAAGTTAAAATTGAATTGTATGTTATTTGAGCAAAAAAATGAATGCATTGAAATCTAAAAATAAAAATGATAACAGAAATAAAAATTTGATAAGAGTCAACAGAAATAAAATCAAAATTAAAATACAAAAGTATGGTACAATACATTTTTAATTTTTAACATTTTGATAAAACCTAAAACTTTCTTTAAACCTAAAAGTTTATAAGTATGATACAAACCTAAAAGTTTATAAGTATGATATAAACCTAAAAGTTTATATCATACTTATATTACAGCTCGACTGTAAATTGGTCAATAAACCACATTTTTATGCATTAACTATCCATAGCCCCACATAACTTTGTATTAAAAAAAATGGGTTCTCATCTTCTAAAATAAAATACTCATATAAATTTCTGAAAAAAATAAAACCCAACAAAACTATACAATGCAAGGTACAACACAGTACTATTTCAAGTATCAATATATCATTATTCAATGACATATTACTAAGTAAAGATATTATTCAACCAACATTGGTAGTGAATCTCACGTGGAATTATTTAAATAAAACTTGAATAAGCCCATTAGAATCTATTTGAAGACTAATTCAAGTTCAAAACCCAGTAGCAATTGATTAACAATTGAACCACTTAAAATTAATAAATAAGAAGCATATAACTTATCAAGAATTACAACCAACATTTTTCAGTTATTCATAAAATTGTCAAATAACAATAAATAGTAATAATAATAAATTAAAAGTTTAATACAATAACTAAGCATTACTCAGAAATATTGTCATCAGCTGTAATGTTAATCTTTCATAAGTATATAATTCATTTTAAGCATCAATTAAATGTAAGATTTTTTAATATTTTGACAAAGGAAATAATAAATCTAATGATTTGAGGTTAAACTAATATTTGGAAAATTTACATAACATAAAATTAAGGAAATGTATGTATACCGTAGGTATTGTGTTATCATTAGCATTATCATAAGCTCTGATGTTATATTCCGATAAATCTATCAATTTATTAATGAATTAGACAAAAATATGTTTTCTGAATCTGGTATTAGCTAAAAAGTTTAGTCAATATGAGGAAATATCAATGTAAAAGGTTTGTTATAATTTAAACAGCATAAAGGATCCATTGACTGCTGAGTAAAGGAATAGAAAAATCAAATCATAA
This sequence comes from Arma custos, assembly GCA_037127475.1. Taxonomy (NCBI): domain Eukaryota; kingdom Metazoa; phylum Arthropoda; class Insecta; order Hemiptera; family Pentatomidae; genus Arma; species Arma custos. The sequence goes on along the minus strand of CM073762.1, from coordinate 55,679,619 downwards.
CATGACAGACAAAAATGAAATGTAAAATATAATGAAAAACTGTAAATGAGTTTCTACAATTTGATCAAAGACCTCTAATATATACATATCTAATAACTATGGTATACACACCTGAGGAGTTACAGATATGACTGTCAAAGACAAAATATCACCACCTGACTTTATTAAATCAACCACCTGCTTATGTGTTGCACCTTCCACATTCACACTATTCCTAATAACAGTAAAAACACAATTAGCCTGTTGTCAAGATAAAATAAACAATACATTGATGATGCCTAATCAATATTTCTTACACTTCTAAAATCCTATCTCCTTTTCTTATTCCTGCTTTTTCTGCCGCACCGCCTTCTAAAACAGCACTTACATGTTGAAGAGGTGCGTAAAGTTCTCCATTAATACTTCTTAATTGTCCTCCTTCGCTTACTTGTCCCCTTACATTAAATCCAAAACCCGTTTCGGTTTTGTAAATATTTACAACTCTGGGTCCGGAAGGTGTCGATTTAATAAAGTTGTCATTAGAGCGAGGTGTAACTTTAACGCTATCTGCCATAATTGCAGTCACTTTCCAAAAAAATGCATAATATACGTTACAAAACTAAATCCCAACCAAGAGGCTATAACTGACAGAACTAGGCACAGTAACTTCTCTTTAGGGTAAAATAGAGATAACTGCCAGTGTTGCCATTTAAAGTTACGATGAAAAAAAAGTCAGGAATAATTTTGAAACTTCTAAAAATTGCGAGAATCATTAAAATTGTTTAAGTATGATCTATTTATGTGTATTACTAAAACATTAAATAAAACATTAAAACATTAAAAAGAAAAAAATAAAACATAAAAACATAATTTGTGTATACTTCAAACATACTCTGTATGATAAAATTCCCTCCATGAATTTACACGAGACGCCCAACAGAAGAGTTGTAAACAAGAGTCTATTTTAATTTAAAAATATTATAAAAATTAACGAAAATGTACCATTTTGTTCAACCCCAGACCACTGTTGCATTATAAATTCACAGTTCCACAATAGTGCTATCTATCTAGCTTGACTGGCAATAACTGTCCTGTAACTCGATAATAAAGCAATAACTCCAGATGACAGATAACCATTGTCATCTTCTGTAAACTCACCCTTCTTGTACAATTGTTGTTTAAGCTAATAAAAACCTTTCTAAGGGTAAAACATTCGTTCTTCTTTATCATCACAATTTTATTAGCTTAATACAATCTAGTCTTTCATCCATGTTTTGAAGTTTTGGATTCTACGATGTTTACGAGTCAAACTTTCGAGTCGGAGATTCAATAATGAGTGCCGTCGTTTATTTTGTGATTTCGTGGATGTGAATTGTGTTTAAACATTAAAAAAACATCTCGTAATCTGCAATGGACAAGTATCTGAAGCCCGAAAATTCTGCGAGAGTCCAGATTCGCCATCTGCTGGAAAGGAGTTCTCACATTGGCTTAAAACTTTCGAAAATTTCATCTCCTTATCTACTGAACCATTGGAAGCCGTTGACAAATTGAAGGTACTTCAATTTCCTTTCATTCAATGATTATGAACTGATTTCAGAGACCACAATATATGTTGAAGCAGTTGAAATCCTGATTAAGATCTAGTTAAGAGTAAAAAGGGGAAATATTTGCACGTCACATTTTGGCTATACGTAAACATCACCAAAACGAAAATGTTGGCCAATACGTTGAGGCTCTCTGTGGCTGTTAGCAAAGGATTGTAACTTCAAGGCTGTTTCTGGTGAAGATAATAAAAATCAGTACATTTGTGTTTCTCTGTTTTAATTAATTCTATTCTCTTCTCAAATCCGCCAACGATTACTTGAGGAGTCTAAAACGTTGAGCCTGGATGACGTCATTCAACGCGCCCAAGCTCTCGAGCTGGCCCATAAACAAGCTGAAGGATACTCAAACGGTGCAAATGATTTCTCTTCCGCGGGAATGGGAATGCTATTTAGAATGTGGTGATTTAATTCCACTCCTGTGAGGGAAATTTTCCCATTGTTGTCTAACCTGACAGATAACCATTGTCATTTTCTGTAAACTCGCCCTCCTTGTACAGTTGTTGTTTTAAGCTAATAAAAAACTTTCTAAGGGTGAAGCATTCGTTCTTCTTTATCACCATACTGACTACTTCATATTCAAGTGTAAAATTCGTTTTCATCGGAGTTTCAAAATTAACAATGGTTCACTTTGATACTATTTTAAATGATTATTCATATATTGGACTAAAGATGGAGAAAATCCGTCGGATCTTTAGCAGGATTTTAGTTGCTATAGATCCGAAAAAGAATATTGTCGGGACCATAGTCATTGGCTCATCAATGATACATGGGAGAAAAAGAAGTTATCAGGGTTAAAGTTTATATGATCAATGTCGGTAGCGGATGAGGATTTAGGAGATATATTGGGTAGGAAGCGGTAATTGAGAATGTCTGGCGTGATTGGAAAGGAAACAGAGTTTACCGGATACTGTTGGTGATAATTGTCGGATTATTTTCCATTTGGATTTGGAATCGGTTGCATTGGAAATAATGAAATGGATGAGGAAATGACGTATTTGGTTTCATTGCGAAGTAGTTTGAAACAAGGATATTCTACTGATAGACGTGTGCGACGAAATTTTCTCCTTGCTGCTCCTCTTTTCTTCATCATTTCTTTTATTTCAGGAGTTAGCCAAGGTGCAGTTGGATGGCGTAAGGTTCGGGTTTTTAAAGGAACATGGATGTCTAATATGGATTGCAGATTAGAAGTCAAGGTGGAAACCATCTGATCGATAGAACTACAGGAGTAAATGACGTCCCAGCTGATGAAACTTAAGGATTTTAATTGCGATAGTACACTGGTTTGGGAATAAAAGATTTGACTGGTAGATCATATGAAATTTGGATGAGATCATGTGATGAAAGAAACGGAACAGGATGTTGGGATGAGGAGAGAATTTTAAGAGGTGATTCAGAGATATAAAGGCTCAACCAGGTAAAGCTAAAGGGTCCAATTTAGAGATAAAAATTGGTACGGTATGGTCATCCAAACAATTGAAGGAAGAATGATTGCCCAATTTAATTTTTAATTGGAGAGTTGAAGGGACGTAACGGCGAGGGAGATCACGAAAAAGGTGGATAGAAAGCATTGGGGAAAGTATGCACGGCCATGGATTGAGTGAGATTGAAAAAAAGTGGAAAAGTGAATTAAAGGAAATTTTGTGTTGTAGGAAACCTCAATATGAGGAAACCCTTTAAAAAAAAACAATACAAAGTTAAAGTAAGTTAAATAACAATGATAGTATGTTAAATGCATATTATCAGGAGGAACTTCCTTAACTTCTATTTTATTTTTTTGTTTAACCCATGATTTGAAATTTCATACTCTGCACAAGGTTTTGTAATATTCCTTTACCCTAAAACTATGTTTCACTCAAAGGAACTTATGTTCTTTTGTTATTCTTTATTTATCTTGGTTCGCGGATTAGAAGTGTTGGGAGCACACGTTTATTTATTTTTTTGTTTTGGTTAAAGAAAACCGTAAATTTAAGGATTGCAAAAAAATGCTAAGGGCATTCTATTCAGCTAATGAACATTTTGCTGAGACGACTTTTGGACAATTTGTTTGTTACAAACCGACGGATCAAGTGTAAATTAATTTATTATCTAATGTTTATTTATTTAGTTTTTAAATATCGATTCATTCGATAAAAATTATAATATTGATATTGTTACATAAAAACTATCGATAGAAACACTCCCCACAACGGCCTGCATATTTGGACAACGCCCTCTGTGTTGTTGATTCATAGTGATGTTAGGTTATTGCGTTATGAATGTTAGTGTTTGAAATTTTAGTGATCTAATAAGTTTGTTTTGTTATTTTATTTTGTAAAATGGCACCTCATTTATTCGTTTTGTCAATTTTATCATCTATATACATAGGTACGTACTTTTTATTACTTTATATTAAGGACTAACAAGTTTTTCTAGATTAGTGGTTTACTGATAGTTCTATACGTTATTCTTGTGTTCATATTATTTTTAATAATTCAATTTTTCATTTAGCTCACGCTCAAAGGACTCCAACAATATCCTTCATATCTCCTGAACAAATTAAAGATATAGGCGGTGTTGTGGAGCTAGAATGTAGTGTTCAGTATGCTCAAGAGTATCCAGTTCTTTGGATAAAAGTAAATGCTATGGGTGAAAGTTTACCAATTTCTACTACAAGCTCTTTAATTGTCCGAGACAGTAGATTCGCTCTCAGATACGATCAAGCTAGTTCAACTTACACTTTGCAGGTAATTATATTAATATTCACATTAATTTAGAGGATGATCTGATAACAACATTACAGTTTTAAACAAACTAATGTATAAATGTTGTTATTTTTAGTTATTTTGACTGTCCGTGTTAAGTATTTATACCTTCTTAAAAGTCAATCTAAATAATGTTTTTTCATGGGGTTAAATAATATTTTTAATTTCAAATCAATGCTACAATTTTATCTTCTTTCTATTTATAGAACAAATTTCATTTAAGTGGTAATTAATCACTATCTACTGATTAGCCTTTTTGGATGAACCTTTAACCATTTCTTTATCACTTTATTTATTAATAGTATATATATTGATGTTTTTATGTATTTGAAATAATGTTTATTTTGTAACTGGAATATTTAAACTCTTTTAAGTTTTAGATTGCTCTTACAATTTAATTTTGGGTGAGTTAAAGTTTAAAGGTTTTGGTTAATTCAAATGGATTTGATGAAAACAAAATTTTGATTTATTGTTTGATGAAAAAATAAGTATGCCTGTTTTTTTTACATTGTGCTAATATAGTTTTATAAATATATTCAATATTTTTAATACTTTTGTTATGATTAGCAAATTTGCAATTATTTTTTAAACTATTATCTTTAATGGAGCTAAGAATCCTGTGTGCTGTCACATTTTCAATTCTTCCTGAATGAAATTGTATAGAATTTGAATTTTTTTTTTTTAAATTTTTTCCATTAAAATTATAAAGCCTCATGTTTTTTTTTTTAATTTTGCTGCTTAACATTATTGAGTTAATAATAAATTTGAATAGTTATAACCTACAGCACTTTTAAAGAATTTTAATTAGTAATCCATGAGATATTTCTTAAATTTTAATCTTATTAAGTCATTTATTTTTGAACTGTTTTGTTAAGAAAATTAGGTCTTATAGTATGTATCATTAAGTTTAATGTCATTTTTTATCCAAGGCAACATTTTTATTGAAATAATGTTTTCAGATCAAAGACATTCAAGAAACTGATGCAGGAAGATATCAATGTCAAGTTATTATTGCTATCAATAACAAGATCATGGCTGAAGTTGAATTATATGTGCGCCGCCCACCAGTAATTTCTGACAATTCGACAAGGTCTCGCATTGTTAGTGAAGGTCAGGAAGTAACTTTAGAATGCTATGCCGGAGGTTATCCTATTCCCAGGGTATCTTGGAGAAGAGAAAACAGTGCCATTTTACCAACAGGAGGTTCCGTATACAGGTAAGTTAAATGATCTCTTTCTTAGTTTAATTGTCAACAATGGCATAAACATACATTCGCATTTGTAATTTTTTAATTCTTTTTATTAGGGGAAATGTTCTCAAAATAAACTCAATCCGTAAGGAAGATCGAGGTACTTACTACTGCGTTGCCGAAAATGGAGTTGGTAAAGGAACAAGAAGGAATATTGCTGTTGAAGTCGAGTTCTCTCCTGTGATTACTGTTCCTAGGCCAAGGCTAGGGCAAGCTTTGCAGTATGATATGGATTTGGAGTGTCACGTCGAGGCTTATCCTCCTCCTGGGATCGTTTGGGTTAAAGATGATGTCCAACTTGCCAACAACCAACATTACAGGTACCATATCTTGATTTTGTATATCAAAACTTCAAAGTATTTCTTTTTAATTTATTTTATTTTTTTTATAATATTAGTTGACCTCATTTATATGAGGAAGAAAATGGTCTAGGTGAAGGTAAAAAAAAAAATCTGTTAAGTTGGGAGAACTGTGGGTGAACACTCGTGTAGTTGGGGTCGAAACATTGGCTTTCCAATAAATAGTTCTTCCTACTTTATAGAATTTTTTTTACCTCCACCGCGACCATTTTCTTCCTCTTTTCTATTTTGCTTGTTTTAAAACTCACACAAGCAATCACATTTTACGACAAAAATTGTATTTTCAACAATTCACTTACCTACATGTCTACCTTACTTTATTATTTTTTAAAATCAATTTACAATATTAGTTTAACTATATTAATTTATGTGGGACAAGGATTCTAAGCTATAAGTTATTTTATTAGTTTTTTACCCCTGGAATAAAATAGCCAATTTTATTTGTTATATTATAAAATTGTTTGCATAACTGTGCAATTATTTTAACCCTAAATTTTTTTTTTATATATAATTTTGACCGTTGCTTTTAGTATTAGCTGTAACATAAGTTGGTGGTTTTTTAAGTAGAGAAATTCTAAGAAAATCTCAGATAGTTGTAATGTTTTAAAAAGTAAACAAAAATCATTTTAAAAAAATAGCATGTGCATTATTTTATGTAAATATATTTAAATAAGTTGTATTAATCAAAAATGATTTTTACCTTAAAAATATTAGTTCTAGTTATTTTTAGTCTCTATACATAAAGATAAGAATACTTTGAAATTAAAACTGTAATTATTATTGCTTCATGTATATGGAAAGATAAGAATTCTTCAACCAGTAATGTAATATATCAATATAAATGACTTAATAAGATTAAAATTTAAGAAATATCTTGTGGATTCCTAATTAAAATTCTTTTAAAGTGCTGTAGGTTATAACTATTCAAATTTATTATTAACTCAATAATGTTAAGCAGAAAAATAAAAAAAAAAAAAAATCACGAGGCTTTATAATTTTAAAGGAAAAAAAAAATTCAAATTTTATACAATTTCATTCAGGAAGTTCAAACAATGAGAGTTGAAAATATGACATATGATATAAATATTACACAGGATTCTTAGCTCCATTAAAGATAATAATTTTAAAAATAATTGTCACTTCTATTATTATTTTTTATAAAATCTATATTTGTTAAAGTATTTCTCATTTTGCGACTGCTGATGAGTTCACTGATACCACCTTGAGAGTCATAACCATTGAAAAGAGGCAGTATGGACGATATGCTTGTAAAGCAAGCAATAAACTCGGCGCTGCAACTGCTTATGTTGAGCTTTTTGGTATGTCTGTATTTTTTATTAACATATTGTATTGTGGATAGACAAGGTTGTGAATGCTAATGATGCTCAATATAGATTGAGATTCTATTAGTGTGAATTAAACATTAATCTATTTTTTTATTTTGTCTTGTTTTATTCGGTTTAATTATTATTATTTTAAATCAAAGTAAATATTTTTATTTTGTTTCAGACTTATTCGTTATCCTCATCCTTAATATTTAAATGTTTAGTTCAGTTTGTTTATAAAAATATTTTTTTTCAGTTTTGATAAATCCATTGCTATTCACGTTATAATTTCATTGTGAGTAGTTACCCAACAATCATATTTTTGTTGCCTTTTGGTTGTTTTTATGAATTCCAAACCACTTTCCCATATACATGCAAACACACACTCAGAAACACAAATATATAAATTATGTGACGCTGAAATATATCAAAAAAAAAAAAATAAATAAATAAAAAAAGGAGAAGATTTTAAGGAAAGAAACAGTTGACTTCTAAAATTATACCTATTTATTTGTCTTCCTTATCCTCCTTTTATACATTCTGCTATTGTTTACAAAGACGTTTAAGTATATATATCATTTTTAATCACGTGAACATTTATTATGGGGAAATTGGAATTATTACTATAAGTTATCATTTGTATTATTATTATATGCCTAAATTCAGTATTATTTAAAATTATAGTTACTATCAACTTCTACTGGTCAGGGCAGGGGTTATTTTTAAGGTCCAATCTCATATATTGAATGGAAGTCAACTTCTGTAATAACATTAAAAAATAAAATTAATGCTTTCAAAATTTTAATAATATTTAATTATAAATTTTACAATTAAATTCATAATTACCACAAATTATGGTCGATGGTACTGTGTGGTAGGAATAGTGGTTAGATATAGCCTTCGCCCTGGAATTTTATCAAATTAATTATGAAATATATAGTCCTAAAATTTATGATTATTTTAATTGGAATAATGATTATAATAGATATATTAATTATTCCCAGGGCTGTTGCTTGTTGAAAGATATATTAGTTGTTATAGATTAATATAATATGGATGACATTTAGTCTTGCTGTTTTGTTTTGCATGCAGCAGTCATTGTTAACTAACTTTTAAGAATGGATTACCCTTAGCAGAAATTATAGTGCTTTTATGTGTTACTATAATAGACAACTAATGTTAATTATTCATTGAAAAAAAAATTCACTTAATTGTGTTTTAAACTGAGAGATTCTAATATCCATTGATTCAAGCATAAATCTATTTGTATTTTTTAAAAATTAATTTATTTTATTTTGCCTATTTATTTGCAATCAAAATTAAAAGTTACTTCTGGTTTAGAAGTTATATTACAAATGAGGATAGCAACTTATTCTGGACTTATTGCTAAAATAGGAACTTGTTTTTTTATGGTGATGATGCAAACATTTAAATTATCTATACTTTTTATTTATTATTGCTGATCTGTACATATTCATAATAATAAAGCCTAATTTTTGACAAAATCGAAATACATAAGCAATTTGGTATAAGCCATTAAATTATAGTAATGTGAAAATTATTTATAAAAAGTTTTCATACTAGTTTAAACGATTAATACTTTTTTCTTGCAATTCAGGTTTGATTGTTTTTTCTATTTTTGTGACAAAAAAGAAAGGCTTACTTTTTATTTAACCAGTTTGTCTATTATAGTCAGTTTATTCTGAACCTATTATTTATAAGTTTGAATTTTAATAAAACATTATTTCCATGTTTTTTTTTTTGTTTTTTTTATTGCCATTTTGCTTTTTACTGTTTAATCCTGGCTGCTTTCCCGCTTGTGTAGAAATTAGTGTTGATTGTTACAGAATCTATAATACCCGTGTGCCCTCCTGCTTGTGGTCAAGCAAGATACGGAGACGCAGCTCAGTTATCTCATAGTACAGCCGCTCTCCTTATCATGCCTATTTTAATTTTTATTACCAGGTAAGTGTTTGTTTGTTTTTTTCTTGATTTGTTGCATGTTTTTTTTATAGCATACTTTTTATATTTTAATTTTTTATATATATAATCAAATTGGTTAAATTATTTAGCTATTTATAAGGTAAGAGGAAAATAATTGTTTATATTCTGTTTTGGTATTGGAAACACTGATTAGTTTTAATTAAAATTTAATACATATTTCATGCATCATGCATATGTCATGTACACCTTTACATTTATGTAAAAAGAACTGAAATATTTTTATTTTTAACCCTTAACCCGACAATTTGTCACAAGTTACACGATTATTTTTCCCAATATTCAAGATTTCTAAAGAAGTTTTAAAAAAAAATAAGAAAAATTGTCTGGCTTGCTTAGGGTTAAGCTGTTCAAAATTATTAAATGCATAATGACTGTATAATACAATATTTTATAATACGTTACGATCTTTCATTGAAAAGATAGTCCATAAGGTTTTTGAATATTCATGAAACACTGAATCATTTTTTTCTAACAGTTTTTTTTCTACATAAAACTTCAGCGGTTTCTGGTTTAGACCATGTTGTTGAATTTTTCTTCGCCAATGTTTCGCCAGACATACTGCTAGCGTCTTCAAGGCTGATTCTCGATCCAGCCTTGAAGAAGCTAGCAGTATGTCTGGCGAAACATTGGCGAAGAAAAATTCAACAACATTGTCTAAACCAGAAACCACTGAAGTTTTATGTATAAATAATGGCCGTGGAAACCTGAAAGAGTATTTAATGTTTTTTTCTTTTAAGAATAAATTAATTTGTATTTTCACTTGATATTAATTTTGTAAGAAATGGTTTACACAATTTGAGTATAAAAAACAAATTAAACTTGTCTAATAGAAGTTTTTAATAAGTCATCTGAAAGATGTTTATTAGACAATATAAACAATGCTTTGGCTAGGTTGAGTTGAATCAGTTTTTGTTTTTCAAATGGCAGGTAGGAATCAAACTTAAAATCCATTCTATTTTTAAAATAAAATAAAATTTATTATTATTACATTTTATCTAAGGTATTGAATGATTTAATTTCTCATTCTTCTTAAGAAGCTTGATATCATGAAAAAATTATGTACCATCAACTACCCTTTGAAATCATTGTTATTTTTTAGATGATAAAAGTCTTATTTATATAAAGCTTTCTCCAAAAGAACTTAAGGTAATTATTCTGCAGGTTGTCGCTTCGTGTTGAGTTACAACAGGTTTTAACTTTGCATTTGTTTCTTTTTTATATTTTCCAAAAATAAAAGTTGTAATGGGCTTTAGTATGTAAAAGAGAATGTTTTTTTTAAATAATTTTGAAAATAAAAATTAACGTGAGGAAAAAAGAGTGTAAGTATGGGAAATGCGTATATGTCAGTAATCATTCCATCTAGAAATAAATGTTTCAACAAATATTTATCATCTTTACTTCAAAATGTTATTTGAAACATTCATTTCTTGATGATATGATTACCGAAATCTACTCATTACCTGTAATTTCATTCACTTTCCTCACTAAAGCTCACAATAACTTGTATTTTTGGAAAATATCAAAAATTAAATATTATTATTATTATACATAAAAATTAAATGAATAAAGAGTTATAACCGATTTCAAAACTACCTAAAAGATTAAGATTATTTCCACATGATGGGATTTTTTTTTATTCATGCTTTGGTTTTGTTTTTTCACAGAATACCATTTGCCTAATGTAAACAAAGCTGGACTTATTTGGCCCAATTCAGCTACAAGGGTTACCTTCATAATGACAAGACAGAATCTCTTTAATATTGTAGCTTCTATGTCTTTCTTAATTTACAGATCTATGTAACATGTGATTTTGCAATGTGTTCTTGAACGTCATGAAAAGTTTACTTTTATTATAGCTGGCATTGTTACTAATTTTATTGAGGCTTTGGCTTATTTTTTTTTATTCATCATATCTAATCTTGTATGTGAGTATATGTATATTCACATACTATTTATCATATTAGATTGTTACATTGGCTCATATCCGCATGTTACATGGTATATTTATCCAAATAATTCTTCATCTTACTAATAATCGTAAAGTTTACATGTAACTAACTAATGATAATAAGTAGTTTCTGGAAGCTTTAAGCCTTTGTGAAGTTTAGATTAAGTTCTTTAGTTTTGCTAATATAAAATTAATACTCATGTTATTCCATCCATTTTTATACTTTTTTAGTTTCTTCATGATTTCATGAAAAAACGAGTTTATAATGACTGAAATCAATCTTACATAGTTGGCCTAAGCTAATTAGTTTGTAATTTTTAATGTATGACCAATATTTCTAAAACATTTGTTAACCAAGCCAATTTTTTAGGAGTGCCTGCACATTTGGTGATAATCTGTGTATATTAATAGGTATGCCAAAAATTGTTTAGCATTACAAGAAATATTTGTTTCAAATTTTATCTTAATATATTTTTAAATATGATTTTTCCAAAAATGTAATTATATATATATGTATATATATATATATATATATATATATATATATATATATATATATATATATATATATATATATATATATAATTTCTTTTTTTTTTTTAATGTACAAAAATATTTTTATAGATCATAATTTATTTTTATTTATTATATTAGTGACTGGGTTTATTTTTTTAATAATTTGTTGTGTTTTAGACATTTTAACTTTATTATAACCCTTAGTGCTTTTAAAATGTTTGTAATAAGTATAAATTCATTCTTTTTCCTCTTTTTCTTAATTACAAATAAAATAAATCGCACAATTACTGCTAACATATTTTTTGAATCTCTATTCATTGTAGAAACTGTCTAAGTTTTACCATTAAAGTTTAATGGTAGTACATATGTAGAATAAACATTTTATACTTTTGTACATTTTGTACTATTAGTGTATATTATAAATCTTTTAATAGTTAGTAGTTTTAGTTTTTTCAATCTCAATTTTAAACTGTAGGGAGGTATTTTTGTAAGTTTTTATGTTATGTATTTATGTACAAATAAGATGTAGCTATAAAACAAATATTGGTTGTAGGTTGTTTTTGTAATGCACTTTGAATTTGTTTACAAAATACTACTGTATTGATTTGAAATCAATAAACTTATTTGTAGATCCATATTGTTTGAAATTTAGCATTTTAAATCCCAGCTTATAGCATTTTTTTGAAATAAAACTCGATATTCAAGGTTTGTTTAAAACTGAAATAATGCATAGCAGATAACTCACCAATAACTATTGTTTTATGTAGAATGTTATTTAAACACTACCTTAGAATTGTAAATAAATAGCATTTACAATAAAATAAAAAATAAATACGTATTCTAGGTGTCTTAGTTGTTCATTAATATTTTTTAAAGACCGTATTTATTAGTTTTGTAACAGATTTACTTGCAATCTCATGAAAAAGTTCAATTTTTTAATATTATTTCACGGTTTCATGGAATGTAGAGGCTGGGTGAGCCCCAGGAGGGTCTGTAGTTCCATCCATGGCTGTTAACAGATTTAATAATTTATCTGCCACAGCCAGATTCAAACCCAGCACCTTCAGCTTAGCAACTCGGTGCTCCCTTGAGTATTATCCTGTGATGATTAATGACTTTGGTGCTAAGTCATTGGCCCAGCATTTTCAGATAAAAGCCCTGAATTGTGGAATTTGTATAGTTATGTATTTTAAAATGTCCAAAATTTAAGGAGTCAACTGTTAGATGATGGTTGATACCAAAGCTATATGAAAAAAACAATAAATGTTAGGAAATTCTCTTGGATGTCACTTTACCTAAGATACTACTAATATATGACTGATATCTCAGGTCCCACTACATCTCTTCCATCGTACTGAAATATATAATATATATGACTGATATCTCTGGTCCCAGTAACCAGGTCCCACTACATCTCCTCCATCCTACTGAAATATGACACTAAACTACTGATTCTATATATTTTTTAGGTTATATCTTTCAAGTACACTGTGACCAGGTTGTGGGGTTTTTGGTCCAAGGTTCAAATTGATTAAATAAAAAAGTCCAAAAAAAAGTAGGTTGTATTCATAATAAAGTTCGTAACATAATCATTACATCAAGCAGTAACATCAACTACATAACCATAACACCAATTAAAAAATCATAGATAAATAATTAATTAAAAACAAAGATTATATACAATTTATCCAACCGCTGAGCCGCAAAGAAAAGATAAGGCAAACAGTAAAATTTGGCAACTACTTGGCCATATAAACCACTGCTATATATGGTCTATGCATTCGCACGTTAAGACAGGCTACAATACAGTGAGCTCACCTATGTAGAGACACATGACGGACGAACTTAGCGACAATAAAAAAAAAGAAACTCGTTACAACACTATGAGTATAATACCAGAAAAACTTACCGAACCAATAACATCGATCTATAGTGATCATTACTTTTTCCTACCAATTACCGAAAAATCTTCTCACATCACTATTGTGGGTTAGAGATTTATCAAAACATTAAATATTATTATTAACACTTTTTCCACAAAATTAACTCATGGTATGTTGCTATTTTGCTGAAAATCCTATGGCGCAACCAAACCAGCCATTAACATGTATACTTGGTTCTTTAACCCAATCAATGTGCATCATCTCTTGGTTTTATTGATAAGATATCATAAACACTTACCAAATTGAATGAATTCTAAAATATGTAAAGGAGATAGTTGGGGGGTGCAGTCAATAAGAACACAGAATAAGTAATAAACTTATATTATGTGCCGACGTTTTGACCTACAGTGTAGGTCATCTTCAGGGCTAACAGAGAAACAAACAGAACAAAAAATATAAAAAATGTACAGTAACAATAATACGGTGACAAGTAATGTAGAAAAATAAAATAGTGGCAGATATGAAGATAGAAGATAACTCACTCATGAATTCTAAAATAGATTTTGATCAGCACAAGTAAGTTATTGAGAGTACAATAGCAGAAAAACTTACAAAACCAATAACACCGATCTATAGTGATCATTACTTTTTTCCTACCAATTACCGAAAAATCTTCTCACATCACTATTGTGGGTTAGAGATTTATCAAAAGATTAAATATTATTATTAATACTTTTTCCACAAAATTAACTCAGGGTATGTTGTTATTTTGCTGAAAATCCTATGGCGCAGCCAAACCAGCTATTAACATGTATACTTGGTTCTTTAACCCAATCAATGTGCATCATTTCTTGGTTTTATTGATAAGATATCATAAGCACTTACCATATTGATTGAATTCTAAAATATATTTTGATCAGCACAAGTCTTACCAAACCAATAACACCGATCTATAGTGATCATTACTTTTTCCTCAGATTCTTTAATGTATGACATTTCAATGAATCGTTTCACATCAAAGTCTCTTTAAACATCATCGAGGTTTGTAAGATAAAGTAAAAACCATTTTGAAAAAATGATATCGAGGTTTTAAATTTTTAAAACTGCTTAGGAGTTTTGCTCTCTTGATTTGTTTTCCCACCGCAATAGGGGACATGAAGTCAGAAGCTTCATCAATGGTCTGATAATATTTAATTAACTCCTTACTCACTGAGCTATTACATCCCTTCTCTAATCAACCAAGTTATCAACAATAATTTATTTTTTCATCAGGTTAATAATCACAAAAAAATTTAAAAGGTCAAAGAAAAATTTATTTTGTCGCATTTAAAAAACAAATCATTACATGAAAATAATAAACATCAAACAACAGAATAAATGATATGATCGAAACAACTTTTTATAGAGAATAAAATAAATAATTTGGCACTTTTCAAGTGCTAGAAATTAAAATTAATAAAATGCTTTTCTATAACATAAATTATAATTTAAATTTAAATATTTTGATTAAAAATACTTCATAATTGCACATATTTTTTTCTAAAAACATCAAATATACATATATATTTAAAAATCTTCTATACTAACGATATGCATTGGTTATATAAAGACAGATATCTAAGAAAAATTATTTTGTTTCAAGTTTGTTCACATCAGGCAGTTCAAAAATTTCATATAGAATTTTTAAGAAAATTCTAAAATTTAACATACTTATATTTACTACTGTTTTTGCATTACAGTTATCACTGATTTATGTATTGGAAAAAGGTCATAACTGCCAAATCTCAACTCATCAAAGAAAGTCAAAAATGTGAGAAAAACTTGTGTTACACAATATTTTTCTTAATATTGCATTCTTGATATATTACAATCCAGATGAGAAATAAAACTCAAGACAGGCAATTCAAACCTACTTGAACAATGTTGTTCAACACTTTTACCAACAATATCATACAAGTAGAATACAAAGTCAAAGCATTTAAAAGATATGTATCATAACATTAAAAGAGTCGAGACATTGACAAAGAGGCAAATACATTTAGTGACATTCTATTCTAATTTAATTTTTTTAAATGGATAACATTATATTGTTAGTTTAAATTTACAAACACTTAAAACAGAAATGATATCGATCAGAAATTAATTTCTTGACCACAATAAAGAAAGGGAAGCTTCATTTAAGATCAAAGCTTATTATTAGTATCATTGCATATTATTATCTCTTAAATATTGGAAATGTTTAAATATAAAGAAATTTGTATTTACATTTCATCAATATTTCAGAAATTGAAATTTATGAATTAAATATTTCATTACATTAATATGTATTTACACATAATATACAATTCCATGGTAAATATAAAAACAAATCATTTTAAATGGATATTATTCTGACGATTAGAAAAAATGTTAAAATTCTATATTATTTAAATAGAGTGATTTAATAAATTTGATCTTATCTGTAAAAATACAGAACACAAATGAAAAAAAAAATAATAAACAAATTATACAAACAAAACAATAGCGATAAAAATGAACATATAACAAAACACACTTTATTTAATATTTTAACGATAAAAGACTAATTTGCAGTCTCACAAGCATCTATCCAATCGTTATATACATCTACAGGTTCTGACAAGAAATTTATAGTTGTCTGAAAATCTTCGAGACAAACTCTGCAAGTTATCCTGGCACTATTCCTTCCTTTATCCCTAAAATAAAATAAGTAGATAAAGATGAAGCCCTAATACAATAATTAGCAATTAAAATCTTAATAAAATAATGAAACACTGCAAAGGTATAAAATTTTTTTTATTAATTGAATACACAATGACACATTAATACTGTCCGAATTTTCTATTGTATGATTTGAAGACCGAAGGTGAAATACCAAGTCTACGTTAAAATCACATATCCCATTTGATCATTATTAATATGCCTCATCAGTTTTACTTATTTTTTTAATTGTTTCGCAAGGAAAGTCATTTTATACCACTGAACAAGCAATGTTTAAGTTTTTTTTATAATGTATTTATTGAAATTTACAACTGTATACTAAATACATCAAGTAAATATAATGAAAGATAAATCATGTCCCGAGATAAAGGCAAGTAGAATGTTTAAGATTTAAATTTATGTTTAAAAATATTACTCCGTGAGAGAAGGAAATGGTTTCATCTATATCAAATGAAACAGCCTACCATAAAGCAAACTAAAGTCATGATGCTTAAGCTTAAATGATTAAAACTTTATATTAAATAGTTAGTATTGATTTTTAGCAACAAAAAACATATATTTAAAAATAAACATACATTTTAACCTCACAAGACTTTTCATGATTACAGAATGGGCAGTTGAACTGAGTATCTAAAGGTTCTATAGCCTTCCTTTTTGGAGGAGGTTTCCTTTTACTTTTTCTTCTTCCCATCTATGAGCCTAATTTATTAAACAATAATTAATCAGTTATGTAATAAAAAACATAAATAATCAAATGTTAACTTTAATGAAATGATGTAAACAATTCATAACCAAAATATATTTAATCAATGGCATCAGTTCCGCAAGCTGTCGCTTCGAGATGTAACTCGAATTAGAACTTTTTTAAGTTCTAAAAAATAAAAATAATCGTGAGTTTTAGTTTGGACCAAAGATTAATTATGGGAACTGTGTATATTCCAGTAATAATTTTATCAAGAAATATAGCTTTCAACTAAACTTTAGAAATATAGACGATGATAAATGTTTTTTTAAATATAGATTTATTACCGAAATATACACATTTCCCATGGTTATGTTCCATAGTAAAACTCATGTTTATTTTTATTTTTGAGAATATTAAAAATGAAACAAATGAAAAGTTAAAACTTGTTGTGTCTAACTTTGAAACTACAACCTGTGAGACTAATATATATAAAATCTAGCTTCGATTAAATCTGTTCATATAAATTTTAAGTTGAAAGTTTCAATTTCGACACTTTAGGCAACATTTCACTAATTTTACCATGGTTTCAAAGGAGTTACGTTACATTTTAGCAAATAAAAAAGGTCAAACAAATAAATTTTTAATAATAGTAGTAATATTAATAATAATGTATTCTTCTTCAATTTAGTAGGAAGCCTTCAAAGGTTAAAATTGTAGAGCAAATTACACCTTCCAATTTTAAACTATGTTTATTTTCTTCACTTTAAATGTCTTGAAAATCTATCAGCATTTCAGGGATGATCACCTGTCACCAAGGTATTTTTATTCTTTATCTTAATATCCATAGGACATTATTCTTTCCTATTGATTAACTATAATTTGAAATGTTAAGATTATTAACATAATATTTCATAACTCTAAAATTAATATTTTATTATTTAATATTGCCATGTTTTTTTTGTTCATTCACAGTATATTGACAATTTAAAACAGACCATACACAGCCATCAAACTTTATCGCAGTTTGAAAATGTCATTTTGAACTAGACATTACAAATAAGGTATCATAGGTTATTACTTATACATTTCTTTTTGTTTTAAAGGTCAATCCCAATTGGAGCAAATAAGGCAATCATTCTAAGAAAACAATCTGATTTAAAGTAAAGTAGATAAACTGATCTCATAACGTTCCTCATATAATTTTTTCTTTATTATTAAAACTTAGTTTATTATTAATACTGAAAAGTAAAAAGAGACCTCACATAAATATTAAGACCATAAAAAATTTCAAACGAA
Organism: Arma custos; assembly: GCA_037127475.1. Classification (NCBI taxonomy): domain Eukaryota; kingdom Metazoa; phylum Arthropoda; class Insecta; order Hemiptera; family Pentatomidae; genus Arma; species Arma custos. The sequence goes on along the minus strand of CM073762.1, from coordinate 55,661,291 downwards.
AAAGCCCTTAAGTCTCCAAACTAATACAGAAAATTATAGGAGAAATATCGGACAGATAATTTCATTTTCTGTTTTAGTTTGGAGACTTAAGGGCTTTTCATTGGAAATTTTCCAAGGTCTTAACATTATTTGAAATAGTCAGCATTAAGACATTTACAGGGAGAAACCATTAGTTATACATTTCAAGATTTTTCTTGATAATACAAGATAAAATATAGTTATCACAACTCTATAGGACAGTTGGAATTTAGAATAAACTGACAGACTAACACTATTTATTCCGATTTTAAATAGAAAAGTTGAAATGCTATAAAATTTGAATTGAAATTAGTACTATGAAAAAAAACAAAAAATGAAAATTTGTAAGCATAAAAGTAATGTAAATATTAATAATGATACCTTAACCAATGAAAACCCTCCAGAGATACTAATAAATATTATTGCTTAAACTTTAAATTGTAGATAAAACATAGAAAGAAATAACTTGTTTTTCCTTTTATTTCACTAAAACTAACAAATCTTTAAAACACTCAGAGACTTGAAAGATCACATTAAAATTGGTAAGATACAGTGAAAAAATGTATACATACTTAGTTCCAATAGGAAACAATTTTTCACGACAATCTCAATTCACTGGTGTAATAATTAATCAACAAGAATACTACCGCTTAAAAACAAAAACAAACAGCAATAGTTAATATAGCATCCTGAAGAGTGCTCTTGGGTATTAATTTTTAATTTTATCAATGAAGTAGTAGATCATTAGTAGACCAGCGGTTCCCAACCTTTTTAGTTGTGCCAAGTAACCAATTTTGAAAGGAAAACATCGATGCCCAATAATAAATACGTAAACAAAATAAAAATACAATAAAGTCACCGCTTATTAGCTTATATTTAGGATTAAAGTTGCTGCCTCGATCCACTCCTGGATTAAGCTATACAGCTATTAGTCACTAGCAACTGAATGAATTCAAATTATTTTCACTGATTTCTTTTTAGCTACTCTGCGCGACCCATTGGTTGGGAACCGCTTAAGTAGATTATGAAACACAAGAGCATTTCAAACATAGTTATCTTTATTATTTATTAGGAAACAGACTTAACTAATCTTTCTGCTTTCGTGATAGTAATTTTTTTGCTAAAGCAGAAACCTGATGAAAAGTTTTTCCTAGGAGCGCTACCCCGTTTGGGTCTACCGATTGTGTAGTAAGACACCCAATGCAGTTAAAAATTCCTTATGATCGCCATATACATAGGGCACTACAGAAGTTTTGTAATATAGCTTTAATAATTCAATGTTATCAAGATAATTTCCACCACATTCAATACAATCTCCATTCGTCGAAACCAATCCTTAAACCAGCACTGTCAAGTTTCATGCAGAAGTGAAGCACATTAATTGTCCCAAGCCTACAGAAAGTCCTCGTCACTAAAAGAACGTTTTTCTTTTAGCTTCATTTTCACATGCAGTAACGGCCCAAACTCACTGGAAGCAAAATCTGGACAGTAAGAAGGGTGCTAAAGAAATTTCAGTCCAGTAGTGGCCAAATTATCGGTGAAAGCTTTGATACGGTGTGTTGAAGCATTGTCTTGGTGGATGTAACAGGTACCCATTCTTGACTTTGGTCACATGTTTTTAATGAACTCTATTATCTTAAGCAGACATGGCTCAGTGTACCTTTAGCTGCGATTGTATTTTGCGTGCCGAAAACGCCATATTCTAAAATTCCACTCGATCTGAAAAATACAGCGATCATTTTTGTCTTCGCAGAAAAGATTAGTTGGAAGTGCATCCTCATCAGCAAATATTATGAGGATACATCTCTAACTGGTAAGGATACTTTTCACATATTGTCCCTTATCAAATAGTTTCAGCTCCTGTCGGAACCAAGTCACACGATGAGTGATTAGTTTTTCCCTTATTCGATGGGGCACCCAAAGAATAAACAGTTTATCTTATCTAAACCTTTAAATGGTATCCAAGAATCGAATGAATTGCTGGTGCGTGAAGGTGCAAGATCTCTTCAAGCATTGCTGTTACAGCAGAAATGCTGTCATCTGTTACCGCGGCTTCTTTCTCAGCGTCCTCCAGAGTGAAATTTAAATTCTCTGTACCACCTGAATATAGTCGTAGGATGTGGAAAATCATTATTCAAAGCCAGCTTCATTTTTTGAAAGCGTTGATCTATGCTTAAAAGACGAGCAAAATTATATATCATAACTGCTCATATTTAACTACGTTACCAGGAGACCATATCACGCACTTTAATCTGTCACTGCTAATGATTAAAGAGCCCAGAGATGTCGCAGGCTGCAAATATATAGGCATGGATATTTTTGTAAAAAAAAAACTGTAGCGCCCACTTCAACCCATGAAGGCTCTTGGGTTCTTTACAAGGTAGAGATTGCATTTCAACATAATACATAATTCAAGACAACATAATACACATTAAGATATTAACATATCTTAATGTTAACATTAACATGTCTCTAAGTGCAGGAAGGTGATTTGTCTGAGATCACGCTCAACGGTCAGTTTTTCCCCACTTAAGAGTACCCATTATACAGAGGCTAGGTGAGATCCAGGAGGGGCGTCGATTCCAAAGGGCCATCCGTATAACCATTCGTGGATGAAACACAGATTAAATAATTTATCTGCCGCAGCCGGATTTGAACCATGAATCTTCAACATAGTTATTCAGTACTCTGCACAATTAGTTTTAGGGAGATATAATATGAATTAAATGTTATTGTGTTATTTTCATACGGACAAGTTGATGACACTACTTAATCGTCCTTCTTGAACTTTTCATTAGTGATTATTAGCTATTTCAATATAAAATAGTATAACCTCCCTCAGTGTTATATCTGTCAAAACCAGTCACTTCTGTGTTTTCTGTCCACTTAGAATATTGACCAGTATTGAGCTAAATTTTATACAATTATTTTTCATTTCCCTGCCATTTATGTAATTTTTTTTAATGGAACCAAGATTCAGTGGTGTCTTACAGCTTGCAGATTTAGATGATTTTATTACACCATCTCAAGTAATAACAGTTTTCTGCACAATTTATTATATAATTTTTTTATATTACTAACTTATTTGGATTTTAGGAATGTATAAAACCAGTCGAAATAAAGAAGACATCCAAAGGTACCGGAGCAAAAATTAAAATAGAAGATGACGGCTCATATGTTCATGTTGATACAGTAATTATATATTCATATACTCAATTCAAGTTAATCTTTTTTAAACTGTAATGATTTTCTGTTATTCTAGAGCATTGAAATGCAATGCTGAAGGTCTTGGGTTCAAATCTGGCTGTGACAAATCATTTATTTAATGTGTTTACAGCTGGGGATGGATCCTTTGGGATCTGTAGACCCTTTTAGAGCTTCCCCTGCTATGAGGTTACCCCTGAGTGTGGTCTCGGAGGAAATCACCACCCTATACAACTGTTAAACTACTAGAAAAAGTTCAGTCTCTACCATGTGCTGAATCCAATACTTCATGGGTCGTAGTAATGCATGTTTTATGGATTTTTTTTGTAAAAGTATTTTTTATTAATTCCTCCTCATCAGAATCAACAAAATTATTACTGCTTTCAATTTTTTTTACAATTATTCTTGCTATTAACAGAATATATGAATTATTTTAGGAAATAGTGATTGCATTTTTTCTTGATATTAAAAATCACCCCTTTTATGTATCCATTAAAAGATTTATTGGTAGATTATTTTATACATTGATATTTGCTGTGATAGAGATGATATTCAAAAGGTTCGTGAATTTGAGTCAGGATTTGTGAGTTTATGTACATGGATTTTCTTGAATAATTAAGATTCTTTTGATGAAAATGCTATAAATAATTAATGCTTAGAGAGTGTGATTCAAAATTGAGAAATATATATTCTCCCTTTATTGGGGCTTTTATAGTCATAGGATAAGACAGGCAGAATACATTATAACACTGATTAAACACTTTTATGATCTGACTAAAATTAGCTTAAAAGGGATTTATAAATTAAAAATGGTAAAGCATTCTATAAAATATTTAATACTACTCCTGGCGTAATTTATTGTCCTTCCTACTAAGTATAACTGATTAGGTGGTAATGCTAAATAAAGAAAAGTAATGGAAGCTTTTGGTGGTAGCTCATTTTAGGTATTGGGTTGTCATTAAGTTTTGAATCAATTCTTTTTGGAATTGTAAATCTTATTCATATTTATTTTTTATTTAATGAATTTAATAACGAAAAAAAAATCTAAATTAATAAGCCTTATCTTATTAGACAGGACAGAAATCTAAGTTGGCAAGGGTGGACATATCTTTGACTGATTGTTTGGCTTGCAGTGGCTGTATTACGACAGCAGAAACTGTTCTTATCAATCAACAAAGCCATCATGAAATGTTGAGGATCATTACGAACAAAAAGGAGGTAACATATCACTTTGAATTTATCGGTTGTCTTAAGAAATATATAGCTATCTAACATTAGATATTTATTAATTTAGGAAGGATATGAGCTGGTTGTGATGTCACTTTCTTTGCAAGCTTTGCTTTCGATGTCTTCCCATTCTAATTTAAAACCTGACGATTGCTTAAGAAAATTCACAGGTACAGCATTTTATTGAGTTCATTGTAATTATATTAATTTAATGTTTTTTTCCCTTAAATACTATATCATGAATATTTTCACAGGGTTTGTGAAGCGCCTCGGTGTGGATCTTGTTCTTGATATGGGATTGGCAGAAGACTTAGCTCTAGTAGAAGAATCAAAGGAATTCAATGACCGGTATTTAAGGGCAAAGGAAGGGGACAAAACTGCATTACCAATGCTTGCTTCTACATGTCCAGGTATGGTTATTTTTTTTCTTGTGATAAATCAAGTTGAACAATTTAATAATAGTTATAGTAGTAATTTGGGTCATAATGGTTGCGTTTTACTATGCAGCAGTTGAGCATATAGATATTTTATCACCAGCACCACAAAACAAGATCCTGCCTTTCCGATCTCTACATTTGGTCCCACAGAACCCAAAGCATTCAAGGGTTCCTTTCTCGCCCGCTCCACCACTGTTTGGAACTCAATCCCTCCTTTCATCCACCATGTTTCTTCACCGGCTTCATTTAAATCTTTTATTTTCCAACATCTCTTGACATCCCAAAAAGATGCTCTCTAAGCAGGTCAATCATCTGCTTAAATAAATTAGTATTGAATAATTGATTTTGTTGCCTACACTTTTTTTGTTTATTTTTCCCAAAGATGTGGACTATGTAAAGACTTTATCGCATGCTATCCCATTCATTATTATTATTTAGTAATTGTTGTTATTAATATATTCATTCTAGACAATTAGTTAAAATCCTGTCAAGTTTTGTACTTTTTAGTTATTTCATTTCTATTTTTATTTTTGTTATGTTTTTGTCACTTCAATATATATATTTACTTCATTATCTATATTATTATGTAGCCTTCTGGCCAGAATAAAGTTTGTTTTCTATTCTATTCTATTCTATTTTAATTGTATTGTAGGGGTATATTCAAAAATATTTTTTAATTCAATGCTAAGTAATTTTATATATCTTTACCAATTGTTTTAGAATAACCTGAATAGGATATTATATGTGTTGTGAAAGAGCAGAGTATGTATTTATTGAAGTAATTATTTCTTATTTTTTAATAAATATAGGTTGGGTCTGCTATGCTGAAAAAACTAAGCCACAGTTACTTCCACATTTAAGTACATGTAAATCTCCTCAGCAGATCATGGGATTTCTTGTTAAAAATGTTCTTTCAGCTCAAAGAGGTGTTAGTAATTTTCATAATTAAACTTTTATTATATCATCAATGTTGGTACCTTTCTATTGATTATATTTATATTTTAATTTATTTTATTTTTTTATTAATTGTTATAATCTTAAATATTTTATTTACATTTTAGTTATCCGGAAAAGAAATTTATCATATCTCTTTTATGCCTTGCTATGATAAGAAACTTGAAGCTTCAAGACCTCAATTTAGCGAAAATTCAATCCCTGACGTCAACTGTGTCATAACTCCAGGTAATAAACTTCTGGTTTAGAAAATAATAATGTGAGTATTATTGTTAGATGCTAGTGATGGCAAACATATTGAAGATGAGGCCATTGTTTATATGCATTAGGCTGATCTCTCTGTCCAACATTCAATAAAATCACTTATGAATTAAGTATTGACACTCCATTAATAACCTTTTATTCAGGAGATAAACAGTGATTTATATTCAGATATTTGGTTCAGGGACATAGGGATGAAGGCCTCCTACCTTAGAATAAAAATATTATTTTGATATAATTATTAATTCTTTATTCTGATTATGATAGAATAATCAGAATAAAGCAATGATTTTATTTTAAACCCTGATATGCATTGTTTTAACTTATTTATGATGGATAATAAAATCAGTTAGAAAAACTTATTGCCTTGGTTGATTAATGATTCAGTACCCAACTGTTGATATGTAGTCAAACAGCTTAGCCTGCCTATTGGATTTATTTTCTACTAATTTTCATTAAAATAAAATAAAAATTGTTCATTGTAGAATATTTCTCCTAATTTATTTAATCTATTTATTATTTCCTAATGCTACCAAAACATTGTTGTGTTTTTTTATTTCCCAAACTGTTTTGATTAGGGGTCCTTGTATTAATATTTTTTAGGAATTAATTTTGGTTTCTGTATGGATTTTCAATATATGGTTTAAAAAACATTGAAAATTATTATAAAAGAAAATAATATATAAATATACTTTCTTCTGATTATTTTACAATAATAAAATTGAAGTATGTTTTCTAATGTATATTTCATTTTGTTTTTACTTGTTTTTAAAGTTTTTAGTCTTTGCAGTTTTTATTATCTTTTTTTGGCATATTATGTGACAGTTGAAATGGAAGTAGCCTTGGCGGAGCTGTGTTCAAATGGCCTCGCTGAGGAACTGGGAATGGAAGTGGATTGGCCTTGGGAAGGCCTGCCAACCTATCCTCCTATTGGTAGAGCTCTGGGTTCTGGCTCTGGTGGTTATGCCTATCAAATTATGAGGGCTCTTAAAAAGCCTTCTGAAGAAAATGTTCCATCTTTTGAACCTGTCAAGTTAGTAACTCATTTATCATTCTATTTATTTCTTATACATCTTACCTACTAATATAAAATCAATTAGTTTATCTTGCTTTGCAGCAGTGTCTCAGTATATCATACAAATTCAATGCATTGGTTGACTTTGATTTTCATTATTTCACAATCTTCATTAATCTGTTATTACAAGTCATTAGAAAAATATTTATTTGTATGCCATTGTTTTTTTTAGCTATTATTAAGATGATTAATCTGCTAACAGGGTAAATATTAGAGATTATAAGGCCCTCCATGCTATTGCTGCAAAGCAAACTAGGGATTCTTAGGAGTCAGTACATCTGACAAACACTAGCTACGTAATATTCGCTGCTGCATTGTACTAGTTGACTTGACAAAAACACTGTTGAAAATGAATATTGCCATGACAAAGGTCCCGGGTTCAACTCTGGCTGTGGCAGAAAATTTATTTAATCTGTTGAAACATCTTTCAATATAAAATTGGATAGCTTACAATGAAAAATTGGATAGACCCTGTATGATCTGGAGACCCCAAGGGGCACAACCAGTCTATAAAGTGGATACCCTTAATGGGGGGAAAACCTGATGGTTGACCGTGATCTAGGACAAATGACCTTGAACAACTGTTGTCCAAGAAACAGTACAGTCTCTAACATGTACTAAACTTTTGAGTGTGACGACAAATTTATTATGTTGACTGAGGCAGTAATTATTTATCTTTTTTTTCTACAAGTTTGGTAAAATTAAACATTTTTAATAATGCTTTTTGGAGTTGCCTTGTTAAGACACTTTGCCCAGGTAACTCCTCCGTCTTTTGTATTAGGCACCCCATACCATACCAGATTGCTACTCTACCAGAATAGTGGTGTTGCTTAAGAGATTGGAACTTACTTTAGTGTCTGATTACTTCATGAAAGTGTTTCTAATCAAAATGATGTAACTTACAGAATAACTTTAAGTTTAATTGTTTACGTTCACTTCTTTTAACAATGTTTAATATATATTTTTTTGTTATATTATTAGGAGATCTGATATTGTAGTAGCACAGTGTGAGAATAAGGATGACAGGCAAATGAAAGCTGCAGTCGTGACTGGCTTTAAAAATATTCAAAATACTGTTAACAAACTCAAAAGAGGAAAATGCGATTATGACTATGTTGAAATTATGGCCTGCCCATCAGGTATAGTCTTCTTTTTCATTGTATTTGATTTTATTGTTTTATCAAGATGTAAGAAATGAGAATGTGAAACGCCTTGTGCCTTAGAACTGATTTATTTTTGAAAATAGAGATAGGGGCAATTTAGGACAGTTAATAATATAAGAAATGTTTTTCATTTCTCAGTATTCGAGGGCTATACAGTATGGTCATAATGTAAATTTGAACATTTTAGGTTCAATCAAAATATTTTGTATCGGTTCCGCAGGTTGTCGCTTCGAGTTGAGTTACAAGTTTTAATTGTTTATTTGTTTTATTTTTAATATTTTCCAAAAATACACGTTGTAGTGAGCTTTAGTTTGGAAAAGAAAATGTAATTATGGGCAATGAGTATATTTCGGTAATCATTTCATCTAGAAATGAACGATTCAGCAAACATTGATCATATAGTTAAGAAATGTTAGTTGAAACTCTTATTTCTTAATGAAATTGTTACCAAAATCTACTCATTACTGATAATTACATTCTCTTTTCCACTCTAAAGCTTATGGTAACTTGTATTTTTGGAAAATATAAAAATGAAATGAATACAGTTAAAATTTGTGACACGACTCGAGGCTACAACCTGTGTAAAAATTACCAAATATTTAACTATAAACTATTTTTTCACAAACTTATTAAATTGTCTTTTGTACTCTTTGGCTTTTAAATTCTTAAACAGAATATATGTTGTGTACATGCATACTACTTAGTGGTCTGGTATATCTGTTGTCTTACATCTCAGTACCACATTTCCTATTAGCTAAATTTTTATACCTTATGAAATTGCAGTATATATACTATTACTAATTCAAAGTAAAGTAGTTTCAACTTTTTAATTAAGCTGGTCAATTTTTTTTTTTGTTTTAATAATCTAGATCAATGTTATACACTCAAAAGCAATAGTTTTATCAATTTTTGGCTTCTGGTAACAAATTGACTGAATTAAGCTTCATTTAATTTAGTGTATTAATTTTTGTTGAAGATTTTTTTTCTTTTTGAATCATAACATGTGTTTTGTATATTTATTTTTAGGTTGTTTGAATGGAGGTGGGCAAGTGAGGGGTCATCTGAAATCAGTTCAAGAATTTCACAATTCGATGCCACCTCGTGATCCCCCAGAATCTGTATTACAGTTCTATGATAAATGTTTCCCAGGAACTACCAATTTGCATACTACTTTTCAAGCAGTTACCTATAACCCAAATCCACTCACAGTCAAGTGGTGATGGATGTAATATCATTTATTGCATATTTAATTTTTTTAATATTTTTAGATAATGAGCTATTATAAATAGTAGTTGTTTCTTATAATAAAAATGTCAATATAGTTTTTATTATCCTATATTCTTAATGACCCCTTTAATTTGTTTGCTTGAAGGGTGAAAAACTCCTTAATGTTATCATCACTCATTTATATAAGGCTGTAGATTCCTTTCTACTTCTTAAAAGAAATAAATAATCTTGTAATTGTGATCTCTTGTTCCATCAGCAAGAGATCATGGACTTGCTAAATCGACAATCTCTCTCATGTATTTAGGACTGTACTCGAATATGTTTGATTTTATGACAATGCTAACATTTTAGTCCAAATATTTTGTCGTTAAATAGTCTTAACCATGTGTAAGGCAGTAGGAACTGTACCATCAACCTTGTCATTTTTTCCATCTGACATAAAATAATTCAGTGCTGGCATACGATTTTCCAATTGTTTATGTCTTTTGTTTTATTAACTTAAATAATTAATTAGGCTTGATTAAGCAAAGCAAAATCAATAATGAATGTATTTTTAAAAAGTATGATTTTTTGATAATAGAACAGCTGAACTATTTTACAAATATTGCATCAACATCTTCCTTCTTCCAGAAAGATGAGTTAACGTCTGTGAATGAGTGGATCGAATCTCGGAGGAGTGGTTACTTCTTTCTTCTTAGGTTCGCCATCCTCTTCTGCTCTTCCTTTGTGTGAAGGCTTGATGTAAACTCTGTTCCGTCGATACCTCTTTCCACCAACATCAACTATATATGATCTTGGGGAGTGAACCTCAACAACTTGGCCTGAGACCCAAGGTTCACCTCTCCTATCAGGTCTCAACTGCACCAATACTGCCTGACCTTGCCGAAGGGGAGGGAGGCGCTGGGCTGCCCTGTCGTAGTACCTCTTCTGTATTGCTTTCTTTCTATCTATTTGTTCAGTTACTCCGATGGGTATGTAAGGTTCTAATTTCTTGGCCACTACTGGTAGTGTTGATTTCAATCGGCGTGACATTAACCTTTGTGCCGGACTGCTATCCATAAGTTGGGTTGGAGTATTTCTCCAATTAAGTAGTGCTAAATGGAAATCCGTCTTGTCTTATTTGCAAGTTTTCATCAATCTTTTAGCAATCTTGACACTGCTCTCTGCTTTCCCATTACTCTGATGGTGGTAAGGTGAAGAGCTTGCCATTTAAAATCCCCAATCTTCTGAAAAATTCTTCAGCTCAGCACTGACCAACTGGGTACCACTGTCCATGATCACAACCTCAGGAACCCCATATCTGCTGAATTGTCTTTTAAGGGCGTTGATGACACTAGAGCTTGATATTTTAGAAAGGTGGTCAACTTCAAAAAAAAGAAGAAAAATAATCTGTTATCAATAAATAGTTTTGCTTATTAAAATCAAATATGTCAATAGCAACTCTCTGCCATGGTCTTGTTGGTGTTGGATGGGAAACAAGAGGTTCCTTGGGTTGTGAAGATCCCAGTTTCTGGCAAACATTACATTTTTGAACTTTCTCACGAATGTCATTCTTCATTGCCGGCCAATATACTATTTCCTTTGCTTGTCTGATGCATGATTCTGCCCCAATATGTCCTGAGTGAATTCTCTCCAATAAAGCAGGCCGGATAGCTTTTGGAATCACTACTTGTTCACCCTTTAATATAACCCCTTCTGGAATTGTAAGTTCTTCCTTAAAACTCCAATAAGCTTGCAGTTCTTTCTTAAGTGCAGATCGCTTCTCTGGCCAACCGTTTTGAATGAAGTCAACCAGTCCCTGCAAGTCAGAATCTCGAAACATTGCTTCCTTAATTTCTTCTATTCTTTTTACAGTAAGGTTAACATAGTTTAACACGTTTATTGACTCTAGTTCTTTGAAAAATTGTTCGCTGTCATGATTAAAAACATTTTCTGTTGTCCACTTATTCTTGCCCTTTGCAGAGGACTCTGGTTCAATTGCTCGAGACAAATAGTCTGCAATAAACATTAGCCTACCAGGCTTATAGGTGACAGTCAAATTGAACTTCTGTAATCTAAAAAGCATGCGCTGAAGTCTCTTAGGAGCTGCTATTAGATTTTTCTTGAAAATAATTTCTAAAGGTTTGTGATAGGATTCCACTTGAATGATATCTCATCTCGGCCATATAGGTAAGTTTGAAATTTTGCACAACCAAAAACGATGGCTTAGCACTCCTTCTCTATTTGAGCATAGTTCTCTTCAGCCCTTGTTAATGCCCTGGAGGCGAAGGCCACAGGTTGCCCGCCTTGAAGGAGAGTCGCGCCTAATCCCACTTGGCTGGCGTCACACTGGAGAGTTACTGGAGCCGCTGCATCGTAATATTTCAAAACTGGAGAACATGTGATGAGTCTCTTCAAGTGAGTGAAGGCTTCCTCCTGGGGTTGCTGCCAAGCCCATTCATTTTTGTTGATCAGAAGTCGTCTTAATGGTTCAGTGTACTCTGAAATTTTCGGCATGAACTTCGAAAGATAGTTAAGGAAGATAGTTACCATCCCGAGAAATCTCTGAACATCTTCTTTCTTCTGAGGCGTGGGCACCAATTTTATGGCTTCCACTTTCTGTGGGTCTGATTTTAACCCGTCCTTACTAAACACATGTCCCATATACCTAACTTCGGGTAACTTGAATTTAAGCTTTTCTGTATTGAACTTTAAATTAACTTTTCGGGCTTGTACTAGCAAACTCCTTAAATTATTATCGTGGTCTTTATCAGCTTCTTCATCTGTACTGCCACATCCGAACACTAGAAAATCATCAGCAATGACCTTGACTCCCCTTAAACCCTCTGTGACTTCATTCATTCTTCTCTGGAACTCTTCTGGAGCGTTCTTTATACCGAAGGGCATTCTCAACCATTTATACCGTTCGAGTGGAGTCCAAAACGTAGTCAATTTAGATGCTTCTTCTGAAAGCTGGACTTGCCAGAAACCATTTTTTGCATCAAGAACAGAGAAAACACGCGCATTCTTAAGGTCTGGCAGTAGCTCCTCTATAGTGGGTGCCCGATAATAAGGTCTTTTAAGTGCTGAATTTAAGAATTTGGGATTGAGGCATAAGCGTAACGTCTTATTCGGTTTCTGAACGACCACCATAGAATTAACCCAGTCAGTAAGTTCTTTAACCCGAGTGATGATTCCTTGTTTCTCTAAAAGCTTAACTTCGTCTTTAATTTGTTCCACTAATGAGACGGGATACCTTCAGGGTTGAACTACAGTTGGTTTTGTGTATTTATCCACCCACAAATCAAGTTTACCTGGGAGGCAGCCTAGGCCAGAAAATACATCTTCAAATTATTTTAAAATTATTTCCTTACTATCAAAGCCTGAGACAGACTTCACTGATACAACCTTAACATGGACTAGGCCTAGACGTACACAATCGTCTGCTCCAACAAGTGGCATTTCATCACTTTTAATTACTTCAAACTGAAGGGTGGTTTTTCCTGAGTCTGTTTGGCAAATAAACTCAATTTTACCTAAGGATTGAATTGACTCCCCATTGTAAAACTTTAGCTTAGCATTAGAGGGTTGGAGTCGGAGATTGGTAGACTTAGTAATCTTGCAAACATGTGAGAGCCCGATGACATTGCAAGTGGCACCAGTGTCTAATTGCACCTGACATTCATGAAAATCGTTCTTCTAAGAAGAAGTACAAGTTAGATATAAACTGCCTATTAACTTTTTTGACAAGAGCATTCACCCAGTAGACTGTTTCAGATTCACCTGAAGATATAGTTTCCTCGTTGTCAGCTACTTGCCTAACTGCTTTTACCTTACACATTTTGGCAAAGTGGTTCTTCTTTTTACATTTGCTACACACTTTGCCAAAAGCTGGACATGCCGCCCTATCCCACTTATGTTTCAGACCACAAAATTTGCATTAAACATCATTTGGTGTATCGTCCTGGGTGATGCAATCTCTTTTAGATTTATTTTTAACTTTATGGACACACTCCTCTTTCTTACACCCTAGATTTATGCTAGAAGCCTGGTGAGTTGCCTCCTTACTCACCCTACACCTATTTAAGGCTTTTGCCATTGAAAGGTTTGGCTTAGTTAATAACATCTTTTGAATCTGCTGGTCTTGCATTCCTAATATTAATTGATCTCGTAAAATTTCATCTTCTGTAATATTATGAAAGTCACAGTAGGTTGCTTGCAATTTGAGCCTCCTTGCAAAATTAACAACAGACTCCCCACACTGTTGCCTGAGGGAGCTGAACACAAATCTTTCATAAGTAACATTAGCCTGTGGTAGAAAATATTTGTCAAAGGCTTCAATGAGTGAATCTAATGTAAACTCATCCTGAGGCTTATTAAAAGATTGAAAAATTTTAAATCCATCCTTATCTAGGATTGAGAGGAAGGTTGCCACTTGAACCCTTTTTCCTTTCTTGTCAACTCCTGTGACCACGGCATAGCTTGCCCCCATCTCTTTAAAGAGTTTCCAGTTTTCTTGGAGATTTCCATTGATCTCAAGTTTTTCTGGAACTGGGATCTGAGACATCTTCTTCTCTGCCTGATTTATATACCTGACACCATGTTTATGTCTTTTGTTTTATTAACTTAAATAATTAATTAGGCTTGATTAAACAAAGCAAAATCAATAATGAATGTATTTTTAAAAAGTATGATTTTTTGATAATAGAACAGCTGAACTATTTTACAAATATTGCATCAACACCAATATTGTCAAAGAATTGAGCTTCTGTTGCTACTGTGTCATATATATCACTTCGAGCTACGCCTATATGACTGTATATCTACATAAGAAAACTGCTTGGAGTTTCCAGAGTGTATATTATATCTTTAAATCATATAAAGTTACTAAAAATAAGTCTGAGTGTTTCATTGATTTATTTACTGAATATATTTTGTTTGATTTCCCTATGGTTCAGTTTTCAATCTTTCTTGGTCTCATTTCATCATGGAAATTTCTTCTTATCAAAAAAATAAGTTTATTGTAATGTCAACGGTGTTCATTAGATTAGTGGGAATTATCTTTAAAATGTATTCATAAATGCCATGTTTTGATAATTGATTTCTATCTTCGAGGCAGTATGCTTTTTAATAAAATGAATCCATGACGTAATGTTAACTGTTAATAAAGCATTAAAGTTTTTTAAATGCTTTCGATGGTATCAGAATTATCGGGTATTAAAAAAAAAATCCCCTGACCTCATTTTTACATTAATATTTTCTTTTGATGTACAATAGCAACAATGTTAACCTTATTTCAGGAACTTAAGGCATATCACAAGGAAGTAAAACCAAATTAATTAAACCAAAGTGTTTATTATTTGATTGATTTTGTAATTTTTTTTTATAAACAAAAGAAAAAAGAAATAAGAATTGTTCAATAAACTTTCAAAGCAATTTCATATTATGGAAGTTGTTTTAATGTAGGTACAATGATTAGTGTCATGTTCAAGAATAATCAAGTGTTTCACTATAAATAAAACAAAGCAAGATCCCTTTAAATAACCATTATAATGTTATGTTAGGAATAATAAACAATATGATTCATATATACAACTACATGCATTACATACATACATATACATAACGCACACTCACATATATATTACATGTGTATGCGCATAAAATTTATTCTTCACTCAAATATTTACATATCACCCAATGCGATCACATAGTTTAATTATAAACATTAAATTCTGGTCGTTACGTAAAATAAAATACATAGCATATTTACAATCCACTTATTAAACACATTAAATTTTAACATATATAATAAAAAATACATCACACACAAACAAACATATATATATGTGTAGTAATATTGACTCAAATTAACATAATTATTATTTTTTAGAAAGCTTGCTTTTAAAGTATACCTATGTATTTATGGTTCAGAATCCTTTGTATCTCGTAATCCCAAAAGTTTACTCATTATTACCGACCAATCTTTTAACTTATTTTGTTCTTCAGGCTTAAAAACTCATTAGGTACACAAATGTGAGGACTATCAACTACTATATTTGCCTAAATCTTAAAATTAAAAATATAACTATATAAAAATCTTAATCTAAAAAAAACCCTTCATTCAAATTATTTTAGTTATTTTCCAATCTTACGATTATTATTGTCTACCATTATATAGAATTGCTGTTCTAACATCGAAAGCATGAGAGTGTGAATTTGGCAGACCAGAAGTATCGTCGTAAGACTTAAAAACTTATAATTGGTCATTAAAGATAAAGAAAATTATCATTTATAGCCTAATAGTATTAACAATTTCCACACAATACAAATTACTACGTACTATCAGGGAATGACAGTAGATTATAAGTGGCATAAAACAAAACAATTAATCTCATTCCATTAAACCCTTCGAAAAAAGATCTTCATACAATATATTAAATGAATTTAAATACTAAGCCATACATAAATCAAATTATAAACTCGGTAACAAATGCAGAGGTTCTTTGGTGAATTGAAAGAAAATAAAACAAACCTTCAGATTTGAAAAATACTGTATTAACCCATTTCTAGTTAGACTTTTTAAAAATAATTTTCATAAAAAAATAATGATTGTTTAAAAAAACAGAAAAAAAATTTCTCAAATTGTATTTCTTTCTATCACCTCTTCCTAAGTATATATGGGTCTACCCTCTTATAGGCACTTTATTTAATGTTTATCATTTGAATTATATCACAGAATTAGTGACTAAGAGTTTGTTGCGAGAACTATTTCATCTTCATCTGAGTCGTCTTCTCTAAAGAGTATTCGGCTATGCCTGTGTACTTCTGGAAGGGGGGTGAATCTCATCTCTCTTACAGGTACCTTAGTGTAACCTCGCAACCTTTCTGCTGACTTGGAACGTTTCTGAAATTAAAATACAATACATCTTTAATCATCCGAACGTTAGCTTTACAGGGCTCTAATGAAATACAAATAAAAATCAAGGTGTAGAATTGATGAGTGTGTACTATGAACTCAATTATTGAGCAATAAAAATCATTAAGCCATAACAACAGTTTTCAACTAAAGAGGCGAACAAATATTGATTAGCAACTTGATATCTATAACTGAACACTGTCTCTGAACAGACTAATTAGTTTGTTAGCTCCTTCAAAAGAACAAATTTTTCATAATTTTTATTAATTGTTTTAATTTTTAAATATTTTTATTTTGAAAAAAGATTTGCCCTGGCCAGGATTCGAACTTGGGTCGTCCGCCTCACTGTGGCAGCGCTCTTACCATTTGAGCTACCATGGGTCGCCTCTCAGTCAGGACAAATTTCTCTTCAAAATAAAAATATTTAAAAATTAAAACAATTAATAAAAAATTATAAATAATATAATGGCGTATGTCAATAAGGTCCTAATTAAAGTAATGTTCAATGAAGTTTATTCATCATGTATACATCCCAAAATTGCGAGAACTCGGGGATATGGGATCAGTGAAGAGAATGGATTTGTATTGACTGAGAGGCAACCCCTGGCTGCTCAAATGGTAAGAGCACTGCCATGGTGAGGCGGACGACCCGGGTTTGAATCCCGGCCAGGGCAAATCTTTTTTCTTCAAAATAAGAACAAATTTTTCAGAGGTATTTGAAAGTTCAATATGAGTTAAAAAAATATAAATTTGGTAAAGCAAAGCATTCCTATTGTAATGATGGCATTGAAATTCTTTTATTAACCATTGGAAAATGTTAAAAAGCTTGAAACTTTTTTTATTTTAACTTATGTCATTATACCCATAATACTTTAAGTTCAAACATGATATAACTAAAAATATGACTTTTGTAGAAAAAGCATATATTGGAAATGGAATATCAGATATGTCATTCCTAAATTAAAAGGCTTCAACCAATATAATTTTTACTGAAAGCTTAGCTCAAAAATGACGTTATGTATGTTCTTGTTCTTTTGAAGGAGCGATATAATATAAAAATCTTATTTAAGTGAATTATTTATATATATATATATATATATATATATATATATATATATATATATATATATATATATATATATATATGATTTGAAGTTTGACTGAGTGGATATTGACGCAAAAAATATAGATAGTAAAAAGAGATAGAATTTCTTTTTCAGCATAAATTGACTTTAAGATATTTAGTTCTGAAAAGAAATTTTATACACAAATAACCTTGAAAAATGTAACAAATAAAAGGAGAGTAATCCAAAAAATTTTTTTTTTTTTATGGCTAAGTAGTTTTCCTCAAAACAAAAGTTTATCTCATTAAAAAGGAAAGGGGGTGATAGGTGTTAGTCAACCCCCAGAAGGGGCTATGGGCCACAAAAGATTGGGAACCACTGATTTAGAATATTGGCTGCTATAGAGCCCAAACTGAGAATAATGTATAATAATAATAAATAAATAAAATCAATAGCAATAGTACCTGAAGGATAAGAAACACGACAGCAAAAAGGACTAACGTAGATGCGCATGCTAGGACGGCTCCCATTGTCACGTGTCCAAACCGAGGAGGCTCAGGCTGGACAACTGCTTCTTGGATGGTGCTTTCCATGGCCACCATTCGTGCTGCTCCTGCTGCCATTCTACGCTTTCCACTCGGGATATGACATTTTCCTAAAAATATAATAATTAATATAATATAAACAATTTATAAAAAATTATAACAAAATATAATAGGAATAAATGTTTTGAATTAAAACAATTATAAACCTGTTTCTGGATCACAATGACAACACTGGTATATGTTGGTAGAATTACAGGGTTGGCATGGCATGCAAACTTTTTCAGCTGCATCTAGATATCTTCCGACAGCGCAAGATGTACAAGCATAAGGGCCTTCACCTAAAAAAAGTTAACATATAATTTAAAACAAAATATACTGCACTATCAATAATTATAATCTTACTAATATTATAAATGTGAAAGTTTGTATGTTTGTCTCTCTTTCACGCAAAAACAACTGGACAGATTTGGATGAAACTTGACAGTAATATAGATTATACATCAGAACAACACATAGGCTATAGCAAGCACGGATTTAGAGGGGGGCACACGGGGGCATGTGCCCCCTGCGACTATTTTTTAGGTACTGCGGAGAATCCATTATAGGGCAAAATTAAAGGCAAATCACATGATGATAAATATTAAAATGACAGAAAGAACATGAGTGAAACTATTTGGTTTGATATCCTACTAATCTTACAAATATTATAAATGTGAAAGTTTGTATGTTTGTCTCTCTTTCACACAAAAACTACTGGACGGATTTGGATGAAAATTATTGAGTAAAATAGGTTATAAATCATAGGCTACAGCAAGGGCAGATTTATGTGGAGGCACGGGGGCATATGCCCCCCTCCGTTATAGTACATTATTAAAGGCAAATCAGGAACTTAGCATCTTGAAGTATGTAGAAAGGTTATTTGTATAGTTTAAAAAAGAAATTTGGATAATTCCACCCCAAGAGTTTTCCCTTTAATATAATAGGGATTCAAAGGTTGTATAGAATCCGTCAGTTTTGAAGTTAGACATCTGAAATTTTGGATGTACGACTAACTTATATTTTAAAAAAATAATTAAATTATTTATTTTAACTGATCTTTCACGAAACTTTATGTGGCAGACCAAATTCCACGCGAGCGAAGCCGCGGGCATAAGCTAGTTAATTTATAATGTTAACTAAATACAATTATTACAGGTTACAAAGTCGGTCAATCCTGTTACAAACTTTTGCTTATATGCTTAAATTAATAAAACAAAATTACCTGAGCAACTGGTGCAAAAGTGATGACATTTCAAACATCCAGTAGGAGAAACATATGTATCTTCTGGGCAAGAAGAGAGACATACACCGCGGGATAGTAAATATCCCTTCTCGCAAATAACACATTCGTCTTCACGGCCGCCCACGCATGCATCACAATGGCTTGTACATGGTCGACACCAACCAATATCAACATAATATCTAGAATTAAAATAAAATTAAACAAGATAGATAAATAATATTAAAGATAAATTACTCACCTTCAAACTTAATGTATTATAAAAAATAATTTACACTATTTTGACAAAATTTATCCAAGAAAATTGAGTTAGAAAATTTCTCAACTAAAATTATACTGAAAATTTTTATCTAGAATATAATAGCAGGGCTGTTTTGTGACACATACAAAAAAATGTGAGATATTCGTAATTTTTGAAGATGAGTGAATGAGTAGTAAACAAAATTGTATTTATAATTTATTTTATTTTATTTTTTTTATTAATTTTTATAATTTTAAATATTTTTATTATGAAACATACATTAACAATAGTGCAATGTTTTGAGGTTCTGTCACACTTCACAGAACCATACTTATTTTACAGTAAAATTTTAATCAGTAGATTAATTGGCATTTAATTACACAATAAATGTGGCCTGATGATGAAGCAGAATCCTGAAATGCTGGAACAATGCTTATGTTGTTAACAAGGAAGAATTGTTTTCATTAGACATCAGATTTCTATCTATATTTATGATCTTTTAATCAGAAAAATTACTTTATTTTTATTATTGTTTGATAAAAAATCCTATCAAGGCTTCAAGATAATACTGGATATAAAAAACAGAAAATTAAAAGGAATGATAAGAGTATCTGTTGATTTTAAGAGAATTTAGAGCTCTAGAAATCACAGCAATGCACAAATAAATATATATTTATGTATTGTATATTGTATATTGCTAGACTAACCATAAATTTCTTACATACATTTTCTGCCTCCTTGAATTGAAGTGCTATACTTTTATTTTTGCTAGTATTTTTCTTTCTTTATTATCAGTAAAAATTAATTTATGCTGAAGTTGGTTTTGTCACATATTTGTATACATTTTTTTTTAATACTATTGTTTTAACATATCCGTTTGTTTTTATGTTATTTTTACATTATTTCAACTTTCATTACAATATTAATTTTATAACTACCACTTTTTAAATTATCTTTAATTCACTTTTGTTATTCATATATTATTTTCATTTGCTGGACTCAACATATATTTTTCTTGTTGATTCTGGGCCAAAATTATGGCTTTCATAATAAAAAATATTACACTGACTACAGTCTGACTTTATTCAGTTAAATTTCACCCAGAGTAGATTATTATTTTATTTATCATTATTAGAGTAGAGTATTATTTAATTAATAACTAATTAATATAGTGATTGATAGTTACTAATTAACCTAATACTTCTTAAAACTAAAAATATTTAACTGAAAATTTACTTACCCACTATTACAACTAGCAACACACGTATGGTTATGAATCAAAGTTCCAGAGGGACATTTTGTACAATTAGAGAAGTCAGTGCAAGGCTCACACACCTGTTCATTCATATACTCACCTGTAGAAAAGCACAACTATTAGAATAAAATAATAAAATAGACACAACTCTTGTTTCAAGATAAGTAATGATGGAGTTTTGAACATATTTATCATTATGCATTCATTATACATTCAATACAAACCAGGCCTGCAGGTTGCTGGGCAAAGACCAGTTTCTTCGTTGACGAGAGCTCCAGACTTGCAGGTGAGACACTTGCCATCTTGACTACATGAAGAACATTCCTTAGGGCAACGAGGAGGACAGAAGCCATCACCCCCGGCCTCCAATCCTCCAGGGCAAGTAACACAGTCAGATTCACCTCCTCGGGTACATGTTTGGCAAGACTCATGACAGCTTTCACACCTACAATAGGAAACCTTATTTTGTTTCTTTTTCTAAATACATACATATAAGTATATTTACAGTTACCTATAAAAATTCATTATAAAGGAAAATGAAATGTAATGTAAGGAAGAAATAGTTGGGGGTGCAGTCAATAAAAACACCATAACAAGTGTATACTTATTTTATTGTGTGCCGACGTTTCGACCTACAATGTAGGCCATCTTCAGGGCAAATATATCGAGCGGCAGCGAGAAGGGCCAACTGCCGCTCGATATATTTGTCCTGAAGATGGCCTACATTGTAGGTCGAAACGTCGGCACACAATAAAATAAGTATACACTTGTTATGGTGTTTTCATTGACTGCACCCCTAACTATTTCTTCCTTACATTAGAAGTTCCACTCAACTAATTCTTCTCTAACATAAAATGAAATTTAAAAGAACTCTCCTTGGAATAAGTGGCATTAAAGGAAAAGAATAATTATTTATCTTATGTTTTTCATGACTTGGAATTTTATTCAATCCACGAGTAATTAACCCGCACGTTGTAGCTTCAAGTTGAGTCACGATAAGGTTTAACTTTTCATTCATTTCCCTTTTAATATTTTCAAAAACTGTATTAAGAAAGAAAAAAACTGTATTAAGAAAGAAAGAATGTAATTATGGGAAATTGATATACTCCGGTAACTATTTCATCCAGAAATGAACGTTTCAACAAATGTATATTATAATATATACTTCGAAATGTTACTTGAAAATATTATTTCTTTGAAATGATTGCCGAAATCTACTCATTAACCATAATTACATTCTCTTTTCCATTCTAAAGCTTGCGATAACTTGTATTTTGGAAAATATTAAAAATGAAACGAAAGAACAATTAAATCTTGTTGTAACTCAACTTGAAGCGACAACCTTTGGAACAGATACAATCCATGTTTTACATTAATTTAGTATTACATGTTGCTCTGAAAATTACTTCTAAAACAAAACTCATTATATTTAGTTATTGTACAGCAATAAAATAGTTTAAACACACTGTGTGCTTGAACAATTAAAAATAGATTTGTAAAGGGAATAAAATTAGGTTAATAATGGGAAGTTACAAACCATTTCCAGAGAGGACCAGAGGAAGGGAAATCTTGGATCAGGTGTTATATCATTATTGACAAATTATTCCTATTCATAAATGAAATGAAAGGAAATGATCAAAAAGGCCTTGGCTCTTCTAGTATCAGTTCCTATAAAACATACCCATATTAATATGTTTCTACTGCAATTAAACCTAATTAAATTAACTAGCACACATGTTCACACACCCATATAATAAAACACTAAATACGAAGATCATTATATATATATATTTGAGAAGAAAACAACTTCTGATATGTTACAGAGATGCGAATGATGAACAGTGGCAGCAAAAAATCTTTCGATAAAAATAATGAGAACGTAAAGTAGGAAAGGAGATAAAGAGAAACTTGGTGAGGTTGTAATTAATAAGATTTTCAAATTGAAGCTGCTAAATAAAGAAGTAGGATCAGTAAAATCACACGCACGCACAAAAATATTTTTGAGTTAAGCTCTTTTTAAATATAATGCTCTATGAAAAATAATAATAATTTTCTGATAAGAACTTACATCGAATCGTCTGTTTCGAATGTCTTTTCAGGACAAGAAGTTATACATGTATTATTATGCAGAATGAGATGGTGATCACAAGAAGAACAAATATTAGGACCTTCTGGGCAGCTGGCACAATTACCCTGGCATCCAATGCAGGCGTTTTTGCCTACGTCTGTAAAGCAAAAATAATGTTATTGTAACTTTAATAAAACAAAAAAAATATCACTTACTTATTATTTCTTTTCTAGTAACTTAGAAAACAATACCCATTATTTTCATATTCTTGAATGTTATAAAGTTTTAACATACAGTACATGGTAGTTAAATATTTTTTTTTAGACAACATAAATAGGTAATACTTTTGCAAGACTCAATATATTTATAATAAAATGCCAAGAGACAAATAAACATTTAATTTATGACATCAGGATGCATATTGGTCTTCATAAAAGCTAGTGTGTAAACAAATTTCATGTCTACAGCTGATAATCCTCAGAACTTAGATAATGGGGTGCTAGTTTTTTCTTTGTTTAATATAATTTTTTTTAATGATATTTACTTCAACATTACCTTTTAATACTACTGTTCTTAAGCTTTGATGCCGTGGGTGAACCATTGGTTCAATATACTAATAAATAAATAAAGAACAATTTATAAAATGTAAGCCCCACACTAAAGGATTTGCTCCATGTAGTATACAAAAGGATTTGCTCCATGTAGTATACAAAAGGTATACTTGCATTTTAGTTACTTTTACTTACAAAAATTATGTTATCTACCATTGAAATAAGTATTTATTTTTAGAGAGCAGTTATTCTTGTCATTGGTTTATTTTTAGGCAAAGTTTAGCTATAAATCTTACTATGTCAAAAAAAAGTTACGATTAAAAAAGTAACACAAAAGTCACAATATTAAAAAAAGTGAAAGTTCAACATCAATATTAATAGAGTATAATACTAATAAAAACTAAAAGACTTAAATAATTTACCTTCAAAATATCCATCTGGGCACCGTTGTAAACAAAGCCCTAGATCGGTTACATACAGGAGGCCAGGAGCACAAGAAAGACAAGAATCTTGTCCAGGTCCAGCACAAGTACTGCAGCTTTCGTGGCAACCATTATCAGAAAGTCTAAATAAATGGAATAAATATTATTAATACACAATAATCAACATTAAGATTCCATAATAAAGTATAATAATTAGGTTTAACTTACTCATTTAGGTTTGGATTGACACTGTCAATTGCTACTTTTGTTGCCTGATACAAATAAAATAAAATTAATCATATTCAGAAAATAAATTAATTCAACATTAGAAACTCAATATACAAAAACAATGGAAATATAAAATTATCCTAAGGTAAAACAATTAATACTTGATTTATAAATCATTGCATTTAAATTATTTGAAAATTCATATTAATTGAATAACAAAACTTAAAAACTTTTTTGAAAATTATGAAGTTATTTGGTAATTTAATTCATAATCATAATGATTTTAAGATGTGCATCATGATATTGGATTTCAGTGTAAAGAGACAAACAATTTAGTAAAATAATAAAATCTACTGTTAGATTCTATTCTTTATATTTCAGTCCAAACATTTCTATTTTATAAATTAGCATACAAATAACAAAATACTG
Organism: Arma custos; assembly: GCA_037127475.1. NCBI lineage: Eukaryota > Metazoa > Arthropoda > Insecta > Hemiptera > Pentatomidae > Arma > Arma custos. Next base: position 55,636,745 of record CM073762.1, on the reverse strand, counting down.
TAAATTTTAAAATATAAATAAATACCTTAGTTTCTGATCCCGCAGCTGTAAAAATATTTGGTAAATGTCTAAAAGCTCCAGAAAAGAAATCTTGACTGCCTTGGAAAATAGGATTTAAGGAGGCCGGTGCTGCCGATGGAAAGGAAAGCTGGTGGCCAGGCCTTCTCAGCCTCACTGGATTACTCACAGTTCCGTAAAATATAAGCTGCCATTTTCTAAGTATTCCTGGACCAATAAAAAAATAGATTTATTATAAACAATTAATTAATTTATCTATAATTAAAAATCTCATTCAATAAAATAGCACATGCCGATAAATCAATAAGTAAAAGAAAAGTATATTCAGCTAATTATAAAAAATAGTGCAGAAATAAAATAATAATAAATTAATAATAATAAAAGCATGACTCTTTTAGAGGTCTGTCATTGGATATACGTAGCTGCCAGGACAGTGACGTTAAAACTAGGGCTACTTAAAGAAAAATCCGAAAAAATGCATAGCAATAAAGAAAAATATGACAAAATCCCCCCATGGAAAAGAAGACTCTTAAATAAGATTGAATCTCTACGTCGTAACATTGGCATTCTTTCAAATTTCTTAAGGAGTCCAGAGAAAGCTTCAATCAAATTGAAAACGAAAATAGATGAAATTATTGTCACACATATTGGAGGGGTGCAAGTGTCCAAAATGAATCAGAAGTTGACAAAACACATGGATAACTTGAAACAAAAATTGGCAGTCTGCGCGAACAGGGTGAGGAGATATACTGAGGCCGCTGAAAGGTGAAGAAAAAACGAAACTTTCACAAAGATGGAAAAACTTTTTTATAGACAATTGTCCTCCCAAAAACGTGAGGCAAGCTACAGTTACCCAAGCAATGAGCTTGTGATTGATCATTGGAAAAATATATGGAGTACAGTTAAATCGTATAAGAAGGATGCAGGATGGCTTAAGGAGGTGCAGGATAGCCTGAGTATTGTACCAATGATGCCAGTTATCACAATACAGGAAAATGACGTAGCTGAGGCTCTGAAAAAAATGCGAAATTGGAAAGCAACTGGGCCTGATAAACTGCATAATTATTGGCTGAAAAACTTTAAAAGTGCTTACCTGTCAGTTTACTTTCAAAAACTAGTAAGCAATAAAGTTGACATTCCTGAAGATTTCTGTACCGGTCGTACTTTTTGATACCAAAAGAGCAAAAGCAGAAACTCGAACCTAAGGATTTTAGACCGATTGTATGTCTAAATGGAACATACAAGTTGTTAACAACAGTGATCAATAATAAGCTAAAAGCTCATGTGACGGAACATAAATTAATAGCTGATGAACAGTTAGGAACCAGAGAAAATGCAAAGGGATGCAAAGAATTGCTTGTCATTGATAGTTTCATAGCTTCACAAGTAAAATGCAGACAGCGCAACATATCCATAGCGTGGATTGACTACCAAAAAGCTTATGACTCAGTGCCCCATGACTGGCCTCTATAATGTCTAAATATCTATAAGGTAGACAAAACCATAATTGGTCTGTTAGAGCGCCTAATGAAGCTTTGGAAAGTGTCGCTTAACTTACTTGGTAGTAAAGCACCATTATCTAGCGAAGAAATAACAATAAGTAGAGGAATTTTCCAAGGTGACTCTCTGAGTCCTCTCTGGTTCTGCTTGGCGATCAACCCTTTAAGCTTCTTATTAAACTCATCAGGCATTCTCTTTACATGGACGATGTCAAATTGTATGCCAAGAATGAAAACAATTTGAGAAATCTTCTTGAAACAGTCTTCAGTGAAGATATTCATATGAAAATGGGAGTAGACAAATGTGCGGTACTCCATATAAAGAAGGGTAAAATAAAAGAGTCGAGTAATTTGGAATTATCAAATAATTCAGTAATTAACAGCCTCAACAAAAATGACTCATACAAATATCTAGGAATACACCAGCTTCTGGAATTTAAGAAGGACATAAAAAAGGTATTCCAGGATAAATTAAAACAGCGAGAAAAAACAGTGCTTGGAACATACCTTTCGGGGAAGAATATCATAAAAGCACTGAACACCTGGGCAATACCAGCATTGTCTTACTCCTTTGGTGTTATAAAATGGACCGATACAGACCTAGATGCTATGGACTCGTATCTAAGAGTACAATTAGTGCATTCGAGAAAACGGCACCCTAAATCATCGGTTGTAAGGATGTATCTTCCACGAAAAGTAGGAGGGCGAGGCTTATCAAACTTGCGAAAAGCATGCGGCGAGATGAAGAACAACTTCGTAACTATTTTAGAAGCAACGACTCTTCAAGAGTCATTTCAACAATTGTGACATTGGACCACAAATACACTGCTCTAAACTTACGAAGTGAGAACTTTTCCACACCTGTTAATCAATTAAACCTTCTCAATGAGTGGAAATCTAAAGAGCTCCACGGAAGGTTTTATCATAGCCTGGCGGCAGGAGGCGTTGACAAGGGAGCATCACTAAGGTGGCTACATAAAGGAAAATTATTTCCTGAAACCGAAGGTTTTGTTCTAGCCATTCAGGACCAGATGATTGCTACGAAGACCTATAGGTGCCGCATATGTGGAGAGGTCATTTCAGATATGTGTCGACTGTGCAAAACAACCACAGAATCAATCCAGCATATTACATCCGGGTGTCAGGTTCTTGCTGGCCTGGAGTATTTGCTGAGACACAACAATGTGGCAAAAATTGTACATCAAAAATTGTCTATGAAATTTAATATTGTGGACAAGACCTACCCTTATTACAGATACAGTTCTCAACCAATAATTGATAAAGGGCACGTCAAGCTTTATTGGAACCAGGCCATCATAACTGATAACACGGTTCCTCACAACAGGCCTGATATTTTGCTGATTCTAAAAGAAGAAAAATGTGTAAATATAATTGAAATAGGAGTACCGGCAGATGATAACCTCCACAGGGTGTTCGCCAAAAAAATTAGGAAATATCAGGACCTGGCAGAGGAATGGAAGTAGTTGTACAAGCTTGATTAAGCAAATGTGTTGCCATTGGTTATATCCTCGAATGAACTTATTCCAGAAATGACATTAAGCAGCATAAAGGAATTGGACCTTAATTCCAATATTTTGGATGAAATGCAAAAAGTGGTTTTGCTCGGAACTGCGAGTATTGTTCGAAAAGTTATGAATATTTGTAATTAATTCTCTAGCCTAACCCTTGACTTATGTCCGGGTAGGTTCATTTTTCCGGGAGAAACCGAGAAAAACAAATAAATAATAATAATAATAAATTTTTAAAATACATATCTTATATCATACTTATTTCTGTTCAAGACAACTAAGGCTCCGTTTCTAATACAAAAGTACAAGCACAAGTCTCGTATTTTCAGATAGTAAATAGGTTAACTTTTAATAACAATTTTAAAATAATCGTTAGCTATGATTAGGAATTAATCAAGAAGGCTTAAAAACTTTGATCAACAGATAAATGTTTTTTCAATATATGATCATTTTAAAAATTAATCCTACTAATATTATAAATGTGAAAGTTTGTATGTTTGTCTCTCTTTCACGCAAAAACTACTGAACGGATCTGGATGAAACTTTGCAGTAATATAGATTATACATCAGAATAACACATTGGCTACAGCAAGGGAGGATTTATGGGGGAGGCAAGGGGGCACGCCCGCCCGACAGTTTTTTAGGTACTGTTGAGGATCCATTATAGTACATAATTAAAGGCAAATCACATGATAAAAGTTGTTAAAATAACAGAAAGAACATGGAGAAACTATTCGTTTTGATATCATATTAATCTTACTAATATTAAAAATGCGAAAGTTTGTATGTTTGTCTCTCTTTCACACAAAAATTACTGAACGGATTTGGATGAAATTTTACAGATATGTAGTTTATACATCTTAATAACTCATAGGCAACAGTTTATAATGATTTTGTGTAATTTGGTCATAATATAACGACAAATATCATTAAAAAGTTCTAGATTATTATAACACATTATCAATATTACCTCCAACATATGGTCAGTAGGTAATCGCAGTTATATAATTTAATTGTTAAATATTTTAAATATTGTTAGTATCACTACAGGGATCCCCTCCCCCCGAGTAGCCTCCTTATAAATGCAAAAGTTTGTGAGGATGGATGCATATTTGTTACTCCTTCACGCAAAAACTACTGAACGGATTTGGATGAAACTTTGCATTAATATAGGTTATGCCGCTGTGCTGAGCCTTTTGTGATGAAATTTGATATGGATAATCTCAAACCTGGGAAGGACATAAGCTACTTTTTATCAACACACAAAACAGACGAAGTTTATATAAAACTGTAATCTGATTGACTAACACACCCAGCAGTCAACACAGCAGAAACCAGTGAACTTAGCATCTTGAAATTCGTAGATAGGTTCGTTGTGTGGCTCAAATGAGCACTTAGAAAAGAATTTGGACAATTCCACCCCCATGGGTTTCTCCCTTAATATAATAAGGGTTCAAATATTGTATGGGATACGTCAGTTTTGAAGTTAAACATCTGAAATTTCGGATGTACGAGTAACTTATAGCTACAAAAAATTTATTTATTTATTTAAAATGATCTGTTACGAAAATTTCTGTGGCAAACCGAATTCCACGCGAGCGAAGCCTTAGGCAAAAGCTAGTTTGTACATATCAGAACAAAAACAATTGGAATAATCAAATAAAAATGACAATATAATCATAAAAAAAAATGACAAAAGAATATTTCTTAAAATAATTTCATAAAATTTCACAAATTTACATACCAGGTTGGTTTACATGTCTGTTTCCTGCATTAATAATATGTAAAGTCCATCGACCAGCAGGATTTTCACCCCAATAATGGACTGACAAGAAAGGCCAATCATCGAAGTTGGAACTGACAACGTCTCTCGGTCTTTCCATCAGCAGCGTAGAAGGTGTGCCAGAGGGTGAAGTCAAAACAATACGCAAGTTTCCTAAATAAAGCAACATTATGTATGAATACCGTTTTAATAATATAACTAACTTAATAATAATATCATCTGAATACAAACCTCTTGGGAAAAACCTAAGGGAAATTTTGCACTGAACATGCTCGACAAATCTGACCTCATTCACAGTTCCAGTACATCCACTAGCATCTACAGCAGTAGTTAAAATAGAACCGTATGATTGATCGATTTGCCTGTTTGAAAGAAAAATTAATTAATATATAATTCAAAGATTACAAATAATTAGTGACGAATTGATAATCTATTCATAATTCAATATTGCCAGTAATGTTTAGCAATCAAATGACAATATTAGAAAGATATTTAAGGTTTTTATGCTTAAAGCTTAAACAGTTGTAAGTAAAGGTTTATAATTTTTTTCAAAAATTATTAAGTTTAAAAATATCCCTACCTGTCTTCACGCACTTCCTGAGATTTACAGATATGTTGTGGGGGGACACTAGTCCATTGTTCTGCTAGGTTAACCATTGCCCCGCCGTCCATTAGACCATAACCAAACTTGTGGCTAACTGAAATTTTAAAATTAGCATATTAATAAAAATAGTTTCTAGATAAGAGCTTAATTGAAGTAATAACAAATAAAATGAAGAAATACTAATTGTAAAATATGAATTGAAATAAACTATGAATCGTTAAGAACATTAATAATTGAGATACCTTTACGATTGACGCCATTTGTGATCCATCCAGCTTCTTTCATGAGCGGTTCAGGGTTTGAGGTCATCACAACAATATGCTGCATATCTCTCCACGTCAGTTCTGGGTTCGCTTCCAAGGCCAAGGCGCAGAGTCCTGAGGCTAGTGGAGCTGATGCGGACGTGCCTGAAATTGAATCGTAAATAAAATATTCCACAGAAAAAGTACAATCATAATTATCTAAAAAGTACTTATTTATATTGACAATGCTGTAAAGTGTGTAAAGAATTTAAAGAAGATGTTTCACTTACTTTGAAATATATTTTTGAAAAAAAAAATATAAATAGTAATTATTTGTTTAAGATAGACAAAAATATATATCTAATTAAAAAAGTTTAATTTGAACATACAAAATTTGCTTCATGGTAATTAAACTAAAGGTTAAATCTGTGACCAACTATTAAGCTGTGGTTTGAGTTCAAAACATATCAACATGAAAACAAGAAATTATTATTGCTATATTTTATTGAACTTATTCCTTACCAGTATGCTCTACTGTACAAATATGATCAGGTCTGAGTTTCCCATCCATATCTACAGTCGCAATACTCTTATCATGACCAGGAGTTCCTGAGCTGTATGTTGTAGCCAGCGTGGAGGAACATTCTTCTAAGTACCATGGTTTGTACCTATAAAAGAAAATTATTCTTTTAACCTAATACTAGTTAAAATAATAAAAATTAAAATCAATAAATAAAATATGAAAGCGCGATTATTTAAATTAAAATTTTTAGATTTAAATCATGACCTAAAAGAATTGGCAATAACTGTTTATAAGTTACACGATTTCTTCAAAATGGATTAACTAAATATCTGTAAATTGTTCTGACATGTGCTATGACTTGAAAGAAAACTGTTTGTAATGCATTATAGATTATCAGTATCAACCAGTGATATAACTTACATAATTTTATTTTTATTTTTTAAAGAGAAAAGATAGGCCCTCGACCGGGATTTGAACCCGGAACCCGGAACCTCGGAACCGGAACCTCAAATCCCGGTCGAGGGCCTATCTTTTCTCTTTAAAAAATAAAAATATTTATAACTCATAAAAAATGAACAATAATTATAAAAAATTATAAATAATATTATGACGTAAGTCAATAAGATCCTAAATTAAAATTAATGTTCAAAGAACTTCATCCTTGCGTATTCATCGCTAAAATGGCGGGAGCACGCTGGGGCTATAGGATCTAAAAGAGAGAAGGTTTGTTCTCGGACGGGAGGGGCCTTGGATAGCTCAATTGGCAGAGCGATGTCACGGTGAGACAAAGGTTCCGGGTTCAAATCCCGGTCGAGGGCCTATCTTTTCTCTTTAAAAAATAAAAATATTTATAACTCATAAAAAATGAACAATAATTATAAAAAATTATAAATAATATTATGACGTAAGTCAATAAGATCCTAAATTAAAATTAATGTTCAAAGAACTTCATCCTTGCGTATTCATCGCTAAAATGGCGGGAGCACGCTGGGGCTATAGGATCTAAAAGAGAGAAGGTTTGTTCTCGGACGCTCAAATCCCGGTCGAGGGTCTATCTTTTCTCTTTAAAAAATAAAAATATTTATAACTCATAAAAAATGAACAATAATTATAAAAAATTATAAATAATTTTATTTTGTTTAGCTGTAAACTGTTTTAATAGGACTTATAACAATATATTATGTATAATTAAATACAGGAATGCTTTTCAACACTTGAAATAGAATGTCAATAAATAATTTGATTGGCTAGATTAGTAATTTCATGTAAAGTAAATAGATCGAGAGTAGAAATATAAATTTAATAATATTTTTTACAATTTTATCTTTGGAAAAAAAATATAACTTACCCTCCTTGAGTAGCACTTGAAATCGAGAGAGTAAAAATGCTATTTGTGTAGCCATCACAATTACAGGAATCTGTATGGCGCCCGCCATTTCCACTAGCCCAAACAAAAATTGAGCCTTTTCCTTTGCGACCCTGAAAAATAAGTTGCAAAACAGTTAAAAAAATGTACTTATAAAAGAAAATTATTCTTTTAACCTAATACTGGTTAAAATAATAAAAATTAAAATCAATAAATAAAATATGAAAGCGTAATTAAGGTCATTCTCATCTCAGCCCTGAGGAAGTCAGCAGCATGGTTGATGAAACGTTGGCGAAAAATTTATCTACACGGTCTAAACCAGAAGAAATAAACAAAGTCTTTTGTAATAATAGTGGTCGTGGAAGCCTAAAAGAATAGTTAAAAAAATGTTCTTACTTACAGAAAAAGTAAACAATCCAATAATACTAATCACATTTAATATTTTATCATTAAACTAATTAAACAACCTAATATTTTTTTTAACTTGTACTTTTTTAAAAGAATCATATTCTGAATTATTCCTAGGGACCTCACTATCTATTATAATTCATATCTCATTAACCTAAAACCATTTTTAAGATATTGTTTCCAATAAAAGAATTCAATTACAGAAATCTTCTATAAAATGAGAGGATACAAGTGCTGGGGTACGTCAAACAGATGAAGGAAGAAACTGAGAGACTAAAAATAACAGACCAAGACTATTTCGATAGGGATGACTATGGGAAAAGGCTAAAAGAAATTAAGGTCCTTGTGGGAAAGAGAGATGCGAGAAAAGCAATGGCATGGACCGAGGAAAGAAGGAAAGAACAATTGGAAAGAATGAGGAAAAGGTGGGAAGAAAGAAGGAAGGAGAGAAGGGTAATGAAAGAAAGTGAAAATAATGATATTCGCGTTGTCTCTAAGGGTGTTCCATGAAAATAAAGAAGAAAAGAATTAAATTTAACCATTAAAATAAAGTACAGTGTAAAGCTATAATAAATAATACTAAGAAATTATTAAAGCAAAGGTGAATAAATCTATGAACAATTTTTCAACAACAGATTAAGAAACAAAAAAATTTCCTGGTGTACAATTAGAAAGCAATGTTTTAAGGATCTTAGAAGGTTTAAAATAGAAAAAAAAAAAAACATTTCACCTGTTTAGGTACATTCATTTTATAAATGTTATCCATCATTGGACAAAAAGATTAATGCTGGGGGGACCAATTCCAACTTCATATTTTTTTTTAATGACTAAAAATACAATCAACTCACCGTTGTTACACCATTGATAAATGCTCTTCTCGCAAGAGGCCCAGGACCATCAACAGTCTTACCATCATCTTCAGGACCCCAAGAGGCTGAGTAGATATCAATGTGATCAGGATTAAGTGAAAGTGCACGTGCTTCTACTGCATCGTTCACCGATCCATCCAACATTCGAACGCCTATTTAAAAAATTAAAAATCATAATACATGTTTTTACTATTCTTTTTCAGATATTTTTCTTAATCTGATGACATGAAAATTATGAAATTATATTTATGTGCTTGGTCCTATGAACAATGATATTTATGACATATCAATAAAAAATTTAGCCCTGTTAAAAAAACCATTACAAGAATAAATTAATTAGAGTATAAAAAAAATTGTTAGAATGATTACTATCAAAACAAATTATTTATTATAATTTATTTTATTGTTATATGATACGATTTTTTAAATATTTTATTTGAAAAGAAAAAATATGACAAGGACCAGGACTCGACCCCGGGTCTCCCACCTCTCAGTGATGGTGCCTTAACCATCTCGGCCATCCTGGTTCACTTCTCGGTCAGTCATATCCCTTCTTTCCACTGATCCTATATCTCCGTGTTCTCGCAATTTGCGATGTATACACAGGGAGAATGTTAATTGAACATTACTTTATTTTTGGATCTTGTTGACTCCAAGTCATTAATATCATTATAATTTATTTTATTGTTATATGATATAATTTTTTAAATATTTTATTTGAAAAGAAAAGAAATGACCAGGACTGGGACTCGAAGCTGGATCTCCCACCTCTCTCCCAGCGAGAACACAAAGATATAGGATCAGTGGAAAGAAGGGATATGACTGACCGAGAAGCGAACCAGGATGACCGAGATGGTTAAGGCACCACCACGGAGAGGTGGGAGACCCGGGTTCGAGTCCCGGTCCTGGTCATATCTTTTCTTTTCAAATAAAATATTTAACAAATTATTTATTATTAGAGTAGGTTTATCATCGGGTGGTATAAGATCCTGTTAATTTTATTGCTTAAATTATATGTATCTCTTCATGCTACAAGAGGTTTTGGCGAACTATATTGTTTGAGATAGTGAGATAGGACATAATCCCTTTTAACTTAGAATTTTAAAATTATTCTGATAACACATATACTGATAGCAATAATTACTAATACATAATATTATAATAATTTATAATAATAATTAATAACAATATAATTATCATCAATTTCAACTCACCACCAATGCTGGAATTATAAGCGACTCCAATACCACAAAAGTTGTTGTACGCTACCGCAGCGACTTCTCCAGCACACCTTGTTCCATGTTTGTTATCACCATTGTCCCTAGGCATTGGATCATCATCGTTATCGTTTATGTCAGTACTTGCAGCAGGATCCTGAAACATACCAGACATATCATTAATACTATAATAATCAAACTTCAAGACAATATGGAATAAATCAAAATTATGTTGTTCATTAAATGAAAGTGATGGATAGAATAATTTCAACTAAAACTAAGGAAAACTCACTATAACAACAGTTGCTAAATAAACCACAAAAAAAAAACTGTTTTAAGAATTTAATAAATTGTAATCATATTTATAATTACTTATTTATACTAATATAAATATAATTTTGAACAAATTAATTGTGGGAAATATATTTATTTTTGTATCATAAAATACTTACATAGTTTTCAGCCAGGTCAGGATGATTTGTCTGTATGCCATCATCCAGAATGGACACAACGACACCTTTACCAGTGTAACCTTTGGACCATGCCGGCCTGACGTTCATGTCATATCCATCTTTAGCTCCACCATTCTACAAAGTTAATTTAAAATATCGTTAATAGAGAATAAAATAATTTTAATAATTATTTAATAATTTTGTCAAGCAATATAACCTGTATTTACACCTTAGAAGTAACCGGTGAGTTAGGAATCAAAATCATTACTTTTCTCTGATCAATTACAGCATTTTTATTTATTTATTTGTTTATAGGATCAAAGATTATTCACAAACAAACATAAATTAAAAGGAACTAAAACAATAATTTGAATGATAACCCAGTCTGTAAATTTATTACAATATCAAATCTATTTTCTCCATTCAAAAGTTGATGAGTAATTAAATTAATTTTAATAATTTATTAATTTATGAGTAGATAATTAACTATTCTCACTTTTATCATGATAAAAAAAAGTTAAAGTTTTTTTTTTTTTTAATATCTATATATTTTAAGTAGTTTCTCAAATCTTGATAAAAACAAACGAATTTCAGGCGTTGATGACCCTGGGGTTTTACGCCTTAAAGCCCAAATAAACAAACAAACAAAAAGTTAAAGAATATCTATAATAGATAGTTTAATTAACTTATATAGAATTTAGTCTATTACCAATTGAACACAGATCTTTGATTGTTTATGACGTTTTAACAACATCTTTTGTATTTTAAAATTTTCCATGAAAAAAAAAAATTGCAGGCAGGTTTTAGCTATTTGTAATGATCGATATAGTTTATGTTTTTAGTTGTTATTTAAAAAAAAAATTTGATAAAAATTTGTTTTATTTGATGAGACAGTTAAATTGAGTGTAAAGATAAAGTATAATAATATAGAAGTAAAATACTAGAAAAACATATTTTGTTCATGCATCAATGAACTTTTTTGGTTTGAAAGTGAAAGCATGAAAGCGCATATTTTTTGCAGGAAACAATAATAATCTCAAAATTAACTTTCATTTAATAAAAGTAATAAAAGATATTTTAAACAAACTGTAAATAATATGCTTACCAGGTACCATTCTTCCTTATACAGTGGATCAGGATAAGCCTGCCCAGTCCTAGTGGGGCTAGAAAATAATGAACTAAAATCATCAGCGAAACCCGCTGGATATCCTGCAGAGAACACATCCCTTTTCAACCTCCTTTTTTCGTGTTGTTGTTGCACCCATTTAACCTGTTAAACATAAGGTAATTATGATAATACTTCAATTTAAATTTTAATATTTACATTTAAAACATATAAATATTTTAGAGAAGAAAGGGGAGACAGAGACGCAGATGGTGCGGACAGAGATGCTAGGGATATCCTGGGAGTGAGGGGCTGGATGATGGCTGCAAAAACATAGAAGACAGGAAGAAGCTGGTGAAGGAGACCAGGACTCGTCACCGAGTTGTAGCACCATAGAAATAAATAAACACTTTTCTTAAGTTTGTATTTGGCAAGTTATCAACAAAGAATACTTGATAACAGAATGGACAGCTGTGGTGTATAACGATATATGAGAGTGGTTGTTATAACTTTGTATAATTAATTTGATTAACTGCTGAAAGATAATAAGAGTTTTTTCAGGGGAGTGAATCTTTTATCACAGATTATGAAGTTGTTTAAGAGTTGTAAATACGCTTTGTCAATAAAAATCTCATTTCTTTCAGAGAACTACTATTAAGTCTTTCTTTCATTATCCGAGATTATAAAATCATCATACATACAGTCGAACCTGAATAAGTGATACCTGCATAAGTGGTACAAAACTTTTCCCACTATTTTTCCTTAAATAAACTCTTTAACTGGAATGTTTCCACCTCTATAAGTGGAATCAATTTTTGTGGTAATTGACTCTGTAAATGGGACAATTTTTGTATTTACCTCTATAAGTGGAATTTACATTCCTGAAGGGATAGATGGGTTTGTTTTGTTTTGATTGGTACGAAAAGTGTTAACATGTTTAGCACATGTTTACACTTTAAAACACGGCTGATGATGATGATTTGCAAATAGAATCGGAAATACATACCCTCGGACTTGAGCCACCGAATTGGGGAAAAGTGTTAGAGGATAACTATGAGAAACTTTCAACATTTAAACAGTATGTTCACATGTATGACAAAATTATAACAACAGGAGATCTGAATGATGAAGAAATCCTAGAAAAATCTAAAATGCCAGGTGATAATGAAAATTTGGACAATCCCCATCAAGAAGAAGAAGCCAATAAAATGCAGAAAAGTCAGAGATGCCACCAATCATCAAAAATGCTGCACTAAATTGTATTGAGAAGTTGCAGACGTTTTTTGAAATGAATAAAGGAGCTGATGATGAAATCTTTGTTAAATTATATGACATAAAAAAAAAATTTAAATGCCAAAGTGAAGTGCCAAAAAATTAAGTGATTACTTTCACTAATACAATGGTACAATGTGTAATGGTATGGATTTATTTTCATATTATAAAATTATGTAATAATAATAATGATTGTTTAAACATTTTTGTATGTATGTTTTTTTATGTGTACTACTGACACAGATAATAAATTTTTACATTTATAAAAATTACCAGTTGTTTGAGAACCTCTTTTAGCGGTACATTCAACAATAATGACTTGGATAAGTGCAACCTTGTTCAAGTGGAATACCTGTATAAGTGGAATTGAATTCCTGCCACCAAGAGATTCCACTCATCCAGATTCGACTGTGTATACTTGAATATTCACTATATTATGAATATACTGGTCAATATTAAAACAAAAAAAGATGAAAATATTGTTATTAATCATTATAATAAATAAATAACTAAAGACATGATAGTAAAAGGATTTTCCAAAGCATGAATTATATTGTTAAAATTGAAAAATAATGTTAAGATTACTTTTTCAGAGTTAGGATAAACAAAAATTAGGAAAATCTAAATTTTCAGATTTTCCAATATATCCTCATCAAATAGATTTAGTAGATTCAGAACAAATCATATATGTACAAACAAATCAGACTATTGACCATTTGGAATGGCAAGATTCCAACTAACACCATTTATTTCATGTAAAAATTTTAATTCATGTTAAAGCCAATAAATGTAGTGATTTTTCCATTTGGTACCAACTGATAGTTGCCACAACTAATAGAAATCCCCAACAGTATTCATTTTAAAAGTGCTACTTCAGACAATCTCTGAAAACTAAATTAGCATCTCAACACATGCTCTTACATATATTGCAGTAATATAACGTTCTATTTATGGTCGATGTTAGATAAAACTTCGCCATGCTAATAACTCATTTGCTTCGATTTTTTCAGTTGTAACCTTATAATTTCCAAGGTCTGATACTCCTACCCTAAACTCTATACTCGTGAGTATTTTAAATACCGAAGCCTCTCGGCCAGGGGCTTGAGATAGGCAAAACCGCAAAGTTTTTAGGTAATGTAGGACTCCCTATACGAGACGCCTATTAAAATCTTAATAACAGTAAATGTATATAGTAAGCAAACTAATTTATATCTAGGATTAACATGGTTTTATGTATCTTATTTTAATTGTACTTCTATTAACTTTATTTCAATAGTACAATTTGAATCTCTTACTTGATAATTTGTTTGAGATGACAAAAAACCCTCCTTGTTAACATTGTTTAACGTTTATATTTCCGAAAAGAAAATGAAAAAAATTTCAAAAATTAATAAGAAGTAGAGGAAAATATAAAATTACTATGAAAAGAAGAGCACTCTACAGCCATTGGCCTTGGTTGAAAAATAAATAAATAGAAAATAATAACTGCGGAAATTTCATGCAGAATATAATTTCTAAGAATTTTTAACGTATTGAGCGAAAATATAAATATGGAGGAACTTTTTACATATTTATGCGCTGTAAACGAAAAATTGGATGTAGAAGATCTGAATTCGTGTTATTTAAATTTAATAAACTATTAATATAAAAATAAAGACCATAAAAGTCCATAATAATGATTAAATAATCAAGTAGAAACTGCTGATTCACTCCAACAGAAATAGAACAAATCCAATATTAGAGATTGTAGCGACCACAAGTTTTGAACAATATTTACAGAATACATGGTTATGTTGGACAGATATTTTGATTGAGTAATATAGTATAACGTTTCGTCATCAATTTTCATGCACCATTCACGTATTAGTATCGTACAAGAGTCAATTTCAAGACAACCGAGGAAAAAGGAGGTAATTCCATTTTTTTTCTCATAACAGCGGTTTTTAAAAAAATTTTCGATGGCGAACACGATAGTGTGATCAAAACTATATAAAAAAAAATAATGATGACGGCTGAATAATAATGTCTGTAATTGGGAAAAACTAGTTTATCCGTGTCTAGGGAAAAGCGAGGTAAGGTGACTTCCACGAGTTGGGCTTCGAACCTTTCAAATGTCTTCATTGTCAGATTGACAAGACCAGCAATCCTAGGGACTTTAATACAAAATAGTACCGTCAGATGGGGTTACTTTGCTCACCCCAGGGAGACTTTGCTCCAAAAAGTAAGAAAGATTATCGTTACGTCATTTAAATTAGATATATAACTTGGTTATTTTTATTTTTCGTATACCTACAGCTATAAAAAGGTAACTCTTTGGAATAACGCAGAGAGCTAGAGATCGATTCATTACTGATTTATCTGCTTTGTAAATCAAAGTACAGTTGCAGCTCTAAATTTTGTCTTTTTACTTTTGTTGACGACACCTTTAGTATCTGCTTAAGAAGGTAAGTGATATCACAGTTGTATATAAAATTGTATACTTATTACTTGTAATTTATTGGAATTAATTTATATTCAATATTAAAGTGATAAATGATATTTTTAATGGTTGGGGTAACTTTGCGCCATATTGTGGGATGACATTGCTCCATCATTTTGACTGGAGCAAAGTAACCTCAACATTTCACATTCCATAAAAACTTTGAATTACTTCTTCCTTATCTTAAGTGACTTTCTTTGATAATAAGCATTGTTATTCTTTAATTTACAGAACGGGATGCCTCGTAAATATATAAGAAAATTGGGATCTAGGGGATATAGAAATTATGATGAAGCCAAACTCGAAATGTGTTTAGCAGCCATAAGAAATAAGGCAATAAGTCAAAGAGAAGCTGCATTTAAGTTCAAAATACCACGACGCACTATTGTATATAAATTAGCAGGTAAGCAGCCTGTATTCAGTGTAACTGAAGAAAGTACTTTAGATAAATGTACCACCGGGCACAAGTATTTCTGTGTCTGATGTGAATTCCGATTTAACCACTTCCTCTCATATTCTTGGCCAGTGTAACAGAAGAAGAGGATGTAGAATTAGAAGTAATACTTACGAAGCAGATTTGGTTCTACAAGATGAATCTGATGATGACCTTTTATCTTACCAAAGGAAATTGGCTGAAGAAGAAATGAGTAACCATGAAGAAATGATCGTCCAAGAAAAGCCTGTTGTCAAGGCACCTGGAAGTTATTGTGTTGTGATTTATGACGGAGAAATGTATCCTGGAAAGATTCTCAATTACGAAGAAGACACTGCCAGAATTTCAACCATGGTCAAAAGCCTGAAATCATGGAAGTGGCCAGAGAAAGAAGATGTAATAGATTACGACTGGAAAAAAGTTTTGGGTGGAATGGAAGAAACGAAAGTTATTTCAAAAACTAGAAAAATTTTTGAAGTCAAGGAATTGATTAATTTTACACTAAATACATTTTACTTAAATTTAATAATATTTAACTACATGTGTATATTGTTTTATATGTTATTTTCACACATTTTGTCTTGAAGTATATTGCATTATCAAGTTTATTAGAAATATTTTTCTAATCGGCATTATTTTCTTAAAATAAAAGTTTGTTGTAGCATCAATTGGTTTCTTTAAATTTCCCATTTCTTTTAAGCAAGCATACTTTACTCCAGAAGACAAAATGAGACTATTCTGACCGAGTTTATCAGTTGGCGCAAAGTCTTCCGACCACCTGGGTAACCTTGCTCCAATTTTAAATTTTTAATATATTTTACACATTACCAAATGTAATCTTTATCTTCAGCAGTTTGATAAAAAATATACTAAAGAAAAACAAAAGTCCCCATAGAACTCAAAATACGCCAAAAAATGCAGTTTATGCACATTAAACTCGATAAATTAAAAAAAATGGAGCAAAGTAACCCCAAATGACTATACTGATTCCATGAGAAATTCGCTCTCCTGAACATTTAAGGAAAAGCAAGTTACATCGTTTCTCCCTGTAGTCTTCATATATAAAACATATGTATTGAGGGTTTTTTTTTACGAAGCAGACAAGCTATACAAGGATAGTAGCCTATAGAGTTTAAACGAAAACATTTATTATTTTTTGTATTGATCCCGCGCTAACCCTCATCAACGGAGAGACAATAACGAAGCTATATTTCCATTACGGGCTAAGTAAAGGGCCGTTACGGTCGACTAGCTGACCAACGGATGTTTATGAAGGAATAATAATGGCGTCTATGAATAAAAGATGGGCGCCACCTCGTCTCCTATTATACCTCCGGCATTTGCATTTTCCGCTCTCACGGAGGCCGCCATGTTAACATCTGTACTAAGTACTGCCCATACTTCAACACTACTCCCTTAAGGGGAGTAAGAGATGTTCGAAACCATGATTCATTAGTTCCATAGGGCTGCGATCCGTGTATGCTGCCATTTCATAACATACCAAATCAATCTCATGAAAAATAGTGTATACGTAACAGCAATAGAAAGTAAAAAAAAAAAATATACAAGTTATCAGTTGAAAGTCATAGGAGGGCGCTGTGGGAGCTGCAGACCCTCCTGGCAAGAAACTAGCGGTTGAGTGTAAAAAAAAAACACCATATCCCATGCAGGTTCTTGGGTCCAGTACTTGGTAAAGACTATAATTTCTAGGGCAAAGGTTGTGGAGCGAGATGGTTTGCTCATGATCTCGCTCACAAGTCACTATTAAGGGTACCCACTTTATAGAGGCTGGGCGAACTTCATGAGGGTCTCCAGATCTCACAAGATCCCGGCTGTTAACAGATTAAATAAATTATAAGCAACAGCGGGATTTTAACCAGGTACCTTGTTGCACTGCAACTTTGCGCTCTACCATTGAGCTCCCTAGCGGTTGAGTGTGGTCTCGACTAAGTAACCTCCGTGCATAACCCTTGGCTTAAAAACTGTACAGTCTCTACCATATACCGAAGACCCTTCAGGTTGTAGTGGTCCATTACTTTATTTTTTTTTTAGTACTAACCACGGATTTGAATCAGAGGACTAAGTCATTATGTGGATTAAAATAGATTTAACCGTTTATCTGACTAAATAATAATAATATTTTAAAAAGTATTTTGAACTGGAGCAGAGAGTTTTCTTAACATAAATCTATTTAGCCTCTTTCCAGATTTTAGTAATGGTCATTCCTCCCTCGTTCCTCACATGTCCAATTACATACTGTTCCATCCTTTACCCCAGCTTTTTCTTGTCAGCATTTTGTTTAACCTTATTTTTTTGTCTCTAATTACTCCATTTTCCTATCTGGACGTTCCTGACGTTTTCTTTTTATAATTCTTTTCTACTGTTCTACAGATTTATGAGCGTCATATATACAACATTTTAATTCTTTTTTTTTTCTTTCAAACTGATCATATTGATACTGTATTTTTACATCCGCCATTTCTTAAAATGGAGTTATAGCTCTTAGAAGAGTTTGAAGTAGTTAGAAAAGAAAATGAGAAAACAAATAGAGAGGAAGGATTCACCAACGCAACAATTATAGTAGAAGTGATATAGAGATAGGAGAGAATTCTCATTTGAGCTAAACGAATTTATTTTCTGAGGCTTTATATTTAAGAGTATTGAAATAAATATTTCGGTTCTGATCTGAAACCAACTGTTCGTTGACACTATTGAGTCATTTCAAATGAAATGAACGTTTCCAAAGGAAAGTTCATTTAATAAAATAACTTTATGAAATCAAAACATCTTTATTCAAAATACTTATCCTGATTTTCTGTACTACTTTCCAAACGTGTTATCAAATTTCCAATAAGGTTTTGTGATGAAATAAAACCTCAAAATGCTTTTTTGACTCGAAATCTGGAAATCTGTTGGAGATAAGTCTGGTGAAAGAGTATAGGCCCTTCCGATTAACCAGTGTAGGTATTTCAGTAACATGTGGATGTGTTGGTTTAACCGACCCAATATTATTCCCTTGCAGTATATTTATGATATAATTACTCTGGCACGCAGCAATGATTAGTAATAGCCTATTATTAAGCTAGCTTTCTCTCCTTTGTTGAGAAATTCAAACCCTTGGAAAAAGTCAAACGAGACCGTTGGAAGGTCCTCCACTCTAGAAAGCGACGATAAGTTGATGGCCATTGAGTAACTCGTCCGAAGAAGAGGATTCGGATACGAAGGACCTGACCTGGCCACTTTCGCCCGATTCCATCTTCGGCGACTCCAGTCCAGAGCTTCCTAGCTTGTGTAATAGTTCCGATTTAATAGCCCTCTACATCATCGGATCGCCAAACCTCAGGGTTATATAATTTCTTAAATACCTTTCACACCTTACTGACTGTATATCGGAATAAGAGTACTTTTAATATTAAACGCTGGTACTATAACATCTATGATATAATATGAGAAATACGTCTAAAGTCCCGGTAAGTAAGTGGTTAGATTGAAATTTGTCCGAAATGAATTAATGAGGGAAGCGGACTCGTGCCATTTTCGTAGTCTTTGGCTTAAAAGGAGTTATACTATAAGCAATAACCCAATTTCAAGTCAAAGCCATGGCCATTTATGGACTACGAGAATGACACGATTCCCCTTCCCTCACAACTCATTCTAGACAAAATTCCATTTAACCACTCATTCACAGAGGCTGCAGATATATACATTTTGATTTTTTTTTTTTTTTTTGTGGGAAGAAATTTTACCATTTTCGATTCCCAGTTTTATACATTTTTAGGAATAGATAAATTTTCATCTCCGACATAAACCCAAAACGATTAACGGCAAAAAGTTTAAATATTGGAGTAATCATAATACCACCCTATTTTTAGTAGATTTGGTACTTTTCTAAAAAAAACAAAAACAAATACTTAAGTAATATATCAATGGAAACAACATATTCATGTTTAGATGTCGAAGATAAACCAGAAGAAATGCGTTTTACTGATAATTTTTGACTGAAATTTTCCTAGACAACAAAAGACTTAACTTTAATTGTGCACAATCATAAATTTTCTCCATTTCCGACCATGTTACATAACAAGTTTTTTTTTCTAATTAGGTATAATATCAAATTTTTAAATACTTCTCGCAAATTACAGAACACGTATTAATCACAATAAATATAACGTTAATCTATTTTAGGGTTTTCCCAATAAAAACCGGAATAGGTCTGGCCTTACAATCCCTCATTTTTTTCCTGACCACCTTGGCCTTACTGTTTAAAAAATTACAATCACATTTATTACTTTTACTTACTGATAATTTAAAAATGATATCAAAATAAGGATTTATTCTCAAGGCTATTGGAATTGGATTATCAAGGCTAAAAATAATATATCATTATAAATATATAAATTCAAAATTTTGGAGTTTACAAAAAATATTATAAACAAACAAAGGTTTAATAATCAATTTAGGAATTGAAAGAGGGGTATATTTAGTTTACACGGTTATGCAATCCATCGTCAATTCATTTTACAGATAATTTAACTGAGTTTCATGTTTGTTTAATAGAAATAAATGAACACTTAACAATATTATTCATTATACGTGCCGCATATGTATATGTACCTAACAATATAGAAAGTTTAGTCGACAGAAATAGTGACTAAACATGTCTATAAATAAATGTATGCATATATTCATAAATTAAAAATAGCTCTGGGAGGCTTAAAAATCAAATCAAAACAAGAGAATAAATATACATATTGCATTCTTACCAACAAATAAACAGAAACAAATATAAGTGTATTTTTAGAAGTAGAGCGAAAACGAAGATCAGACATAATGAAGGAATACTGGAAGATCAGAAACAAGAGAACAATGAAAAACCTTAGAATACCGGAAATATTACTCATTTTTACGGAAATATTGTTCATTTTAATACAATTTTTCAATAAAATGATCAACAATATCTCGAATATGTTTCTTGTAAATGCCAAACGATCAGGTTCTTCTTTTAAATTATTTGATCTCGAAAATTGCAGGAAAATGAAAGAGGTGGTAAAAGAATATATAATAAAAGATATAATAATATATAATAAAAGAACATTGACAACTGAGCAAGAAACTGATAAATAAAAAAAAGACAATAGATTTTCTTTTGCCCATTATTGAACAGTAAAATGATTGATCCGAAAAAATAAATTTCTGCGATAGAATAATATACTTTATAAAAGTTTAAGCCGAATTAGATTCGTATAAATGGTTATTCAACCTTAAAATGCCTTTGATAGAAGAACAGTATTATTGGCAATTTTATGTTGAACAATAACAGAAATGATAATACCATTTCAAGTATTACTTATTGATAAATAATGAAAATATTATACTAGTTCGCCAAAAAAAAAGTCAACATATAAATTTCAATTATTCAGAACATGATTATTGAAGTTAAAAAGTTTTATACCGTACTTAAAAACATTTAATAGAATATTTTGCCTATTTTTTTTCTAATTTAATTTATATCTTAGACAAAATTGTTATTTTTTTGTTTTATATCTTCATTATATAGAGTCTAAAAGGGCTTACACTGTTATAATGGGATACTGTAACAATTATTTCTATGATTAACGATAAATAAAGATTTTTAAAATAAAAAAGGCAAGTCGAGTAAAAGCACCATTAGTAAAAGAAATTGACTTTAAATAAAAAAGTTGATAAACATGAATAGTGTTGTTATTTCATTATTTCGTATTATTACTTAATTTTCTTTAATTACTTTCTCTACTTTCCCTCTTCCAAACTATCATTCAAAATGCAAAAAGCATTCCTCATGAAGTAAATGAAAATGAAAATTAAGATAATAGTTTTGTTGGAACAATAGATGACATTATTGTATCCGTGGCTGTTGACAGATTTAATAGTCAATCTGCCTCAGCGGGATTTGAATTCGAGACCTACATTACAGCAACTCAGCTACACCACGCCAAAAAAAAATTAATAATAATAGATGACATTATTGAACCTGGAATCTTGTAGCTGAAAGTAATAATGTAAAAAAGAAGGTTGATGGTGCAAAATAAATATTGAAGTTTATATTGAATTCCAATATAATTTATAAATTATTGCTGTAAATATAATTTATTATTTATAATATAATAATTATAATTATTAATGGTATAATGACTAAAATTGTAACTAACCTGGATGCAAAAATATCCACTTACGATTTAAATATAATTCTATTCTCTGAATAAACACAATGCACACAAGAGATTAGATATGTAGATTTATTTATAGGTTTATCTTTTTTGTACTAAGATAGCCTAACCATGATCACAATAAACGTATAAGGAATGCCTATTTTTCGAATAGAGGCCAAAGACATGTTAATGATTTTGGATAATATTATCTTTTATCTATATTAATTATGTTATCATTAAATCCGTTTAAGATTAAAATTTGTAGAACCCCCTAAAAATATCTTTACTTTAACTTGAATAACTAAATTCTTTTATTTTATTTTTTATAACTGATTAATTAAAATTAGTTGAAGATCTGTAAGGATTCGATTAAAGATTCATATCTTTATAGAATTAGGATGACATGAGGAAACAACTAATTTTTTTTAAGTCATAAATTATTATCATCAATATATAAAAAATTAATGATCTATTCAGGGACAAACATAAAAATTTTCATAAAAAGTGCCTGATGAGAATAAGATAGAATATCATGCGATGTTATAATAATTGCAATTTTCTGTTTAGTCCCCGAAAAAAAAATTATTCAAGGGCATATAACTCTTATATATTATTCCCTCGAGATATATTTATTTATTCTCGAGATTCAATTTATTCGTTAAGCTTCCTTTTGGCAACGCTTGAAGAGTATATTGTTCTCATAATCATTTCACATTTCACACATTCTAAAATTACACATTTCACAGGTAGATATTATATGAAACATGCATTATATAAACATACATACATGTATGGCAGTATTAATAGATGTAGTAATAAAATTTCGTCATCATTTTGGATTATGAGAACAATACAGTTACGAAGCGTCGCGAAAAGGAAAAACTATTTACAAAACAGTCAAGAAAAGTATATATAAATAAATATGTATTCAATTAACAAAGCTGACTTGTTATAATTAACGAAAGTGGTGGTAATATAGACATTCTGCGGGACCTAACAATATCATATTAGTAACTAATAACGGGATGATAGTATTAACCTCGATATCTAGGGCCTTGGAGATTTATTGGTTTAGTTAAAATGCTTTTATTAATGAAAATGTTTAAAACTTTGAAAAAAAATAAGGTTAACGCTAAAAAAAAAAAAACCCAGGAAGGTCTGCAGATACCACTGAGTCAATCCGTGGCTGCTGACAGATTAAGTAGTCAATCTTTCTCTGCGGGATTTGAATTCGAGACCTTCAGCACAGCAACTGAACTACACCACTCCAAAAAAAATTAATAATAAAAAAAATATATTGCGGGATCAGTAAAATCAGCGCCCCAAGGCAGGTGTTTTTAGATCAGATTAATCAGATAGTATTTGAGCTGATTTGGTGATTGAAGGTGAGCCTATTTTAAGTCCACGTTAAACGAATAACACATTACGACAGTGATCGCAATTAAGAATACTATTTTAAAAACTAAATCAAGGATAAACAGCTCGCTGATTCAGGCTACTTCAACATTTACTAGACAAACGTTCTAAGCCCCCAATTAATCACAAAGACTCATATACATGACAATCATTAGACCCATCTGGATTTAAGGAATAGAGCTTTGGGGCTCCACTCGAGATATATTCCCTCCTTACAATCCAAAATCCTTTGTAAAATCCTCAATGCTTCTTACTTTGTTACGAACAAATTAATCCATAATGACCTTAATGTCCCGTTTATTGCTGATTTGGCCCAAATCCGATATCAATCTTTTCAGGACAAACTTCATTTCCACTCAAACCCACTAGTTTCAAACCTCGCAAACTCTTCAATTCCTGATAATCCTCCGAGTGGTTTGGAAAGAAAATGGCCTCGTGACCTTCTAAACTGAACTTTTTATTTGAGTACTACCACTGGGTAGTTTCTCTACTTGCCTTTGTCTCTGGATATGATTTATCTTTCATTGTATTTACTTGATGTATTCTGTATGCAGTTGTAAATTTATAAATAAATACATTTAAAAAAAATAAAAATCAAGAATAAATATTTTAGTAATTTTTGTAGCACCGCTTGGCAAAAACAAAACCGCGGTTTCATACTACCACAACAGCCTATATAAACTTGATAGAAAATTATTTCATTACGCAGATACTAAACTTTGTTCATAAATTACCTTTACGCCAAATTATTATCAAAGTAATGAAGAGAGTTTTGAAACAAAGTTAAGTAATTAACTAAAACACTTTTATAATTTTTTTACTCATCTTTTTTCTTTGAAAACCTTACTTGAGTTCTTAGAATGTTGATGAGCTATAGAATGGACCCTTTCAGCAATTTTGAATATTTATTAACAAACTTATAACATTAGGAAATCTGCAATAAATAGATAATGTGACATATAACGGATATGAACAATTTTCAACACCAAGGACGTATTTATAACGGTATATCACCTTGACGGTTACCTTAGAGACATTCTCTCCTTTTCAATCGAAACACCTGATGAATTTATAACAGGAAATTGAGTTCAAGTTTAAATTTAAACTAGAATTTATAAAAATAACTGTGAAAAAAATGTTTGCAGCCTTATACTCAATTAGAATCCTTCGTTATACCGTTCTTCTGGACTCCTTGCGGAACGTAAAATGGCGACCCCAAGCCCTTTTGATGTCAGGTGCTGGTTAAAAATTCCAATCATAATTATACCAAGGTGGGTAAAATTTAGGGCCCCCACTGTAGCATCCGATTAGCCATAGAAGCATAATGCGACGTTAAATAAAAAAAAAAAAAAACACACAACCCAAATGCTAAATGGTTGGGAGCCGGAAATAAAAAGAAATAATGATAAAGATAGCAAGAAGCAAACAATAGCTGAACAAATAATAATAAAGATAGTCAAATCCGTATTGTTATTGAGATTTTATCAATGCCCTAAAATATAAAATAATCTACTAAATGATGCCAATTTTTTTTTCTTTGACTCCAAAATGTGAAAGAAGAAACAGGAATTAATAAATGGATTTTATTTTTTTTTAAACATATTTGTTTCATCGTTAATTACATGACTTTTTTTTTATATATACATTTGATTAAATCACCTAATTAAGTGAGTGTTGTGAATTCGCTTCTAAGAACACTTCCTATGAATATAAATTTACGGTCACCTGTGGTCTAGTGGTTAGAGTAACAAACTACTAGACCCAAGATCGCGGATTCGTAGCCTTCGGAAGGGACGTTAAACGGGGTCTCGAGCCTGTACGATGTCAGGTACACGTTAAAAATCCCTATCTTAATTAAACCTGGATAGGCAAAATTTAGAGCTCTCACTGTAGCATCGTCCGATTAGCCATAGCAGCATAAAGTGACGTTAAATGAACAAACAACAATATGAATATAAACTTTATTATTGTAAATTATTAATTATTTAAGAGAACTGTTGGTTACTTACTTCTGGTTCATTGATCAACTTTTCATTGTGGTGTTGACTAGCAGAGAGTGATCGCTTGTGCACGTGCTTGTGTTCAAGGATATAGTATTCTTTCAGCGAACCGATCTGAAAAATATACATAAATAAGTAAATAAAATTAATTTTAATAAATATGTAATAAAATTAATAAAAGCAGAAAATCCGTTGGCTTAGAAACAGTACAGTCTCCCCCATGTCTATAAATGGGTGGTTTTGTACTCTTATTTAAGTGTAAACCTGGCGATTGAGCATAATCTCAAACAAGTCACCTTCCTGCGGAACCGTTGTCATAGAAACATTAGTCTCTACCATTTACTGGATCCAATACTCTTCATGTTGTACACGTATGGATCTCCTTCAACAGCACTTTGGAATTTATTATATATTTAATAAATACATTAATATATAAATGAAGTATAATCTCTAATTAATATTAATGCTTTTTATAATGAAAGTAATATTAAAATGCGAGGCAAAGTAAATACAACAAAAGTAGTGACATCCCTATTCATTTTTTCGCAGTTTATATTACACGATTTTGGATGAAGGATTTTGTCGATTTTAAATCAGATTACAATTTCAAAGTATTTGAAAAACACACATATTTGAAAAAAAGTTTACTACTAGAAGAAACCAAGGGGAAGTATCAGGTTATGTATGTCAAACATTTTTTTCTTACATATTATTAAAAATATTAATACAATTAAAAATCTTTAAGAGTTAAAATTGAGAGGAATTTTTGAAGTATACTACTTCCACCCAGAGCTGTGAAGTAATCACCAGATCTGAAATAAGTCCCATGGGTTTTATTTGCCACCCTTCTTCCCTGCACTTGAGAATCATAGGATTTTAATCGAATCCGCAACCCCTAAGATGAACTGCTTACTTCCCCCTCTATTTCGTTTCCCCCGCGTGATACGGTTATTCCACCATGAAAACAACATTACAGGGTGGAGTTGGAGAAACTTCGGAAGGCGAATCACCACCATTCGGGAGGCAAGACTATAAAACGAAATCGCAGTCACATAAAACATATCGCAAAGAAAAAATATATGGCTGGGGAAAAAGTAATTTGGGTTTTCGCAATAAATACCTTTAAAGTCGCATATCTCTAGTAATACTTATTCAATGGGGCCATGATGCTACAGCGTAACACTCATAGAACAGTCATACTCAGTCAAAAGTTATTATTATATACATATATTTAAGTTATTATTATACATATATTATATTATTATTATACATATATTATACATACATTATATATTATTATACATATATTTAAGTTATTATTATATATTATATATTATTATATACTCTCTGGAAATGGTAATTGTAAAAAGTCTTATCGTCATATTTTGCTTCTGGGAAGGGAAAAATACAGTCCAGACCCATCAAAATGCGTGGTGTTTATGGCGATGAGTGCCTAAGTGCAATGCCGACGTTAAAGTTGGCTCATTTTCGTTCCAGAAGTTTCTACATTGAAGATGAACCTCGTTCTGGACAGCCAATCGTTGAAAAAATAGAGATAGACCGATACCTTTCAACTCGCGACATAATTACTGAATTAAATGTCGGACATACATACTTGTACATATAGATAAGATACAGTTTTGAACTATTTTCATACGACTGGATACCAAAAGAGGATCGGTACTTAGTGAAAATTTTAATGGCACGATTTCCAATTGTGAATCGCTGCTGAAACGAATGATTAGGGGGCATGAAAAGTAGATCATGGACAACAATAATGTGCGAGGAAAATAGTGGTCGAAGCCCAGTGAGCTTCACAAACAACTGTTGCAAATCTCGTAACGAAGCCAAGGAAGATAATACGGTGTTTGGAGGGATGGGAAAAGAATTTGTCATCACGAGCTGCTTTAACTAGGCCAAACCATTAATTCGACTCTTTACCGTTAACAATTATAAGATTGAAGCAGGCGATTCAAAGCAAACGGCAATAGTTCTTGTTTTCATCACAAAAACGCTACACCAGACCACACATATCTTTAGTGACTAGGTAAAAATTGAGAAAGCTTAAATTGATAGTTTTGATGCATCCACCGAATAGCAAGGACCTTGTCCCGTCCGACTACCGAAAATTACAAGGTTCAGTTTTTCGCCCAGAAACCTCAGGAGCAGGGGTCGAAGATTCGTTCCCAAAGAATTGTTCCTAATCGATCTCATTCAAATCGTTCGGAACAGGAGCAATATTTTATAAGGAAAATCGTTCCGATCTGGACTGGAACGATATAAAACAACCGCTCTCGAACGGAACAGAATCCGCCAGGAGCTATATTTTTGGATCCCTTGAGGATTTGATCCTGCGGAGCAAAATAATATCGATCCCACATGTTTCTTTCTGAACCTTGATTTTGGCCTCCTCATTTACCTATTTACACAAGAAAATACCAAACCGGAATGAAAAAATTGTGCCTAGAGAGGCATAGTACTTTCTCATCCTTAAAAAAAAAAAAACAATTCTGAGAACTAAAATATATTTTTTTTTCTACCTTAAACTTATCGGGTCTTCTTTAGGATCAACTAGATCATAAACTAAACATATAGGAAGAAACCTGGTTGAAATCCGATTTGTAGTTTCCGAGCACTGGTTGGAACAAACTTTTCCGGACGGACGGACCGACACCACTGAGATTTTATGTTTTTTAGATTCTAAACCCTATGAAACGTCAAGAAACATTAAAATATCGAAGTCGAATTTTTTGGCGATTTCAATACTTTCTTCATCTGAAGGATGAGAAAATAAAAACGAAGGATCGATATTTATTGTTCCGGCCCAGATCGAATCCTCAAAAGATGAAAAAATTTCGCTCCGGTCGGGATTGAATCAAACTTGGAGCAGAATAAAGCATCTTTTGCGGATAGGATTCGAAATAGAGCATTTGCTGATGGAACGTTATTTTTTCTACCTTAAATAAGGATTTCATTCAGAGCAGCAAAAATATAAATATATCGGCTTCATCCCCTGCTCAGGAGTTCTACTGCAACGGAACTATGGTTATACCATAAAAGTGGAAAAAGGTCTTCGATCAAAAGGGAACAGATACCATTACATACGATTAATATTTGAATGAATAAATTTGCTTTGAACAACATGAATAAAACCGAAGTTGCTTTTTTAACAACCTATTAATTTCTATTTTATTAAATTAAATAATAATAGAAATTAAGCAAACCTTAGCTAACAAAGTGGAATCGAATTGATGTCCAATTATCAAAGGCCGAGTTGAATTGACACCGCTTATCGAAGCAATGTCCTTCCCCGAAGTTGAGACTCCTTTCATAACCGTCAAACTGTCACTATAGTAGTAGTCGATCCCTTAATGATATCTGGAAGGCCCGAGGCAAATACCGACGCTCAGTTTAAACGTTTTACGGTCTGAAGAATTTACTAGATAAAGCTGAAGAATTTACTAGATAAAGCATAAGTTTTTAGAATTTTTTTAATCAAAAGTGGTCAAATAACGAAATATTTTATGTTAATAATAGAAGTTGTTAGAGTCAACATATGTAATCAAACAGGGTTTTTTATCTTAAGGAATCAATAAATTGTCGATTAATTTATTATTTATAATTTATCCACGATAAACTTAAAAAAAAAGACAACTTATGGAGAGTCTTGGCTTCTGTACATGATAGTAATTGTACTCTTCCTAAACCAACGGTTGTGCAGGAAGGTGGTTTAGGCCAGATCATACACAACCATCACATTTTATCCACAATAAAGGGTAGATTCCAGAATCCCAGACAGTTTATCTACGGTTGTCAACAGATAGCATAAGTTATCTGCTACAGCCCGATTTGAACCCTGGACCTTGAGCACAGAAACTATGCACTCTACACATTGAGCACGGGGCTGACTGGGAAACATTACAGAATGACATGAAAGGCATGACAAAGAACAGTAGCCAGCGGTACGTCTCCATTGGCTTGCTACGATACAATTTAAACTAGATATTTTGAACCAAGATCGTTAGTAATAGGGTATTATTCAGTTACTGAGACCAATATTTAATCAAATATACCAACAGTAAATGTTGAATGCAATGGTTGGCATGCCTTACAAACCGCTAGGGTGGCCATTACCAGCGAAATTGTAGATCCTGGGTAGCTAAGAGCGCATGGAACAAGATAGAACAGCGCTACTAAAATAATCTTTCCAACAATTCAGAAACATAATATTAATCTAGTTTCTTAATTATTTCACCCCCACCTTAAACCTAATCCGCTATAATTACAATCATAATATAAATAATATAATTTTATTGTTAAAACAAATAAATAAAAAAGAATGTAGTCCTCTCTGGAGTCATAGTGTGAGACAGGCGTTTTACTTACTTCCAGTTTTAATACCCCCTTAATTTTTTAAGGTCTTCAATCACTGTTACAAGTGACATTTTCTCTCTTCATTTCCTTTATGCTAACATTATTTTTTATTATATGGAATTATAAAAATACCTATTTAATGTTCTATAATTTATATATGAGTAGGTGAGGTGCAAAACTCGTTCGTTCCATTTTTTTGAAAAAACTTTCTCATTTCATACTTAGTTACTTTTTTTTTGTTATCATTAAATCAGTAATTTTTTTCATAACAAGCTCACTTCCACTGGGAAGCTGTACCTTTCGAAAGCAAAAAAAAATTTTTTTTATCTGGCCACTCTACGAGACGAGGTAAGTTTTTGAGTTTCCTAAAAAACTCCTGTGGATTCTGTGGAATCCTGTGGAACAAACGAGTTTTGCAACTCACCTCCTCATATGAGCTGTTATATTTGAAAGTCCATTTTTCATATTCGCGATACTTTAAGGTTTCCATTTGAATTAATTAGCACTTAGCAAAGAGTGATGCATTAAACCCTTACACCTTTTAAATTTTATGATGAAATCATAATCACTAAAACCATTTAAAAGAATAAACGTTTTTTTCCAAATGGACTTTCAAATATAAAAGCTCAAATTTTCAAATAAAAAAGCGATAACTTTTACTTATGTTCAAAATTTGTTCAACCCCTCAATATTTTTTTATTGTTACTAAAGCATGTTTGTTATTTGTACATGTTTGACTTAGTCAGTTCTTTTATACTTCAATTAATTATATAATATTGTAAAAATAATTATTGCCAAATCAGTTCTAACAGCTAGGGTCTGAACTCTTTATATCTTCTTGGAAATAACACCATTTATTTTATCAAGTTCATTCATTCTATCCAATTA
Organism: Arma custos; assembly: GCA_037127475.1. Lineage (NCBI taxonomy): Eukaryota > Metazoa > Arthropoda > Insecta > Hemiptera > Pentatomidae > Arma > Arma custos. The sequence continues at coordinate 55,606,080 of CM073762.1, read as the reverse complement.
TATATCAACTTTAGCAATCAAGTCTCGGTTGCTCTATAGAAAATATCTTAAGATGAAAAACATGAACTTTCAGTAAATAGTTTATCTTCTTCTTGATGGTTAAAATAATAGTGACATGAATGAATAAAAAACATAAAATTTAAGAGAACACAGAACATAATATGACAAACTTGTAAAGAGATATCTATTTAAACTAACTTTACTACGACTATTTCGATATACGTATTATTAAATTTATTTTTAATCGTATTTTCTTATTATATTAAAATGATTTGGATGAAACTTTACAGTGATCTACATAGGTTATACATCAGAATAAAATATAAGCTACAATTTATAATGATTATTTTGAATTTGGTCCTGATATAACCATAAATATCATTAAAAAATACTTGGCTATAACACATTACCAATATTAACTCCAACATATCGCTGCTCCGGAAGTATAATGACACAACTGCAAATTGAAATTGAAATTTTACAGGACAAGCAAAAGAAAAATAATTCCAATTTGTCATAATTTAATGGTCTATAGATAGTTTTAATTCTTCTATTAGAGTAGTTTATAAACATATATGGGTTATGTCGATTTACAAACATCTAGTAAATGCATTTATGAGCCCGCTAAGAAAATAAAGTCAACTTCACAAAATTTTACAGTTGCGTCATTATACTTCTGGAGCAGCGATATGGTGAGTAGGTAATCGCGGTTATTTAATTTAATTGTTAAATACTGTTAGCATCGCTACAGGGCTCTCCCCCCAGTAGCTCGCTAACGTGTGTCCGGTTCGCAAAATCTACATATTTTCGCTGAACACAAGTAACATAGTTTACAGGAGTATACTGCAGTAGGTAAATACGAGTAGGACCGATAAATTACCTACATATGCACATTATTCTAATCCTTCAGTTTTAATTTATCGCTGCTGCCGTATGACAAGTGAAACCGTTATACTAAGTAATCCTTTTCAATAAATTCAATAACATTACATACCATTCCTTTACTGACCCGAACAACACTAAACGAAAGTAACTTCTGTCCGTCCCGTTTGTTAATCAGTGTCAATGTGTGTTTTACGGCTGTGCTGATCCGTTTGTGATGAAATAACAGATTTAATATTCATAATTAAATAACAGAATTCGCTACAGGAAAGCAGCAATTTTAACTGAAACAATTCAATAAGAAGCACTAAAGTGTTATATTTATAAATGTTCAACTGTTATTTTAATTTATGTATGAGATGAAAATAGTTGACTGGATGATCTTATGTAAAGGAAATAGTTGGGGGGTGCAGTCAATAAGAACACCGAATAAGTGAAGTACTTATATGTTATGTGCCGACGTTTCGACCTACAGTGTAGGTCATCTTCAGGGCTAACAGAGAAACAAACAGAACAAAAAATGTAAAACCATAAAAGTTGTACAGTAACAATAATAGTGACAAATAATGTAGAAAAATACAAAGTGGCAGATATGAAAATAGAAGATAAAGAATATTAAAAAGGAGCCAGATTATAATAAAATAAAGATATAGACAGATTTAAAAATTAATGATAATGAAAAGGCATTAAACTAGTGGCAGATATAATAAAATTAAGATAAAGACAAATAATTGAACAACAACAAAATAATTGAAATAGTGACAGATATAATTATAGAAAATGTGATAGAATATAATAAAATTAAGATAAAGACAGATATAACAAAGATATTGATAATGAAAAGAAAATGAAAATAATGGCAGATATAATAAAGTAAAACAGATTTAATAAAATTAAAGAAAATGAGCAGAAATGATAAATAATAAATAACGCATATAAAATAAAAAATAGAAAATAAATGTACAGAATGGATAGTACAGTACAAATTAATAATATAAAGGAAAATCAAAAGGAGGAGTTAAACAAAAGAAACAAAAATGAGGATATTTACATATAAAGAAAGGTTGGAATATGAAGAATACAGAAAAACTAGTAAAATAAAGGTATAAAATGTATGATAACGGACTTGATGATGTTACCAAGTTACAGAAAAGTATGGAACTATATGTACAATAACAAATGTGAATAATAGAAAAACTATTGTACAATAACACCAGTGTACAAAGACTATATTGAAAATATAGTTGATAGGAATAGAATATGAAAAGTTAAATTAGGTGAAAACGCTAGTACAGTAACAATAGTTTACAATGTATGTATGAAAAAAATTAGATGGGATTAATGAATTAGAAAAATAAAATAGGTGTTTAAAAATATGAACACATGATTACCAACATATGATGGATGCCAAAATGATAAGGGGGAAAAAAATAGGAAAATTAAAATTGGAGAAAGGATAAAGAGAAAAGTTTAAAATAAAATATAAAGAAGAGGAGACATACCGAATGTTGGGAAGCGTGGCCGTTACATATAGCGGCTGGAGCGTACTGAGCTATGGCCGTTAAGAAAGGGGGAAGAGATAGGAGCGGTATCTAGTGGTCGAAAAGTTAACTATAGAAGGTAACTATACTGGAGTATAGGAAAAAAGGATACAATTAATATAAATAAAATTAAAACAATGAAAGAAATGTCGATAGAGTGATAAAAAAGAAAACATCAATGTCGGAGTAACGGGAATTTATCGGATTCCAGCACAAGAACGTTAAGACCGCGGGAAGAGATAGGAGCGAAATCTAGTGGCCAAAAGTTAACTATAGAAGGTAACCATGCTGGAGAATAGGAAAAGATGGGGAAAGTGAGTAGATGGATGAAATTAATATAAATAAAAAATTGAAACAAAGAAAGAGATGTAAATCGAGTGATAACAAAAGAAACATAAATGACGAAGTAACCGAATTTGAGGTCTTTTGAGTAAATTAAAATTTGGGAGTAGGTAGAGGAAAGGTGATGAGAGTCAGACTTAAGATTGATAGAGGAGGAATCTAAATTTATGTGGATAGTTTCAGAGAGGATGCGTTTGTCATGGTTATGAGCTGTAGCTAGGATAGACGTTTTTTCAAAATCAAAGGTGTGGTTTAAAGAAATGGCATGTTCGGAAAGTTTAGAGGAGGTATGGTTATGGGAGGAAATGGCATATTTGTGTTGAGTAATACGGTCTTTAAGGAAGTTTTTGGTTTCACCTATATAGGAAGCGTTGCAATTAGTAGAAGAACAAGGATCCGATAAACAACATGGGAACGAAGCTTGAAGGGAATAGGATCTTTGATACGGGTATAGATATGGGAAAGTTTGTTATGGGATTTTAAGGCAATACGTAAATTGGGGATAACGGAACGTAAGTATTTTTGAATGCTATTAGAGAGGGTGGGTATATATGGTAAGGATCTGTATATAGGGATAGATGGTGGATGTGGTGATCGGGTGAGGGTGGGGGGGGGTTATAGTAGTCATGGATGAGTTTATTAACAATATAGGGAGGGAAATTGTTTTTAAAAAGGATTTCTTTGATACGGAGGGTGTTGGTTGTATGGAAGCAGGCGTCAGAGAGGGATAGGCCACGGTGAATGATATTTTTAGCGACGTTAATTTTAAGGTGGTGTGGATGTTGGGAGTAATAATTAAGAAGTCGGCCAGAGTAAGTGGGCTTAGTATACCAATCAGTGGATAAGGTGTGGTCAGGATTTTTAATGATAAGGAGGTCAAGGAAAGGTAGTGACTTATTGGATTCGACTTCAACGGTGAAATGGAGGCGGGGATGGTATGAATTGAAGGAAGATAATAAATCAGTAATGATGTTGGGATTGATGATAAGGAGGAGGTCGTCTACATATTTTTTGATGAAACAAATATCGTCACGGAACTGTGGAAGAATGGAGTCTAGAAGGTCATTTAGAACTATATTAGAGAGGTCAGGAGCAAGGGGATTTCCCATGGCAAGTCCAGAAATTTGGGAATAGAACTGTCCATGGAAGGTGGCTACCTTACCTTCCATGGACAGTTCTTGGATTCACAGCAAAGTTTTAATGATTGAAGGAATGAGGACCGGTTAAGAGATGTATGGGGTTCTATTAGTGGCCAGTGGTTATCTATTATGTCAAGAGCTTTGTCTAAGGGAATGTTGGTGAAAAGACTTTTGACATCGAAGGAAGTGAGGATGTAATGATCAGGGATGGTGAGGGATGTTAAAAGATCACGTAGGTGAAAGGAGTTATGGATATCGTATGGGTTGTTACGGCTGAGGACTTGTAAGGATGAAAGTAAGAATTTGCTAAGTTTTGTAGATGGTGAATTGACGTTGGCTGTAATCGGACGGAGGGGGTTGTTGGGTTTGTGGATTTTGGGAAGACCATAAAAACGTGGGGCTAAGGAGTTATAGGAAATGAGGTTTCTGTAAACTAGATAAGTAATTAATTTGGAATTGACAAGGCTTTTTAAGTGGAGGTTGAATAGTTTTTGGAGAGATGTAGTAGGATCACGAGGTATGGGTTTATAGGTGGAAGTATCAGAAAGAAGGGAATTAAGTTTTTCTATTATTCACATTTGTTATTGTACATATAGTTCCATACTTTTCTGTAACTTGGTAACATCATCAAGTCCGTTATCATACATTTTATACCTTTATTTTACTAGTTTTTCTGTATTCTTCATATTCCAACCTTTCTTTATATGTAAATATCCTCATTTTTGTTTCTTTTGTTTAACTCCTCCTTTTGATTTTCCTTTATATTATTAATTTGTACTGTACTATCCATTCTGTATATTTATTTTCTATTTTTTATTTTATATGCGTTATTTATTATTTATCATTTCTGCTCATTTTCTTTAATTTTATTAAATCTGTTTTACTTTATTATATCTGCCATTATTTTCATTTTCTTTTCATTATCAATATCTTTGTTATATCTGTCTTTATCTTAATTTTATTATATTCTATCACATTTTCTATAATTATATCTGTCACTATTTCAATTATTTTGTTGTTGTTCAATTATTTGTCTTTATCTTAATTTTATTATATCTGCCACTAGTTTAATGCCTTTTCATTATCATTAATTTTTAAATCTGTCTATATCTTTATTTTATTATAATCTGGCTCCTTTTTAATATTCTTTATCTTCTATTTTCATATCTGCCACTTTGTATTTTTCTACATTATTTGTCACTATTATTGTTACTGTACAACTTTTATGGTTTTACATTTTTTGTTCTGTTTGTTTCTCTGTTAGCCCTGAAGATGACCTACACTGTAGGTCGAAACGTCGGCACATAATATAAGTACTTCACTTATTCGGTGTTCTAATTGACTGCACCCCCCAATTATTTCCTTTACACATGTTATTTTAATTATTTATCGAAAACGACTAATTACAGAATTTAACTGAATATTAACCAATTCAAGATTATACCGACACACACACACACAAAGATACTAATTCAATTTAAATTTATTATCATCCTTGGTTTTAATTATTGAAACATTTATTTTCAAAACAATTTTAAACGATTGGGTGGTTTATATCTTCTAAAGCCTCCCCTCCGACACTAAAATTCATAGATTTTTTTTCTTTAACACCCATTCCCTGTCAGAGAAATTGCTACTGTTGAAATAAAATGCTAAGCCTAATAAAACACTATTATGGCCTTTCCTCATCTATAAAGTTTTATTACACCTTCCTTTTAAAACTAACTCTATTGCATTTAAAACCTTATAGCTTAGAAATGTTCCATTACAACAGATTAATTCGAAATACTGTATTATTAAATTTTCACATAGTGATCATTTGAGTATATGTATGTCATTATGTATCACTGATTATAATTTCTTGTTGAATTTTGTAATTCAGTAGTAAATTTAAATAAATATATATTTTTTAAATAATCAAAGTTGTTTTGTAATAAAAGTAAAAAAAGGAGTTACAATTTTGTTTGTTGGTGCTTAAAGGCGTAAAACCCTTAGGTCATCAACGCCTCAGTTACAATTTTTAATTACCAAATAATAGTTTATTAGGCATTTATTATACAAATACAAATAAACTAATATCTTTCTATTCTTTAATTTCAATTCTACAATAATTTTAAACCGTGTTTATATTTATACATTATGTAAAAAGGCTAACTATTTTTTAAATTCATTTATATTAAAAATAATAATGTAAATGAGGCGTTCAGGATCCAAAGCTGATAACTCAAAAATTTCAGATAGACATTTTCACAATCTTCTCTAGCTTAGTCGAGCAACTTGGCCGCCTTATTTCTCATGGTTTTAATCCGTTTCTAAACCTGAAGTTTCGGGAGCATAGAGCATCGCTTGACATGACTAGTGAAAAATTGAAAAAATCAAATTTTGAATTTTTTTATACTGAACGCCTCATACATTTTTTTTTTTGCGGACCAGCCAACAAAGGACCACGTAGACATCATGTTTTTAGCTCGTTCTTTATTTTTTCCAATAATCCTTCATTCCCTGTGAATGTTGCTTTCTTCTTTAATCTGTCCACTCCCCATGCCCCTGCTTCATTCTCTTTTCCAAAGAACACTGATGCTTTTCAGTCGGCTCCTAAATCTCTCTCTGTCCAGGCAGTCCTCACCTGTAATTCCACGTTTTTTCAGTTTTTCTTTCATCTACTTTGCATAACCACTCTGGCTTTTCAGTTTGTATATCTTATTGAATATTTGCGTGTTCAACCTTGTAGGATCATCATTTACATTATTATATTATAATAATATTAATAATAAATGGTTTAGCGAACTCCGAAACCACCAATCTCTGCATACAAATCTCTGTCCACGGACCACTAACCAAACCCAAATCTCTTAACGCAATATTCCCACCTACGTCTCGGTCTACCCCTTAGGCACTTCCCATTTGGCACAGAGTTTATTAACTTTTTAGGAATTCGTTCGTTACTTAACTTTACGACCATCCTTATCTTCCTGACGCTATCACTTCAATAATATTAACCGGGCGCATGCTTCGCTATTCCGCGTTGTGTTATCTCCAAAATTCTCCAGTGGTCTCATCCTTTTTTTGGACCGAATATTCTATGCAGTACCTTATTTTCAAATACCTTAAGACGTTGTTCATCCTTCAGCGTTAGCGGAAGGATGATGTTTTTATAAATTCTGATATTCAGATTTCGGGACAAAAGATGCGAGCTTAATAATGTCGAGATCGTTGTTGTTCGTTTTTTCTAGTTGCCAAAAAATTTCTCAACATGTTCATACTTATTCCCTATTTCCTAAATTTCCTATTTTTCCCATATATTTCCTAGAACAATATCCCCAAAATCTCCACTTTTTCTGCTACTAACCATATATTATACCATTGGCCATATATTTAGTCTTATCCGAATTTACTTCCAGCATTATTTCCTTACCTGCATTCATCAACGTTTCTGTATTTAGGAGTATTATATTATATATAAATTAAAAATATATTTAGCCTTTTCTAATATATATATATATATATATATATATATATATATATATATATATATATATATATATATATATATATATATATATATATATATATATAAAACCACAGGATTGCAATTGCTGTGAAAATAGAAAACGGATCTTGTAATGAAGTTTGAAATGTTTGTTTTCAGACAATATGGTGGATGGGCATGTTGTCTGACACAGAAAAAATGTTGGACAGAAATTGGAACAAGAAAATTTCGTTATTGCTTTTTTCCCTCCATTTTCTCGATGTTACAACTACATGCATGGAAAGTTAAAAGGCTTTAGCCAAGTTTCATCAAAACCGTTATTGTCGTTTTCGAGAAAATTGTAAAAAAAAGTATTAAATAGATGATTCAAAGAGGCACTTCCACTAAGTGGATTTGAGCGAGAAAAAATACTGTAAAATCCAAGGCATACAACTACATTAATCCAGATTCGTCCAACATCATGCTTTTGAGTTAAGCTGTTAATTACAGAACTTAGTTTTTAGGACTTAAAACTTAACATAAATTCAAACGTACATTTCAGTTGAAAATCCAGACATTAAAATGTTTACAATACTAAAATTTCTCTAATTGGGGGCGACCTGTGGTCTAGAGGTTAGCATAGCAACCTACTAAGCCCAAGGTCGCGGGTTCATAGCCTTGCAGAAGACCCTAGGATTTTTAAAGGGAATAAAAATACTTGGTGATGCCGTCCATCGGAAGGGACTATAAACGGCGGTCCCGAGCCTGTAAGATGTCAGGCGCTCATTAAAAATACCAATCCTAATTAAACCTGGATAGGCAAAATGTTAAACCTACCACTGAAGCATAAAGTAACGTTAACTGAATAAACAATTTCCCTAACTCTATATTAACTATAATATAGTTACATTAGTTATATAAGTTTTGTTTTAATGTTGTATTTTCAATTTAGCGGGCAGTTTTATTTATAAATAATACAAAAAAAATGTAAAAAATAGAAGAAAACAACAACATGAAAGTACAATTGTATGTAATGTACTATAAATGTACGGAACATGCAGAACAATAAACGTCCTTCACGTAGGGGTAGTGCGTGAAGGGGAAAAAAAAGAAATAAATAAAATAAAATATATATATATATATTTTATAAATAATAATAAATATATATAAATCTAATTTACAATAAGACCACAGTATTGGCAAAATAGTTACATATTTTCCTTCATAAAACATTAGTGTTATGTAAAAATTATACATAATATACCATTATTTTGGAAAACGTAGCTATAGGAAAAGTTACGAAAAAATTACAAATCAGAAAGTCATCAATAGAGCTATCCTAAGTTAAACGAAAAATCTTATCTGAGGTACAAATTTCTTTTATTCATCAAACATGAATTCCGGTCTCGTGAAGCCCTCATAGGGCACATCCAGCCATTACAGGTATTTTTTGATTTTTCAATGGATGGGTGAAAAAAACAATAGATAATCCTGACCTCTAACTAACCCTTAGTAAAAACAAAGCACTGAACTTATGATCTTTCAAATCAAACAAATCACAATAGTTGAATGAGTGGCATCACCTCTGCAAGCAGTGGTTATTTTTGAATAGTTACGCAATATGCTAATTTAAAAATTACACAAGTATTCAGGAATAAATGCTAACTAGCCACTAACTCTTAAACACGAGGAACTGAGGCTTATGTTGAAAAGAACAGTGCCGCATTATTATTTTACAATAATATATGTTTATTTATCAAATATCATATTATTATATTTATATCTATGTTGAAATGGCTCACTGAATATATCTTGAGAAATGCTGAGCATTTGCTAGAACGTTGGCAAAAATAAAATAATTTAAACTTATTTTGTGTAAAAATTATTGACTGCACCCCCAGAACATTTTGAATATTTTAGTAATAACATAATATTACCTTCTCAATTGTTCATTGAGATAATTTTTTTTTTATTATTGCCTATACATTTCAGAATACCATCTTCAAAAGCTGATGTACAACAGAAAGGAAGAAACGAAAAACATTTTACAGTTTAAAAGTTTTTTTTCATGATTGAAATTAATTTAATATTAACACAACGAACATTATAAAATTCTCCTTAGTCATTTATAACTGAAATTTCCAAATTTGAATAATATTTGGTATTTGAAAGTTGAATATTTATTATTTATTTAAATACTCGATGATACTTTCTTCCGACTGATATGAGTTCATACGATAGCAATTTTGAAAGAAACAATTTATGCCGGACCTAAACAAAAAATGGTCCTGTAGCCTCGAAAAAAAAACACGCAAATTTTTTAAATATTGTATTTATTCAATGGAAGGATATTTTTATTCGAATTTTATGAATCATTAAAAGTGAAACTACAACAAATAAGGAGATAATTTTTTTTCTTGCTTCAATACAAAAGAGCATTATTGAAAAAAATTGAGTCAATATGTTAACTACCTAAATCTGTAAAGTGCCTCATTGCTTCAAGTGCTATAGATATTTGATGGATATAAAATGATTTTCGAAAGTAATATTATTCGAACAAATACTTCAATTCAAGGGTAGTTTTCAATAATATATTTTTTAAAGCTGTTCGCCATTAGACTTTTCATGCTATCATGTGTATTTAAGTTATATTCACATACTATTTTTTTAATTGCATAATTTAATAATAATAATAGAGAATTTATGATCTCTATATATTTATTATTAATGTATGTAACTCTATATTTTCTTGCATTTCCTTCAATTAGTCAGATAGCTGCAATCGATGATACAAGCAGTTATTACTATCAACAAAAATCGCTATTAATGATAAAAAGTAAATATTTAATATCCAGGCCCATAAAATAGTAAAATAAAATAAAAAGCTACATAAAGATAAAACAAGCAATAAATAATTGTTCACATTGCGAGATTACTACAAGGAGTGTGGGAGAAATAAAGTACTTATATGCTATATTTTTATTTCTCGTTGCATTCATATCAGCAATTAGTTTTATCCCATAACGGATTGCGACTGACATAACAAATAAATATAAATATACTCAGATATATCAATTAAAATATCTAATGATGATATTTTAATATTATTAATATTTTAATAATAATAGTCAACAGATGATGAATCAGGCACCGTCTGCATCGCGATAAATATGTGCTATAATTCATGATAAGTAATGCAAAACAACAAGACGTATTGAGACAATCAAATAAATTTATCCGTGATAAGGTTTACTTATTGTGTTATTGTTACATTGATGTCCTTACTATTGGTATTATGATATTACACTGTAGATAGTTAATTAGTGAATAATATAGACCAGATGGAAAATGACCATTTTAGTTATTGGAGATGTATTGGACATTCAAATATCATTCAGATACTTAACAAGCTTGATTTGCTATACAAATTTATAGGAAGTAAATGGAAATATATAAAATGAATTCCTAGATTAATCTTTGTTCTACTACGATAAAATTTATATTCGCAAATTTCATTTTTATCCCCAAATTTATGAATTCCTTTTTTTTCTTTCTTTCTTCTGATTCCGTTGTCATTTGTTAACGTACCATGGGAAAAAATGTATTGAAATTGGAATTAAATTTCAATTGTTTATAAAATTTGCAAAATACCGTATTTATCATAAGAAATAAAAATTTAATTGAAGAGTGGTGATATTGTATCATTGCAATGATAGCGTTGTGTCATAAGATTTTAATATTTTTCTCCACATAAACTAAACTATGAAACTTAGATGATAACAGTGCCAGGAACTAATTCATCCTTTTATATTTATTCATTTTACTTTTTTAATTTATTTATTAATATTTTATATCTATTTTTTGTTATTACTTTCGCTTGATTAAATAAGTTATGAATCTATTAAAAAATGAAATCAAATTTCTTAGTATTATAAAAATTACTATTCAAATAAAATTGAATAACATAGATATACGAGGAGTGCACCCCCTTATTCGCCTTGCTGCGGACCATCCTCCATTGTTTCAATGGTATATTTTTCTGTCGATTGAAATTTGATATTTAAAAAAATATATTCAAATAGTTATTGCACGTCGGAAAATTACTTTACTTTTTTTTTAAATGATACATCAAAGGTTGATGAACAATCGGTTTTACGCCTTAATTTAAAAACAACCAACCAATGACGCACTAGCCTGAAAGTGAATAATGATGATTTGAACTCCAATAATCTTCATTACCGTTACCATCTTTATTCCTTGGGTTCTTGTATTCTATTTTAAAAGTGGTTTCGAAAAGAAGATCCGTACAGCTAGGCAGAGTTGTTTCAATTTAACTCCCCATCGCTTGTGCCCAGCATGACCCTTGGCTTCCTAAATTATCCTCTTCCACTTCTCTCTGACCTATGACTCTCACTTCCAATAGCGGACACTTATCTTCCTCATGTCTCTCTCCACCTCATCCTTTACCTGCTTCAAGGTCTACCTTTTTTCCTCTTACCACTAAAGTGCTTTCCTAGTATTCTCTTCTGAACTCTTTCATCCTCCGATTTAACCACATGCACTGCCCATCTCAGTCTACTTGCTGTAATACATTACAGTTAACAATATTTATTATTCTATAACACAAGGGCTATTTCTACCATTGCTGCATTACGCCATTAAGGCAAAATTGCGGGTGGGTCATAAAGACAATTCGAAAATCCGATATCGGATAGCTGAACAATAATTAGAAATAGGAAATACGGGTAATTTAAAAGTGGTGGAAAGCAGATACAATCCTAAAACAGGTTCCTGATCCGGGCGTCCCAAAGGTAACGTTCTGCTGCGGGTACTGGACCGGACCGCTACGTGTAATTAACGTCAGTGATGGCACCTAACGGCATTCGGAAATGCAACGAACTATGGGAAATTATGTGACTATCATTTCTTACGTAACTTAATGCTAGGGCACACTCTGTTACGAAATCACATCCCCACCCGCGCAGACCCTTTCACTTTCCGTTTAATAAACCAATATACCGATGAGTGAGTATCGTTGGTCACAGGCAAGGCAATCAAAGACCGCGACTTCCTAGTAACTGGAATATGCAAGAGTCATAAGCTGTTAAGAATTCTTACTTGTAGCTCTCCAAGGTGCGAAGACATGACATGAAAAGGGTAAGTAGATTGAAAAGGAAACCATAATGCTCCAAGTACCAATCCAAACTGCTTATGGATTTTCCGATACAGCCGATAGGAAATGCCCTAAAAGGTATCGTTTGGAACAGCTTTGGAAGTGAGGCCTTTGTGCGATTGTGAAAGGCTCTTAGCTAATGGTTAGTCACTTCTTGATCACGTTTAATCGACCGGATGTCGCTCTGGGTATAACGTAATGAGTACTCAGGGAGCTGAAATGGATATCAGTTGAACTCATTTGCATCAATACTATTTCCTTCTTCATAGGATTGGAATATGGAAAAAGAAAATTTATTGGGCTTCAGGATAGTAATTATTGTAGCATTATTAATGTAAATTCGAATGACTCTTGCTGTTGTACTAAATGCTATCCTCAAATAAATTAAGTATATATATATATATATATATATATATATATATATATATATATATATATATATATACTCGTGTAGCTGATTGGGTATGGCGCTGAGGAGTTATGCCAAAGGTTCTGGGATCAACAGACAAATGAGGCAGACAAATTGTACCCAATGGGATTTGACGACCCTCCTGAGTCTCATTCAGCTTCTATGAAGTGGGTATCCTTGAATTGAGGGAAAACTGGCGGTTGAGTGTTATCTTCGCCGACCATATTATAATTATTAGAATCACAACAATCTACCATCTACTGGATCCAAGACCCTTTTTTGTGAATAGCACAGTTTTTTTATAATTTATTTTAAGTGTTATTAAATAATTAGTTATTTACTTTTTTATTTTTGATCACATATATTTAAAATTCATTAGTTTACTTCTTAACTTAACCAAAGAATATTGAGAATTCTACTACGACCTCTAGTTGACTAACTTCATTGGGAATGCGGGAGATCGACTTAGCGTGTGTGCTAGATACTAACTTAATATATGTCTGCTGCCATCTCATGGTTACTGCTATCATCAACTTAACTAGCTAATAGACTTGGCTAAGCTTCAAGTCGTTTAGAATCAAGTTGTATTAGATATCAAGTTTCGTCATAGGAGATCGAGAAGGGAAAATGAGGAAATCACTTAAAGGAAAACGTAAAAAGTATTTTTTAGATTGATTTAAAATACCTTATTAAGTATATTATGTATCCATCGTAAAATTTAAGGTGTCTTTAGTCAGGGGCGTGTCTGGATTAGTTAATAAGAAAATTAAATCCAAGTTATTAAAATTAATTTTACTTAAGATAAGGTTTAAATATTTATTATTATTGTTATGACCGTGGAAAAATTCCAACGAAAAGCCCTTAAGTCTCCAAACTAAGACAGAAATTGAAATTATCTGTTTTAGTTTGGAGACTTTAAGGGCTTTTCGTTGGAATTTTCCCACGGTCATAACATTTATGTAAGGTCTCTTTTTACTTTTCCATGGGCCATAGCCCCCATCTGGAGTTCTCATTAGTTGATATTGACCTGAATTTTATTTGGTTTTCAATAAGAAAAAAAACAAACACGTTTTACACACCAAAATTATTCATTGTATCGAATGTTTTCTCAATGGGTGCATCCAAAATCTGCAATTCCAAACCCTTCTATGTTTTCCATTCACATATAGATAGCTACCGCATTGATCAAGGAGCTTATTTTATCCATGTTACTGTTTTCTGACCTCAGTTGCCTTGAATTAAAAATTGATATTTTATGTATCTTCATTAAGATATGGATCGTATACACTGATAACAAGTTCACATTGACCCATGCCCCCCCCCTGAAAATTCTCCTAGATCCGCCAGTGTACTTTTCAATATTTATTGTTATTATTCTTTTATGTTATATATAATTATATGCAGTAAAAAAACAAGTAGTATTCACGTGTTTTCCTGAACCCCAAAGTTCCGACCCTTATGTCCAAATAGGTCTTAGAATAATAATGTAGAAAGTCGTTTGTTCCTTAAATCAAGTAAAGATCTATCCAGGTGACGTGATAGTTGTTTTTAGCCTTTTCATTTCTCGACTTATGAACTTTGTATGAATGCTCCATTTAAGTTTTTTTAATCACTTTCTTTGTATGGAGTTTTCATGTAAGGTTTAAAGTTATATCCTTTCATGAATGACCGACGAATGACTGAGTTGTATTATAAAAAAAAACCCGTTTAAAAACAAAAATATGCATTTTAAATCAAGTAAAAAAAATCAGAGCAATAAAAAAAAAGGAAAATAATTCTTTGAAACTTAATAAAGTTACTAATAAAAATAGGAATGATGGAAAACATATTTTATACATCTATCTGTTTTATCTTGTATCGGATCATAAACTTTAAAATCCCTTTAATATTGATTGAAAAGTCGAAACAGTGAAACGAAATGTTATAATATTTTTAAATATTATATAGAAAATTGTAAAAAAAATATATATTTGTAAAATTATAATTTCATTATTTAAAAATATTTATAAAAAAAAATGACACTTTCCAAAAAAAAATATTAATTTATGCCATAACCAATTCTCTTTTCAATGCTATAAGATTGGATACGAATAATTAATTCTAAATGAGCTGTTAAGAAATTTGTGATAAATCCCATAAAAAAAATTATGAAAGGCATTAAATAACAATAAAACGTCTAATTTTAAATAAAACAATTTGTCAGTTATGGATATAGATACATTTAAAATTTAAATATTACGTATTTAACGCTAAAACTACCCATCATCAAAATCTGTAAATATTTTATTAATCCCATTATATTAAATATAATATAAACATATTATTAATATAATATAAAATTATTAATTACTTTTTTATATTTCGAACTTAATAAATAAGACTAGCTCAAAGTGGTTCTTTCGGAAAACGCGTTCTTATATTATGATAAACGTTTTTCAAATTTTCAATATTAAAATTATATTATATCGTAATTTTAGAAAAAATATTTAATTTTATTATTATATTATTTTTAAGCATGTTATTATAATTAAACGAGATTTATCAATTATGAATGTTAATAATAATGGTAATGAATTTTGAGCCACTCATAGGTCTGAAGAAGATTGTAATAAAACCATAAATAAAAGTTTTAATTTTGAATACCGTATGAATTTTTTATGTTTTTTACCTATAGATTTATTCTTCCAAGCAGTTGGATAAAACTGCTAGTGAATAAAATGAATGGGACTGAACCATTAAAGAAGGAGCGAACTGTCTTGACGTCCCTGACCACAAAGTCACGTTTCACTTGGAAAAGAACTAACGATTGTTTCTTTCTTATTCCATCTTAAGATAGTTGGGACCTCAAAACCGCAATTCAAGGTTTCCATCCAACCCTTCACTAGTTTATCTTACAAAGGTTTCGTTTTCAGAAATGAGCTAAATACGAATCCTTTGCTCACATAATTCATGCATGATATACAGTAGTGCATTGATATCCCTGTTTCGGCCCCATTTCTCATAGGCGTACCTGTAATAAATAAATATTATAATTACAATACTAAAATAATAAATATGTAGCTCAGTGCGTAGAAGGTTTCGGATGGATCCCATTGGATCAAGGGGCTCACCCAGCTCTATAAAGAGGGTTCCCAAAATAAGGGTGAAAATATGGCGGTTGAGCGTGATCCAGGACATATCACCTCCCCTCCCCCCTCCGGCACAATGTTGTCCTTCAAAAAGTACAGTCTCTATCATGTACCAATACCGTTGTGATGGTAGAGGATTTCTGTCTTTTTAAATAAATATCTATAATCGTACACCGTGGCATTCTTTGTAAATTCGTTTCAATTAGTTTGTTTTTCATCAGATGTTATTGCATTGCAAAGTATTACTTAGAATAGAAATTCTAAAACTAGATAGTACGAAAAAAAATTTTCATAGATTTTTTAGATATATCTGGCAAACGCCATTGAGCCAAGCATAGATAACACATTGCTATTAACTTGGTAAATTTGATATGTGCTTCATCTGATCTGCATTTATTCTATTGTATCATTTTCCGCCCTGAATCGGCAAAATGTAGAACGTACAGCTTATTAAGTAATTATAGTAATGTAAGAGAATGGATTATTTAAAAAAAAATTGATGTATCATTGGACTAAAATCACTTCGAGTTTTCATAAAAAAAAGAAAAAACCATCATCCAGTACAATAATGTATTTATGAACGAATATGGTTTTTGGATGCATAAAACAATAATTATTTTGTGATTGAAAATGACTCATGTTAGTCGAAACCTCTCGAGAATCAATAAAAGAAGAATTCATTTTTACTGGATGATGGTTTATTCTTTCTTTTATGAGAATGGGTTTTAAATTAAGCAGTTAATAGTTTATTCAATACAGAATAGTTTAAACCTTACGGTTAATGCCAATATTCACACTAATAAAGATTATAACTCAAGTTTGTACGGTTGATTATACAAAAACAATGCTACAAAGATTGACAAACAAAACTAGGTGTACCAGCGGATAGTTATGTTTACATAGAGCTAATAAGAACAGCAAACACGACAAAATCAAACAATGTTTCTCTGCAGTTTTGTCCCCGAATAAGGTTTCAACTATTACTCCCGTAATTAGAGGAGGTAGATTAGTCAATAATTGTATCGAAGATTCCTTTTACGGGAATTCCTTAAATACTATATTAGTAAGTTTACCAATTTTACGCATTTCTAAATAGGCGCAAAAAGGACCATTTTCAAAAAATCATAGCTACCAAAGTACTCAAATATACAGGTTGAAATTTTTACAATGGTTTTATGTTACAACTAAGTATAACATATAAAAAAAAATCGATTTTTATCAAGTCCCTCACCAGAGATACTAAAGCCTAAAGTTGACAAAAATTTGAAGTTTAAAAATTTATAAAAAAATAAGGTAACAAATATCAGGGTTAAGAGTAATTTTAATACAAGCTACTTAGTTAGGTTTATTATCATGCCAAAAATCAACTTTGATGTACATCTTCTTATGCTAAAAAATTACCCTCAAAAGCGGCCTCTTGAGAAATGAAAACAGTAGTTTTCAATAGCAGTTTTCAAGTATTGGACTTCAAAATATTGAAATAGTGAAAAGGACATGATAGATAGAGCAGACTGTAAGGAAAACAATAGTTTTTGAATTATTAGTCTTTGACATATCAGTTCTGAGAAAATGAGTTTTCCGTAAGAGCTTACTAACTCAAAAAATTCGAGGTGAAACAAAGATGGCCGCCATTTTCAAACCGTTGACTCTAAATTTTTTAAAAAAATTGTTTTGAACTACTGATTAAAATATAATTATATAGTAAAAATATAATTTTTTTCTAAAATGGTCAAGCAACCAGATTATTTTTTTCTAGACCATTTAAAATGGATTGGACCCAAACCATAATAGTTGGTTTTGATGTTTCAGGAGCTCCACTTTATGCTAGGAAAGCGGGATAGCTGACATAGGCGGTAGAGCTGAGTTGTTATAGTTAGGTTTAATATATTAGCAGCCACGGATACCCCTGTGGGATCTATGGACCCTATTGGAGCTCACCCAGCCTTTATTATAAAGTGGGTACATTTAATTGGGGGAAAAATGTCTCGGTTGAGCGTGAACTCGGACAAATCTCCTTCCTCAACAACCGAAGAAAAATAAATGTATGTTGTAAAATTGTATTATCCTTTTTTTTTATTACAAAACGACTTAATTTTTTTTAAACTTCTGTCGTACAAAAATCTGAGTTTGCTAATAAGAAGCTTAGAACGAAATTAAATTAAAAATTATAAGAGAAAAATATATAATGTAATAATAAAAAATATACATCTTTATGTATATTATATTTATGTAGGTATAAAAAATATACCCTGGGACAATGTCCTTTAAGAATAACTAAAAAACAAAACAAAAAAACCTGTACCACTACAACCCTTGAAGGGTCTGGGGTACAGTACAAGGAAGAAACTGTATTGTTTCATGGACAAAGGTTATGCAACGAAGGTCACGTTCAACCGCCAGATTTTTCCCCCTTATTTTGGGTACCTCATTTGTATAATATTTTATAGAGGCTTGGCGAGACACAGGAGGGTCCTAGAACCTATATAATCCATCTCCGGCTGCAAACAGACTAAATAAAAGTACTGCCTTGCAGCGGGATTTGAACCAGGATTTTCGGCATGGCAACTCAGTGCTCTACCACTGAGTCACTCCGCTCACCTTTAGAAGAACTAAGCTGTAATTAAAAAAAAAAAAGCAAAAAAAAAACGATTTTTCTAGCATGAACCATATTAACCAATTCTCTTTTCAATGTCATTAGATTGTAGATGAGTTTTTAAATAAATTTATGTGAAGTCTCTTAAAAAAAATTATGAAAGGCAAATAAATATTTAACATCTATTTAACTAATTTTAGGTGAGGCAAATTGTTCAATTATGGTTATAGATAAATTTAAAATTAAAATTTGAATATTATGCAACGCTGAAACCGTCCATCATCTAAATCTATAAATATTTGATTTACTCTCTATAAAATCATTAATTATTTTTTTATTTCAAACTTAATAAATCAAACTAGCTATAAAAAATTTCCTTCAGAAAAACATATTATTTTTATAACATAATTAATTAAACTTATACCATAATTACAATTATACTAGTATAATTTTATAAACAATATTAATAAATTACCATCAAAGTTCTGTTGAAATAAATAAAAATCCATTACAGAGAATTTATACTGTAATTTTAAACGGGTAATATACACTATTCAGACATATCAAATCCTTTCAAATTTAATTGGAATGGACTGAAGAGAGGAAACCCGTTTTCCGTTCGAATTTTGTTCGGCTATCAATCTGTAACGACTGTAAAGTAAAAGCGTAATAGAGAATTCGATACAATCGAAATATAAATCTGACTCCATCTAACGATATATCGATATATAAAATTCAATTTTCATTGCAATAGATACTTCAGCGTTATTGTTTTTTAATTAAAATATCCTTCCAAAAGATACTTTGCTCTATAACACAGAGAAAATTGAGATTATTTTCCGATAAAGTTATCGTTCCCGATCGATCGTTCATTTCCTGAGTTATTGTGCTTTCTTCCGAATCGTGGATCGAAAAATAAAAACCCTTTGTAGTGAAATAAACGGGCAAAACCTTCCTTGATTTGATCAACCAAAAACGACTATCTTACCATAACTGGTCTGATTTTTTATGAAAAAAAAATGTGAATGGATGATTTTCACTCATGATTACAGATAATTTATACTTCCCATAGTCCTAGATCCCATAGGATCCATCTCGGGCAGATTAAATAAAAGTCTACCATCAGCAGGATTTTAACCCGGGACCTTTGGCATGTCACCTTTACTCATTGAGCAACTCCGCTCAATAATAATATAATATGTATAATAATATCATAATAAATTGATACCCAAAATTTATAAACGCTAAGTAAATCCCAGCAGAGTCTGTATATCTTATATACCAATACCCAACAAAATTAGTAAATGACTTCCTTCAATGCTTATAAGTTGATCACCTAGTCCAATCCTGGAAGAACAATGATTTATTGCGTATATTTTATTATTCAGAAAGTAATTAATTGTTTATCTTGAATAAGATTGATTGACTTCATAAATATCTGGGAATATAAGTTATTTATGATTTCTTCCCACTCGCAATATTTTACTTTTATTGATATTTATAATCATGCCTTTCCTGGCAAGCTTTGCTTCCCATTCTGTTATAGTCCGCTGCAGATTTTCAGAAGTGTCTGAGATCAGGGCTATATCGTCAGCATATACTACCACTTGTGCTAGTATGGTCCGCATATTCCAATGCCCAATTGTAGTTCTTGCAGTTCTTCTTTTACATATCTTTATAATTTCATCCATGAAGTTATAAAGAATAGTGGGCTGAGACTGTCTCCTTGTTTTATTCCTTTGTCCATGGGAAAGCTCTTGGATTCAGTGCCATTGATTCTCACTGTTCCCTTAGGTTTTTGGTAACAAGATTTGATTGCCTTGATAAGGCCTGATGGAAATTTATTGGCCATTAATGCCTTCCAAATTTCCTCTCGAGGAACAGAGTCGAAGGCCGATTTGAGGTCGAGGAAAGCAAGGTATAGGTTCTTGTTTCTTTCCCATGCTTTTTCTATGATCATACATAAGGCAAAAATATGATCATGTGTTTGTCGTTCTGGGCGAAATGCTGCTTGCTCTTCCTGTAGATCCTCCTCCACAAATGTCCTCAGTTTCTTTTCAAGAATGGAGGTATATAATTTAGATACTACGCGTGACAGACATATTGGTCTATAATTGCCACACTCGCTAGCAGAATCCTTCTTGTGTATTGGTAGTATAATGTTGACTTCCCAATCTTTCGGTATCTGCTTCTCAGTGAATGTATTTTGGAAAAGGGCCTGTAGGATCTTTCTTAGCTCATTTCCTGCAAACTTTATGAACTCTGGGGCAATATTATCTCTTCCAGCAGCCTCCCCTATCTTCAATGGCTACTTCAACTTCCTCTTCCCATATTACATTTTCATCTTCTTCTTGATCTTGTTCGTTCATAATTTCATTCTGCATTTTTGGGATCTCAGTGGTAAAAGTGTTTGAAAAGTGTCGTGTCCATCTTTCCAAAATGCCTTTCTCCTCTGTTATTATTTCCCCTCCTTCATTTTTCACATTTCGAATGGGTTTGCATTTCTTCCCTCGGATGGCCTTGACCTTCCTCCAGAATTTCTTAATCTGTATATACAATTTGTATATTTGCATATTCCTGAATGTGGATCGAAACGTTGGTCTCCAAGGAAATAGCTAAACACTATTTAAGAAATTATTACTCTGACCTCCACATGGACAATTTTCTTCTCCATTCAATTTTTTAGCATATAAGTTCTATTATTTTTATTTAAATATTCATAAAATCCTATGATTTTCGCCTGAGATTTCTTTCGATCCAACGCTTACGGTTTAATATAGTTCCTTTGTGCCTCGAAAAAACAACTTAGTCACGTAGCGACGGGTGAAGAGTATTTTTTTATATCATCTTATCGAGAGAGGGAGTAGAGCGTCCGACCTCCAAGCAGACATTTCCATGATGGAATATTTTAGTTCATATTGAGCAGTTTCTGAAATGATAATTAATGGATAGCTTCGTTGATTCATAGAATGGCTTCATAGATCAATTAAATATACATTAATCCAATATTAATTGTCATTGTTTGTATTTCTCGTTCAATCAAATTGAGACGAATGGTGAGTATATTTGATGAATATTATAATTAAAGAATATTAAGTATGAGTATAGTAAAAAAAATAAATAAATGGTTATTCTCGGTTTTGAATATTTGAGATCTCTCATACAAGAACACAGAGAACCTATAATCATTAAAAGTAATTGAATACATGAAGGGCTTCTAATCTAAATGAATATAGGCTTCAGTGCATGATAGGCACTGTACTGTTTCTTAGGACAACGGTTGTGTAGGGAGTGTGTCTGGCAGGTTTTTCTCTTATCTAGGGTATCCACTTTATAGAGGCTTTGTCTCCAGATCCCAAAGGATCCTTCTCTTACTGTTAATATTAAATAAAATCTGCCCTAGTTCGGAAGGCAACCCAGCACCCTACCACTGAGCCACCCTGTTCCTACACTACACGAAAAATAAAAATACAGTTTTATTATAGTATTATTATAAGATTAAATTAATAAATGCCGGTTCATTTATCTAAACCTCTCAGATAGATATTATTTACCTCAGTAAATAAATTTATTTATAAACTGTTATGCCTTATAATTAAAATAAACAAATATATAATTAGATGGCTGAATGAAGACAAATACAAATGTTATTAATAATTTACTGGTCATTAATATTGTTAATGGATAAGTTAATAAATAAATAAATAAGCAATTGATGTATTGTGTTATTCTATTGATTGGAAAAGATAGCAAATGGAAAAGTGAGTTTAAGAGAACAGGTTTAGACCAGTAACTCAATTCAAGGACCTGGGAAGTGTGGTAGCAATTGATAACAAAATAGAGAGTGAAATGCAAGCCAGAATAGCAGCAGGAAATAGGTGTTATTCCTCAATGCAAAGAGTGTTCCAGTTAAAATCACCCTCTAAACGAATACAAATTCAACTAAACAAAACCAGAGTAGGACCGCTAGTCATGTATGGGTACGAGACATGGCCCCTGACCAAAAAATCAGAACTTATGGTCAACGCATGGTAAAGAAAAATACTAAGAAGAATCAGCGATGGCGGAGAGGCCGAAATGGTGTATGGAGAAGAAGAAAGAATGAAGAGCTGATTGAGCTATATGGGGAGCCGGGCCTGGTGGCGTTGATAAACAAAACCAGACGGAGATGGATGGGACATGTGGAAAGAATGCCGCGAGGAGAATAATCAATTAGAAAGCGGACGGTAAATGAAGCAGAGGACGGGCCCCCGGATCAGATGACTAGATGATGTCGAAGAGGACCTGAAACTGCTGGGTGTTGCCCGAAACTGGAGGAGGATAGCACAGGATCGCGGAGATTGGTCGGCTGTAGTGGTGGAGCCCCGGGTTCGTACCGGTCCTACGTAGAGCCAAAATAATAATAACAGTAATTTATATTTATATTAATTTAAGAGTTATTTTGTTAATTTTGTTAATAATTTATGATAGAATCTGTCTGTGTTGGGATGTTCTTTTCAAACAAATAATAAATAATTAAATAAGACTGGTCGAATTACGTCTGTATCCATATTAAGTTGCTGCGATTTAGGTACAATGAAATAACTATGACCATCTACAGGTTATATGAAATGACTAAATATTTTAGATGATTGTTTATTCCTCATTTCTCAATTACCCATCTCTTATTCTGAAAATAATTTTAAAAATTTGTTGCAACCTCCTTTCTGTTATAAGAATATAAATAATGTTCGTTTTTGGAATCCATGATACTCGTATTTGGGCTTTTTGATTCAACATTCGATGTATATACAATTACTTTATATTAGGGAGTGAGGTAGCTCAGCATGTATACCCCTGGTTCCATGCGTAGCAAATAAATTATTTAATCTGTTAAAAGACGTGGCTGAAACCTGTGAGGTCTGACTACCATTCTGGGGCCCAACCAGCCTCTAAAAAGTAATTACGCTTTATTGGGAAATAACCTGACGGTGAAAGATCTCGGGCTCGGACTCGGACTCATCTGAAAAAACTATAAAGAATTCAATTTTAAACATAACCAATATGTTCAGGTATGTATATAAAAAACTTCAGTCTTTTTTCCCGTATTCAGGAAAAACCAGGCGGACACACTCCCTGCACAACCGTTGTCCTAAGAAACAGTACAGTCTCTACCACTTACTTAACCCAAGCCGCTTCATGAGTATTTTTTCTTTTATTGCGGTAGTTTACAGAATTACGTCGATCTAACTATCAAGCCAGTATTAGACTATAAAGAATCCTACTAATATTATAAATGCGAAAGTTTGTGAGGACGTATTTTTATTACTCTTTCACGCAAAAACTACTGAACGGATTTAGATGAAACTTTACAGTAATATAGGTTATACATCAGAATAACACATGGGCTACAATTTATAACGATTTTTAGTAATTTGGTCATAATATAAAGATAAATATTAAGTAAGTCGGATAAAATTCTGCCCTCTGAGTAGCTTGCTCACGTGTTTCTTACTCGCAAAGTCTACATATTATCGCTGAACGAAACAAATCAAGTAACATAGTTTACAGGAGTATATTGCAGTAGATAAGTAGGGCCGCCAAAACTGAAAACAAATCGATAAATTACCTACATATGTACATTATTCTTTCAGTTTTAATTTCTCGCTGCTGCCATACGACAAGTGCGCTATACTGCTGTACGCCATACTAAGTAATCCTTTTCATTAAATTCGATAACATTATATACTAATCCTTTGCTGACACGAACAACAGTAAACTTCTGTCCGTCCCTATTGTTAATCAATGTCAATGTATGTTTCACGGCTGTGATGATCCGTTTTTGATGAAATTTGATATGAATAATCTCAAGCCTGGGGAAGGTGGCTAATTTTTATCAACACACCATACAGCACGTGCCTCAGACGTTTTTTTGTGTACTGTGGAGAAACCATTATAGTACATTCTTATAGGCAAATCTTGTGACGATAGTGGTTAAACATATGAATAAAATACGAGGGGTGATCAAAAAGTTCCAGGACTGTTGAGATTGGGCGGCAATGGAGTGTCATAGAGCAGTGCGGTTGGCAGCATTGTTTAGCGTGACTCTTCCTGAGCTCAGCTGTTTATTCAGTTTGTTGATAACCTTCTTCATTGCAAAGTTACTGCTGTTTTTGTAAAAAAAAGTTTTTTGTGTTCGGCGATTTTGTGAAATGAATGTAAAGGAAGAGCAACGCGTTTGCGTAAAGTTTTGTGTGAAGTTGGGTAAAATGTTTACTGAAACTTTTCAAATGTTGCAAGTGGCTTTCGGTGATGAATGTCTGAGTCGGTCAAGGTGTCATGAGTGGTACAAAAGGTTCAAGGAAGGCCGGACATCGTGTGAAGATGATTCTCGTTCAGGGCGCCCATTAACTTCGACTGACGACAATCATGTTGCAAGATTGAACAGTCTCGTGCGTTCTAATCGTCGACTAACCATTCGTGAGATGGCTGAAGAATTGAACATTTCATTCGGTTCGTGTCAACAGATTTTAACAGAAAATTTGCAGATGAGAAGGGTGGCTGCAAAGTTTGTTCCGAGACTGTTGACTGAGCAGCAGAAAGAACACAGAGTTCAAGTTTGTCAGGAACTTCTTGAAATGGCAAATGCCAATGAAAACTTCTTAAAACAAGTCATTACTGGAGATGAAACGTGGGTTTATGGCTACGACGTGGAAACGAAGGTCCAGTCATCACAATGGAAGACAAAATCCTCCCCAACCCCCAAAAAAGCACGTCAGGTCAAATCAAACGTCAAGGTCATGCTTACTGTTTTTTTCGACTGGAAGGGTGTTGTTTACCATGAATTTCTTCCACGAGGTGAGACCATTAACCGCTTTCGTTATCTTCAAACCCTGAGAAATTTGCGCGAGGCAATAAGGAGGAAGAGACCAGAGTTGTGGCGGAGCGGTGAGTGGGTGCTGCATCATGACAATGCGCCTGTTCATTCCGCACTGCTCATTCGCGACTACTGCACCAAAAATGGAATGACGGTCATTCCCCAGCCTCCATATTCACCTGACCTTGCCCCTGCAGACTTTTTCTTGTTTCCAAAACTTAAGAGACCCATGAAGGGAAAGAGATTTGAGTCCGTAGATGACATTAAAAAAAAATCGCTGGAGCAGCTACACACCATTTCACAAGATGATTTCTCAAAGTCCTTCACACAGTGGAAACATCGTTGGGAAAAATGTATAGCTTCCCAAGGAGAGTACTTTGAAGGGGACGACGTCCAATAGCCTGTAGATTTTTTAAATAAATGAATAAAAAATCAGTCCTGGAACTTTTTGATCACCCCTCGTAACATGAGTGAAACTATTTTATAGATATTTTAATAAACCTTTGAAACCTTTCTATAAATACTAAAAGTTTATTTATAAGTTATTGTTGATTTTTTTGCCGGTGTGCCCACAGAAAAAAATCCTGGATCCACCCTTGCCTATCTCTTTTGTAATGCAAACTGAATGCTTGGTTCGTATGTTTTTCATAGTTACAGAGAATTGTGAACAAAGAGAACACACATAAATAACACAGTTGAGAAATTTAAATGCATCACACGAACCCCACCGAGTCAATGTTTAAATTCTAACCGCGCTCGCTAGCTCATCAGAGATGATCTATGCTTAGGGTTCTGCCGGGCCCTTGGGAAATAAAATGGTTTGTACCCTATCAACCTTAAGTACCGCTCAGCTGAACCTCCGAGTTTCATCTCCTGAAACGAATCTCATTTCTGTTGGACTTAAAATTTAATTTCAGCTTTGATGGAAAGCCGTATAACTAAGATGGCAGATATGTCAATGAATTTTTATCCATATCGATCTACCAAACTGTTATAAAGTATTTTTTACAAGAGGCGTTAAGGAACAAAAGCAGATAACTGCAAATTTCAAAGTTGGATCTTTCACTAGTTTGATCAAGAAATGTATATTTTTCTCAAACTTAATGTTCAGAACCGAACTAAAACCATGAAAAATAATGTGGCACAGTATCACGTTAAGACAAATTGCTTGACTCAACTAGTTAATTTTGACATGAAAGATCTTGGGTTTAGTACGTGGTAAAGTCTGTACTGTTTGGATAAGGGTTATCAGGGAGGTGATTTGTCCTAGATCACACTGAACTACCACATTTTCCCCTCTATTTTGGGTACCCACTTTATAGAGGCTGGGTGAGCCTCAGGTTATAAAAGGTAGGATAAACTCATTGAAACCTCAAACAAGGTAATCATACTAAAACCCATGCGTATACATATCCATGGTAGGTTGAAATAAGAGCAATTTTGGAACAAGGGGATACCAGAAGACTTATTTCAAACATATTTTGTTGTAATAGAAGCAATTTAGAGAACTTGAGATAAAAAGAAATAGTAAAATTGCCATAGGTAGCAGATCTCCCGACAAAATAAATTCGAAATACATTACTAAAATATGCACTTCACCAAAATTTACCTAATATAAATCGATATAATTTCTTCTTTTGGTGGAGAACTATTTAGAAAACTGATGAGCATTAGAATGATACTTAGCAAAGCTTTTAAAAGTTTAAAGACCTAATTTAATTATGAACATGGTACATATTTACTTTCATAAAGTAATTATGGACATAACTTTTTCGAAGGTTCGTCCGTCAGTCATAGCAGCATAAAGTGACGTTACATGAACAAACAACTTTTGAAGGCTAAGGATTCATTATATAATAAAAGTTTTATGATATTTTTATTGGAAGCAACAAACAACTACATAAATTTATGTTACTTTTGATTGACAATATACGGTTATTTAATTACAAGCGTACAAGCCAAAAATAAACATTAAAAACTCCTTTCTTCCAGGAGAAAGGATTAATTATATAAAACTGATTTTTTTTTCTTTCTCTCCAGTTTCTCCAGCCACGTGACAAGAAAGAACACTTCCTCATTAGAAGCATACCTTTCGGAATGGAGATTAATAATTTTTATTTCTATTTAATTTTCAGAGCAATACTTTTCCCTTCGGTTGGTCGCGAACATGTATTTAGCAAGAAAATTACATGTATCGTTTCACAGCCCTGTCTACATTAATCACTGTCTTGAGAATCCTTTTGCGTAACGCCACTTGAAGTCTGTTCACACAACGAAATAGGGGGTTTTCTCCTTTGCAAGCTTCATAGTCCGTAGTTAATGCGGTAGGTATTCCAAGAAAATTTTCTTCAGAGATGATAAGCAGATAAATAATTTGTCTAATTCAATGTTTTTATTGTAATACTACAAAGAAAAAAAAAAACCGTACCACTACAAGCCATGGAGGGTCTGGGTTCAGTATGAGTTAGAAACTATTATTTCTAATAGTCTATTCTTGTTAATTCTAACGGATTAGAAGGAAGTGATTTCAACCGCCAGAATTATCAAAAATGTCTATGATCCCTAGAAGGGATTGCAGATCCCATAGGGTCCATATGTGCCTGTTCAAAATATAAATAATATATCTGCCATGGCGGATTTGCACACGGGACTTCAAGCACAGCAACTTATCGGTCTACACATATAGGTGGGTTAACTATGGAAGTTGCCGGAAGTATTTTGGTACATCGAAAATTATATCTTTTTTTTCTGGCTTATACTTTTAAGTTTCTTAAAAAGGATGTGGGGTATGAGGTGCCGTGCCTATAAAATAAATGCCTGAGCCTAAATCTTCTAACATTTAGAATAAATTAAAATAAAAAATAAAATAAAGCAACGAGAAATTAACGAATGATGTGTAGAAAGCAAAATATAGGTGGCTATCGCTGGTGGTAAAGAAGTAATGGGTAGAATCTTACTAATATGATAAATGTGAAAGTTTGTATGTTTGTCACTCTTTCACGCAAAAACTACTGAACGGATTTGGATGAATCTTTACAGTAATATAGGTTTTACATCAGAATAACACATAGGCAAGCGCGGATTTAGGGGGGCGCACGGTGGCACGTGACCCCCCTCCCCGACTGTTTTTTAGGTACTGTGGAGAATCCAGTATAGTACATAATTAAAGGCAAATCTCATGATCATAGTAGTTAAAATAACAGAAAGAACATGAGTGAAACTATTTGGTTTGATATACTACTAATCTTACTAATATTATAAATGTTAATGTTAACATACAGTTTGTGTCTCTTTCACGCAAAACTACTGGACGGATTCGGATGAAAATTATTGAGTAAAATAGGTTATACATCATAGGCTACAGCAAGGGCAAATTTATGTGGGGGCACGGGGGCAGGTGCCTCCCCCCCCCGTTATAGTACATAATTAAAGGCAAATCAGGAACTTAGCATCTTGAAATTTGTAGATAGGTTCTTTGTATAGTTTAAGAAAGAAATTTGGATAATTCCACCCCAAGGGTTTCCCCTTTCATATAATAGGGGTTCAAAGGTTGTAGAGAATCCGTCAGTTTTGAAGTTAGACATCTGAAATTTTGGATGTACGAGTAACTTATATTTTAAAAAAATAATTAAATTATTTATTTTAACTGATCTTTCACGAAACTTTATGTGGCAGACCAAATTCCACGCGAGCGAAGCCGCGGGCATAAGCTAGTTAATTTATAATGTTAACTAAATACAATTATTACAGGTTACAAAGTCGGAAATTACAATTAGAAAAGGATGTTAATTTTACTTTTTTATTTATTTTATTTTATTTAACCTAGCTTCGACTGCTGAGGCCATTACCGAGGACTGCTCAGCCTAAATTGTTTGGATTAACTTAGTGTGTTTTAAATACATCAGAGTCCTCTGTACTGTATTATTATCTTTGAACAAGTTGGCTCGTTTCTATGACCAAATTGTTTCTTTGTATTTGATGCTTCTCGCATTCAAATAGCTTCACCGTTATTTCTACATTGTCACAGTTTTGGCAGGTTGGTTGGTACTGCCTTAAAAGAAGGTGGAGGAGATATTTCAGCTTTGTATGACCGCTGCTTTAGCTTCCACATCAGCTCATTCGTTGCCGCTTATACCTGCATGCGAAGGGACCCATAAAGTATAACTTTTTTTTTTCTTATAAGAATATATTCATGCATTGAATTTTATGTAAAACTGAGTTTCTTGTCCAAAGTTGATATAACGCATTTATCACTGATAGTGAGTCTGTTATTATAAAAATTGATAATATTAAATATGTTAATAATATGAAGAATAGATTAATACATTTATCAATTATGAATCACTAAATGAATTTTTCAAATGAGCAGCTACTTAATAAAGAATAATACTAATTTTATATTTAATTATTACATAAAAACTACATAATATTAATATTCCACTTCAATGTCCTAGAGTCACTAACCTTGGCTAATGATTCGCTCCGAGAATTCTGTTATTAAGATCTAACAGATTTAATGATAATTTGATTTTGTTTATTTGTTTTTAGATAATTGATTTTGTTATGCAATATTAGATAAACATAGATATCTTTGTTCAGATAATATTCAAGGTGGTAACGCAATCACGCCAAACAGCAGATAGCGTCTCTCGTTACCGTGTATGGGTTCTTTGAACCTATCGATCACCATTCTAGTATACATGGTAGGGCCAAGGTATAACTGTGAACGATCTTTTTAGGTTTATTTAATACAATAAATAAAATATGGCGTTATTTTTGAAAAGAAACAACGCCAATAACATGTATATGTATAATAAATAAACAACTTGCACAGTTTCGACGAAAAAATGGGTTAAAAAATCATTAAAATATCTGAGGCCATCACGCATACAGTTATCACAACTTGATCAATCAATTACGAGTGAGTATAAACTTAATAAAAAACTATACCACAACAACCCTAAAGGGTCTGGGGATCAGTACTGTACTGTTTCGTGGATAATGGTTGTACAAGGAGGTGTCTTGGATACCCACTTCATAGAGGCTGGGTGAGCCCCAGGAGGATCCTTGATCAATAGGATCCATCTATGGCCGATAACAGATTAAATAAAAACCTGCCAGCGAGAGGGATTCGAACCCAGGGCTTTCGGCACGACAACTCAGCGCTCCACCACTTATCCACTCCGCTCCCATTAACTTAAAATTGTTTTAATTAATGTTAAGAAAGACAAAACTTCAAACAATTTGACGACAGGTATATATTTTTTCTGGTAATAATTGAAATTAATAAATATATACCCCAAAATTTCGATATCGAGATCGCAGCACTGCCTGTTTAGGAGTTCAGTGACATACACATGAGCAGAACAATTATAGATTGAGAGATAGCGGACCAGACAGACATTGTGCGTAAACGTTTAGGAGGAGGTTAAATTAATATAAAAAATATTACCAATCAAATGTAATTGTGAATTTAAACAATTCTCTAATCCATTTGAACCCAAAACAAATAAATCGATCCACTCGATTAGGAGTTCATTGACATACAGACGAACCGAAGCATTATACATATATAAAGATATAGGTAATATATCTACAGCCCCGGTGAATAAGTGGTTAAGTCGGATTTTGTCCAGAGAGAGTTAATTGCTTTCTGATAATCGGAATCGTATCATTCTCGTAGTTTTGGGCTTGAAATGGAATTGCAATATAAGTAATAACTCTTTTTCAAGCCAATTTCTTACTTGTCCCCTTATTAGGTACGAAAATAACTCGATTCCGCTTACTTAAGTACAAGAAACTCATTTCGGAAAAAAATAGGCGTAATCACTTATTCACCGGGGCTGTAGATATAAGCAACGATATTTTTATTTAAAAATCCCAAATGAATATTTTTAAATGATTTTCGTTACATTATTGATTTATTAAAAACCTCGACTCTCAGTATACTAATTTAATATAATCACTATGTTTAAAAATTACCGATTTATAAAATTAAATATATAACTAGCCACCATTTTGGAAGGTAGCAATGTCGGGTTTCGAAAATAGTTAAGTTGTAGACAGTGACTTTAATACAAAATCTGCTCAGTGATGCCAGAGAGTTATAATTTTTACAATCATATAAGATTTAATAAAATGTATTACTATAATAAAAAAAAATAAGTTAGGGCTCACCACAACCAAAATAAGAAGTGTTAGCTCATTACCTGTAAAAAAAAAAAAAAGTGTTAACAAAAGTGATAATAGGGTGTATACAAAAAATGACCGTTTTTTAACCAAATATTTGTATTATTTATAATTTTTTATAATTATTGGTCAGTTTTTGAGTTTTAAATATTTTTATTTTATTTTATTTTTCTAATTTAAATAAAAATAACAAATATTAAATAAAAATATTTGTATTATTATTTCTTTGGTCGATGATTCGACACACCGCACTTCCTGGCAAGTTCGCGAGAACTTGTGGACGGATTTGACTCCGTCCTTTATTGCTTCCTTCAGAACCTCATCAATATCCATCAATGGTCGCCCGGAGCCCTTCTTCCTTTCCAACATCGTATCTCCTCTGCTAAATTTTTCAAACCAACGCCGCGCAGTGCGCTGGTCAAGGACACCTTTCCCTTCATATTTAATAATTTCACGAGTTGCTTCAGCGGCAGTGAAATTTTGTTTCCAGTAATGTCTTAAAATTACGAGCATTTCGAAGGACACTGTCATGTTTCTTCTTTGAAATAAATAACTAAACTGAGGCTTTTTTTGACGAAGTCCCGTGTTAGTAAATAAGCGTAGAGAATGCTCTAAAGGGATCATTAAATGTTGGTAAATAATAAATAGCATTAAAATATTTACAGACTTTTGAACTCTTGAATTTGATAAAACGGTCATTTTTTTTTTATACCCTCTATTATTTTTAAAATATAAGGAAAACATGTTCTACACAAGAGTAAAAATATTGTACAAAAATTAAAATAAAGCAAACTGCGACATTAAGGCTATTCGAAGTTCCTTTTCATCTTGTAAGAAAAATATAAGTGGTTTTCTCTTTTTATTTTATGATTCTATCTTTTATCATAAAATCATTTAACATAACGTCTTTTAACATTCAACTGTCCCCTTGGGTATATTGGTAACCAGTAGCAGTATAGGAAAATCCTGCCTTTTTATGAGGTATGTAAGGTTAAAAAAAAAAAATACTATTGACGAAAATTTGTCAGTTTTAGAAGAAGATACTGTCAAAATATTTTGTGAATGGCAGCTTAAAAAAACTACCTGACTAATAAGTGATAAATTTCTTACTTATAATTATGGTTCAATAAGTTTTATTTCGGTTGAAAACTAAAATTTTGGCAAAAACATAACATCTAAACTCTAATTTAGGCCGTGAACGGGTCTGGGGTTCAGCACATGGTAAAGGCTGTTTTGATTTATAGACAACGGTTCTGCAGGGAGGTGATTCATCATGCTCAACATGTTCACATGTAAGCAAGTTCAAAATGATTCAACTGTGTAAAGGTCTAAAAGAAGTTTTAACTTTAAGAAGGTTGAAGTTTAACTTTTTTTCGAAGCTTTTAAAGCACTTAAAAGAAATTAAAAACATTTCCTCTAGACAAAACTTCTTACCCTAGAGATGGAAGTAGTGGTCTTTTTTAAGTTCTAAAAACCCTTTCCGATTTGTTATTAATATTTTTGTTAAGAACCCTTTAGAAGCGGTTGTTAGCATTACAAAGTAAGCACTGCACCCAAGTAAGGAGGTTCATAATTAAATGCAAGAAGAAAAAAAAATTATTCACAGTAAAAAAAAAGTAAAGAAAAGTAATTACATTTTGAGTTAATTGATGAAAAGCCTTAATTATAACACAAGGGAACAACATTTTTGTTGCATGAAATATTTTGACTAATATTCTACTTCCTCGAGGTGCTGATTTAAGATCTGAAGTCAGTTTGTTTGTATCAGCTTTACTTTTGGGGTTATAATTATAAACTGTTTTTTAAGATGAAAATATTTTTTATTAAGAAAACTATTAAAAAAATTACCACTACATATCAAAAAATTTTCTTTTGTAAGATTTTCTGGCTTGATTCGGTTCACGGGGGCTGTTTTTAATGCTCCAACAATAGTCCGCCATCATGTGAGCATTCCAGTGACCTTGGTAACGTTCCTCCATAGTTCGAATGTCCTGATGGAACCGTTCCCCTTGTTCTTCACTCAGATCACCAAGATTTTCAGGGAAACGGTCCAAATGGCTGTGGAGGAACTGTACTTTGATGCTCATATTACAACCAAGCTGCTGGAAGTGTAACAACATTAGTTCAATATGCTCCGCATAGCTTTCTTCCTTTTTGTTTCCCAGAAAATTTTGAGCAGTCCAAACGAATTCATTCCAGGCATTTTTTTCAATATCAGTCATGTAACTAATAAAGTTTTCATCCTTTATCAACCTTCTTATTTGGGGACCATCAAAAATTCCATTTTTAATTTTTTCTTGGCTCAAATTAAAGAACTTCTTAGAGATGTATTTATAGCAATCACCACCCTTGTTCAAAGCTTTGACAAATTGTTTCATGAGCCCTAGTTTGATATGCAAAGGTGGCAGTATTATTCGATCCGTGGGCACAAGGGGCTCATTTATTACATTTAGTTGTCCCGGAACCATAGATTGCCTGGAAGGCCAATCTTTTCTAATCCAGTGCTCAGACCTAGCTCTGCTGTCCCATAAACAAATAAAACATGGATATTTTGTATATCCACCTTGTTGTCCAAGAAGAAAATTCACCATTTTTAGATCAACACTTATCAACCACTTTTGTTCGTTGTATTTGATTCTATCCATTACAGAAGCTACAGTAGCATATTCTTCTTTGACTGTAGTTGAATGTGCAATCGTTATCGAACCCAGCTTATTGCCGTTATGCATAAGTACACATTTCAGGCTACGTTTAGAGGAGTCAATAAATAAACGCCATTCATTTGGATCATACTTCTGTACTCCCATTGCTTTCAATAAACCAGGAACATCTGAACAAAAAGCAAAGTCGTCATCTTTAGAAAAGAATGACAGCAATTCTGCCTCTCGGTTACGATAGTATGAAATTCTTGTTTCTGGGGTTAAAAGATTTCTTTGCTTTAATCGAGAAGCTAGAATCTCCGATGTCTTTTTAGAAAGACCAAGATCTCTGATTAATGCATTGAGGTCTTCCTGATTAAAGAGCTGGGGCTCAGAAGTAAAATCAGGGTAAGAATCACTTGTCCGACTAAGAATAGTTTTGTTTTTCTATATCATGATCATTTTGTACAGATGAAGAAGCTTGGGGTACTGGTGCATCGCCAGAGAACAAGACTGGTCGAGAAACAGATAACAAGTTTGGATAAGACCATTTCGACCGGTTATTTTTATTAATTCCATTAATATCAATCACACAAAAATAACAATCATCTTGATGATTATTAGGTTCCCGCCAAATCATTGGTGTTTGATACTTAAAATGGGGTCTTTTCTTATTTGCCCATAATCTTAAAGACTCAACACATGTTTTACATACCATATGAGGCATCCAGTACTTGTCACGGATGTCCAAAGCGAATCCAAAGTAATCAAAATATACCTGTGTTATAAACTCTGACACACTTAGCCTACAATTTTTGAATGTATATTCACCACAAATGTTACAGAAATAGTTTGGATCGTTTCTACAGATATTTCTTAACTTGGACATTGTTATTTAACACAAGAGCACAAACTTTTTCACTAAACAACTCAGTTGAATTGAAGTTTGAATGTGACTAGTACAAATATATGTCTATCAGCTGTTTGCCAAAAACAAAAGGTGCTGGAGAAAAACTGAGGCTAGATTTGTAATCACCAACCTCTAATTAGTAAACAACAGGCCTAAAACTCCATGCAACAAAAAATTAATAAAAATTTGTTCCCTTGTGTAATTAATCTATTTGTTAACAAGATGTGATTCATAGTTTAATTACAAGTCAAAATAAAGATGGTAACGTGTTCTGTATAAATAATAATGTTGGTATCAGTTCCGCAGGGTATCCCTGAGTCACAAATTTTAACTTTTCATTCGTTTCCTTTTTAATATTCTAGCAAATAAAAATACTCATGAGTTTAAGCATAAAAAAAAGATTGCAATTTAATAATTTCCTCGAAAATGAACGTTCGTTTCTTGATGAAATGATTATAACGAAATATGCACATTTCCCATAATTTCACTTTTCCCCATAATAAAATAAAGCTCATGATTATTTGTGTTTTTGGAGAATATTAAAATGGAAACGATTGAAAAGTTAAAACTTGTTACTCAACTCAGAGCGACAACCTGCGGGTACAATAATGTGTTATAAGGGGTCACCTATGGTGTAGTGGTTAGCATAACCTTCGTAGGCCGGCAGGCGGTCTTAGTATTTTTTTAAGAGTGTAAAAAACCCTCGGTTATGCCGTCCTTCATAGCGTAAAATGGCGGCCCCGAACCAATGAGGAGTGAGGTACTCCTTTCAGATCCCTATCCTGATTATACCTCGATAGGTAAAATTTAGGGCACACATTTTCCATTGTAGCGTGAAATGCCGTTAAATAAATAAACAGTAAACAAAGTTTCTTAAATCCAACAATTTGAATTACGAAAAGAATTAAACTTCCAAAGGAAGTTGTTGGAGGCTGCAGTTGCGTCATAATGGATCTGTCTATGGAAACCATTGTTTTCTTTTTTCTTCCCTTTCAACCTTGTAACTTGCTAAGCTTCCCTGATCATTGCGACAAACCGTTCATAAGGAAATTCCAAGATACCTTCAAAGAATCCATTTCGAATAGAGAGATGGGAGTGCTACCGATGGGGAGTTTCAAGTGTTTTTCATGTCATATTGTACATATAATCAGATTTACTTATTGTAATATTATTATAGTTGTAAATTTAAATAAATTAAAAATAAATAAAAGAATAGAGAGAATGGATAATAAATCTTAAGAGCCTATTACTACACAACAAAAATACTGTTGTTTTTTTTTAACCCTGAGGGCATAAATGGATATGCATACACTTCAATCACTGACACAGCCAACTTTATTAATTTTATAGGAATTTGTGAAGATTTTCGCGATAACATACGAAAATATCACATAACAAACTTTTAGGAAACTTAATCTTCTTCAAAATTGCTAGATACAAACTTTTAGTTTAACTGCAGCGAATTAATATACTGTCGAAAATTCGGATTTTTTTCATCATTGCAATATCGCAGAGACAATAAATAGAACATAAATGTAATTTTGCAAACCAAAACGTAGCATCTACTAGGACGATAAGCCACTTCATGGAGAGCAGGTAATTAGAAATGAAGTTTCATATTTACATATTTTTATGGTCAAGGGTCGCAGAATATGATCCTTGCAAACTTTTTAAGCCAATTTAATCAAATTAATATGATGTTTTTTAAACTCATTAGACACAGAATTTAATGGCACTATTATAGGTGCTTTGATAGAAAAAAATCGCCCAAATTCATAAGTAATATACGTTAAGTCACAAACGAAGTAATTCTTAAATACCTAAATGTTCCAAATGCAGCCGATTTCTTATGAAATGTACGCAAAAATATCCAGAAATTAAAAATAAATGGTTATGTCAGATTCTAAAGCAGCTTAGAAGTTATATCTTCACTCACCGTCTTATTTAAACTTCACTACAGTAGTAAGCATCTAAAAAAAATTGTATTCATAATAACCATGAAGGGTCTTGAGTTGATTACGAGCTAGTGGATTTTCTGTTAGTATGCCAGTTGTGCAGGAAGGTGATTTGTTCCAAGATCAAGGTTTTTATTATCCAATTAAGGGTATTCATCATTCAGGC
Organism: Arma custos; assembly: GCA_037127475.1. Taxonomy (NCBI): domain Eukaryota; kingdom Metazoa; phylum Arthropoda; class Insecta; order Hemiptera; family Pentatomidae; genus Arma; species Arma custos. Next base: position 55,568,689 of record CM073762.1, on the reverse strand, counting down.
TGGATGAACCAAAGGAGGATCTGCGGATCCCAAAGGTCCAATCATAGCTGTTAAGATGTTAAAAGTAGTTATGTGTCACAGACGGATTCGAACCCGGAACCTACATCACAGAAATTCAGCGCTCTACACACTGAGTCACCCTCTCCATATTAATAAATGTTTAATTAGCTGAGAATTATTAACGCTGCGGACCAATTAGGATAATGGGAAGATAAACTTGGCAATACCCGAAAGTTGGTGAGCGCTAAAAGGTTATAAATCAACTTAGTATCCACTCCATGTTGACTTCAGAGGAGGGCTATTGTCCAAGAGCTCAATGCAACACGAAGCTTAAAACTGTATCGACCAAATAACAATTATCAACCGTCATCACTTCGGCCATTGTTATCTTCTTGTCAATACTGACGTACAACAAAATGTAGGGTAGATAGAACATAACTTCGGGACAAGTTTTCAAATAAAATCTTATAAAAATAGCAACAATATTGCCCCTCTAGCATAAATTTCAAAATTACGTTTAAAGAAGTAGAAAAAATTATCACAGACTATCTTAAAAAAATCTGGAACAATACATCAAAACAGGTTCAGTATATGCTAGAGACAGTACACGTATTATAAGACATCTGTAGTGTTGAAAGGTGGTGGTACGAGATCAAGGCTGGGTGAGCCTCAGAAGTATCTGCAGATCCTAAAGGGAAGTTGACAGATAAAAAAATAAATAAAAAAATTAATAAAATAAAATCCTGTCACAGCTGGATTTGAACCCGGAACCTTCAGCGCAGCAACTCAGCCCTCTACGCGCTAAGCTACTCCACTTCCATAGAATTTAAGAGTTATATACACGAAAATTTATTAAAATATTAGTTTAGGGGTTATAAATTTGAAAAAAATTATTTAAAAAAATTGGTTTTGACTGTATTTTGGATCACACTTCTTTTTACGTCATTATAGTTTGCTATCTCGAAGAGTTGATACTTAACTGTAATAGATAAAAATCTATATACAATAGACAAAGTGCTATAGGAAAGAAAATTGTTTTAAATTTGTACGTAAAATAATTTAAGATATAGCGAACCCTTTCAGAAACAAACGAAAAACCGTTCATAACATAAAATGACCGTTAATTTTGCCTTAAACCATTATTTCCATCAATAAGATTTTTTTTGTTTTGGAGATTCATAGAAGACTATGTAAAATAAAACAGGGTGGTGCAAGAATTATTAATCATTTTAGAACAATAAATCTTAGTACAGACGTAATTAATTTATTTAAATAATTAAAAACACTGATTAATCGATTACTAACGGAAGTTAAATGTATATAATCAATAAGGTAAATCAGAGGGTTGGTGTAGAATTAGTAAAATATACACGATAGTAATCAACAACCTGGAAGAAATAAGAAAAACTTTTAAAAAAAATTAAGCATCTTAAAGAAAATTAAAAAAATAATTATTACAATTAGGATTGTAGGCTAGTAAAGAATAATATTGCAATGACTTTTATTGTCAAAGATATAGGACTTAGGGAGAAGCTCTAAAGGTCTTTGTCAAATGAGACTCGGCAAATACACGGACTTTTTAATGAAGTGTCATTAACAAGAAGTAAAGTAGTTATTATTTACACAAGAACACAATGCTTACTTATGTACTTATACTTGCTCTCAAAAAAGATCCCTTTAGAGAAAAAACAGACCAATATAGAGCAATAATGAGGGTTTTAAAACGACATACGGAACAATAACCTACATTCCGATAAAAAAGTAGAAAAAGAAGTTTCGAAATCTCCTCAAAGGAGGATAACTACCTTCACTTACCGTAGACGTGCTTCACATTACATTACATTAGTAGTAGCAGCTTTACTACAGTTTTTTTGCCAAGGCTGGTTTCGTCAGTTAAAAAATTACTATAACGAGAATAGTAAACAGTAAATAATTTTTTTTTTTTTGAGTGATAATACTTGACCATATATAAATAAATTTGGGTTTGCGGAAGAAAAATTTGCAAATTTAGCCCTGAAGAAGACCTGCAATGTGGGTCAAAACGTTGCCCCTTTAATAAACAGTTCTCCCTACTTAAGAGACATTTTTTGACCACCCAAATCATTGTCTTCCACATATATAATTGATTTCTTTCATATAAGGGTATAGTTTAAGAAGTAGAAAATCTTTTATAAATCCAATTTTTTTTTAAGTATTATAAAAACATAATTACTAAAACAGATAAAAAATAAATATACAGTTAACAATGTGATTATAGACTAACACATTGAAGACCAATAACGTTTATCACTTAGGCTTAATCATCCAATCAACTAATAATTGTTTTTTTTAATAACGCAGTAAATTTTCATTGGCATGTTTTATTATTTATTTTTTTAAATTATGATTAGGATCTAAATTTCAAATATTGAGAAATACACTTAAGAAAAATCTATTTATGATGGGAATATAAATATAATCTATATATGCTGAGACATCTGATTTTAACAGATACGAATAGAAAAAACACCTCAAATCATTAATATTTTTGGTAAAATACATTGAATACATCATTAGTAAAAGACAAATCATAAATTATTAGTCTTTTTAATTATGATTTCGAAACCTCAGTTTCAAATATTGAGAAATACACTTCCGGAAAATCGGCAATTAAAGGCGAGTTTGTAATGGAATGTAATAAATTTATATTAATAAATCTGTATATAACAAATATCAATAAAAAAGTCATTAAATCAATAACATATAAGGAAATAATTACCAAAAATTCCATTAATTAAAAGACGTCATAAATTATTAATGTTTTTATATTATGATTTAGAAATCTTAATTTCAAATATTCAGAAATACACTTTAGGAAAATCGACTATTAATGATAAGTTAATTTAATATAATATATGTACTGTCATAACGTATAATTGTTTTTTAATTATGATTAGGAAATTACAAATATTGAGAAATTTACTTCAGGAAAATCGACTATTTAATGTGAGTTTAAAACAAAAGGTGAAATATAAATTATTTCTATTTTAAAGAGAAAAGATATGTCCCAGGCCGGGATTCGAACCCGGAACCTCACTCTCTCTCTCTCTCACTCTCTTTCTCTCTCTCTCTCTCTCTCTCTCTCTCTATATATATATATATATATATATATATATATATATATATATATATATATATATATATATATATATAGGGTTGGCAACTAAGTCATTGCCGATTTCAAATAAGAAGGCAAATTCAGAATTTTTGTTTAAAAATATAACTTTATTCAATTAGATATTGCCCGTTCTTGTCGATGACCTTTTTCCATCGTTCTGGCAGCGTAAAAATGCCCCGTTCGTAAAATGTCTGGTCTTTGCTATTAAAGAACTGAAGTAGGTGTGATCTGACATCATCCGCGTTGTTAAAAATTTTACCATTTAAAGAGTTTTGCATGGAACGAAACAAATGGTAATCCGAAGGCGCAAGGTCAGGGCTATATGGTGGGTGTGACAAAACATCCCAACCCAGTTCCAATAATTTTTGCCGAGTAACCAAAGATGTGTGGGGCCTTGCGTTATCATGATGGAAAACAACACCCTTCCGATTTGATAATACCGGCCGCTTTTCTTCAATTGCATCCTTCAGTTTGTCGAGTAGTTCAACATACACATTTGAATTTATCGTTTGGTTCTGCGGCATGAGTTCAAAATACAAAATTCCTTTGTGATCCCACCAGACTGACAGCATAATCTTTTTTTGGTGAATATCTGCTTTTGATGCTGTTTGGGCTGGTTGATCTTGCTTCACCCACGATCTCTTGCGAGTAACATTGTTATAAACTATCCACTTTTCGTCGCCAGTAACTAGGTTTTTCAGAAATGGATCATTTTCATTGCGTTTCAGTAGCGAATCACAGATGCTAATCCGTTGCGTCAAATGAATTTCCTTTAGCTGGTGAGGGATCCATAAATCAAGTTTCTTGACATAACCAAGGGTTTTTAATTTTTTTTCAATGCATGTATGCGACACATTGAGCTTCTCTGCAATGTCTCGTGTTGTGCTGTGACGATCTGAATCGATAATGGCCTTGATATGGGTTTCATCCACTTCGACTGGGCGGCCAGATCGTTGTGCATTTTTCAGTGAAAAATCACCGGAACGAAATCTTTCAAACCAATTTCGACACTGCCTTTCTTTTAAGGCTTTATCTCCATATACGGCACATAACTTCTTTTGTGCTTGCGATGCGTTCTTGCCTTTTCGGAAGTAATACAATAAAATGTGTCGGAAATGCACGTCCTGTTCTTCCATTTTTAAATTGGGATAAAAACAAAACTAAAGAACTAATCAAAAAAATTTTTTTACTAATTAAACGTAGAAGTCCATACAGTAAGAAAAAAATATAGGTTAGATGCTCTGGCCACGTTAACAAAACAAAAAAAAGTGTAGAGTGAATCTATCGACAAAAACGGCAATGACTTAGTTGCCAACCCTATATATATATATATATATATATATATATATATATATATATATATATATATATATACATACATGTATTTCTCTTTAAAATAAAAATATTTAAAATTCAGTACAGCTGAACAATAATTATAAAAAATTATAAATGATTTGAAATCTGCAATTAACAAGCATAAACAAAAAAGGAGTCATTAAATCAATAAAATATAAGTTAATAATGACTAAAATATTCCATTAATTAAAAGACCTGTCATTAATTTGAATTTTTAATTGTTTTTAAAATCTGATTTCGAAATCTCAATTTCAAATATCGAGAAATGCACAATCAATCTTTTCTGTTTTGAAATCAGTGGGTAACAAACATCGATTAAAAAAATATATAATAAAACAATAAAATACAAGGCAAAACTAACCATATTATTTCATTAATTAAAAGACCTGCCGTAAATCCAGACATTTCAAAAAACTCATTACACTCTAAACGAATTCTTTCACGATATTAATTGCTTTCATTAACAATGGCTGTCAATATGAAATAGTAATAACGTTATTTCCGTTTGAAGGTATCATTATTTAGACCGCTCGGACGTATGTTTGTTCTCTACAATGAATTTTATTCACAAAGGATCGCAATATAAAACAGTTGAATTAATTTCTCTTGAATAATATTAGTTGGCATAGTATATATATATACACAAAGCCAAAGTTTCGAACCGCATTGTTCTTCAGGGATTAATACAAATTGAAATGATACATATTAAAGAATAAAAATACATTTAGATATCGAAGGAACAGGGGGGGGGTGTTAAAAAATAATAATAAAATGGGGAACCTTTTAGGCCAATATAATTCAGAGGGAATAGTTATAGAATATTATTGAATAAGGAGAATTATTTAATTTAAAGTCAAAATTTCGACTCACATATCGTCCCTGCCATTTCCAACTATCGTTTGTGAAAATCAGAACTTTTGAGGAGAATTCAAAAAAAAGAACTTTCAAGGTTCAATAAAAATTAGTGCCTATAGCCAGACCAATGACATTCGTTTTACATTGTTTTTGTGACGGATAGATACCTCTATATGAATTTTATATCAATTATCAATCCTAATGCAACAGCTTTAAGTCGAAAACGAAAATTGTGTTTTTTTCACATTCGATACTTTGCGATGGCAGGGACGATATCAGGACTTCTTCAGGGCTACATATACACGATACGTACAATTTCTATATATCTATATTCGCGTGGTCCTTGGTGGCCGGCACGTGATAAAAAACAACATTACACATACAAATTATATAGGCATCATATGCCTTATTACCCGAGCAAAGCTGGGGTGGGTCGCTAGTAATTTATAAATATTTTATTCTATTATATTAAAGAATAAGGCATCAAGAGATAGGGGAGATAAAATAAAATAAAAATAATAATTCTTTTTATAACTTAAAAAAAAGTAAATATTGAGTATTATCGAATAAGTAATAAAGAGTAATTCTACAAATACAAATAAGAATATTCATTACTATGTATCATTTTAATTTGTATCTTTCATGCATATTTAACTCTGAAGAAGACATGCAATATGGGTCGAAACATTGGCTTTAAAATAAATAATTATCCTTATTGAAGAGATTTTTTTCTGACCTTCACCCGGACCGTTTTATTCCTCATTGAAATAATTTCGTATCTCGATAGATGCAACTCGGTAAAGAAGAATGGAAAAAAAATTAAACGGGATACATTATCTTTTTTATAAATTCTGGCAGGTTGGTGTTTTCAGGAAGAAAATAATGGAAGATGCCGTCTCACATTTATATAAGCTTCTTGGATTTGTCTTTCTAGATTAAACTTCGCTCCCAAAGGTCTACCTATCTCACTCAATATTCCTTCTAATTATAATGCAAACCACAAAACTTTATAATTGAACTTACAAACTCTTCATACTTTAATAAAAAATATATAAGGCAGTAGAAACCGTGTGTTTAAGCCGTTATATGCATGTATTTATTTAGGATTCTCACAAAGGGATAGGAACCATTTAAGAAGATATTAATAACAATAACCAACGAATGGTCTTGGGTACAGTACATGCTAGAGACTGTACTGCTTTTAAGTACAACGGTTGTGCAGGGAGGTTATTTGTCAGACTTTATATAGACAAGGTGATCCCTAGAAGGATCTGAAGATCCCAGAAGGTCTATCCGTGGGTCTTAATCGATTAAAAAATTTATCTGCCACAACATGATTTGAACCAGGCACCTTCAGCATAGAAAATCAGCGCTCTAGACACTCGGTAGATTTAAATTTTTTTTTTTAATTATGATAAATAAAAACAAAACAACGAACATGGAAAAATATGACACCAAGGTATAAATATGATTAATTAAAACTTTTTTATTTAGATTGGCATTAATAACAATAATTTTTCTCTATTATATATTTATATAATACATATATTTATATTATAAATTCCAGAGTCATTAAACGGAAGACATGCTTATTTCGTATCATACATTACTATTCTTCCATTCTTAGCCTATAATGTTCCAAGTATCCTGAATCGTCCACTTTTTGTTTTGTTTTGGTCTCTATTTTACTTTACTTACGAAATATGAATCCAAGAAGAATAGGGTGAAGGGGAGAAAAAATATTTATTAAAATCCGTCGTTTCAACCTAAATTGCAAGCCCTGAATAAGACCTGCAACATGGGCCGAAATTTCGGATTATAATAATTAGTTTATCTCTATTCAAGGGGTCTATTCTTCAACCTCCATCCAGACCATTTTCTTTCGCTTGTATAAAAGTTCAACTAATATTATTCAAGACAAAAAAAAAGAAAAAAAGAAAATGAAAACAACCAAGAGGAAATAACATACTTAACCAAATTGCCAAAGATTATTGATATCACTGCATTTTCCTTTGAATTTATCAACGTTCAATCTATAATGTCCGGCCACGACAATATAAAAGTCAAAGCGTGAGCTTTAGCAATTTTCTGAAAGTCCTTGTGCTAAAAATAATATTGAATAATCACGTTTTTTTGGTATCAAGGCGCATTTTACTGCCATTTATACAGGGATGTGCAATAGCAATAAATAATCTCTACCCAAAATCAAATATTAAACACAGTTTCGGGGCTCTATTGAACCATCCAATTCATCTCGTATTCAATCCTTACAATCCAAAATCCTTCGTAAAATCCTCAATGCTCCTTATTATGTCACAAACAAACTCATCCATCATGATCTTAATATCCCATATGTTGCTGATTTGGCCCAAACTAGATACCTATCCTTCCATGACAAGCTCCATACACACTTGAATCCGCTAGTCTCTCAACTTGCTTCCCATACTATTCCTGATAACCCTCCAAGGCGTCTGAAAATAAGATGGTCTCGAGACCTTCTACTATAGAACTTGCAGTGCTACCGATGGGTAGTTTCTCCACAAGTGTTTTTTTTTGTCATGTAATTTGTTCATATCAGCAAATTTACTTGATGTATTATATCAATAATAAATATCAATAACTTAACAAAAAAAAAACAGTAAAATTTGTAGGTAGACGTCGAAATAAACAATAATAATATATGTGTATTTCATTATTATTATATTATACACGCTACAGGCGTTTAATCAGACCAGCGAAGCACCCATGACAACTTATTACAGTTCCTCTAATCTAAAAATTTTAAACATCTCTTTCCATCAGGCTAAGATTTTGTTTTTCAATTAGGAGAACATTTTTAGTGGTATTTAAAAAAAAAAAATGAAAACTAAAATATTAAAAATATGATTAAATTAATTAATTAGTAATACAATTAGGTTTTTATTAATCTTATTATCGAACAACTTATAGGGGATGTTCTAAAGATAGCACAAGTTATTATTTAAAAAATAGGGTACTGGAAATTGTTTGAAAATTCCATAAACCAAAACATAAAAATATGAAGAGAAAAGTACAATATTTTAGAATAATTAAAAATATATTTTGAATTCCTTTTTTAAAATTTACTATTATTTAAAAATAAAAATGAGATATTCTGTTGTGAGGTGAACATCACATCTTACGAGCAGGATTTAATATTGTTAAGTAAATCTTATCCCAAACCAGTCATCAAGAATCATAAATTACTCCATTCTTATTTTGTATAGGGCTCTATTAGATTGACAAAGAAAAATTCCTTCGAATTTATGATGAAGAGCTTTGGATCTAGTTCGAATAAAGGAAGCGAAGAAGTTTTAAAAAGAAAAAATCCCAAGTCGCGCTCCAATTCGTGATATCAATAAAAAAAATTTGAGACAACGGCGGTAACATCAATTTTTTTTACTGATGCTAAGATCAGAAGACTTTCTCCTCACAGAAAAAAGTGGAATACTCTAACGAAAACAAAATTTATAGTAGCTTAACAGGATGATTTAAAAAAATATATTATCTTTAGCAATAATAAATAAATAAAAAAATCTGCAAAACCCAATAACAAAAAAAAGTTAGAACATTCTACCTTAAATCTAAAAATTTCAGCAATTTTAATTTTTTCTATAATTAAAGCAGACATTAAAAATAAACAAGCTAAAGACAGGAATACATTTATAGTTGTACGGATAAACCAATTTTTTAAGAGATACATACAATGTTTACTTGACTATTAACCTAGTTTGAGTTTGTTTTTGCAATAAGCGTTCCAACTGCCCTGCAAAAACAATGCCAAATCGTCCATTTAGTGACCGATTTATAGACAGCATATATCAGGGTGCTGAATAATTCAGCTTTACAGCAATAATTACCTAAAGTCTGTACAACTTTGGAAACTGTTATATATATATCTGTAATAAAACCGCTTTTTTAGTGAATACATATGAAAAAACCGACACTAATACATGTGACAAAATATTTGTGGATATTTAATAATCTATAATTAAGATTATTATAATTAAGACCAGCAATATCAAAAGAAGTGCACTGGACATCTTGAAAAATTCTCATTAACAGCCTAATCTAAATATATAGTTTTTAAGAGTATTTGTTATATAAAGTATCATTGTGGAATAAATTTCTATATTTTTACTGATACTTCTATAAATAACAGTTCTCGTCATTACTAATGTAATAACAGATTATCGCATAAAGCATATCTTAGTATCTCAATTATAAAATTGACTCTACTCTCATGTAAAATCATGAACGGAAAAGTGTTTGTATATCTAAAAGTAAAACAAAAAAATATTTCTTATGATCAGTGCATCATTGCATGTATAAATTTTTATTAAATGCTAATTTATTTAATCATGAATAAACGAAATATAAAAATAAATGAACTGTTTAAAAATAAGAAATATACTTTTAAAAATAAGACTTTTGACATTTCAACAAAAAATATCTGCTAACGAAGAGAAATTTTTGCTAGGAAACAATAGTCAATTATGGTGGTGACAAAAATATAAAATTAAATACCACTCTATGATATTAAATAAAAATGGACATATTAATTAAATACTATATGATTTAAATAAATAATGATAAAATTAAACAAATTGAAAGTAATTTTTTAAATACTTTACGAATTCTTTCCTCAAAGGCCGAAAATGTATACAATCATGAATTCATAAAATATAAGTCATAATAATATAATTTAAAATAAAAAATACATTCTGGAGTATAATACGCTATAAAAATGTACGGTGATAGATTTTTATTTGTATTTTTATTTTACAGTTTGCCAATTGAATGCCAATGAAGAAACTGAATAGAATAAATTTAACGATTGTCTACATATAGCTGAATTGGATTTAATCCATAGAAATATTGAATTGCTCAATTTTTATTATTTTAATTTTAAAGATAATTGCTCAATTATTGCCGAAACTAAAACGGCCAAGGTGAAAAATTCATAATAGGTATTGGATTCTAGCAATCGATATTGAGAAACACCTTGCAGTAAAGGGAAAATTTTTTCACACATAACAAATATTATTAATAATAAGTAGCTTAAAAACATCACTTTGAGTTAGAGTTTTAACGACTCCTAAATGTGACGATCGTTAAGTGGGTTAAAACCTCGGTGACGTAGGTTCAGCGTCTTATTTTTTTCCTCTTTACGAGGATTTAAGTTGTACTGACGCAGAAGGATGGCTACGATGGGGCGTCTAGGCCAAATAGATTACTCCGAAATTAAAACCAATGGTGCAACTCAATTCAGTGAAACATTATCAATTCTATAAATTAAAAAAATAAGTAATTTTTTTTATTATTCTTATTTATAACTTGGCGATTAATTGGTAATCAGCAGATTGCCTGTCAAGAGAATTACAATAAAATGGCATGAGAAGCATGAGTTTAGAATAATAAAATAAAATATACTATAGTGAATGTCAATTCGTTAACATACCTAACAAAAACCTAATAGTGGTAATTAATTTACATGCCTGGAACAGGTAACTCAATGAGATAACAGTAGCCAGTGACTCATAAAAAATTAGACAAAGGCATGCATATTCATATACTAAGTATATGCTCGGTGTCAACTCGTGGAGAAAGGGCATACAGAGTAGGAATACAGATTGCCTTGCCTCTGTTACCTCTGCAAGTAAAACCAGCGGCTCTGTAACCCCTTAGCCCAACTATTTTACATAGCAAATACTAATCAACAACACTTTCTCTCTCCGTTCAGATCCAGCGAGAAAATTAAGATTGATTTGCATTGAACAATATATTTTACTATAAATTGTTTAAATACGCCTAGCAGAAAAAAAAAAATCTAAACCGATAAAGCAGTTCAGGATCAAAAAAGGATAACTCCAAATATCAAAAATTGACACTTTCTCATTTTTTGGAAGTTAACCCAAGTAATGGTGTGGTTTCGAAACGTAATGTTCAGAACCGGACTAAAACATTGAGAAATAAGGCAGTAAATTGTTGTGTTAGACAAAATGGCTTGACTAAACTAGCGAAAAACTTGAAAAATTCAATTTTTGAAATTTTGGATCTATTCGAATTTGACCTTGGACGCCTTAGTTAAAATATACCCGAAAATTATCATTAAAAAAATAAATGTTTTCTATTATAACCATAAATAAGATTATTTGGAAACAATTCTAAAAAAAATAATATAATGTATAAAAAAAATATATGGCAGTATTATGCTTTAAAATATTTTATTCGCACCGAATTGGTAAACGCAGCTTCTTTCAATTTACGATAATAATGGCACTAAGTAAAGACAAGTAATAATAAAGATCTAACAAATTTACGATAATAATGGCACTAAGTAAAGACAAGTAAAGAAACTGCCCAATTTTAGTACTCGTATTAACAGATTTAATAATTATTTAACCACCACAGTAGGAATCGAACTTGAATCTCAGCGCTTTTTTAAAATTCAATGGAAGCCTTTCTACCTCAAAACAAAATAAATATTCTTGAACATTGAAACGTTGAAAGATTCTTGAATTTCTGTTGATGACTAATTATAATAATGAGATACAATTTCAGTCTGAGGTGACTTAATGTAATGTTATCCTCCCGAAATTTTATAGAACGAGAGCAGAGGACTGGAAAAGGGTTGCGAAAGGACTTATAGCGGCCAAGGTTCCACAGGTCCTGCCTTTCCCATCTGTCCGGTTTCTTTCCCAATCACACAATGGGACAACCGTTTTAGAAAAAAACTGGCATTCACTAGTCATCGTCTCAAGGAGGGGCGGGATATAGCTCTATCAGGGAGTGAATATATATATTACCATGTTTTCAAACATTTTACAGAGCCTAGATGAACCCAAATAGAGTATCCCAAACCTTGAGTCCAACTGACCTTTTCCTCCGACCGGTATCGTCATCTGCAACCGTGATATAACCACAGGATCCGACAAGTAATTTCTTGCGTTAACATAATAGAAAACGGGGATGGATGTTTGTCTATTTATTCATTTAACGCCACTTTATGCTACTATGGCTATTAAGACAATGTTACAGTGGGCTTCCGAAATTTTGCCCATCTAGATTGAATTAGATCTAGATCATTGACGAGTTCCTGACATTGCACAGGCTTGGGACCCCCATTTTAAGTCCCTTCCGAAGGGAACAGCATCACAAAGGATATTTTTACTCCTTTTAAACAATCTCCAGACCATCTGCCGGGCTGAAAAATGCGATCTGGGGCAAAGTAGGTTTGTTTTGTTAACCACCAGACCACCGGGAATGAATGTTTGTATAATCACCACAGTGTGATATGCACTTTGTATTATTATTATGCGTTATATTAATAATATGCAAATCTTCTGAGACGAAAATGTAAAGCAATATTAATAACAAAAACCAATAATAAAATAAAATACGTAATTTATTTTTTATTTATGGTTCTTTTTTAATTATTTAAATATATTTTTTTTTAATTTGGGATCCCGGCCAAGACATAATCTTTTATCTTAAAAATTAAAATAAAAAAAATAAAATACCGTATATGATAAAAACGCAAATTGATGATACTATGAAAACAATTCCAATTTGGTTAAAAACAGCAACACATTCTTGAAGCGCTAATACATTTCAGGCCAACTGAAAATCAGCTAGGCTGTTTAAAACTATATAAACAAATATAATTTAAAAATAGCTCAACAACAAATGAAGGCTGAATGGTTGGTATAACAAAGGGCATAATTTTAAAACTATTGTAAAATAATCAATTTACCTACGCTGAAGGCTTTACTCAACCCAAGACCCTTCATGGTACAGGATTATTATTTTTTTATAGAAGCATGATCTGTAAAATCTCTAAAAGTAGAGTCTCTAAAACGTAATAGAGTTTCCTTGTACCCAAATGCTTGTAGTATTATAAAATAAATCCCTAGAAAATAGATTTATTTTTTTTACATTCCAACTTCTGCTGGTGCAAGTCTAGATAAAATAGAACTAATAGATTTGGATCTCACTGAAATAAAAAATGCTCAATATTGGAAAGTGAACCATGTCGCACATTCCGGTCAAGGTTTTTTATACATAGTTGAAAAACGAGTTTTTTTATTCATTAAAACCTATTTACATGACCCAGAGTTATTCTGGATTTATTTTTTTACTTTTACAGATTTAAATATATGTACAGTGTAAGAAGATTATCCAGTATTTATTGTTTTCATTAAATAAATAATACCATTACCGCAGGCCGTATTAGGATAGAATTATTTCTGTGCCAAATGAATATTTATAGAGACCGAGCGAACCCCAGAGGGTTTCCCGATCCTTATAAAATCTATCTTCGGTCGATAATTATTGTTATTTATTGTTTTATATATTATAATGTTTTGTATAATAACAATATTTTATAAATAGCACAAAAACATATTTGTACTTAGTTTATTAACCTTATTGTTTATATCCAATGACTATATTTCTTCTCGATTGTTTTTGACCCTTTTCTGAAATACTAAAAGGAACTGTCTATTTAATATACGATAAAAATTGGTGTTCAGTTATACATTATCATTATCCTTTTCGATGTAATTTATCTTATTCTACAATAAGTTAACTGTGTCTTATTTAACTTATAAGTTATAATTAGCTATGTATATTCTATAATATGTATTGTAAATATTTATATATATTAATATATGAATGGCTACAAGGCATATAGACATAATAAACATAGTTATATATGTAATTATATACTACTATACTACAATATGTCGTCCAGGATAGCAAAAGGCGACCAAAAGGACAGAGTAGGGAAGGCGACCCGAACTGTCAACTATATTCCGAAATAAAAAAACCTCGAGGAGGCCAAGGTCCTCCATGAATAAATTGCGTTGGACTTATAATATTTATTTCACACATTGCGCCATGTAAAGAATATAGTAACCTTACAAAAATAAATACAATGCGGTGAAAAAGTATACAAACTATAATTGTACAAAAAAATATAAATACAAAACGACTAACGGCACGTTAACAACATTAGCAGCCAGGACACTTTCATTTATTGCGTGCCTAATTGCTTCGCACAAGGCCGCCTCTCCTCAAATTCATCATGAGCTGGCCCGGAGACGGATTTCTAATTGGTGAGGAAGTGACGACAACCACCATTACACCGCAGTCCCGATCATCAGTAGTCAGCGGAGGAGTCGATGTGACGAAGAGGTTACAGAACTGGAACGGCAGAGGAAACCGAAAGTGAAACCGAGTACTGGCGGAAAGGTGGGGGCCTGGAGAAAGCACGCTTCAATAAGTCAAATGAAAACTGACAAAAGGCTGATTGGAGGGAAACTGGGACGTGATTGGCGTCCCAAGGGTTCGGGTTCAAGTTCCATCCCGGGTTTCTCTAAATTGCTAAAATGTAGACGAGGCTGGGAGTGCTGCAGTGGTCAGCGGGAAGAGCCACGGCAATTCCTTTCACCACCCTTTCTCTAACCTTTTCCTCCGACCGGTATCATCATCTGCTACAGTGATATAACCTCGGGATCCTACCAGTCGGGATTTCTTATCACGCTAATATAACAGAAAACGAGAATGTACGTTTGTTTATTGGTTTAAGTCACTTTAAGCTACTATGGCTAATCGAGCGATGTTACAATGGGAGTCCTAAATTTAGCTTATCCAGGTTGAATTTGGGTAGGGAACATTAAAGAGTTTTACTTTCGAAGGACAGTAAAACCAAGGAAATTTTACTTCATTTTAAAAAATCTTAAGGCAAACTTCAGGGCTGCCTGCGAACCCTCGACAAAAAATCACAATAATTCAGGAAAAACCAATCATTCAACGTTTCGCCAATTCAGACATCATCAATCGCTAAAACGAACCTCTCAAATAGGCAGCAATCTTGCTAAAAGAAATTCCAAACACAGTTCATCAGTTTTCATGTGTTATATGCTGCACTTTGTCTTTTATATATTTATTGCATATTATATATCAGAAAGAGTCAATAGATATTAGGTGCAGTTCTATGGACACTTAATTGACGAAGTTCTAAACAGATTAATTGACGTCTAATGGACAACTTCTCTCAGAACATCAATACTCCGGGTAGTTGAAAATAAGAAATATTTGACCAAAGCAAAAATCGATACTGCGGAAACATGTCTAGATTCAGAAATAAGACCAATAAGTCTCGAGAAAGGTGAATGGTCGTAACGACCAAAGAGGACAGGAGACGAAATCCTGGGAAAGCAAGAATAACTATAAGTATGATTGAAATCGCCTGATTATCATTTTCCATCTTTATTTGGGAGATATTCGCTAATAATGATGCATATATGTATGTGAGGGACATTCACCAGGGCTATTTAAAGTAACAAAAAAAATTACTATTATAATTTGTAATTGAGTAAAGTATGATCATTTGTAATATTGTACATCTGTTCCACTACAAGCCAAGAAGATCTCGGGTACAGTATATGATAGAGATTAAGGTTATCTACTGTATAGAGGCTGGATAAGCCTCAGAAGGGGCTGCAGATTCTACAGGATATATGGTTGTTGACAAATAAAGAATTTATCCACAACAACCGGATTTGACCCTGAGACTTACAACACGGTCATTCAGAACTCTACATGCGGAGTTACCTTATAATTACCTTATGAAAAATAAAACGTAAAAATCATAAAATGAGATAAATAATCAGTATACTAAGATCAAAATATGAAGTATTAATTATTGTAAAATATCATCATTATTAAAAATTGCGTTTCCGTTATACATGGACCAGTGGATTGGTAAATTGATAAATTATTTTCTAATGCATGGGTCAGGTAATGAAGCATGGTGACAATAAAACCAACTGGATTGTCGACTAATTGGTTAAAAGCTTTTGAATAGAATCTTCTAAAAATAACACAGTAAGTCGATAAAATAAAATCTGCAAATAAAAAATTAGAATGTAGATTATTTTAGGTCATATATGGAAGAGGTATAAGAAAGTGCTTAACTATGTATTTAAAAATATATGGAAAGTAAATAATTTTGATTTTATAGTCCAAATAAGTAAATTGTTGTTTAAATAATATATTTAAAGATAAGAACTGACTAGACGGTGCAAACAACTATCACATCTTCTGGACTACAGAAGACTGACTTGAGGAACAAACGACTTATCTGTAATAGTATACTAAAACCTATTTGGACATATGGAGCAGAACTTTGGGGTTCAGCAAAAAAAGCTCACATACGCAAGATACAAACAACACAGTCCAAAATTCTCAGTAAAATTATTTACGCACCATGGTATATTTCGAATCACACTATACACAACGACATGAACATTCCCACTATAAAATCATATATTCATAACAAATACATAACAATGCACACATCGACACAATATCACCCAAACCCACTTGTTCTTCCGCTTTCCTACTCCCTGTTACCTGGACTTGATAAGAAAAGATTAAAAAGACATTGGCCAAGAGACCTACTCAACAATTGATGTTTTTTTTTTCAAAATAACTCGCTGATCATGTAGAAAAGCGAAGAGAAAGACACTTCGATCAAATTTGCTGGATGCGCGATTGCGCAGGTGCAAATGAAAATTAAATAATAATAATATATTAAAAAATTATATCAATAAAATTTAGTTAACCTACTAGATTAATAATAATAAGGCTTAGCGGACCCGAAGGCTCGATGACCTAACGCAATCCTCCCACCTACGAAATGAAACAGTTAAACTAAATTATATGTACAACTCAGACAAAACCCAGTACATAAAATCAACAATTTTTTTTTATTCATCAGCACAAAAGGATGAATACGTGGTTCAGTAAATTTTTTTCAAAAGTTAGTTTAATGTGCTTCGGATCGTGTTATTCTCTTAGTGAAAAAGTGGATAGGTTGAAAGGGAGTTACTGCTTATGTTATAACTTATTCACCGGGACTGCAGATATAATGGTTAATTATTACATAATTAATGATTATATGTGCAGTTCCCTTTACCTTTGTAACGAAATATGTATGCAAATTATACTCAAAGGTCGTACGGGTGTCACTTACAACTACAACACGATACATGCAATTTTTTTTTCGCCCATGTCAATGCCTATGTTCCAATGCCACTGTAATCAGGCCTGGAAACGTTCCAAAATGGAGGGAGTTGTTACGAAATCATGCTCATTTGTAATTCTATAGGCTTCAGTTTTTTACCCCCATAAATCCGTAATATATTACAACCTGTTTTAAATTGTATTAAAGTGTCTTAAATATTTTATTAAATTTAGGAGAGGGGCCAACATCTTAATAAAATATTCAGAAAAAAAATATTTTACAAAAATACGGGTTATCATGAGGGGATATATGGAACAAGACGCAGAGAGAAGACCTCAGATTCCACGGAGTTATGGTGTGGCTGGTGATATGATAGTACAAGCTGGGTGTGAGGAATTGGATGGTGGCGACACATGATCGAGACAATTGGTGGAAGCTGGTACAAGAAACCAAGGCTCGAAATCGGAATGAACATTTCAACGTTATATCTTTACTTCGAAATATTAGTTGACCCTTTTATTTCTTGATGAAATGATTAGCGAATCTACTCATTACTCATAATTACATGGTAAACATTAGTGGATTGTACTAATGTCCTAAGTGTGATTGGGTGGTTAACATGGTTTTTATCCACATCTTCTGTCCAATCTTCGTGTCATAAATAACAATATAATCACCACTTGACTTGTGGAACTTGGGCGCCTTCTGGACTTCGGCCTGCCCCCTCGGTTCTGTGCGCACCTCTCGCTTCGTTCTTTCTCGGGCCCGGATAGGTGGGTTACCATAACTTAATAACCAACGGGCGTTGATGACCTAGATGTTTTACGCCCCTAAACCCAAGAAAACAACAAACATTGTCTTTTTCATACTAAACCTCACGATAACTTGCATTTTTGGAAAATATTAAAAATGAAATAAATAAACGGTTAAAATTTGTAATTTAACTCAAAGCGAAAACCTGCGGAACATATACCACACATTTTTTACAGCGTCTAATAACTAGTGTTTTTTGTTATGTTATTAGAATTATTCACAAGAAACATTTCAAACTAACTTTAGGTTAAGTTAGACATCGAGACTCTAGGACGTGCCTGAATCATTCAAAATCACTACAGATTATAGATTAGCAATTATTTTCACGAAACCATCAAACGAAACAAACTATTTCTACTGTAGATGGAATGTATCGATAGAAAAATCGTGCTAGCTCCAGAGAATTATAATATTAAAACTTCCCCCTCAATCCAAAACAAAACAAACAATCCAAAAACAGTTCCAGTTTTTTATATGGATTATTGCTAACTAATTTAATAAAATGGAGCAATCAGTTATTATAAATAACTTCAATTAAAAATCGAAGATATTTAGTCCTTTATCGTCCATTTTTATTATTTAAAATTCAAAGTGGAATTAATGGAATTCTGTTAAATAAGTTTACAGATTGTAATAAGCTGTTATTAATCCTCTCATTTTTATTATATTTACTATCACTAAAATTAACGAGCAGACCATTCGCCGTTGATATATTTCGTTGAAATTTTGAAAATGGTTCTCAAGTCAAAAACGAATTTTTAGATTTTTATTCAATTAAATCCATGTATTTTCAGTTCTGAGATTGAAAATTTGATATAACGTTGAGGAAAATGTATAGAAAATGAGGGATTAATATTTTGAATAAAAATGTTTTGATTTCATGAAGTTGTTATATTAAGTATAACAACACTTTTCTTTGAAAGCAGTCATTTCATATGAAACGACCCAAACAATTTTTTTTAAAATGCAACTTTCGAAACATACGAAAATAAACATATAAAAAAAAATATTAAAGCGGGCTTAACGGGGGATTATAACTTTTTCCCTCACTGTAACATTTACTTATAATCTAGAGCGCTGTGGGAAAATCAATATGAGAGAATTAAACCCATCACCAATCAAGATAAAAAAAATTATGTAATAGGTTGAGTGAGAGACCGAGATATTATTGCGATTCAGACCAGACCTTAAACCTTGTATGGAAGATCTCGGAAGGACAAGGAAGTTAGGAAGAAGGGACCGACCCTTAAGTACACCTCCTATCTGGTATCTTTCTGCACGATGGGCGCTGCGCTAAGAAAGAATTATTGGTTCAGTGTAACGCAAGAGGAAATGGGGCTGAATCAAGTACGACCAGAAACAACTTCCTTTCACATCATCGGCTCGCTCCTATTTCATACCTCGCTGCTTCTGCCTGTAATGGTAACACGTGTCCTTTGATTGCCTTTTTCCTCAACGTTTCTGTCCATTGGAGAGGTGTGTATAAAGAAAGAATCAAGGGAGATGAACGCAATCAAAATAATAAGTAAACTATAAAAATAAATAGGACTTGGAAACAACAGGAGGAAAATACGAACATCTTTCTAAAGGCACATTGTCAAGATGGATCCTACAAGGTGGAATAATAAGATAAGATATACAACCTGGAAAACCAGGGGGTTATGCAAAGCAGATGAAAGAAGAACTGAAAAGACTGCCTGTGTAGAGAGAGACTTGGGAGCAGACTGCAAACCATTAGTGTTCTTGTGGAAGAGAAAATGAAGCAGGGGCATGAGGGATGGACGGATGAGAAGAAAGAAGGAGCTGAAAGAGTGATAAGTACGTGGTCCTTTGTTGACCGGTTCGCAAATAAAAAGTGCATGACTAAAATATACTTTAAAAAAAACTCTGTACCGCTACAACCCATGAAAGATCTTGAGCTCCAGGCATGGTAGAGACTGTACTGTATCTAGGACAACGATTATAAAGGGACTGTTAATAGAGAATTTTAAATTTTTTCTGCCAAACTGGATTCGTTCTATACACTGAGCTACCCCGATCTCTGTAATATGGTTTAAAAATAAATAAAATAATAAATGGATTTTTGTTGAGTTATGATAATAGACAGTTTTTTGCCCTTTAAACGAAATAACAACTGAGAGGGGCTGTTGTAAAAAACGAACTCCAGAAGTTATTTTATTTAACTCTATCTACAGTCCCAGTGAATAATTGTTTAAGACGAATTTTCTTCAAAAAGAGTTTCATGCACTTGAGAATCCTATTATTTTCCTAGTCATTACGGGGTTACGCCAGGCATTGGCTTGAAAAGGAGTTATAGCTTATATTAAAACTTTATTTCAAGCCAAACCCTACGAGAATGGTATGATTCCGCATTCCTCAAGACAGTTAAATCTGTCTGGACAAAATTCAACTTATCTACCTAATCATTGGGTCTACAGAGATTTTCTTTATTACGGTAAAAAGGTAATGGAGAGGCTGAGTGGTAGAGCACTGAGTTATCGTGCCTAAGGTCCTAGGTTCAAATCACGCTAGCAGACTTTTATTTAGTCTGTTAGCGGCGGGAGATGGATCTTATGGGATCTGGAAACCACCTGGGACTCACCAAGCCTCTCATCTAGAATAAATCACCTCCCTGTACAACCGTTTCCCAAAATCAGTACAGTTTTTACTATAAACAGAACCCCAGACCCCTTCATGGGTTGTAGTGGAGTGGTACAGATTTTTTTTTAATTCCAGGAAAATTTTAGTTATCAATATAAAACTCATATTATTATGATTGTTAATAAGAATGTACCAAAGACAGGACAAAAACTCCTAAAGCCTGTCTTCTCACGACCGATTTCTCATTAAGTTTGACATAAAAGCGAAATCACAATCTAATAGCGCATAGTCGTGTTAGCTAGATATTGTCAGGTATAACCTTGCGATGCAGCTGATGACAATCTCATCTACGACAGTAATTAACGCTTCAATAATTCATTTTAACCGTTTTTAATTAATGTTCATCTGATTTTAATTTTAATGAGCGACAAAACAATTTACGAAATAAGTTAATCCTCAAAAGAGTTGAACTACAAAAATCATGTAGTTTTCTATACATTATAATGAAATTATAAAAGGATTATAATGAAAATTTCTCATTTTTATTTTATTTTTTTAATTCATTTATGAAGAACCTTCAAAACTCAGAACTTGAAAATTGAAAATAATAGATGAGGCATTTAAAATGTGGGAGGGTCCATTTTAAATATCATGGCTCATTTGAAAGTTATTTAAAAATCTTTCATCTTAATTGCAACACCTAATATAAAATAAAGTAGAAAATTTCCTAAATATATTTTTTGCCTACCTCAAAAATACAAAGAGAGACAATAATTCAAGCATATGCCACTTAATATGATTATTTGTTTCGCTGGAGATTACGTGTCACAACTTATTTATAGTTATTATAGTTTACTCATTCCTGTAAGTGCTCACAATTTAAAACTGCCTTTTTTTAAATTATATAAATAAATGTTTAATCTGTTACAGTCATGGATGGAACTTGTGGGATCTACAGACTCCCAGCGTTAAACAATTAAACCTTAACGTTTATATGAATTATTTAGATGTTGGGTAGCAAAATTATAACAGCTAAAACCAAAGGGCAAATGCTCATTTTCCGCAGGCATGAGTTCCTTACCCTAAATAAAATAAAATGATGATACGCAGAGACCATACTGGTGTCGCTTTCAACTACAACACGATACATGCAGTTCTTTTTCGCTCTAATCGATGTCAATGCTTATGTTCCAATGCTACTGTAATCAGGCCTGGAAACGTTCCAAGTAGGAGGAAGTTATTATGAAATCGTACTCATTTGTAATTCTATAGGCTTCACATTTTTTTTTTTTTTTTTTTTTTTTTTTTTTTACCACAAATCCGGAATATCCTAAAACATGTTTTAAATTTTATTAAATTGTATTAAATCTATTAAACTTAGGAGAGAGGTAAAATTTTTAATAAAATCTCCTGGAAAAAATAAACCATCCATTCCGTTTATTGTTTTTAGAGAATTGTCCAAATATATGAAAATTAATTGACCTAGGCCCCTTAGCTGTATTGATGTAACAACCTGTGCAGCGGGGTGCTTATAAATAATTAAAAAAAGAAGTGAAGCTGGTTCAGTAGTTCTCGCAGTCAGGAAACGACAGGAAAACGACTTGCAGTTTTATGTAATGGTACTATGTGTTACATAATGTACAATTATGAGAACATGCACAGCAGTTTTAAGCATTAATCAGAAACCAAGCGGAGGAGCAAATACCAAGAGAGAGAGAATTTAAGAGAGGATAAAATGGAGAAAGATGGGTCTAACCTTAATAGAGCTGCTCTGAGAAATCCGATAATCCATAATACGCAGGTGGCAGGTACCGCGGGGACATAGAGCGGATAATCGAAAAGGAGATTGCCTTCTCGCAAAAACTCCTACTAATATCAAGCAATCAACTGGATAACCACATGCTGAGTAATTATTGGGAAGAATATGATCGGCAACTGCATTACTAATACCTGCTAAGGTATTAAAAAATACATTCAAGATGATTAACCTTCACAAGAGTCACTAACCGATAATAGCAACAATAATAAAATTAAATAATCTCATCTTGGGTCTGAGTTATTATTACGTGTTATAGTATATATATATATATATATATATATATATATATATATATATATATATATATATATATATATATAGTAACACGTATTATATATATAGTATATATTATATATATATTATGTTATATTATTTATATTTATATTGTTTATATATTTTGTTATATTTTATATTATATTATGTTATTATGTATATTATATATATATATATATATAGTATATGTTAATACCCATATAATATATATATATATATATATATATTTCTTAATGTGTACTAATTGATTGTATGAACTGATTAGACATAAATCTTGCATGTATTACTTAATTTTTCATTTTTAAATACTTATTAAAATATATTATATTATAAGTTTTAATTTTTTTACCGATCTTGTTTCGTATACATTTAAAAACTCAAAAATATATGAGGGTCACCTGTAGTCTAGTGGTTGGCATAACAACCTACCAAGGCCAAGATCATGGGGTTTGCAGCTCGGCAAGTGGCCCTAGGATTATAGAAAACAAAAAATCCTTAAAATTGTGGCCTTGAACCTGTGCGATGTCAGGTACACGTTTTAAAGATCCCTATTCAAATTAAACCTGGATAGACACAATTTAGTATTCCCGCTGTAGCATCGCCAGTTCAGCCATAACAGCATAAAGTGACGTTAAATGAATAAATGAACAAAAATATATCAACAAAACCTTTGTAGCACATTAAAAAAAAAAAAATCGTTGAAAATATCCCAATAATATATACATATATATATATATATATATATATATATATATATATATAACATCCCAAACACATGGTTCACATCATAAGTAAAAATTTAAATAATTAGCACACATCCACTTTGACAAAAATGTATTAGAGAGAGGTATTAATGTACGGTGCCTTCTTAAGGAAAATCATTGCATTTATTGTTTGGGATTAATCTTTAAAAAAGGAACTACTTAACCATTCCAGGGTACTTCAACATTTACTAGACAAATGCTCTAAGCTCTCGATTAACCACAAAAGACTCATATGAATAACTATTCTAAGACATATATAATTAATAGGTATTTGTACTTACGGAGTAGAGGTTTGGGACTCCTAAAAACCCATCCCTTGCAAAATCCCCAATGCTCCTAACTTTGTGACGAATAAAATCATCAATAATGTTCCATTTGTTGCTGATTTTTCCGTGACCGATACCAGTTATTAAAAACTTCATTCCCACTCAAACCTACCAGTTTCAAGACTAGCTACCTCTTCCATACTCAATAATCCTCCGAAGCTTATGAAACGAAGATGGCCTCCAGTTCTTTTAAGTTGAATTATTTGAGTAATACTGCTTTATCTCATGCCATTACATATCATTCATTCTATTTAATTAATATATATTGTAATACAATACGAGTATACAGAATAACAGTGCCAAAGTGCAGAAATATGCAGTATATAACAAATCCTCTTCATTTAGCCACTCCACCAATAGTAATTTTGTTATTTTAATTGTGATTATTTATTTTTTTATATTACGGTTATGAGCCTGGTAGCTTAGTAGAGTACCACACTAGAGTTGCGGAAGACCGGGGTTCGAATACCGGCCAGGACAAATCTTTTATCTTCAAAATAAAAATATTTAAATAATCACAATAAAAAAAAAATATAATTATAAAATTGACGCCCTTTAACTAGATCCTAATTAAAGTAACGTTCAATGAGCATTCTTCCCCATATACACAACGCAAACATTGCGAATATTGGAGGATCGGTGAAGAGAATGGATTTGTCTGCCCTGGTTACGAGCCTGGTAGCGTAGTTGGTAGAGTTGCGGAAGACCCGGGTTCGAATACCGGCCAGGACAAATCTTTTATCTTCAAAATAAAAATATAGTAATTTTGCATTAAAAAAGCGAAGAATTGAAAAATTAGAAGAGAACTTAAACAAAATGACTAACCCTAAATAGACATGTATTAATAAAGTATACCAGCGATGGTGGGTTTTAATAACTCATGATACCACGGACAGAATTTATTTTTAGCCGCTTATGATAAGAACTACTTCTAGTCCTAGAGCTTATGACTCCGATATAAGAATTATTGAATGCTTTATCCATTTATAATTAACTATAACTTAAAAAAATGTCAATATTTAAAAAAAACACTATATTTTTACAAAAAAATCTATCATTCCATCCTCAAGCGAAATCATTCTCAAATAAATATCACTTCCATTTCAATTAATATAGTCATATTCAATAGAGTTTAATTCATTCGATTTTTTAAACTTAATGAATAAATTGAAAAGACTTAATTGAAGCTAAACCGGCGAGTTTGGATTTTACTCGCGAAGATTGCCAACTTGGGCAGCGCTCGTGAGAGAGTTGACAATAAATTAAATATAACAGTTCACAAAGATTTCCAGTAAGTAGAGAAAAGTAGGTATGAATTTTCCACAAGGCTCCTGGGAATAACAAAACATTTTCTCTTATTATTCCAACGGTGAACAAATGGAAGAATTGTTTGAGCAGTCGATTGTTGAAGATTTTAACGCTCAAATGAAAAAAAGAAACATTATAAAAATAAAGTTAAGCGAATGTTCCTTTCGTTTAAGTTAAATGTTCTGTTTTTTTAATTTCAGAAAGTTCTGACATTTTAAAGTTGACTTATGATTTAAGAATCCATTAATATTATTATACATCTTGCTAAAAGAATTGATAAAAATAATTAGATATATTTTAAAATTCATAATATTGAAAACTCACAGACTCACCAAGAGCAGAATAATAAGTACTAGCGCATTACCTGTAACAAAATAAAAATAAATAACAAAAGGAATATTTGAATTTTATATATTATTAAAGCTAATTAATAATAATTGATAATTAAAAAAACTGTACCACAATAACCCATTAAGGACATAGCGCTTAGTAAAAGTTGGAGAATGCAGTTTCGACAATATCACGCATAACAGGTAGATTTTCTCCTAAATAAGGATATCCACTTAAAGAGGCTTGGTGAGCCCCAGGTGGGTTTGATGATCCTCCAAAATGAAGAAAAATCTATTTATTTTTGTAATGGATATGGAGCTAAGTCAGGCATTGGCTTGAAGAGGAGTTATATAAATCCATTTCAAGGCAAACACTATGAGAATGACACGCACTCTGATAGTTTACTCTCTGTGGAAAAAATTCAACTAAACCGCTCATTCAGAGGGCTGTAGATATTTGAGATGATTTTGTAAAGAACTTAAATGAAGAAGCTGCTATTCAACATACGTACCTATCATACTTCCGACGTGTAATAACTTAATACATTCATAAAGACCAAAAAAATATATACAGTATAAAAATCGTACAACAATCTGAGTTCAAGGTGAATTAAACAAGTGTAGTTGTTCCACAACTCGGCGGACAGGGATTATTCCTCTAGTTTTCATAATAAATTAATTAAACCTTTATTATATTTTTTTAAGTATGAAATTATTACTGTTGAATAAGTTAAGATTTTTTATTTATTTTTTGGACACCACCATATTGAAGTATAAAATTCATTCATTCATTCAGCCAACGCCCGTTCGTGGCCTTTCGGCCATTCGACGCCGTGCCGCCCAGTATTAACGAGCTCGTCCCTCTATCGTTTCCTCACAAGTGACGTCCTTAAGGCCATCGCAGGTCGTAAGGTGTTCTGCAGTTCCTTCAGCATTGGAACATAAGGGGCATAATGGTGAGTCCACCACCCCAATCCGATGCAGGAGCTTCTGAAGGAAGTCATGTCCGGTTGTCATTCGGAAAGTTTCCTGATACGTCTCTCGGAAGGTCCCGTGGTATGTTTGATTTTGCAATGCCTTCCCAGGGCTTTCCCTCTATAGCTCTTCTTCTTGCTCTTTTGACAGATTCGCTGAAAGTGCTGTTGATAATGCGACAAGCACTGTGGTAGGAGATCGGTTGGATTGGCTGCTCCATGATACATCCCTGTTTAGCCAGACTGTCGGCCTTTTCATTACCCAAGAGACCGCAGTGTCCTGGCAGACGTTTATTTCTTTTCCTTCTTGTGGCTCTGGTGAGCAGATTGCCTGTATCGAGGATATTGAGTCCGACAAGAAGACCACTTTCTTCGAGATTGCTAGTAGGAGCAGTTCTTTAGCAGCTTCACTGATGGCACATACTTCTCCTTCGAAATTGGTGCCATTTTTCCCAACTGCTAGGGCTGCTTGCACTTCTCTCGAGTAATATCCTGCTCCGCTTGCCTTGGACATGGCTGACCCGTCTGTGTACAGGTGTATCCATTCTTCTGTCATTAATCATAGCGACAGTGTGCATTAACCATGAAATATAAAATAACCTTTGCAAATGGGGTAAATTGCGGACGTCAAGCTTACAATGAATGAATGCCATGTTGATGTAGGGTAAATTTGTTTATATTCAGATAAATATATAAATAAAAATGAAATATGGCCATACTATCATTGTTATGTTATAAATAGGAAGTTAAATGCCTCAAGAGAAATCCTTAGAAAGCAGATGAGAACATGGAATGGTATTTGATATCTAAATACGCATTTTTTGTATCCTTACCAGTATTCCAGCTTTTTTTTTAAGTAGTTAAAATTACATAAGTGTTCTATTATGTAAGCGAGATAGGAGAACTATCCTATCCCGTTTTAGAAACAAATTCTTCGAATTCTGTAGCCATTTGTATTGGCTATTTTGGCAACTTTCTATCTTTTATTAGCTCAAGGACAATTAACGACATAGGGGACTTGTTAACAAGGCACGATACACGAGGTTGCTTAACGTCACTATTAGCACCTAAACACGTAGCAGCGAGGAAGAAGTCCTGAGGTTACCTGACTGGAATCACTCCATACAGAAAAAAAATACATAGACTAACTTATGTCTTTAATTTTTTTTATTTAATTAATTATATAGTTAGTTGAATTGTCGAGTTATTTAGGACGATATTCTCTATTAAAACAATTTTACTTCCAATTACGTTCGGTGTATTCTCTTAGGAATCAGATTTCACTCCCTAAAATTCCAGAAATGAAAATATATAATTTCGAGGTGGAAAAATTCATAGCTTATTAGAGAGGCGTATTTTTTATGAGATACACATGTATTAATTGACTAAAGCAGTCATTGAATTGAAACAATCAATGCTGGATTGAATACGAATGTTTAAAATACCTTACGAAGGGAATAGGACAGGATGAGTGAAACAACTACCGCATTTATTTTTTATTTACTACTTATGTGTCTATTTTGATGGTAAAATATTGCATCCATAGTAGAACAAAAGGAGTGGAATAAATCAAATGTTTTTCTACGGTTAAAAATGGTCGATCTGCACATTTCCAAATAATGCCCATATATATAATTTAAAATTATAAATAATTGAACAATAGTTGAATAGTTATCTATAAAAAACTGACATCCTGAAGAAATCTAGCATGGAAAGTCATTCTTTCCAAAAACATGGCATTCCTTAATAGATAGATTACTAGTTCATTGTAGTGTATGTCTAAATTGGTAATAAGCAGACATTTCGTATACTAGGGCAGCTGCTACTAAAATCATTTCTATACATTTAATTTGAAAGTCATTTATACCTAGATACAACCATATTAAATATGTATACATTTTCACTAATAGATGGAGTGATTCACTAGGAAGGTTTATAATTAGTAGAGGTTTTGTGTAAATGGATTGGAATATCGATGGGTTTCACCGAAGCAGCGTCTTGCCTAATCCCGTGCAATTATCTAACGTGCAAGATTATAAATTCATAAAGAAATATTTGGTTTTGTTTTAATTTTTATAATTTCTATATAATAACGTACATTAGCTGAGATGGAAAGAAAGAAAATCAAGACTTCCAAAGAAGCCTAACCAATGACATTCACCTGGTCCTTAGTGGCCGGTACGTGATAAAAAAAAATACATTACGCAGACAAATTATGAAGGCAAAGCTGGGGTGGGTCGCTAGTATATATATATATACACAAATAACTTAGTATCTTCCCACTTTGATTACTGTTTTACGGTGTATAAAACAAAACTTATAATAAATTGCTTTATACGGCACGTCTTCAGAATATTTAGATATGCCTCTTTCTTAAGATTTTATAATATATATATAATAGAGTTGGGTTGGCTTTAGCTTTTACTATATTTTCTTCTGGCATTATTCTCTACTTTGTTATCCAAACCCGCCTTCCAACATCCATCTCCGACCTAATTCAATTCAAGTCCTCAGTCGATTCCCACCGTATTCGCTCTAAGCCCTTCACATTTATATACAACTGCCCACCGATCAGTAGCTTTTGACGGACTTTTTCTTAACCGATACTCGTCATCCTTGGGGAATTCCATTTCACTTTCCATCCGTCATTCCAATGTTGTTCTTACTCTCCCACCCTGCTTATTCAATCGCTTTTGTTTATCCAGTTCTGAAATAATTGTAAATAAGCATTCTATAGTTTTAACCATAATTTATAAATAAGAGTGTGTGTCAATTAGTATTCTATACACAAAGTTTAAAATGTATTTATTGAAATTTACAACAGTATACTGAATACATCAAGTAAATATAATGAACGATAAATTATACCCAGTACTCAAATACAAAGTTCAGCTTAGAAGGTCACGGAGCCATCTTCTTTTCAGACGCCTCGGATTATCAGAAATTGAAGAGGTTGCGAGGTTTGAAACTAGTGGATTTGGGTGGAAATGAACTTTGTCATGAAAATATTGATATAGGATTCGGGACAAATCAGCAACAAATGGGACATTATGGATTACTTTGTTCGTAACAAAGTAAGGAGCATTGAGGATTTTACGAAGGATTTTTTATTGTAAAGATTGAATACGAGAGGAATTCGATGGTTTAGTGGAGCCCCAAAGCTCTATTCCGTAAGTCCAGATGGGTCTAATGGTTGTCATGCATATGAGTCTTTTTTAATTAATTGGGAGCTTAGAGGTGTTTGTCTAGTAAATGTTGAAGTAGCCTGAAACGGCGAGCTGTATGAGGATTACAATTTAAGCGTTTGTCAAGGTGTAGTCCTAAGTACCGGACCTGTTAATGACTACAGGGATCATCGGGACAAAAAAAAAAATCATATAAATGAATATAAAATACAGCACATCTCACATTAACATACTCACTCTGAGACGTTCCATATAAAACTTATTGTTCAATAGTCGTTTAATGAGAGTTTTTTTTTTTTTTGTTAATACAACATCTTGAAGATAGATTGCTGTCTCTGACTGAGTAGTCTTTTGGGCTGTTGAAGTGAAATGTCTAGCATTTGAGCTTCATTGGTGTGAAGTTTTATTTTGATGTGTGCCTGGATTGCCGAAACGTTGACTGGTGCCTTATATTCTAGTATTTCAGTGAACTGATGTTCTTTCACGTTTTTCAATTAGATTCTAATTATTTAATACTATTTTTAACTTATTATTAATTAGTTTTAGTTTTCTTCTTTTTCTTAATTCGTACAGGTCAAATATGCACCACGATATTTAACTATTTCGAATTTCAGAGGGGCTTTGAATGTTCAATATATTAATTATTTATTTAAATAAATGCGACAATATTATTTTATTACAAGTTATTCTTTGTACAATAATTCTTAAAACGTAAAGATAATGTAAAAATTATTCCATTTTTATTTATAAATTCCATATTTTTTTTATTTGATCATGCTTAATCTTTTTTACGACCCACAAATGTCTGTATTATTTATTTTACAAACCTGCTCCGAAATAAAATAAAGAGTTTGTTGTTATTATTATTATTAACTGATCTCTGTTATCTGAGATCCAAGGTAATCTAAACTAATACCTGACTAAGGTTCCCCTCCATCTTTGATTAACAATATCTTTTATCATTATCGTTAATTAGCAACTCGAAACTAAAGCTATTAACTCAAAGGATTAGGTAACTTCCTTTATAATGATAAAAAAAATAAGCCAACGAGCACTTATATCGTCAGGCCAATCTATAAGCCAGCCGAGCATGGAGAATATTCGTATTATGTATTACAGAACAATAAATAAATATATATGTTATTATTCCTTCTAAACTAATCCTTCTTGAAATTTATTTATCGGTACATTACATACAAGATTATATAATTAAGTATTTACAATTTAAAATCGCAACAAATATACTCCTGTCATGTTACCAAATCTCATGCAGCCCCAAATTATAAATAATTTTACACAGATATCTTTTAAGGCAGTCAAAACATATTGTTCTATGATTCATCATTATTACATTAATTTATTGGAAACATGGAAACAAAAAACTCCTTCAATTCTAAGTTCAATACGATCGATTGAAGCAATTCGGCGATAATTTCTTAAATAAAAACCCACTTTTTTAAAAGTAAATCTAGCTCAAATTAAATCTATATTTCCCTAAAATACGTATATAGAGAATTTATGTACCATTTTATAAAAAAGTCAGATATTCTAGATTTGTGCTATTATCTTCAGTTAATTGTGTATATTTTCAGGGAATCGCTGTATAAGCACTATATGAGATGCTCAGGGTCCAAATCAAAAGCCGATAAACTCCAAATACCAGGTTCAGAATCACACTAAAACAATTAGAAATAAGGCAAAAAAAGTGTTTTGTTAGACAAAAATTGCTTGAATAATCTAGCGTAAAATTAGAAGTCAATTTTTAAAATGTATAAATAAATAAAATGTGTAAAGGCTGTTTTATTTCTATTTTTTCATAATGATTCCTTTATTTAATTTATGATTAACATTAACATATATTAATAGAAATTCAAGATTAGTTTAGGGTACAAATTCTGTCGAAGACACAATAATCGGCAAACTTCTTATTTTTCACATGTTTGTTTAAGTCCATCAAAAAATTATTTTTCCTAGACATTATAAATATTAATAGACATTTTTAAGCATTGCGTATTTGTAATGCATGGAGGTCTTAACGAATATTAGGTTAGAAAAATGATGAGACCACTGGCGAATTTAAGGAGCTACACAACGCGAAATTGCGGAGCATGAATCCGTTTAATATTATTTATCATAATGAAGATTAAGATGAGATTGTCGAGTTTTTGGGATGAGTAATGAACGAATTACAAAATGTTAAAAAGGACTGATAAACCTCTGAGGGGTAGACAAAGGCGTAGGATGATAGTATTGCTTTAAGGGTGATTTGGGATTAGGTAGTTGTTGGGTAGAAGTTTGTGAACAGAGATTGGTGGTGTCGGAATCGAGACTTCGGGGACGCTAAACCTAATTATTGTTATAAATTAGAACAATTAAGTTTCAAACTGATTAAGAATACGTTGTTTTAATTCGTTGACAAGATTCGGTACAATAGAGTAATCTTGAAAAGCAATTTTCATTTTTTAGATAACGAAATCAGAATGTAAGTCAATTTTGAAAACAAGAAAAACCTTGGCTCGGACGCCTATTTCCCTATCTCTTCGTTAGTCCACATTGAAAAGTTATTCAAGACAACATCATTATATCTTTTTCCAAAACGAGGAGGGGGTCCCCCTTGTCTCAAAAGGAAGTCCCATCATTATTCAATAACCACCATTGAAATACATTCCTTTAGAAAACTTTTAATAATGACAGGAAACAATAAGCAACTCGAGAAACCGCCCACAACTTGTTAAAACTCCCTTCAATTTTATCACTTTTTTTACGGTCTTCGTTAAACTTATTTAATAAATTTAAAATAAAACTTTAACCCGAAACTTTGCAATTAAATCATTTCATGTAAAATAGATTTCAAGCTTTTAATTTTTTTTTCCATTCAAAACAGTACATATTTATGCAGGAAAATAAAAATAGATTGGCCGATATAGAATACTAAAAAAGAAATGAAAATAGTTTGATTCTGTTGAAGTTATATTAAACAAAAATACTATACATCATTGGTTTACTGTAAAATAAATTTCAAGAATTTATTTTTATTTTTTCCATAGATAGTATAAGTGTATACAAAAAAAATTACAAAATAAATGGCGTAGAGTCTAAACATATACATGTAGAATGGATGTTATAAGGAAAATAATAATTTGATTTCATTGATGATAAATTAATTATAAATATTATAGATCATTTCTATGCTGTATAAATAATTTCAAGAATTTATATTTATTTCAGAAAATAGCATAAATTCATAGTGAAAAATAAAAATATCTTGTTTGTAACATAGAAACGTGGAATATATATTATAATAAAAAAGAAAAAAAATAGATTTATTGTTATGTTAATGGTTTTATTGAAATTGTATGAACTATATACTATAGCTCATTTTTATAATGTAAAATTTCAAAAATGTATAGTCTTTCCAATAATAGTATATAAATATATAATTGAAACAAAAAATATTTTTTTCCAAAAAATGAGTACAATAAAGAAGAAAAGTATTTTAATTTGATTTTTTAAAAATAATTAATAGTTTTAAAAACTAAAAAACACTCTTTAATAGAAAAAAACCTAAAATGTACAAAATAATTTTCAATAAGTTTAAAAGAAGAATAGCGTGGTAAAACGTAAAAAAAAAAAACGTAAAAGATATATTCAATGACTTTACTTAAATAAATATTAAAAAATATATATTTACAACAATTAACAAAAAATAAACACTACTTTTTATTATTTTTACATATTGCATTCTATTAAAGCGTGTTTAAAATAAACTATTATTTATTTTCTACTTATTTGTTCATCTGGCAATAAACGCACATTCTTTAGTTTTTTAAAAATAATTAACGATATATTTTATTTTAATAATAAATAATAATATTTTATTTTAATAATAAATAACGATTAAACCAAAATTGGCATATGACATACCTACAGAGTCTTTGGATATGGAAAATCGCAAATCGTGCAGATCCAGGTCAGGTTGTATTGTCATGAGTTCCAGGGAAGTGAGGAAAATTTTGATTTAATTGTATGTCTTTAAGTGGCCGAAAATCGAGCCCAAAGATTCCATTAAATACATACGTACAGGCGAAGCTAATAAAAGCGTGTTAATGATATTCATTCCTACTATTAACTAGACAGGCTTTTGGATAGCTTTTGGTTATGAAAATAGTTATTAAGGTATTTAAACATTATTGTAGGAAATTTGAAATACACCGAATAATGTGCTATCACATACGATCCGGGTTTCGTGAAGGTTACTGACCCCTGTCGTGAGATACTCAGGGGCAAGTTTCCTTGAATTCCCATTTTTCTTACTCTTCTTAAGTTCAAACGTTTTATTCTTCTAAAAGCTTCTCACAAAATCAATATAAAGTGTATATATTTACTCCACTACCTTTCTTAAAAAATATTTTATAATTATATTAAAATTTTTTACACAGGTTTTTTTATAATGTTTATACATTAAATTTTACAAATTAGATAATGAAGAATTTGTTAATTATTTCTTTAATTGATTTAGTCCCAACAATAACTGGTAAAGACTTATAAGTAAAATGAATAATGAAGTTGTAAAATTGAAAAAATACCATAGATCATTTCCATAATTAAAAATAGTATGGAAATGACCCGTGGTAATTTTCAATAGTGAGAATTCATAATTTTTCCAACAAAATAGTGTGAATTTATACTGAAAACTAAAATAAAAGCTTGGTAAGAAACACAGAAACGAAGAATTAAGAACATAGAAATATATAATCAATTAAGTTACCAAAAACGAATTGTCATGGCTAATTACGAAAAATCTATCTTTAACCTATTTTTTTGGGGGGGGGGCGAATCGTGAAATGAAAAAAGGGAGGATATTAAACCAGAAAGCGAAAAAAAAATTAAATTGAAAATTTTCAGATCTTAGATAAAAAAACCTTCCATCAAACCTTATCTTATTCAAAGGTTCTGGCATAACAAAGAAATAGGCGTGGTGCATTTAAAAAACGAGTTTCATACTCTGGTACACAATTTCATAGGGATGTCTGTATATATGTAAAATGTTATGTAATTGTAAAAAACACAATACAATAGTAAAAATGTAAATCTACTGATCAATATTAATAATGTAAATCATCCGCAGCTAATTAATTCCAGTTTTAGCGAATCTAAATTTCATGTTTAGAGATCTGTTAACTTTTATTCTAACAATAATATAATATTTTAAAAGAATTGGCACAAAGTTAATCTTAAAGAAAACTGAAATACGTAAGTGTGTATAACAGGTCTTGGTTATTATGAATAACAGGCTGAGCCATAAAGCGGTCGTGCACATCGCATTATGTACTACCACAACGGGTTTCAAACCAACAAACTAATATATATTAGTAACCAACTAATATATTTTAAATTATATATATATATATATATATATATATATATAATTTAAAATAAATTAATATAAATACATAAGAAATAAAAAGATATTTTCGGCTAGTATAAAAGAATTTAGTATAACATTATCTTAAAAGAGATCCAATAATATTCGTATCATGACTGACTAACTATATAAATCAATTACGGTTCTCATACAATTATTACTCCGAAATAACTATAATAATGAATATTTAAGATAAATAAAAAAAAAGGTTTGAACTGGGTTATCGTTCGCTTTATAAATTCCGTATCTAATAATCTTTGGTGATAGAATTGGAGGATTTGGGTTAATAAAATAATAAGTTATCTTATTATTAGTTGTTGTTTTTATCATGGATATTAAAATAATATTTCTGATTGATAAATCACGAAGTATACAATATTTCTAAAAATAAATTTAAATATGCCAACTAGCTAGTTCTAATTTCTAGATCTAATTCTTCAGCTACCTGAAGTAGGTAGGATTATTTTTTCAATTATTACCCGATTTTCAGTAAAAAATTATTTTTATCATTTTCTACTCTGGAAAGTAACTTTTCATTTCTCCTCTTTTAAAATATTCTCTAAGGAGTAGAGCTTTGGGGTTCCACTAAGCCATCGAATTCCTCTCGTATCCAATCCCTATAATCCAAAATCCTTCATAAAATCCTCAATGCTCATTATTTTGTCAAGAATAAAGTCATCCATAACGACGTAAGTGTCCCATTTGTTGCTGATTTGGCTCGAACCCAGTATCTATCCTATCATAACAAAATTCATTCCCACTCAAACCCTCTAGTTTCAAACTTAGAGGCGTCTGGAAAGGAGTAGGCCATGTGACCTTCTTAGTTGAACTTGTGATTTGTGTACTTCCATAGGGTGGTTTCTCTACTTGTCATTATCTCATGCCATTATGTATCACTTAGCCTATTTACTTGTCTGGACCTGAGTCCATGCCTCACATGAATATTGTATTGCTGCTGTTTAGAAAATTTCCACAATCGCAGCGCGTTCTATTAATATATCTTCAGTCCCGCGAATAAGTGTTTTATTCGAATTTTCTTCAAAATGAGTCAATTCTACTGCGAGAAGCGGAATCGTTTCATTCTCGTTGCCTTTGGCTTGAAGTGAGGCGTGGAGATGCAATTATAAATCCATATTTTATAATCTTTTTAATTTTTTTTTCACAAATTTAGCGCCCTCTATGCGGTGGCACATGGCTCACCATTCAAAACATGTCAAAGCCAATCTAATTTTTCTAAAAATAATTGTAAATATTCATTTAATAATAACCTAAATTATGGATATGTTTGTGATTCCTGAAAAAATTTTAATTTGGATTTATCCCCTTTTGCACCTAAACGCCTCAAATGGGGTTATTGCTTTTATTATAACTCCAGCCAAGGCCTGACTTAGCGACTTTTTCACGGGAAGAATATCACGATTCCACTTCTTTCAGCAGAATTGACTCCTTTTATACAAAATTCGACTGGACCATTTATTTACAGGGCTGCCTATACATTATTTAATATTGGTATGCTATTCAAACTTGTTTTTATGTCGAAAGCATAAAGGTCGAATTCAGTACATCATACAGCGTGTTAAAGAACAGATAGAAACACACATAACCTGGCTCAGTTGAGGACGCTTGAATAAGAAATATTTCATCGAATGTAACGATCCTTGAGGGATACTCCTTCCGAATACTAGGGAATATTACGCCAAAAGCGAAGAGCCTCCTTTGCGAAACTATCCTGCGACAGGCCGTGCCAAGAGTACTGGGTCACGACATAGGCCAGTGCTGCAACACGTACCCACTTGGCTTCTTTTCACCTTTGCGACACCTTTTCACAAGACATCCTCCACGTATGAGGCTTGTGAAAGGGACTTACTCGCTAGCTTCTTTTCTGTTTCGAGCTATTTTATAATTAAGAGTGGAAGACAGAATGAACTACAGCCCCTGGCCATATTAATGTGACCACCAAGAAAGATTATTTTGTTTTTGTTTTTTCTTAATTTTTTTGATATAATACTTTCGCATATCTTAATAAATTGCTGTTTTAAGTAATGGCAACACTGTTATAAGTTTTATAAAGTTTTTTTTTTAGTAATGGCAGCATTGGTTTTAGTACAGCCATTTTGTTTTACGAGTGACGGCGTGCATAATTTGTGTTTGAAATTTTTGTGGATTTATTGTTTCTTTTTCATTAAATACAAGTCGGATTCGGTAAGTTTATTATTGATTTATTATTTTAACTAGTTTGATAGTTTTTTTCATCAATATGTAAAATTTTGTTTTTTTGTTAGCTATGGGAAGACCAAAAGACCCATCACCGAAGAAAAAATGTGAAATTAAGGCACTTACCCATAAAACTAATATTTAAACTCGATATACACCATTACACATACAAAAAGATAATGCAAACATGTAACAAGAACGAATCTATCCAGTGGTCACATTAACATGGCCAGGGACCGTACTTCAAATCAATTGAAGAATGGCAAAAAAATAACAACAAAAAACAGTACTCCAGCAGATGGGATTCCAATATAAAAAAAGTCTTTACCTCAATAATATATAATAGATTTTGGGTTCAGTACATGGTATGACATACCACAAAGTACATGAGATGATTTGACCGAGATCACATTTAATTTGGTAAAAAAACGTTTGAGTGACTGTTAGCAGATTGAATAATTTATCTGCTACCGCAGGATTTAAACCCTTGACCTTCAGCACACTAGCTCAGGGCGATCCCTTATGTAGATTTGGTCGAGATCACACTCAACCGCAATTCATCCTCCAAATTAAGGATATACACTTTATAGGAATGTCTGAAGATCCCACAGGATCCAGCTGTGGCTGTTAATAGATTGAACCAATTATCTTCCGCAGCCGGATTTCAACCCGTGTTAAGCATCTCCACTTTCTGCATTAATCAGTAATGATCCAGTAATTTTTTAAACTCAATAATGTTGAAAAAACTAGCAGATTTGTATTTATGGATGAGAAATACAAATTGGTTCTAGCGGTAGACAAAAATTAAATTTTAAATAGCAAGCATCTATTTATTTATGTCATTAACTCATGAATGTTCTTGTATCGCTTATTATATATTTAGGTTTCTAATAAATAGTTGCGTATTTATTAAATGTTTGTATTTAGTTCGTTTGTTTATTTATGAAACGTCACCTTGTGCTGCTATAACTAATCGTAAAATATTTCAGGGAGAGTCCTAAATTTTGCATATCCAGGTATAATTATCGGGACCTCTATTGAGACTCCTCACAAGTTCGGGATCCCCTTTTATGTCCCATCCGAATGACCGGTGGATCAATGATGTTGGGTATCGCAGGTTGTTATGCTAACTATTACACCACACCTTTCTTGATTCTACCTATCTGGATTAGTGTTAACATTTGATTAAAAATATTTTGTTGGTTATTGAAACGTAAAATAAAATATGTAAGTTGCGATCCTCATAACTGAATTAGAAAAAAAACGTGTTATCCTTATCTTATGTGAATTAACCAAATCCATTACTTTCGGGGAAGGAAGAGAAAGTACTTGCGGAAGTACGAGGTGGAAAGACTTGACGTTCTCGGGATGAAATATGATTCTCTAAAAGGAATAGGGAACAGGTTGACCAGTTTGCCACTTGAAACGAATGACGTAACCACCGTCATTTAAATAAGTAGGCTCACACTTTATAGAAGTTTTTTAAGGCGATTTTTGTTTTGCATAATTTCCGCTTACATAGTTGATGGCTTCTCGTATTAGGTGCAAATGTAAAGGATATTGACCCAATCCATACAGGGAGGTTCAGAACACGGTAGAGCTATCTGGGACAATGGTTCTGTAGGGAGGGTATTAGAACAAGATCACGTTCCTCCGTCAGGTTACTCTCCTTAATTTAGGAACCCACATTATAGAGGCCAGGTGAGCCCTAGTACGGTCGGCAGATCCCACAGGATCCTTCCAAGCAGCAGAAAAAATAATTTATTTTCCACTGATGGATTCGAATCTGGGACCATCAGCACTGCAACATTATGACCGATCTCACTCCCTAGTAAATATAAAAAATCATTGTAGAAATAGAATGAGAATTGAAGAGTTCAAATTAGAGCTCTCAAATAAGATTCAACTCAATTGAACAACAAATTCGACATCCTGAACAACACTACGGTTTTTGATTTGTATGCCAATTATTTTACTAACAGATTATGAGTCTTATGTCCTTGGTTATTATTATACCATATAAGGTTTTTCCTCCTGCCAATTATTTCTAATTTGAGGAAGTTGAAAACCAACCTCTATGATTATTTATCCACTCCATCAACCTATGAAAATGTCCTAAATTAGTTTAAACTGAATTATTATCATCTATAAGAAAACAAACTGAAATAAATAATAAAATCAGTAACGCTAAAACCCATGAGGCTTCTTGGAATCAGTAGATGGTTCCGTTTCTAAGCTAATATTAGTGGATGAATGTGATTTGTCTCATCACTCACAACTGCTTGATTTTTCTCCCAATTAAGGGTATAAAGGTTGGGTTCGCCCTGAAGATTCTACAAGGCCATTATTGACCTTTAACGGACTAACTAATTTTTCTATTACAGCTGGATCCGAATCCGAGACGCAAACCTACTCCCTCTCCTCACATTGAGCTCACCATCCTGAAGCCTTTTTTCACATTGTAGAAATAGAATGAGAAAAGAACGGAGTGACATAGAGGAGCTCAAATAAGAACTACGGCGAACAAAAATGGACAATTAATGGATCCCCTTTGTTCTAAGCTTACGAGCATCGGGCTTTAGGATGCTTTTAAGTTCGTCTTTTGTGTCCAACTTAAGCTGCCGAGGCTCCTCCTTTTTCATTCCATTTCTTTCCCGATAAGAAAGATGGAAAATTAATCATGAACTGTACTTAAGAATCTTCACAAGGTAAGCAAGTGAATATTCCTTCAAATAAAAATAAAGGGAAATAATTGACGAATGATCTGTTCATTTTTTTTTGTAACATAAAATTGTATCTTTGTAATACTGAATGCGAGCCTATTTAAAAATTCTTTGCGATAAAACGTTCAAAAAAATTTAAATATATAGTGGCCACCGCGTTTAACTGAATGTGAATATTGCTTCTTTTTTAAAGATCAAAAAGAATTTTATGTAATATATATTTTTTTTTTTACTCCGTGCCTTTCTACTTTCCTGGTCTTTACATTTCCGTTAATAAAATTTTATATTTATTTAAAAGCTTCTAGTACATTAATAATATCGGAGGAATTTCTACAAATGCAGTTTTTATTAATTACATATGTGCTTACACTTCAATTAGTCTCTTATTCTTTTAACTTATCAACAGTTTATTTACATAATATTTTACCATTCAAGTTTATTAAAGTTCGTACTAATCGTATTTAACATAACTTATGAACATTACTTGCTAAGCTGTTTCTGAAAATTTATCACAGATTTGAGACAAAGCTCTACGCCTTTATTTTTGTTCAAGCTAACTCGATGTTTGCATGATATGAGTTTGGTTTATCTTTCAACTAACTCTCCTCAAGTCTTATTTAAACTTGATTTAACTCCGTCACTTTCTCTCATCAACGAACTGATTTTCACACCAGTCCTTAGATCTGTTTCTGTTTGACTTCGTTGGCAGATTGCAGATGAGAAGTATTCCAAGGTTTTTATTTTTAGCCAATTTCTTTTTGCAGTCTTTTGTCGCCTTTTCATTGAGCATTCGTTCAGAAGTAATTTGTTTTCAAGTTTTTTATATAAAAAAAAATATTGGCATTTTAGCCCAATATTGTTTTTAAATGTTTTATTCATACAAGACTGAAAAGAAAAGAAAACTGCTCGACCTTTTCGCCTACTTCAACATTTACTGGACAAACGTTCTAAGCTCCCAATTAATTACAAAAGACTCATTTACATGACAGTTATCAGACCTATTTAGAATTAAGGAGTTGAGCTTTGGGGCTCTACTAAACCATCCAATTCATCTCGTATCCAATCCTTACAATCCAAAATCCTTCGTAAAATCCTCAGTGCTCTTTATTATGTCACAAACATCTCAAACTCATCCATCATGATCTTAATATCCCATATGTTGCTGATTTGGTCCAAACAAGATACCTATCCTTTCATGACACACTTGGATCAACTAGTCTCTCAACTTGCTCCCCATACTGTTCCTGATAACCCTCCGAGGCGTCTGAAAAGAAGATGGCCACGAGACCTCCTACTATAGAACTTTATTGGAGTGTTACCGATGGTTAGTTTCTCCACCTAGTGTTTTTTGTTTTCATGTCATTTGTTCATATTAGAAAATTTACTTGTTGTAATATTATTACAGTTGTAAATATAAATAAATTAATCTTAAAAAAAAAACGATCGTAACTCGAAAATGTTTGAAAACGTAAAAATTAGAGCTTCATAACAGTTTTTGTTAGCTTTTTTTTTTATCTCAGCTTACCTTTCAACGGTGCGAAAAGCACACGTTTAAACGTTTGATTGGTTCCTTCATTAAAAGTAGTAATAAATAATTTGCTAAATATGAACTGTGAAAGAATTTTAAAACTGAGTAAACTAGAAAAAAATATTGTTTTCATATTTTGAAAAAAAATCTGCGTTAGGGTCACCTGTAGATTAGTAGTTAGACTATCGACCTACTACACTCCCAGTCACCGGAGGATGACTTGGAGAAGTCAAATTACAATATGCAAATTTCTGGGATTGTTTTTCGATAGGCGACTGGGAATATCAAATCAGTTCACTGATAGAAAGGTGTCAAACAAAGCTTAAGATCTTCAGAGTACTTAGCGGAACAAACTCGGGAGTGGTCAGAGCCTCAATGCTTAAGCTATATCAAGCTGTTCCAAAATAGATTATGGAAGTTTTGTTTACGGCTCTGCTCGTAAAATTACTTTAGCTAAGCTAGATTCAGTTCACCACCAAGGAATACGCATTGCTACAGAAGTGTTCAGAACAAGCCCAATCCTAGGTCTTGGTGTCGAATCCGGCTTACCGCCTTTACTGTACAGGAGAAAAAAACTCGCCATCAACTATATGACGAAGTTATATGCACAAGCCGCACATTTTGCTTACAAGTATATTTGTTCAATTCAAATGTTCTTCCAAATTTCGACAAAAATGTAACACCACGGTCCCTTTAGCTGAAAGAATGTCCACTGAGATAGGAGAGCTGAAACTGTTAGATTAAACAAGATTAAAATGATATTCCTCCTTGGACTTATTTAAAACCTAAATTTTTTTTATAATTTAATTTATTGGTATTTACAACTATAATAATATTACAATAAGTAAATCTGTTAATATGTACAATATGACATGAAAAACACTTGTGGAGAAACTACCCATCGGTAGCACTCCAATAAAAACCTAAATTAAATCTGAAACTGACAAAATTTAGAAAAGAAAGTACAAAGCCCGTAGAATATACAAAAATGTTCAATCACCTTTCTATCAAAAGAAGGATTAATCAAGAATATCTAACTGTATTTATACTTTTTTTTTCATTCCGGTTTTATAAAAATTGTTACTAAAAACGATTATACTAAACTAAGGCGTTGATGATAAATCGGTTTTACGCTTCAAATTTGGAACCACCAACTCAAGATTGCGGGTTCGCAGCCTGGTAGGAGGCTTTATTTTTTTTTCTAAAGGGTGTAAAAATTCCTTTGTTATGTCGGTTTCGGCTTCACTCAATACAGCTGATTCTCTCCGGACGAAATTCGACTTAACCACTTACTCACCGGGGCTTCTCGTAAATGTCTTCACGGAAACCAAACTTAAAGTTTTAAGCCTATTTCAATTTGGAGGTATTTGGAAATTGTGCGATGCAAGCACCGCATTGGTTATTGCAATAACAAATAATAAAGAGTTGAATGTCTTTTAAAACTGGAAAAGACTATGATTACGAGGGTCACTAACCGTAACAAAGAAAACGGAACGACCGCTATGGTTATTTAGAACACAGAGGCCATCTATGTTACTACTCATCAACACACTGTGTATGAGTTCTTCTATTATCTTCAAAACTTTAGCTGCAATACAAGATCTGAGCCCACCTTACATAAAATCCATAGGCACAATACATGTTTATCTACTTCAAGACAGTCACAATCCTTGAATACTTTTCTATAAACTATTCAATGGTTGCTAGATATATGAGATGAACATACGTTGCTAGATATAAGTCTTCAGAATATATCATTTAAGACAATGTAATGTGGTGACGAGCATTGAGGACATCTAGACCCTTTTGAAGTTATTTAAAATATTTATTTAATTTAATTATAATCCTTATTAGGTTAGACTGGAATGGAATGAGTGGGAACCAGGAATCGTAAGAACAGCTGACCCACAGACTGCTAACATGTATATCCAGTTTTTAAAAACAAGTGCAAACCTACTTAATATTTCAGGAAACAAATTCTTGATTTATAAATAGGTAATGTATTACATAATTCATTTTATTATTCCGATTAAGCTGTATTTAATGAAAACATACATGTAGAAAAAATATATTAAGATAAAATATATGTAAAATTTTGCTGAAATTGGGCATTATGCTGTCCTATTTTTTTTATACTGAATGTTAATTTACACATTCAGAAATTTCATATATATGAACGTGCTAAATATAGGAAAAAATAGCTTTTGCTAATTTTAATTAAATATTATTAAATGATAAATTTTCAGTATTAAAACATATTTTGATACTAAATCCGAGTTCTCATGTAATATTCAACAAAGGGAAAAGTATAGAGCATAATAATGCTTATTTTTATTGCTAATAGTAATGTATTTTTTTATTAGGGGAGTTGATAAGCAGATAATTCATTATTATTGTAAATGATATTTTATTTATAAATTTTAGGGAAGGATCTATCTCCCTAAATCACCCTCTACGTTCGCCACTGAAAGTTATTGCCTAATTG
Organism: Arma custos; assembly: GCA_037127475.1. Taxonomy (NCBI): domain Eukaryota; kingdom Metazoa; phylum Arthropoda; class Insecta; order Hemiptera; family Pentatomidae; genus Arma; species Arma custos. The sequence continues at coordinate 55,524,502 of CM073762.1, read as the reverse complement.
ATATTCACAACTAGTGCCATCTATATTCCAAGGGCTAACTGAGTCCTATTGAGGTTTCCGCCATTATAATGTAGTAGTTATTCATTATTGTTTTAATAATATAAAGGTGAGTAATAAATTAAATCATTAAAAAATTTAAAATATAAACAAGATGACGGAAGTACAGTCTTTCATTTATTCCAAAAAATCTTTTTTTTTTTTTAACGTATAAAATGAAAATGGGATACATGATTTAGAAATTAAAAAAAATATATGAATATTATTTAACTTTTACTATAAATAAATTTAAAATAATAATAATATTAAAGTAAGGAAATAAGCTACGGTCACCTGTGGTCTAGTGGTTAGCGTAACAAACTACTAAGCCCAAGATCGCGGGTTCGTAACCCGGCAGGTGGCCCTAGGATTTTTTAAGGGAGTAAAAAATCCTTAGTTACGCCGTCCTTCGGAAGGGACGTTAAACGGGGGTCCCGAGCCTGTACAATGGCAGGTACTCGTTAAAAATCCCTATCCTAATTAAACCTATTAAAATATAGAGCTCCCAATATAGCATCGTCCGATTAGCCATAGCAGCATAAAGTGACGTTAAATGAACAAACAAACAAACAGGAAATAAGCTTTAGTCGACAAGAACCGGAATCTTTTTACATCGTAGTGTATCTAAACGATTTTGTGCAAATTATCTCAGATATTAACTTCAGTTCAACAACCTATTCTAAAAAAGGTCCTGGCCATCCTTTCCTTAAAAAACAAAAACAAATAATACTATTTTGGAGCAGTAGCTCAGTGTGTTGAGTGCAGAGTTGCTACGTTGAAGGCTACAGTTTCAAATTCGGCTATGAAAGATAAATTATTTGTCAGTTAACAACTACAGATAGACTCTGAGGGTTTCGCAGACCCCTCCTCAGGGCTCACACAGCCTCTATAAAGTTTATAAAGTAAATTGAGGGAAAAAACCTGAAGGTGCAGCTTGATCTCGGACAAATCACCTCCCTGCACAAACGTCCTAGAAACAGAACAGTACAGTTCTTATCAATTTCTGAACCCAAGGAATCACTCATGAGCTGTAGTGGTACAGATATCTTATTTGAATTTAATTAGCAAACAATAAAATCCTAATTATGGCAATTTTATAAAGGATGCAATAGGAAAAATCAAAAGTTGTTTGTGAAGCGTATTGGAGAAAGGTTACTGCCTCTACTCTCGAGTCTATTTGGCTGTAGGTGTGAGATGTGATACACTTTAACTTTATTGATCTTATTTTCTTTTGATGTGTCTTTATGGAGCAATAATATGCGAAATGTCGACTCATTTTATTTCCAGTAATTTTTTGACATAAGGCTTTGTTTACAGAATTTTTCCTATTAATGTTCGTAATTTAAGTCTTATTTTCATTTTTTGCTCGTTTCTATTAATGGAACTTTATTCATAAATAAAAAATATTTCATAAGATTTACAATATATATTAAGGAGTATCGAAACTATCATTTTGAAAATAATTGATTCCATTTCACCAATCTACGCCACGATACAAAGTTAAAAGCTTCTTAATATATAATAATCGTAATAAAAAAATAAACGAGTGCATGTGACGAATAATAATTCACTTTCTAATACGAAATGTTTTGAAATGAGATCGAAAATAATGAAATTGAAATGAGAATTCTGTGTCAAAATTAATAACAATTGTATGATAATCACTGGCGCAACAGACGGCTAAGGGACAAGAATATAAATCAGCATTGAGTAAATATTCATTCACTACTTAGTTTCATTCATAACACGATTGTCAAATAAAAACCATCAGGAAACCGAGAGTTTTTTTTTTTTAAATAACAACGTAGATATCTAAAGGTGGAGTCGCTGAATTTAAGAGTTCATTTCAAATCTATTCAAAAGTAGATTAATTCTGACGCCAAACAGGAATCAGCAAATTTTTTAAACGACAAAATGATGAAATATCCAGTATTCAATTTATATTCCAAAGTTTCCGGGTCCACAAAAATTTTTTTTTGCCATTTACTAGTTACCTGATTATCTGCATAATTATATGACTGACTTTTTCTCCCGAAGGTTCCCGATAAACCAGCTGTGGGCCAAAACGGATCCGAAACTTTTTATATAAAATGGTCTTTAACTTTTCGTACATATATATATACAATATATCATAATTATGAAGGCTATATACGAGTCGTTTTAGATTAAAAGCGGCTAACTCTAAAATGTCTATGATTTCGCGATTTCATGCTTCCGAAACTTCATGTTCAGAACCGGACCAAAAACATGAATAAAAAAGCGACAAAGTAACTTATTAGACAAAGTTGCTAGACTAAACTAGTGAAAAAGTAAATTTTTGAAATTTCGGAGTTATCTGCTTTAGGTCCTATTTGCTTCTTATCGTCTGTATCAAATTCTGTTATATATAATATGCAAATATGTATATTATTTTTTATATATATTAAATATATCATAGTGAAGTTATGAGTAAGACAAGACGATATGAAATAATTTATAAAACCGAAATAATTCTGTTATTATCTCCTGTATCTCCGGGGAAAAAAGGTTATTATTAATATTATATTATTATTAATATTTACAATGAAATGTGCCGCATGCATAAATATAAATAAGGATAGTATAAAATTTAAAATTTCTCTCTATCATATAAAATCGTTTTTAACGAACACCTTGTAATATTTTATTTTAAATATAAGCTTGAATAATAGAAATTGGTCATACAAAATTCAGTTTACCTTATTAAGTTGACCGCTCACTAGTATTAAATTAAAAACAATAAATTTGGCGTATTAAGTAATGCATTTCAACCTTTGAGACGATATTTAATAAAGCCTCAATGTTGATTAAACCATGTTGAAGAATGGCATAATATGAAGTTATGGAACAAGTCTCAAAATCACCAAATCCCCAGTTCGTAATCCAGCGAAAGTGGTCCTGTGGCAGCAATTATCTAGATTGTCTTTTTTTTTTTTATTTACTGGTATTTTTAATAATTTATTTTAGAAATGAAAACAATGTTTACGTACCTATCTGAATAGAATTTTGTATTGCTTTCTATATGGAAAGAAATCAATGTTATATTTTAATTGAAAACCTAGGAAAAAACCTTTTTTGAATTGTCTTTTATAAGCTTAGTTAAAGCTTTAACCCTAATTATTCATTTAAATACTGTTCTAAACAAAAACAAAATTAAAATTATTTTTTATTTTAGAACTATCGACTTAAACTACAATCTTCAGTTTATCCTTTTATTATTTATTCAACGAGTGAAAGAAAACGGAGTTTCCCATTTTTATGCAAAAAATTAGTTGACTTATTAATAATTAATAACTTTTTACACTTGCTTCGTATAAAGCGAATAAAAAAACAATATAGTGCAGTCAACGGTTTATTTAAAATTAAGGTAAAAATTGTTATTATGACAAGCACGTGTTTACTATCACAATGATGAGTCTGTGCAAACCGTTATCTTCATTTATTGTTTCAGGTTTGAACATTTATGGTTATTACATTTTCTTCGAAAAACTCTTTTCTTCCAACAACCGGAGGTTTGTTTTGTAAAAAAATAATTAAATTAATTTAAAACGTTTAAAATTCATCTTAAGAACTGCTAAGTCCACCTCCAGAACGATTTTCGATTCGTATACCAACTATTTTACAAATAGATTATGAGACTAATAACCATGATTATTACTAGGGCTCGGATTCATATGTATTTACATATTTTTAGTTAAGTTTGATATCATAATAAACAACAGTTTAAAATACGTTTTAAGGTTAATCTGAACCCATTTATACTTCACATAAATTTACATATTTCACTATAAACACATATTCTACATTTTTCTACACTGACAAAAAATATCCCATGAAAGCACATTAAGAAAAAATTATTTGAAAAGTATTTCTATGGAAACTCAAGATAAAATTAGAGATGACGTAAAAACAGTTCTATTTGGGTTTCGATCGACGAAACTACTGATATTGAACAGAGATGCATTTCCAATATATTAATTGGTAGAATATGTCCCGATTCATCTGCACCCAAGTTTCTTTTAAATCGTGAACTTATAGAAAAATGCAGCCACGCTAATATTGCACGTTTTTTTAACGACTCGATGGATCTTCTTTGGCCAAGTGGTGTTTTTGTGTTGTTTGGCCAAAATAAAAACGTTCTGCTATTTTTATTAGACGCTGCTCCATATATGGTGAAAGCGGGGGCTGTTTTGAAGGTGTTTTATCCGAATATGATACACCTCGCATGCCTCGCACATGCATCTAGATTATGCATCTAGAGTATGCAGCAATATAAAAAGATAAATCCGTGGAAGAGAAACCCAGCTTGAAAAACACCTTGGCTTACATAGCATCGAATGCGTGTTCGTTAATTCACTTGATAACAAACCTCGAAACCCAAAGCATGCCACTATCCGAGAGCGTTGCTACTGTTGAAAACGGTATACAGAAGCTAGCAGAAGCATCTGGAAAAGTTGTAACAACAATGAAGAAGAAATTGCTAGATGCTGAATAAAAAAACCCAGACTGGAAAGAAATGATGCTCATAGCGAAAATCCACAGAGGACTGGATGAGCTAAACCATGAAGAAGAATTTTCACCATCTCATACAGCGAGCTTCAAGAAAGCTGTAGTGACTTCAGTGGATGTAGAGCGATCCTCTTCAGTCGTTACAAAGCGATTTTAAGACCTCAACGGCGGTCTATTTTAAATGAAAATTTAAAAAAATACCTTGTTTCCAACAATTTCAAACAATAGAATTTTGTGTCCATAATAATTACATTTTTTTGCTGATATTGATTTTAAATATTCTTCCCTCTTACTTACATATTCAAAAATTAACCGCAAATGTATATACATATTTCACAATTTTAATTACATATAAATCCGGGACCTCGTTATTACTATACCACTTAAGTTTTCCGTCTGCCAATTATGCCCATCAGAAGAAAATAGAGAACCCAATCCCTCTGATTAACCTTATTTATCAACTACATCAATCTATGAAAATGTTCTAAATTAGTTTAAAATGCATTATTAGGATGTATAAGAAAACAAACTAAAAAAAAAATCTGTACCACTATAACCCATGAAGCTTCATAGTACCGTAGTGGTTTTAAACCAATAGTAGTGCAGGGATGTGATGTCACCCTCAACCGCCATGTTTTTCTTTTAATTAAGGGTACCCATATTATAGATGCTGAGTTTGCTCCAGGAGGACATGAAGATCCCACAGTGCCATCTTTTGCGTTTAACACACTAATATATCTCCTATATCAGGATTCGAATCACCTTCAGCGCCACAACTTACCGCTCTACACACTGAGCTGAGTCCTCAAGTCATTGATTTACTTTGTAGAAATAGAATGAGAAAAGAACAGAGTGTCATTGAAGAATTCAAATAATGCCCCTAATAAGATAGCTACGACGAACAAAAATGGACAATTAATGGACAATTTTGTTATTAAGCTTATGAGTTTCGGGCTTAGGGATGCTTTTAAGTTCCTCTTTTGCGCCTGACTTAAGTTGCAGAGGCTTCTCCTTTTTATTCCATTTCTTTCCCGATAAGAAAGATGGAAAATTAATCACGAATTGTACTTAAAAATCGTCAGAAGTGTTAGTATGAATATTTTTCTTTTAACACAATTTAGGTTAGAAAACTGTCTGATGAAAAGTTCATAATTGATAATAAATAAATTGCATCCTTCATAGAATAAAAGTACAACTAAATACTTGAGTATTGTTAAAATTATACTTATTTATAGCTATTAAATAAAAATATAATAAAATTCTGATTAGTTACAACGGATGTTATCGGAATATGTAACAAGTGTACTTTGTAGAATGGTAGAAACAATATTGTGGTTGGTCATAAATAATAGTATTGTTTATGGTCATAAATAAATTTTAAATTATTAATAGAAAATTACTGATAAATAATAAGAAACAAGAATATTGGTAAATAATAAGACATATAAGAGAATTTGGGCAAATTATAATTTCCAATAAAATTAGAGATTAGTTACAATGTAATTTTGTAGGATGTGTAGTATACCAGTATCATAAATAATGGTATTGAAAGAGATCAATATGAACTTTCAGAAATTACAATAGTTCAAGTAATTATCAATCACTCAATACGCATTTTAAAACGCCAATAATTACGCATAACACATCATTAGGAAATTGAGAAGTAAAACAGAATAAAAAATGTAGGGATTTAGAAAATATATGCCTATTTTTTAAAAGGGTTAAAATTCAGTCGACAACTTTTTTCCCCGATTTTGACCAGCTAAGGACCTCGTGGAATAATATTCATGATTCTCCTTTCTTCTTTCTCGACTTTCAATACTGTCTAATTTTTTCAATAAAATAGAGCCAAAAAACTCAAAAAGAAACACTATTACTTATTATAATGCAATTGGGAAAAACCACAATGCAAAGCCTTATGTTTCAAATCCAGTAATACAACCACTTACCGGTCGACGTTTCGCCTATTCAGGCATTATCAAGACACCAAAAAAAAAAAGGGTTATGTGAATCACATCTCGAAGAGAAAGGTGCAATACATTCCAACAATCAACAGCCAAAACAGGCTCCAAACATGAGACAGCCTAACAATAATTTTTTCGTTGTTTTTATTTTCTTTCCATTTAGCTTCTCTTTAGATTCTCTTCAAAACCTAAACTCCGTTATTTTGTATTTCTTCATCATTTATAACTATTTTCCTTATCTCTTCTTACAGCCAATTTGTATGTGATTTGTAATTCTGGCCCAAAATATTAAAAATCCTTTTTTTAAATCTAATTTCATTCTATTTATTATTTATTATTATAATTAACTTTTTTATCATGGAATTCTTTTTATGTGATAATAGCAAAAACTTCGATAATTTATATTGACAGTGACATTAAATCAAAACCACTAAATAATTATTTTGTGGCATGATGATATAAATTATAATATAATCCTACATTGTTAAAATGATAATAATTCTTAAAATAATAAATGCCTTATCCAGAAAATGTAATCAGTAGAAATATTTAATAAATGGCAGAGACAATTTTTAAAGCAGATAAATAAATAAAAATAGGATATTGTTGATTGTTAGATAATAAGAAACAATGATATTATTGGTAGATAATAAGAAACAATGATATTATTGATAGATAATAAGAAACAAATCCTTTTAAAAATATAAATAACAACAAACCATGATTTAAGACTGGCGAAACGTTAGTTTTGTACCGATAATATATAAATAAGAGATACAATTAAATTTTTAAATAAAAAAATGATAAATTAGGCTAAATTATAAAATTATACTGTTCAACAATTTAGCTGTTACATACGAATGTGGCGCAAGTTCATGTTTTTCATATTCGAGATATCTTAAGGTCTCCATTTGAATTAATTTAAAAATGTGGGCAGAGAGTAAATATTTTTATCACTTAGGACTTAGCAGAGAACGATGTCTAAGCCCTATACACCTTTTATATAATGAAATAATAATCATTAAAAATAATTTAAGCTTTTAAATGATTTTTTTAGATCCTTATGGACTTATATCACTTATAAATATAACAGATCAATTTATTATTTAAATATTAAATAGACTCCGAATATAAACTACCCATTGAGTAGTATAAAACGATTATTAATTTATTCGCCTTTCGGCAACACAGGTTTTGACAACATTTAACAAGCTTACTACCGAGAAAAACTGTTAACGGTTTTTTCTATCTTAATAGGAATGCTTAATTGCTAGCTCAAACTGCAATAAAAACCCATTCCTATAAGGAGAATTGTCCTTGCTCTAGTGAAAGTACGCCACGGCAATGAGGTCAGGTGTTGTAGCGTGCTCATTAAAATAATTTAGTGTGCCAAGAACAACTGGCGACATTCCACCAACTCTCCTGAAGTTACATCTAATGCATTAACTAATTCAGTACTGCGGAAGTAGTCTAAAAAGTAAACCAGACCGTAACAATGTCGGCTTATAGGTTTATTACATAATTTCTATGACAAAAAAAAAATTCGTGTACTTCTGACATAGTAACTTGCATTGCCAAGTATAGTAATGGTTTTTCTATTTTATAACAAAGCAGGTTATCCAATTAAGAGGTTATGTGGAATGCGTAGAGAGTGGGGATGCACAAGTGTCTATTCACTGCTGATAGAATCTGACAAGACCATGTCTTACCTACTGGTCTACGTCAGTACTAATTTGCTAGGTAGTGCATACGTGATAACCATTACGTCGTTTTACGTAACAGCAGCAGATGTGAAGAATAAACAAATACAGAATATAATATTCAAAAACCAACACAATAATGAGAGTAGTGTAAACTTCAATATAGGAACGATTTTAATACCTAACAACCATCTGTTTTATTTTCATAAGTTTTGTTTCATAAGAACCATCTTCGCAAAACAACCCAAAGTATACTATGACCTACCCAATGAGCTTCGATGTTCACCGTCATGTAAACACCCCATTCAGATATTAATATTTTATTTCCAGAAAAGCTAATATTTTCTGTTGATTACTTACAATGCTTACAGAATGTCTGAGACTTTAATTTATTTTAAAGAGTTGCTGACAAATGATAAAAAGAGTAAGCAAGCTAGTATCATCTGCACCCTTTTCATACAGGAATGATTACACGATTTTTTAAATAAAATTTTTGTAAACATAAATATATATATGAGATGAAAATGGTTGACTGGATGATCTTATGTAAAGGAGATGGTTGGGGGGTGCAGTCAATAAGAACACCGAATAAGTGAAGTACTTATATTATGTGCCGACGTTTCGACCTACAGTGTAGGTCATCTTCAGGGCGAATGATGGGAAGCGTGGCCGTTACAGATCGCGGCTAGAGTGTACTGGGAGTCCCAGGGGGGGCCCAGTACACTCTAGCCGCGATCTGTAACGGCCACGCTTCCCATCATTCGCCCTGAAGATGACCTACACTGTAGGTCGAAACGTCGGCACATAATATAAGTACTTCACTTATTCGGTGTTCTTATTGACTGCACCCCCCAACCATCTCCTTTACATAAATATATATATATTTTTATTTATTTTTTTCTTTTTATTTTTTTCTCTTTATATTTTCATCCACACCTGTCAAATACAAGTAATTTACGAGCAGCAGATTGCCTGAATGAAAAATAATACAAAATGACATGGAAGGCATGACGAAGAACAGTACTCAGCGATATCATTTATTTTTTTAAACCTTTAAAAAGTTAATAATATGAGAAAAAAAACTGCTGTTACCTATTTTCTTTTGGAAACGTTAAATTTGAGAAAAAGTACTAGAGAAAAAACATGTACCAATACAACCCCTGAAAAGTATTATAGAGTTTTTCTTTATTTGTTTCTATACACATTAATCTAAAAACCATAAAAAGTTGTGTTCCTTAAAGATTACGTAAGTATACAACTGTTAGGACAAAACTACCGTTGCAAACGCAAATAAAGATGGGGATTTTATTCAACGGTTGGACAACAGAAATGCGGAGGAAAGAACTCATCTCCAGACGGGGCGAAATTAAAGATAAATAACCACCCTCGAACCTCTAACCAGTTAAAAGAACCAAAGCTTTCATCAGTAAGGAATAAAAATAATATTTTCTAACCACTACTTCCTTGTATATTCAAATAATTAAGAAGAATGAAAAACGTGTAACGTCCATTTCTTCCGAAATATAATTTTTGCCAAATATTACAGCCATGGTTAAAAGACAAATGATTTCTCATTACAACAGCCCAAACCCAATACTGAATTTGATAAATTACATGTAATTATACACTAATATATTTGAAAGTACCCAACGGTTTCGTAAGATGGACAAGGAACCTTTTAAAATTCCATTACTCAATTGCAAATGCTCATTGGTTAACTATCACTTTTGAGATGAACGAGGAGAAAGTCTTAATTAAGAGACAGTATGAGCATAATTAAGAGGCCAGTTCATTTAAATTAGAAGTTAAAACTGTTTATAGTTAAATTTGTTGTGTTTATAGTAAAAAAAATAAATTATAAACTGTTTCTAGTATTAGAGAGAGATGATTTTTCCGAAGTCGCCCTCACCGATCAGGTTTTTCCCAAATAAGAGTACCCTCTATATAAAGGCGTGATGAGCCCAGGAGTGTCGATAGGCAGATGCTATTGGCTGAAAAATATCGATTGCTATCGGTAGTTTTTCGATAGCTGCTTCCTTTTTTCCCAAACCTATTCAATAAAGAATTTCAACTAATTTAATTAAATTCAGTTACCTATCTACTATTTGAAATTTGCAGGATTTTAAATTATAAGATTATATCATGAAGATGAGGAAAAAACCTATTTTATTTGAATTTTAAAAAAGCATTTACAATTTACACGTTTACAATAACAATGAACAAATCAAATCTTCAGAAAAGAAAAATAACGAAATCGTTAATTACAAGAGTCAAGTGTGCTCCTTGAGCCACATATTTCCCGAAAGAAAAACTAGCATTTCAAGATGAACATTTAAGAGTTGTAGAAAAAGATACCTAATTAAAGAGTAAGTTAAGGTAATAAAAACGGGGGTCCCGAGCCTGTACGATGTCAGGTACTCGTTAAAAATCCCTATCCTAATTAAACCTGGATAGGCAAAATTTAGAGCTCCCACTGTAGCATCGTCCGATTAGCCATAGCAGCATAAAGTGACGTTAAATGAACAAACAAACAAACAAACAAGGTAATAAAAACCTATAAGGGCCGATGCTCTATACCGCAAATTTGGTTTGTTTGCACAAGTGTAAGACTACGTGTACGACCCAACATAATGTAATTAGTAATTTCGGATAACTAAATAGAATCAAAGTTATATAGAAGAGAACCCTTCAGCTCTAGGAATTCCGAGTTCTATTTTAAAAGAACTCGACACTGGACAGAGACAAATCAGCATAATTCCGAGAGTTTCAAAACTTGAGGGTAAAAAAGATCCACTATTAGTCGACACTATCGATAGTGACAATCGATAGGCATGACCTATCGATATATCGACGGTAACTATCGACTATCGCCCAACCCTACCCCCAGGGCCCGTTCGTAGCTGTTACCAGAGTAAATATTTTATTTGCCACAGCTGGATTTAAACCTCCGACCGGTCGCGACCCCCAAAACAGCAACTCTACAAACTGGAGCTAACCCACTCCTAAAATATACTATCATAAAACATTCAGATAGATATGTTAAGTAGATTATAAATATTTATCTATAACATCTTGTACCTTGTATACAATAATATTGTATTACAGAGCAGAAATAATATACATTCAATTTCGTTTGATTACAAATTCGAATTAATTGTAATAACAAACGATGTAGCTAGGTATTTATAGACAAAGTTGTTATAGAGATTTCGATCCTATCCTCGGACCGTTTTGTACAAACGTTTTGTTTCTTATATCTTCCATGTAGTTCTGCAATTTATTGACTAACTTAATGACTAATTTTAAGTTAATAATACAGCAAATATAGTTAAGGTATATTTATATTACATCGATAAAACCTGAGGGATATTAATTTTTAATATATTTAATGATTCCAAATATTAGCTACTCTCTTTGAATGAAATCTTTCTGCTAAACATTAGGTTTTACGTTATTATTTATGAACTGATTGATTATTATTAAAGTTATTATGACGTCAGCGAGCCTAATGGTAAAATAAAAATATTTAAACATAAAAAAATTGACCAATAATTATAAACAATTAAAATAAAAATGATTTTAAAAGTGAGATACCACTGAGATAATAATGGGTGTAACTCATAAATATTTCTACCATTAATGTTTATTAACGAGCTTATTTATTTTTTTATCATAACTTAACAAGATTTTTTGTTCAACAATATTTCATAAGAGGCATAAGCAGTGACTACAAATTAGTCATAAAAACATATTTAATTTTCACGAGTAGAAATAAAATAGTTAAGACGTCCACGATAAAAATGCGGTGGAGAAATGAATGTAACAATAAAAACTGAAAGATACAAAATACAATAACAAATAACAAAAAATAGTTATAAAAGAAAAACCAAATCAACAATAAGACGGAGAAATATAAAGAGTCCGACCAATCTACGATTTGAGCACGTGCAGCGATAATCGTAAAATGCTGATGGATTCGACGCCTGAGTGCTGACTTCAATTATAGATTAAACTCGTAGAATGGCATATATAGTGCATTATCATGATAACAATGACAATAAACATACGAAGAATCAACTCGAAATAAAAAGTTGTTCTTCAGGACCAAAATAATTTATACCATCACAACCCCTGAAGTGCATTGGGTTCAGTAAGTGGAAGAGACTGTACTGTTTCTAGGACAACAGTTGTGCAAGGTGGTTTGTCCCAGGTCACGATCAACCGCCAGGTTTTCACCTTTTTTTAGGTACCCACTTTATAGAGGTTGGGTGAACCCCATGAAGGTAAGAGAACCCGTAGGATTCATCCTCGGCTGCTAAAAGTTGAATAAAAGTCTGCCAAGCAGCGGGAATAACTAATGAACATTAATCAAAAATTAGTCTACTAAAGCAATAATCGGTAAAGATTTGAGCTGACAACAGTGTGTTAAAATAATCATACAAAACTACATTAATATTGATAATAATTGTTGACCTATGATAATTTCTTCAACAAAAACTACATTAATTGATAAGAAAAACCAGAGATATGCATGATCATTCCTTCGCCAAATTGAGCCATTTACGATTTAAAAAAAAAAACTCTTGAAGCTAAATCATTCCCTAATTGAGTCCATTTACCGCATCCTGGCGAGATGATATCGGGTTACAAAGCCGCCTTTGAGATCGAGTCGCTCGCGAACATACGACACCGAGGCCACAGCATCTGTGCCACGAGATTGAATAACGGAAGATGTGACATTGGCGTGTCTCTCCACTCTATCGCTCAACCGGGACATCTTATCGCATTTCTCTAAGGCTCAGTAAATGAAACGGAAGATGATTGCGTAAGTGATAGCATCTCTCCTAGCAGAGGAACTGGGTTCGTACCATTATAAGGAGGATAAAGTGAATCGTTTTACAGATCAGCAATATACATTTTTAAAGTAGAAAAATTCAATTTATCGATGACAGTATAAAAAGGAATAAGGTATTAACCAGTGGCATGGAAATACGGAATGCGCTTAATCCTACTAATATTATAAATGCGAAAGTTTGTATGTGTTGTTTTCTTTCACGCGAAATCTACTGAACGAATTTGGATGAAACTTTACAGTAATACAGGTTACCTATACATCAGAATAACGCATAGGCTAAAACAAGGGCGAATTTAGGGGGGCACAGGGGCATGTGCCCCCCTCAGAGAGTGTTTTAAATACAGTAGAGAATCCATTATAATACATAATTAAAGGCGAATCAGGAACTTAGCATCTTGAAATTTGCAGATAGGTTCTTTATATAATTTAAGAAAGAAATTTGGATAATTCCACCCCCAAGAGTTTCCTCCTTATAATAATAGGGGTTCAAAGATTGTATGGAATTTAGATATCTGAAATTTTGTATGTACGAGTAACTTATACGTAGTTAAAAAAAAAAATTATTTAAAATGATCTGTCACGAACTATGTGGCAGACCAAATCCCATGCTAGCGAAGCCGCGGCCAAAGGTAGTATTAACATAAAAAGGTTTTCTACGAATTGCAATACTTCTTTACTTAGTAATATCTTCTTAGGTCAAGGTCGGCGTTTCGTTTTTAGAAAGGGACGTACAATTGGGGATTCCGGAGCTAAGCAGAGGTAGTTAAAGATGTCTATGCTAATTATACTAACCAAAGCGAAATTTAGGATTGCCACAGTAGCATCGTCCGATGAACCATAGCAGCATAAAGTAATGTAAAACGTAACAAACAAAAACACTTAGTATCTTATGTGCTTAGTAAAACCTCTGCCCGAGGTTGCAGGTTCGCACCCCGGAAGTTAGCAATAGGGGTTTTTAAAGGTGGCAAAATATCCTTGGTTATGGCGTCCTTTGGAAGAGACTTAAGATGAGAGTCTTGAGCCTTTACTCGTTAAAGATCCAAATCCTAAATAAAGCTGGATAGGCAAAAGAACACCCTCTGTAGCATCGTCCGATTTTATTTATATTAGCCATGGCAGCAGAAAGGAGAGTTTAATAAATAAACAAATTTTGTATTTAGAATGCAACAGTCACAACTTCCTTTAAACCTATTAAATGACAACACTTTTAAAATTTTTTTAAATATTTTTTTATTTATTTAATTTTAAAAAAATAAAAATTTGAACCAATAGTCCAGTCAATGAGGGGGATGACGGAAATAATGTAAAACGAAAATAGCTTTGTATTCTTTTATCAGCCTATATTTTATCAAAGGGTTACAAAATGATTTAGTTCATAATTTATTTTTTTTAATAGAAAAGTTGGGAGTAACGTATAAGAAAAAATATGTACATTCATATAGAAAATTCATATAGAAAATATAAACATTCATATAGAAAATTTAATGCTCTTAATTTTTTAGCATACAATAAATAGTTAGGAACAAACATTTATGTAATATTAAAAAACAATAACAAAAAAAAACTAGGCCTCTTCTTGCCTCTACGCTCGCTACTCGATCCAAGAATGAACTAAATGAGTCATTTCATTAAAAACGTTCATTTTAATGCTTGAAATAATAAGTAAAAGCTATGGATATCGCGTAATTGATGGAAGTAAATCTTGCAAGTCTAGGTTTAGGTCTAATTCTAACTTTTCAAATATACTGGTTTAGTATAAAATTGTCAAACCTCATCAAAATTTCTTATATTCTGATTCCACTTACCTGAAAAAACAAAAAACAAATAAATTAAATTCTTTAAAAATCAAAACAGACAAAGTAATAAGAAAATGTATAGTAATTTTAAAATGCAATAAAAATAATAAGGATCATTCCACAAACTAAGAGCTATATAAAAGTTATTCAATATAAAAAATCGTTCTTCGGAATAGGAAAAATTCGAGATATGTAGTTTAGACATAAAGCCTCAAGCGATATGCAGAAATAAAGCTTAATCGCGTAAACCCTGACATATACAGGTAAGGTTATGCCAGGCCAGGATGTAATCAAGTAAACAGGATTCAAATTACAATAAACAGCCTGTAATCCCAGCTAAGGTCGTTACGTTTCCTCCTACTAGCTAATGTCCTCTTTGTCTAGCTGTAGCTAATGTCATCTACAATCGTTTGAAGTTAACACATTTCTTATTCCGTTCTTAAGACTACTGTTTTTAAAGGAGTGACCTATAGTGTAGGGGTTATCATAATAAGCTACTATGCCCAAAATCGCGGGTTTTTCAGCCCAGCATATAGCTTTAGAATTTTTTAAAATATAGTAAAAACTCTTTTGTCATGCCGACCTTCAGAAACGGTCAGGTCTCGATAAAGATCCATATCATAATAATACCTTAGATAAACAAAATTTAGGACTCTCACTGTAGCATCTTTCGATTTGCCATAGCAGCATAAAGTGAAATTAAATGAATAAATAAACAGACACCTTTAATAAAGTGGTTAACTCCTATTTTAACCAAATCGGACTTTAATGTTCTCATTAGATATTAATTTGCTTTTTATTGATAATTTTTTTATTGGTGTTCATCATAAATCCTGCTTTGGTTTTTCATCTTAGGAAGTATACATATTTTTAATTAAATATTAATAAAACAAAACACAATTATACTACAATAAATAGTCCATAAGACACTGGGGTCATCTGTGGTCTATTTAGTATATTAACCTACAATGGCCTTAATGGCGTGGCGCGTTCGCAGCCCGGCACGTGGATTTATTAAAGGGAGTAAAAATCTTTGATTATGCCGTCCTTTGGGAGGGCCTTAAACTGGTGTGCCTGTATGAAATCAGGTACTCGTTAAAGATCCCGATCCTAATAATTAATACCTTGTATAGACACAAATTAGAACTCCTACTACTGTGGCATCGTCCGATTAGCCTTAGCAGCATAAAGTGACGTTTAATGAATAAACAAACACACACAAAGAAGTATTCTAACATGTAATGATGTACCCAAAACCATGGCTTTCCTTGGTCGATTAATAATTTCTAAAATTTCTAAGTTAATAAAAGCATGTTAAAAAGAAAAAGGATTCTGGCTAACCGTCATAAAATTAGTTTCTTAATTTTTAATTTATTTATTATTATTAATATTATTCCGCTTGTGTAATGGGCTTCGACTGCTGGGGCCATTAGCAACAACTGTTTTTCTTAAAGCAGTTTCGTAGCTTTTAAATACGTCAGCGTCTTCTGTTTTTTAATATTTTCTTAGTTTCAATAGGTAGATACGTTTCAATATTCAAATTTATTTTTCTGATTGATATTTCTTACATTAAAATAAATGCTTGACTGTAGTTTTTGTATCATCAAAACTTCGGCAGGTTAGTTGAACACATCACATCATATCACAACTTTGGCAAGTCTAAATTGATAAGTAAGTAAACTATAATACACCCTAGGAAAACCTTAGAGAGGATGAGGACAAAAGGGATCAATAAGAGACAAGATGACTTTCGACATTTAAAGGTAATCTGTCAAACTAAGTGGAGGAAGCGAAGGACAATAGAGGAGCCCTGATTAGCGAGCCTGACAAACTGGCGGCAAGCTATTCAGCAAGAAAGGTCAGGGACCCTTATTCGCCTAGTCTTGTACACTCAACACCTAATAGTAATGAATTGAGAAAGGGCTAGTAGTGAGGGCTAATTAGCAATCGCTAACCTATCGGCGTCCAAGTAAGTAAGTAACTTAGTAACATATGAGTAAATTAATACTAAACACTGCAATCCATTAAGGGAAATAAATGGTCCGACTAGAGGTCGCAGACATAATGGTATCAGGAGTTCCGACTGTTGTGACAAGTTTTAATTTTTCATTCGTTTTCTTTGTAATATTCTCCAAAATGAAAATATCTTGAGATTTAGTATAAAAAACAGCGTAGCTACGGGAAATGTGTACATTACGGTATCAATAAATAGACGATTCAATCAAAATTTCATGATAAATTTTACCAAAAGTATAGATGATATAATGGATTGAATTGGTCAGGGGATACAGTCAAGGATTACACAAAATAAGCAAAACTTATTTTATTGTGCTAACAATTCGGCCATCTTCAGGGATAGGAAAGAAACAGAAAATAACTAAAATAAAACATTGCGGTACCAAGGAAGAATGACGTATGATTATAAAGTAACTAGTTAGAAAAAGTAAATAGTAAAGTACGTTATGTAATAATTGGTGTGGCATATCAAGAATGGGAAAATATAGTTAAATTACAGGTAATGATATAAAAAACAATTTTTTTTTAATATTTAATATTTTTATAAGAATTATCCAGTGAAATATTTTCAACCCTAATACATAAAATATGGTATATTTTGGCCTGGATTCGAACCCGGGTCGTCTGCTTCCCCGTAGTAGTGCTCTAACCAACTGTAGTAGTGCTCTAACCAACTGAGCTACCAGGGATCGTATATAAGTCAGATAAATCTGTTCATTTCACCGATCCTATATGGTATATTTGTTGAAACGTTCATTTCTTGAAGACATTTTTTTCTTTTAACAAATTTATAATAAAATTGATAAAAGAAAAATACCTAAAAGTAAATTAATTATTTAAAAAAATTATAAAAAGTATTATGCATGAGTTATAGATCATCATCTCATTTGCAGGACTTATTATATTTATTTTTATTTAATAAAAATCACGTCATATTATTGTATCTTACAAACAGAGTTAATCTAATTTATTTTTTAAATAAATAGAAATAAACTAAACTCTCTTAATAATACAAATAATCAAGTCCAGGATTGATTTTTAAGAATGAAATGATAAAAAAGATATTGAAAAAATAAAAAAGGAATTATTGTTAATAAAAACTTGTTTTTAAAGCACTACTACAACCCGTGTGTAGGGTCTGGGGTACAGTATATGGTCGAGACTGTACTGTTTCATGGACAACGATTCGGCAGTGAGGCGACTTGTTCTAGATCGCGCTCAATTTTTTCCCTTTATTTTGAGTACCCTATTTTTATAACATTCTACAGAGGCTGGGTGAGTAGCAGGAGGTTCCTAGATCCTATATGATCTATCTCCGGCTGCAAACTTACTAACTAAAATGTCTTGCCTGCAGGGGGATTTGAACCAGGATTTTCGGCATGGGAACTCAGTCCTTTACTACTGAGCCAGAATCTCTGCTTAAAATAGTAACACATCTTCCTACGACGTATAAATATGCATCAGGGCAAAAACAACTCCCACGCAAAACCGATTTGTACGTAATCGCTCCTCGATCGATTCCTAATAAACTAGACTGCGTCTGTAGATGAGATGCCTCACTAGACAGAATAGAATGAAGTAGTAGAAGTCATTATAATGTCATATTGTTCGTATTGTTTGATCCTTTTCATTTACTTTGCATAATTTATTATTTTTTAATTCTAATTACATCTGCATGACCATCATACGACCTATTTGGAATTACGGCGTAAAGCTTAGGGGCTCCACCAAGCCATCGAATTCCTCTCGTATCCAATCCCTACAATCCAAAATTCCTCATCCCTACAATCCCTAAAATCCTCAATGCTCCTTATTTTGTTAAGCATTAAGTCATCCATAATGATAATGGGACATTGACCATTTGTTACCGATTTGGCCCGAACCCGGTATCTATCCTTTCATTACAAACTTCATTCCCACTCAAAC
The DNA here is from genome assembly GCA_037127475.1 of Arma custos. Lineage (NCBI taxonomy): Eukaryota > Metazoa > Arthropoda > Insecta > Hemiptera > Pentatomidae > Arma > Arma custos. The sequence continues at coordinate 55,505,682 of CM073762.1, read as the reverse complement.
CCTCTAGTTTCAAACCTAGCTTCATCTTCAATTCCCGATAATCCTACGAAGCCTCTGAAAAGAAGATGGTCCCATGACCTTCTTAGTTGAACTTGTGATTTGAGTACTACCAGTTGTTAGTTTCTCTACTTGTCATTATGTATCACTACTTACTAGCCTATTGGCTTGTTGTATTATTGTAATACAGTTGTAAATATCAATAAATATATATATTTTTTTTCTCTTTATATTTTCATCCACACCTGTCAAATACAAGTAATTGACAATCAGCAGATAGGCTGACTGAAAAATATTACAAAATGATATGGAAGGCATGACGAAGAACAGTAGCCAGCGGTACCTCTCCATTGACTTGCTTTAATTTCCTACTGTAATAGATCCCTCATCCACGTCCTTTTTAATCTCCTCCTAGTGTTCTCAGGTATGAGAGTCGTGGCCAAAAAATTCTAATTAATTTTAAAATCGAAATAACAATACTAAATGAAAATGTTTTGAAAAAGTATTATAATAACAGAATAATAACAATGACAGAAAGTTAAGCAACATATAAGTAAGTTAGTGTAAGAATTATGAACACTATCTAGTGCAGTAACTAGAAGTAACAGCAATTATAGAGCATTTCTATCTATGAATGTAGTATTAAATACTAGGCGAAACTTCAAATTGGGATTGTTAAGTTCAATGGAAAATTTAATGTGCCTGTTAATACTTGATGACATTTCAACTGAACTTGAAATGCCCCAACCATTCGGACCTTGGTAACGTTGAAGGACGGCCGAAATTGAAGGACGCATTAAAAAAATTTTTTCTTCTTTCGTGTAATCATTGACCGCACCCCCTGACAAATTTAATTCATTATTAGAATTATCCAGTCAACTATTTTCCACTTAAATATGAATATTAATGACGTTCTTTAACCTTTTTAGAATGAAAGTAAAGCGACCAATTGGTTACTTTTGCATTGCATTTCGACTTACTTTCCGATCTTACATACCTAAATAGTCAAGAGTACCTTAAAACGTTTACATAACAGTCTTCTACTTGTTAAATGATTTATTTATATTAGAGTTGGGCAAGATGTAATTTCGAATAAGTAGGTGATTCTGTCGATAGGGTAGTGCATGTAGGTACACCAGTATTGCAATCACCTATCACAGCACTGTATACTATCTGTTCAATGTTCAGCAACAGATTAACCTCGCAGTAAGTGAAACAATAAGAGTTCTAATTCATATAATGACTAAAAGCCATTCACAAGGGAGCGGAGTGACTCAGTGGTAGAGCGCCTGGTTGCCGTGCTGAAGGCCCTGGGTACAAATATCGCTGGTAAAAATTTTATTTAATCTGTTAGCAATCAGAGATAGATCCTAGGGGATCTAGGACCCCCCTTGGGCTCACCCAACCTCTATAAAGTGGGTACCCAGAATAGGAATGTTGAACGTTATCTAGGATAAATCACCTCCCTGCACAACCGTTGTCTAAGAAAGATTACAGTCTCTATCATACAGACACTTCCCGAGTTGTAGTGGAACTGATTCAGGAGAGCCAATATTAAATCACATATGTCTTAGTACCCAGAGTTAATAGATTTTGGCTACTCATACTAGTAAGTTTCTGATTATTTTTTTGTTTTTACAATAATATGAAGAATGTACAGAATTTCGTTTTCATTCGCATCTACATCAAATGATTAAACAGACTAAGCAACCAGATCGGAAATTTACCATATACCATAAAAAAGGATGGTATGTTTCACATTAAAAATTATCCATTCTGCGAATTTGCACATACCGTAAGTGATCGTAATTTATTCGAAACAACATTTTCCCAACTTTGATTCTTGATCCAACTCCGATTTCGATGCTAACGAAGTACAGTAAAATCCTACGAAAAATATTCTGGCAGAAAACCACCAATATTTAATATTATATTTAAATAACTTCACTGATGAAAAGATTCCAACCAAACGCTTCGATCTAAATAAGGAAAAATCCTATTAAAATTTAAGCTGATTCAATAACAACGAAATGAACAAAAATAATGGATTCATTAAATAAATAACCCGTCTTATATCGAGGTATGATGTTGCCTAAATAATTTCGAAAATCACATTATGGCTGGCTAGTGCACTTAGTTATGCCCATTGTCGAGGAAATAGGCTCAATAAATAAGAACTTAATAGATTTCGTTATTTCAGAAGGTGAAATCCCCTAGTACACTTCGCTCTAAAAGGCTTTTTGTGTTGGATGAGGAAAACAGTTATCAAGCAACACGTGACTTAGTTAACTCAAACGTACATGATTAATATCTAAGCCAGAGGTTTCAAGTCAGAGGTACACGTAAAATATGTGATTAAATGTAGTATGCCGGCAAGCATACACAAGTGTATATAACGCTAACTGGTAACAATTTTTATAAAAATCCATTATCAAATAAAAAAAATGTTATTGTAATATTATTTATTTATTAACACGTTCATACTTCACGGCAATGCTGCTCCAGTTTTTGACAACATTAATATTTTTCTTAAAACAACTATCACATCTTCTGGACTACAGATCTTCACTTGACTTGAGGAACAAACGACTTATCTATAATAGTATACTAAAACCTATTTGGACATATGGAACAGAACTTTGGGGTTCAGCAAAAAAAATTCACATACACAAGATACAAAACAACAAAGTCCAAAATTCTCAGAAAAATCATTAATGCACCATGGTATATTTCGAATCACACTATACACAACGGCATGAAAATTCCCACTATAAAATCATATATTCATAACAAATACATAACATTCCACTCATCGACACAATATCACCCAAACCCACTCGTTCTTCCGCTTTCCTACTCCCTGTTACCTGGACTTAAAATATAAATATAAATATTGGAAAAAAATATTAAAAAGACATTGCCCAAGAGACCTACTCAACAATTGATATATTTTTTCCCAAATAACTGGATGGTCATGTAGAAAAGCGAAAAGACACTTCAATCAAATTTGCTGGATGCGCAATTGCGCAGGTGCAAATAAAAATGAAATAATAAATAAATAAAATAAATATATTTCTGTAAATTCAATAGAAAATACTTTTAAATAGTATTGTGATATAAAAACCCCGCGGTTTTAATTATTTATTTATTATTAAAAAGGAAAACAGTTGCCTGGAAGATCTAATGGAGGATGGAAATTAAATAATAATGATAATAATTAATATTATTCTTATAGTAGAAACATTAAAATATTTTAAAAATTATAAAGAATTGTTAAAATTATTATCATTATCACTTATAAGAGGAAAAACACGAGTTACAATAAATAAAAAGCATTCAAAATATTTAGCGTTGTAAAGCCGAAAGCACTCAGAGTTGATGAGTACTTCTAAGATTCAACTTAGCCCCATCGAGCCCAACATTGATTCTCGGATTATAATTTTAATAAAAGGAACAAAATTCCTTCAACAAATATAGTCTGAATTCCTTCATTTTGACGGTTTTGATTTAACTTTCATTTACAGATTTTTTATTGTTAATGTTACTAATACCTCATGATATCACATTAATCTATAATTATTATCGTTAGCACATTTAATATACAATACAAAATAATATATAAATACAAAAAATTATGAAGGGTCTTGGATTTTGTACTGTTTCTAGACAAAAGCTTGTGCAGGGAGATTATTTGCCCAAGATCACGTTCAACTGCCTGATTTTCTTCCAATTAAGGGCACACAAAGAGAGGTTGGGTGGATTCCTATAAAACCCAAGAGTTATCGTGAGCGTAAATAGAATGAAATGAATCCATAGAATGTAAGCATGAGTAATGAGTAGATTTCTATAATCACTTCATCGAGATATAAAAGTTTCAACTAACATTTCGAAGTATAGATGATAAGTTTGTTGAAACGTTCATTTCTTTATGAAATGATTGCCGAAGTGTACTCATTTCTCATAATTACATTTCCTTTTCCACACTAAATGATCTCATGACAACTTGTATTTTTGGAGAATATTAAAAGGGATACGAATGAAAAGATAAAATTTATTGTGACTCAACTCGAAGCGACAATCTGCGGAATAATTACAAACGAAAATGGAAGTAAAAATATTATTGAGAAGAAATTGGTCCAAGTGGAGTTAAAAAAAATCTCGAAAATAAGGAGAAACGTCCATTGGAAAGCCAACGTTTGACCCACATTGCAAGGCTTCTTCAGGGCTAAACATAAGAGAATTTTTTTTTACCTCCACCCGGATCACTTTCTTCATCGCACTTATGAGGTCAACAAATATTATTCAAGATTGTTATTGTTATTTCTTTTTTAAACCGAATTCCGACTTTTTACAGTTAAAATATTTCACATATATGCATGCTAATATTAATCAGTCCCTAACAACACGTACTTAGTAATGTAAAACCAAATAGAGACAAGTTAATTGCCTTAAGGAAATACCAAGAATGCAATTTAACAAGAATAAAAATTGTAGCATTCAGAGAAAAAATGTGCTTTCCGCATTCCGCGTGACCCTAAAGAGACACTGGGGACTGAGGGATCACGTAGAGATAGGCACGTAGGAAAAGACTCCTCTCAACGTATCAATCTCATTCTCAACTTCTTCCTGAAGGGCATCTCAACCAACCCAAGGGTCCACTCCTTCACATCTTTCAAGGATCTGACCGTGAATAAAGAAAAATCAAATCCACTTTTAAAAAGGCTACATCGAGCCTCAATCCTACATCTGATTAATTGAAGACGCCAGTTAGGGTGAACTTTTAATAATTACAAGTTTTTATAAATCTGAAAATAACTTATTAAAAATAAAATTACAATAATCCATAGAGAAATAATGAAAATAACGAATAATCTTGAGTCATTGACGACAGAAGAAACCTTCACCCTACACTTCTTCAATTATCAAGTTGAAGAATCTAGGGGCACCTTTGGTCTAGTGGTTAGCTGGCCCTAGGATTTTTTATAAAGGAGTAAAAATAATCTTCCTTACTTCGATATTTCGGAAGGTACGTAAAATTCCGTACGTGAGATCATTCTTAATTATAACTGGGTGTGCAAAATTTAGGACTCTCGGTATAGCATTGCCCGATCAGTCAAGATAGCACGAAGCTATATTAACTGAATAAACAAAAAACTTGAAGAAAAATAACTGCGTATTAACAAATATACTATATGTTCACGTAGGCTTCCACGGTCTGCGGTATTGTCCATATAATCTTTTTCCGGGATGGACCGTGTGGTGTTGGTTTTGTTGCAAACAAAAACAAAAAGCTTGGCAAACAAAACCAACACCACACGGTCCATCCCGGAAAAAGATTATATGGACAAATATACTATACTATTTCGTCAAGGAACTATGTAGAATATTTATTTTTACAACAATAGTATTATGCATTACTTATATGTTAAAGTTAAAGTGATACAAATCCTTAAAAAAAAAAAAAAGCGCTGGAGGTTATTTTTTTTTTAAATAATCATTAGGACAAAACAAAAAAAGAATAAAAAATGTCCTAGAACAAATAATTCCAAGTAAAAAGTAGAATATTTCCTAGCGAAAAGTAATTTTATCAAAATAATAAGCAATTTATTGCGGCCTTTCATCAGTTACAACAATAAAAAAATAACTAACAACAATTTTTTCATGTTTTTGTTCATTTCCGAACATCCCGATCACTCCCCTACACAATCTTTAAATACAGTCCTTATTAAGCAATACAGCCAGTAATCATTGAAGAGTTGTATATTTTTCATACTCCAAAAGCATACAAAATTCATTTTCAAATATTTTTTAGTACTAACATCTCAACTAAAATTAAACAAGTTTCAGCATACTCTAGCAATAGTGTTGATGATATTTATATTAAAGTGCAAAGAAAATAGTCCACACTTTATCTTTTTGTGAAGCAATTGTGGTAAAAGTAGTAGTTCATTGCAAAATATTAATACTATACTAAGCAAATTAGACGCTATCTTTCCTTATCGATAAAGGATTGCAAAAGCCAAATCCACTGTTGGTCGTATTTACGTTCACTTGTGTTTCATTTATTGCGCCAACTCTGACTGCAATTTTCCCCAGTCGTTTCGGTCTATATATTTCATATGTTATTTCTTGATTCAATATGTCAAAAAATAAACAAAACGTAAAATCAGCAAGTAATAGTGCTACATAAAAATGTCAAAAGTTTTGTTTTTATTGACTACATCTTTATTTCACTGTCAGTCATACATCTGCCAAAACGTATTTTTCACTTATTTCGAATTAAGTCTAGTTTAATTAAAACTAAATAACGTTTAAAAATTCATAATGAGTCCCATGAACACTCATCAAAATCTAGCACTGGGAATTCAGACCAATAACCATAATTAGAAACACGAATAATTAGGGTTGTATACAGTGGGGTGCAAAGTGTGTTTCATTTTCATATAATAATAAACTTCATATAATAATAATAATAAAGGTATGATAAAGAAAAACTAGGATAGTAAAACTATGAAATATATATACATCCTATTATGCCTATTAGATATCAATAACATATATTTACATATTTAAAAAAAGAGTCAGCTCAGCAGAAAGTATAAAAAAAAATATTTATAAGTTCCCAAATGTAGAAAATTATAATAATTTATAAACTAATTTGGCTTCCCAACTTCGTAAACCCTTCAAATTAAAAGTTAACCATTTTATAACTTTTTAAATTTAATTTTTCAAGCAATCGGTAGTGACAATTCAGTTTTAATAATAGTTAAGAATTATTACTTGTTTATCAATTCATAGTTTAGTCAATTTAAATGGTTTTAAAGGCTTTACAGAGGCTGAATAAACCCCTGGAAGGTCTTCACATCCCACATGGCCCATTATAGCTATTTAAATAACTTAATTAAACAGTTTAAGTAATTTATCTGTCACGGCCGGATTCGAACATGGACCTTCGGCACGGCACTCTACCACTAAACAACCCCGCTTCTGAAATATAATTTATTTATTGCATAATAAATGTTGAGATCTTATTTTAGTCCGCAAAAACTTATCACTGCGGCTTGAGTTTCTTCTAAACGTCAGTAAACTTTAGGATAAGCTAGCCTTCCTGCCCAGTAGGACAAAGAGGAGATGACAATGGTAGTTCGTATTCAAAACATATGTATAACATAAATATGTATGTATATGTAAAATGTTTTCTATGGCGTAAATGATATAACAAAAGTGCAAAGCACAAACACTCACATAGAATACCGAAATACTAGACATTTCTATTTTAACGTACTCGTCACAAAATATTCGAAGGTCGTTTTAACGACAAATAACCCTCAGCAGGTCTATAAAACGTGATCTATCAATTAAACATCACGTTTTCTATCAGGTGATAACAATTATCGTGTCCTTGCACTATCAGCCAATAACATTATTTTAGTACCCTGTTATAATTTAGTATCAAATCGTTTATGAAGAAATCCAAAACTGATACAATTTGTATAACCGATAATATTTTATCCAACTTTAACCAAAATGGAGTGGGGTGGTTAGGACTAAGAGCGCTGAGGTTTCTTGCAAAAGATCCCGGCTGAGTAAGATAATTTATTTAATCTTTTAACGGCAGAGGATGGATCGTGTAGAATCTAGAGACCCACTTGTGGCTCACCCAGACTATATAAAGTGGGAACTAGTGGAAAACCTAAAGGTTGTGCGTGATCTCGGAAGAATCACCTCCCTGCACAACTGTTGACCTAGGAATAGTACAATTTCATGGGCTGTACTGGAAGAGGTTTTTTAAAACCAAAATTGATATTTTATAAATAAAATTATGAAAGAATAAAATCGATTAAACAATGATAATTATAAGAATGAAATATTATTCCTTATACGAGCATAATCGGGATTCCTTCACAGCCTATATATACTCGTACCCTATAGCACGAACTTATTAACCCGTCTGTTTAAGACTATACACAGGGAAATACTCCAAATTTCACCAGATCTTACTTTGTCTCATTTCTTTGGGATGATTACTGATAATAAATTATATATCATCACTAATCCCAATAATTCCTCTTGCATGTTGAAACGTCAGTGATTTTCCATCCAAGTCCTGAACGAACTCTAAGGCCAATTGCACGGTTGAAAAAGCTCACGGGATTGTCCATTGTCTTGACTGTATCGGATTTCATCTGATCTGATATAAAAGTTCTGGGTAAGCAAGGCAACGTTTACTGTATTTTATTTCATTAGTTAAACATGAATTTTTCATAAGGAAATACTTTAGCTATGGTTTACTGATTTTTCATCCATAAATACATTAAGACTATTTATATCACTATAGCTTATTATTCTTAAATGAGGTAGGTCATAATACTAGACAATTCTTTATCCCTCTCCATTATTAATACTAAGAAATGTATTTAAAAAAGAACTAAAGAACATGAAATTATATTTGAGATAAGATTCGCTCAGACGATGAATCCTTTGAACTCTCAACAATGGTTTTTTTCCCCCTTCAAAGCTAAACATTATAATTAAAAAGTATAAAAGAAATAAGCAACAACTCTATTCCATTTTTTAACCCGTTGAGTTTCGCTGTACCATCATTAAATTCATATAATAAAAATATAGGCAATAATCGCTCGTTCAAAAGAACGTCATAATTTTAAAAAAAAAATAATTTTCCAGTACAGATCTTTGAAAGTTCTATATGAGCTTAAAAAAAATAAAAATTTGGGTGTTGTTATAGCAAAGCATTCTTTTTGTAATGATGGTATTGAAGTTTTTTTATTAATTGAAACTATTTTGTATTGATTTATGTCATTATTCACATATAACGTCAAGTTCAAACATGATAAAACTCAAAATATGACATTATAAAAAATTGTTGGAAATGGAATCGGATGTCGTTCCTGAATTTAAAAGCTTCAACCAATACAATTCCTAAAGGTAGGCTTAGCTCTAATTGTTGAGTTATGTCGATATTCTTTTGAAGGAGCGATCGATAAGACGTATACCGTAAAATACTGAGGGAAACGGAATCGTATCATTCTCGTAGTGCATAAATGGCTAAGTCAATAAGCTAAGTAAGTGCATAAATGAGGTTAATGCAATGAACGTTTTTATTCATGTAATGATTAGAAAACCTTAGTTAATTGAACACACACAGATGTTCCTGTTTGAGAACAACTGTCTAAATAAACTTTATCAATGATTCACATCCAATCCAACGCGGCCAAGTCTAATGAACCATTTACATACGCAATAGTTTAACAAACAAACAATTGATTAAGCTAACCGTATCCTTTAATGACTTGAAACTGGGTTAAATATAGTTAAGTACTTTACACATAGATAAATCTAGATCACCGTGGTCTATCTATCATAATTGTTTAGAAGCTTTTAATAAAATTCACAACAAATATTTCTGTTTGTTGTATCTTTTCCCACCTGTTTCTTTTCTCAGCCCGAGTTAGTTCCTAAAATTTTCTCTTTGAATCAAATTCATAGAACAATATGAGAGTCCAAAAATTGGATTGTTGAATGAATGAGATGCATACATATATATACATACGATGAAAAACTAGTCTATGAAAAATAAAAAGGGTATCTGCTCGCTTTGTGTTATCACAAGCAAGTGTTTGTGTTTTTAAAAGCAAGCGATTTAATGCCAATGAATACCAATAAAAAAATTCTAAATAAAAAAATAATTATTAATTACATAGTAACAGAATAAAAATGTCAAGTTTAAGAAATTTTATGAAAATTATAATTGTTTTATTAGAGAGCAAGAGATTATTTTTCTGATTTAAATATTTGAATAATTCATTGGGACATAAAGAAACTAAATCAAAGATAAATTTAATACAATTTTCATTAACTGTTCTAAATCTACTTAAAAACTTCATGAAAGAAAAGAAAATTATAAAAAGTATAATAAAGGAGGAAAAGTTGTTTTGATGGAATAAACGGTAATACGCAGTGGAAACAGACACTAAAGAAAGAAATAAGAGACACCAAACAATTTCTTATCTCAAGAAATTTGATCTAGCCTTTCAACCAACGGTTTTATCATCCAGCATTTACTATCTCTGTAGTAAAATATTTTTTAAATTCATCTAGAGTAAACATCCCTCGATATTGCAAAAAAAAATGTTGTTACTGCGATTTATATTTCAAGGAAATCAAAGCAATCACTGTTCCGCTGTACAGGTCAATTTTTATCGGATTTAGTAATTTTTGGCCATACATACTGAATAAGAACAAATATTTATAAAAATATAAGAATATATTTTTTAATTATAAAAATAATAATAAATGTAGTACCAAAAGGCAAGAATGAAATAATTCTTATAAATTCAATAATAATGTATTTTACCATATATATAAAAAAAAATTTAGATTCATGATATAGTTTGACAAAAATCAATAAAAATTAATATATTTTTAATTGTAGGAATAAGTATCTGAATCAATATAGAAAGGACGCTTAAAAAAAATTCCAATAAACTTAATAATAATTTTAGCACATAAAAAATCATTTAGATTCACCATATAGCTTGCTAAAGATTAATAAAAATAAATAAATATTTTATTAAATTGTGAAAATAGGATTTGATGAAGTGCGAAAAAGCAAGTATAGAAATTCTAACAAATACAATTGTAACTTATTTTATTGTAACTTATTAACTACGTATTTTACCACATAAAAAAATCATTTAGATTTACGATATAGTATGTCAAACATCAATAAAAATGAATATTTGTTAAATTATAGAAAAAAGAATAACTTTAGTACCAAAAAGCAACTATAAAAAATTCCAATAATAACATTTCTATGACAGGTAAATGCGTGGGTGTGTGTATGTATATATATATATATATATGTGTGTGTGTGTGTGTGTGTGTGTGTGTGTGTGTGTGTGTGTGTGCTTGTTTGTGCGTGCGTGCGCGTGTGTGTGTGTGTTAAGGCATGGAATTTAGGAATATAGTAGAATATAGGACTTGATTGGCAATGTCAACAGGTATATTTTCATTATCCAATGATCAATAGTAAAGTACCTAAGTTAAATTTAAGTATCAATGTTTTTCTTATATTATGCACGCACACTTGGGAAACATAATATCTTAGAAGAAACTTTAAATATCTTAGAAGAATGTTGAAGGATTTTCAAGATGAATGATTCTGAGGTCATGACGACCTGAGGCTTTACAATAATCGTGCATGAAGGTCGATTCTTGCATCCTTCTTAATTTATATAACATGAATTATCAATAATAACAAATATTCATTAAAAGATCTTATCGAACTTAAAAAACTGAATATAAAATAAAAATTATTTCAACGCCTCGACTTTGGAATGTGCCTCATTCAAAGGCGAGAATTCATAATCGATCCTAGGACCTTCACACCATCCGTTGCGGCCATATCAACAATTCTAATCAACGCGAAAGGTCTGCTGTTAATTAAAAATGTGCATAAGGTCGACATTCCGTTTGTAAGCTCTCCGTAGATAACTCTGGTCAGACATAAATGTTAAACGATTGAACTAAGCTTTCCAAATTTGGATCCGAGAAATAACTAATAAAATAATAGGAAAGAACAGAAAAAAGGAGAGAGGGGGGAAAGGATTATTAGAAGGGTATAAAAAAAAAAGGATAAATAAATAAATTACTGCAAATGTTTTCTGTTTTTAGGAATAACATAAATTTGTAAATTTCAATTTTTCGTTTACCTTTTTATACAATATCTATTTTTCTTTGAAACTAATTTATCATCGTTGATCAAGCTACAGTCCCTACAAACCCTCCTGAGGCTCACCTAGCCTCTGTAAAGTGGATTTCCTTAATTAGGGAGGAAACCTGACAGTTTAGCGTGATTTCAGAGAAATCACACACCCAGCACAAGTGTTGTACAAAAGTACTATAAAGAAAAACAAAAACACTAAAATGATTATCATTTCTAATTATAATTTCTAATGGGGTATTTTTTTTATTTTCTCACTATATACTGTATATTGTTTGTAGTACTTGAAATATATGCGATAGATTTTAATTGATAAATAAAATAAATCTGAGAAAGAAATTTTAATCTAATTTTTATATTTTAAATTTTAGACAATCCCTACAACGAATTCTTAGGCAACTGTTAATTCTCAAATTAATCATTTAATATTTTAACGGACAAAACGTGGTAGAGCGTGATCCCGGGTAAATTAACTCTTTGCACAAGAGTTAGTTTAAAAAGAGTACCGTCTCTACCATGTATTGAACCCAGGACCTTTCGCGAGTTGTAATAGTGCATTTTTCCATACACAATCAGTAATGATTTTTGGAAATTAAACACCACCATATTTTTATCGTTTTTCTATTTTACCCCATCATTTCATTAAAAAAAAAATACTAGTGTTTTTTCATTAATATGGTATTTGTATTGAGCAATGCATTACAAATAATACAATGGGCAACAAACTAATGCCATGCTATACATTTTTCAAATTGGTCTTTTGACAGAAAAAAAATTCATATTTAACATAATTAGTTCCTTACTCAACCGTTTTCTAAGAGCCAGTAAAGCCCCTACCATACTCAACACAAGAGCCTTCATTCGTTGTTTTTATTGCGAGCGATAGCAGCATGAAGGGGACTTACTTAAGATTCAAGAAACGTTTCAAACCACGAGGTGGGCTTACATTAGAGGCTTAAGCAACCCAAAAGGAATTCATTGAACTAGATTCTCGGAGTGTCTTGAGGAATCTTTATTAGCTCAATGCTCTCCGAGCAAAATGAGCAAAAAATTAAAAACAGAAATATAATATATGAAAAAGAATCCAATTGGAAAAATCCCAAAATGTTTTTGTGTATTTTTCTAATTACACTTCAATTATAGCTATTGCTTTGGTTTGCCCTTATTGATCTTTTTTTCTTTATATTTGCATCCACTCATGCCAAGTACAAACCATTCACGGCTGTCAAAACATAAAACGAAATGACATGAGAAGCATAAAGAACAATAGTTAAGTTATACTCATATTTTATCAACAGCCCCGATGAACAAGTGGCAAAGTCGAATTTTGCCCAGTGTGAGTTGATTGTATTGAGGAAACCAACGTCGAGACATTTTCGTAGTTTTTGGCTTAAAATATATTTGCAGTTTATCGGTTTTTCAATCCAATGCCTGGCATATCCCCTTAATCCCTACGAAAATAACACTAGTAGAATAAACTCATTATGGAGAAAATTTTATTTTCTCTGGTACTTTTGAAGTATGATCAAATCAATATAAAATAGCCAGGTCCATCTTGGCCGATCCGCAATAGGAGAGCAGTGGCAACCAATAGAGAAGACTGTCGAAACAAGCTGCAGAAGGCCTTGACTCTACAGGAGTTTTAGCGCCACGTATGATGATGATAATAATATAAAATTATTTATTAAAATAACATAAACGGTAGTGTCTTAATCTAACTATCAACGGTTATTAAATAGAATCTTAGAATAGCAATTGAAATTTCTATTACTACATTAGAATGGGAAAATGTGCGTATTATTATAATGAAATTATTGTTAGCCAGACGCTTATCAAAATTCAGTTCAAGATTTAGTATTCCTCAAATAGACGGGGTAAACCCCAATGGTTTTCCGCAAATCCAATTGGCCTAACCATAAAAGCTTACTAAGGGTGACATACGTTACTATGCTTAGACTTAATTAGATAGAATTAACAATCAGGAATGGGCTTAGTACTAATTAAATGGAGGTCAGCTGTGGTATAGTGGTTAGTATAACGATCTATGCCCAAGCAGTGTCGAATAATTGTTTCATACTGTTATGGGCTACTGGGTGTAAAAATGAATAAACTACTCCTAAATTCAAGATAGCAATATTTATTAGCAAAGTGACAAAAGGATACAATTAAATTATTAAACTGATATAAATTTACAATAACAAGGCCTAACCCATATTTAATTACTAAAATAATATAAGATATTGCTAATACTAAATAACTTAACTTTTTACATAAATTTGTATAAATACAATAAAATCACACTACAGTTTACAACTACTAATTAACACTTACAGTTCACTAATCAAAGTCTACCGACCGTAAGATTCTCCAAATGTGACAAACTGACACACGGTAATAAACAGAAAAGGTTTATAACACTCGCTTGACTGTCACAGTTCACTCACACTAGTTTACCAAACTGCCTGCTTTACTACTGAAAGCCCCCCTGGGCGGAAGCGAGCGGTATTTGTATCAAGGTCGAATGTTCTAGAAACACGGAAGTGGAGGGAGGCCGTTCTGGGATCGTCGAGAACCTTCTTAACCTCGACGGGTTTAAGACGTTAATCCCTTCCGCCCGTCTTTCTCTGTCCGTAACAATACGACAAGAGACATATTTTAGATAAATGGTAGCCAACTTCAATGAGAAGACGGCATGAAAAGAATAGAATGCAATTTGACTATTACGAAAAACAGGTATTAAAAAAAAAGTCAATTGGATTTAAAAGAATAATCCATACTTCGATATTTTCCTTCTACATTACCGCAGGAAAGCAACTACATATATTTTACTTTTACAGGTTTTTTCCCTCAATGGGTTGCCTAGTTAAGTCAGAGCGTCCCTCCACTTTTCTCTATTCCACCAGTCATCCTCCTCAAGTCCCCTGCCGGTCATCTCCTCCACGCTGTCTTCCTCTTCTTCGTCCGCCTGGCTATTCAATCAATCAATAGATGGCTCTACATCCCACGTGGGGACAAGGCCTCCCGCAACATCAACCGCCAGTCATCTCTGTTCAAATCTGCTGCTCTCCAGATAAGGGAGCTTAAGATGGCCCGAGCGTCCGCAGCCACACCATCCGCCCATCGGAGCCTCCGTCTTCCAACCCTTCTTGTTCCATGCATTTAAGTAATTTTTTAGGGACTTCATCTGTTCCCATACGTGCGATGTGTCCTGCCTATCGTAGCCTGTTCGCCTTTATAAACCTACTAGGGAATAGCCTGGCTATTCCCACAGCAAAAGTCTCTTCGGCCACCCTACGTTCTGGCATTCGCTTGCAGTGTTTGTACCATCGCAGCCTGTTCCTTCCGATCCTCTCCAGAACTGCTTCGGTCACGCCCAGTCTGTCTCTAACATCTTCATTGCAGACTCTATCCAGGCGGGTGATCATAAGGCATCTCCTCCAGAAGTCCATCTCTGCAGCTTGTAATCTGCAGTAGAGTCTCGGGTATCTGAGGCGTAGCTGAGGGAGGGCTCAACAATGCTTCTGAAAATACGCGTTTTGTTGTCCGTTGAGATAACTGTGTTCCAAAGAACTGGATGCAACATTCTAGTCACCCTTCTTGCCAGGCCTACTCTCCTCCTAACTTCGGGTTCCGACTTGCCGTGGTAAGCAACTATATACTATAATATTATATAAAATAATCGAAGCCTAAATAAATTTAAAAGATCTCACTATATATATCTACAGCCACGGTGAATAAGTGGTTAAGTAGAATTTTCTCCAGTGAGAGTTAACTGTATCAAAGCGGAATCGTGCCATTCTCGTAGTTTTTGGTTTGAAATGGAGTTGTAGTATAAGCAATAACTCTTTTTCAAGCCAATACCTGAAGTAGCTTATTATTTACTAAGAAAATGACACGCATTCCGCATTCTTAAGTACAAGAAACTCATTTTAGAAAATATAAGACTTTTCGACTAGAAAAAAACAATTATTCACTGGAGCTATAGAGAGGAGCGGAATGGGGTAGAGCACTTATGTTGCCGTGCCGAAGTTCCTGTGTGTCATATCCCGCTGTTGGCAGACTTTTATTTAATCTGTTGGCGGCCGGAGATGGGTCCTAGAGGATTCCCAGCCTCTGAAAAGTTGGTACCGAAAATTACAATTTTTTTTTTGTAGAGATATACTTTATGCGTGCTATATAACCAAAATATATAGAGAATACTGAGTTCTTTCAGACAAATAAAAAAAGACTGATTTATTCTGAAAGACGAAAATTTATTACTTCTTCGGGAGGTCGCGGATATGTGAGAAAAAAATCAAAGCATGAACCCGCGGTGGCGGATCTTCTATTATAATATTTCCATAAAGAATAGAATTTATCGCCCTCGACCAAACAAAAAAGAAACCACCCGACAGAAGTAAATTTATTTAAAAGATTTATAGGCGTAGGTGTTGCCAAAGGATCTGGTTTAGCATTGCCCTGAGTATCCGCCCTTGACGGCTTATATAAGCCCAGAGCAGGAAGCCACTTTTACTTTCATAGGCCCACCTTTCTCCAACTGCCCACATCTCACCTCTACATGCAATCCTCTTACAAATACCACTGCATATAAATTAGATTGTTTGTTTATTACTTTATGCTACTATGACTAATCCGACGAGATTACAGCAGGAGTCCAAAATTTGGCCAATCCAGGTATATTTATAATATAAATTCTTACACGACTGACATCGCACAGGCGCAGGACAAATAATGATTAAAAGTAAAAGAAACAGATTGATGTCGAATTCTATGCACCTTCTAAAAAGAAAAGGGAAAATTATGTAACATAACTGACAATTCGGATCATTCTAATAAAATCAGGTATTGTATGGAGAAGGTAAGAAATGCCTTTAAACTACTCGAAGGCAGGTGCTATGAAAACTAACTTTGAACCTGCAGACCCGATTTAGTTTGGACGCTACCGGATTCTTCAAGTAAACGTCTACAAGCATTCGAGATGTGATAATATGGAGTATGCTCAAAGTTTCATGTCAGCCACGAAAGCATACTACAACAAATTTAGAAGACTCTTGATATATTGGACAGCAACAAAGGATAAAAATTGGCATACTTTGGTCATGTGTTGCCAAATGAAAAGTACAGCCTACTGCAGTTAATCATGCAAGTCAAGATTGAACTAAAGAGAGGTCCAAGTCGCACCCCTGGTTGAAAAACCTCATGGAGAAGATTAACATCGGTAGACTTGCATGAAATAAGATGGGCCAATACCTAAAGGGGATAGGCAATTTTAGAAGATACGAAGGATGCCATTACCAATGATTTGTTACTTCTTTTAAAAAACCTTAAGGACACATCTGCCTGACTTAAGAGCACACACAACACACCCTAGCTGAGGGTAAGTAACAAAATTAATAAATGATTTACACGAATCTTGATTGGAATAAGAATCATTCAGTTAACCAAGTAATGATCAAGAAATCTTGGAAATTAGCATACAACGATCAATCTAATCATCACAATAATTTACATTTAGATTACATAGTTAATATGTATATATAAGTAAATGAAGATATATAAATTAACGTTGAATTAAGGGGGGATAGAGAATCAATAACCCTAGGCTACATAACTGCGTTATCGAACAGCAATTGGAAATGAATTAATAACAAACGTTGCTGGGTGAACTAAATCTATTGCTTTATTATATTTTTTAAGAAAACATTATATTATATTTTAGCTATATTTTAATTTTTATTATATTTTATTATTTAAGAAAAAAACAGTTTAAGAGGTTCATGATGAAAAAATAACTTCTCATTCAACCTGTCAGTACCTTCAATGCTCAGCTCAGTACATGGTAGAGACTGTACTGTTTCTAAGAGAAAGATTATAAAAGGAGGTGATTAGTCCGACATCACGCAGACAGGGTCAGGTTTCCCCTCCCTAAATGTACCCACTTTATAGAGACTGAGTGAGCCCCAAGAAGTTCGAAGATCCCACAGAGTCCAAACAAATTATCTGCTCAAGCTGAAATTGAATTAAAAAAATTAAAGGTATTTGTGTTTATGATTGAAAAACAATATTATTTATTTGTCATGGACAGATAGTTTCAGAGAAGTAAAAAGATGAAGTTAGTGGAGAATAATTCCCAAAAACGTTATCTGATAATTAAATAAAATATTTTAAAAATTAAATGCATCACTACAACCCTCGAAGGGACATGAGTACTTTTTGGTTAACCAATGGTTGTGCAATTATGTTATTTATCCGAGATAACGTTCTACCACAAAATCATTTTTCTATCATGGAAATGTAGGGAGAGAGAAGAATAAGATAAAAATAGATGGAGCAGTACAATTTTCAAAAGCATAACTGATAATGCTAATGTAATCTAAGAAAAAGAAAACTTTACTAGTCAGGAAGGGTCTCGGGTACATGGTAGAAACACTCTTAAAACGAACGGTTTTAATACGGCACGTGTTTTCGAGATCACGATTAACCGCAAGGTTTTTCCCCAATCATGGTCAACTTATATATTGTGTCTCGGTAAGATCCAAGAAGGTCTACAAATCCCTCAGGGCCTGTCTATATCTGCTCAAAGAGATTTAATAATTTATCTGCCACAGCAGGGGTCAAACCCAAGAACTTCAACACAGCAACTCAGTTGGAATAGATACACACTAATCCGCTATCATAATATAAGAAACGAAAAAAAAATTCATCATTTGCAGACTTACTAATGATACGCAGGAAATTTTAAACTCGACAAACAACAAAGTGCAGGAAAAAAGAAAATTATCATAATTATAAAAGACATGCTGATTGGGAGGGAATAGGACAAGGACGAGATCTTTGTGAAGGGGGACAATGGGACAGGCTTGTGAGAGCACAATGAGCGAGCCACTATAGTCTCCTTCCAACAAACGGACCAACCAAACAGATAAAGGAATGATTATTTTTTTAGGTCATCTCCGAATAAGAAGGAAAAAGGCTTTAAAAATTTAGGTTCGCCTATAGTCGATAGTTAGCACTATCGATGGGCCGATACTATCGATTGAAAACTATCGAATACTATCGATAGCTGCATCCTTTTTTTCCAAACCTATTCAATAAAGAACTTCTACTAATTTATTTTAATTCATTTACCTACCTACTAATTGAAATTTTCAGGATTATAAATTATAAGATTATATCATAAAGATGAGACAAAAACTATTTTATTTGAATTTTATAAAAGTATTTACAATTAACATGTTTACGATAACAATGAACAAACCAAATCTTCAGAAAAGAAAAATAACGACTATTTCAATATTTCAAGAGTCAAGAGTGCTCCTTGAGCCACATATTTCTCGAAAGAAAAACTAGCATTTAAGAATTGTAGAAAAAGATCCCTAATTAAAGAGGAAGTTAATGTTATAAAAACCTAGAAGAGCCAATGCTCAATACCGCGAATTTGGTTCGTTTGCAAAAGTTTGAGACTACGTGTACTACCCAATTCCGAGTTCAATTTCAAAAGAACTCGACAGTGGACAGAGACAGATCAGCATAATTCCGATAGTTTCAAAACTTGAGGGTAACAAAGATCCATCGATAGTAACTATCGAATATCGCCCAACCTTAGTTGGTAAGGATATTGGCACAATACGGGTAGTTTGGAGTAATGCAGTTGTACTCATATATCATTCGCAAATGTTTTTCAGCTTTATGTGGTGTCAACGTCTACATTAGTCTTAAAAAAAAAAAATTGTGAAAGTGATATTTATGTATTGCTAAAAAAAGTAATATATTCATACGCATAGAATTTTAAAAATAAGAACGATTAATCTGTAAAATTCACGCTGTGTAACAATATATGTTAAAACACACATACTTTTTAAAAAAACGGAACCCTAAAAACATAAATGTTTACAATGGCGATTTAACTATATTTAAACATACCTTTATTCATATTTTAGAAAGGCCACGGGTGTTTTGGATTAAACATTGCACCTGTTCTACTCATAAATTAACATAATTGAAATTTTATTCTATTTTTCCGCAACGTCTAAACCTCAGCTGAAGGGACTGCTATATTAAAATAAGGAATAAAACCATTAATAAACAGAAGAAGATAATGGACCGTGTAGAGGTCAAGAAAATTCTCTTATATAGGGAGAACTGTTTATTGGTAAGCCAAAGTTTCGACCCACATTGCAGGTCTTCTTCAGGGCTAGTGTGATCGGCGGGGGTTGACACTAGACAAGGCTGTTGGCAAATTAATTAATTGATCTGGAACAACTGAATTTGAACCCGTAACCTTTAGCAAAAATATTCAGCACATAGTGCGCTACTCCGCTCCTAATTCACTATTTAAGAAGTTACTAAAGCACCCTCAAAATACTTAGTTAATCCTTTAAGGTCCATCATCCATAACTTCCGATAGTAATGTCTTATTACATTTATTAAACTGGTATCCAGTAACTATACGAAAACGACAGATGAAGTCGACAAAGTTCAAGGTCCCATACGAGAGTGATTTCCAGAGCTGGGGAGAGCCACACCCCTACGTCACACGCGTGGTTCACCTTGGAAGGAAGCGGTGCATGCAGGGGCAACGGTACATGAACCAGGAACTGGCCGGTGATGGGGGTGTGGTTAGTTTGGTTTAGTTCTTATTGGTTGTGGTTCTAAGCCTCGCTACCTGGTTAGTTAGCCTTGAGCATAACTGCTCCCTTTTTACATCATAGTTGCTTTCTTTTTGTTTAATTCTAATCGGTATCATAAGCATTATTTTATTTGTGCAGACAAGATCTTACAGGCGGGGAGGGGCAACATTCGAAATTAAATTGTTCTGTTTGCTGTTCTTTCATTTAACTTCATTTAATACTGTTATGGTTAATTGGCTGATGCTACAGTGGGAGTCCTAAATGTTGCCCATCCAGGGATAATTAGGATAGGGATCTTTAACGAGTGCCTGGCCACCTACCGTGCTGAGAACTTATGATCTTGTGCATGGTAATTTGTTATGCTAACCAATTTCGAGACCACAGGTGAACCTCGAAATTTTTATGTAAATGGGTAGGAAATCCATGGTCCCTAGCGTTAAAGTAAGATTTAAAAATATTATTTAATCATTTTTTTAATAATTGTTAAAATTAGCAATTCCCTTCTTCCTTCATGATATGTTCGACAAATGGAGATAAATTTTTATCCCTTCTTTGATTGCTCAATTAATTCGTTCCATAAGTAAAATAATTGAGGATGCGGACAGCAAAACCTCTTACTTTCATATTTAAAATCGTCATATTAATGGTTACCATTACTCACAAGACTTAAAGATTGCAGAGCTGTAATCGGTCTAAACCGGTTGTAAATAAATAGATGTCCCAAAAATTTCTTCATCGCGGAATGGAAAACTAGTATATTTATTATATTATAACGGTTTTGTAGTTTACCTCTATTCATGTTGGACATAAGATTATCTCTACTATTTTTAGATTACCAAAATATCTAAACAACTATCTAATCACTTCATGAATTCTAATCATCAGTAAGCATAAGATACATTCAACTGTCAATTAGATATACGAAATACAAAATTAAATAAAAATAAAAATGTGATGTTAATCTTCCTAAATGTGACATTAGCCACATGAACATCAAACCAAGAAATTCAACCCTGACATTTTCATATATTATTCATATCCTGAGATCTACAGCTCAACCGTTGGATCCCTCAGTTATAAGTAAAATACTTAGAAATCAACATTTAAAGGAGAGGGTTGTAAATAATTTCAGAATAAAGATGATATTTACAATAGATGATACTCATTTCTTTTCTTTATTACATAAAGGATAAATAAAATAAAAATAAATAATAAATAAATAAAATTAGTAATACTTAGTTGAAAGAATATTTTCAAAATCTGACTGTCTCTTTCGTTCAATAATAGCAATTCTACTAATGAGTATACATTATTTCTGTTTATTGTCTCATATAATTGCTTCTGTGTTTTTTTTTTTCTGGGGTTCACCCAGGTATGTACAAGTGTACCCAAAATAGGAGCAAATTGAGTGTGATCTAAGACAAATCACCACTCTGTGCAACCGTCGTCTAAGAATAGCTTTTACAACGTATTGAACCCACGATTCTTCTTGGACTGTAGTGATATAGGTTTTTTTTATAACATATAACAATCACTTTTTATTATCCTTACATTCTAAAGCTATGGATTATTCAACAGATTAGTAACCAAAGTGTAGAGGTTAGAAATTATTCAGCTTGTCGTCTAAGGAACAGAACACAACCCTTGCAGGCCGGAATCGATCCGTCTCTATTCGATCTTCGCAAGGTTTGTCCTGCAATTGGGTGATGGCTTCACGTGGATTGTTCTTTGAAATATGTTATTTAGTGGTTTTGTGGTGCCACTTTCATTATTAAATTTGTATTTCCCATATTATCCATTTTAAGAAGAATTATTTGTTGACCACATTTAAAACAAGTAAAAGGCTATACGGCTAAATGTAAAATTATATGGCTATAATTATTTCCCATTATTAATTTTATAGTATTTAATCTATGATCTTTTTAATGTACTTCAATTTTTATGTATAAAAAATGTCAATCGAACAACATTCCTATTCATGGATTCACTAAGTATTCATTGTTTCAGACACCAACAGTTTTTTTTTCTTTAAGGAATATTTCTTTATAACAACAAAATAATAAGAAAATAATAATAATAATAGTATTTAAAATTAAATGTAAACCAATTTACGTAAGAAAATTAATTAATACCCTCTTCCAAAACACCGCAGATAAATTATATTGTGCATATTTTTAATAATACAAAACTATGAGGACAATTTGAATGAACATTTTCTCAATTTCATCCTTGTCAATGATGCATGTAAATCTGGAGGAAAAATATTAATTTGAGAACTTAATGTTACCGACTTATATTACGGACTGAGCTCACATTCTGATAGCCCAATTTCAAAGAGATTTAAAATTCAAACATCTAGAAATCATTTTTAAAAAACAAAACTTAAACATCTATTTCGTGAGGAAGATTTTAAACTTGAGAGAGGCAATATTTAAAGAAATTGCTCAGTAAGAATTTATATTTCTCAGAGAAATGTTTTATTTTCAAGTAATTTGGCCCAACTAAACTGGGGGTAAAGCCTGGTATTCTAAGAAGTTAAAAGAGATAATTACTAACCTAAAATTAGAAATCCTATTTTCTAGAGTCCTTAATTTAAAGAAACAAAATATTTGGATAAATATATAAATTACTATTTTCAGAAACAGGATTCGGCTTTGGATTAGGTAACAAAACAATAATTATTTAATTTACTGGAAACAAAGTATATATTTGGTCCGTATTTCTTGCTTCAAAATATAATCCTGGGAATTCAAGATTCTACAATAAGTAATAGGTTTCTTCACAAAATACGCTCATACTACAGTTATTTGCGGTGAAGAAAATGGCAAACCCAAGAGAAAATATACAACAAAGAAGAGAATAATCGACTTCCAGAAGACATCTGTAGAATAGGAAGATAGCGGACAATAGGCATGTTCTACTTCAGAAGTAACCTAACATCTGTTAAGATGAGCCAGATTCTGTAAGTAAAAACACCCTTTTATATTCTGCAATGTATTGAAAGGTATATAGAAGGACCAATAGCAATCGTGACACAACTGAAAGGAGGTTGAGAGAAAGGAAAAGTGGAAACTAGAGCATTAAGTGAATAAGTCGAGGTAACGACCACTTAACGGCTATACAAGCTTGTTCACTTAGAAGTTTATATATCATGTTTCAAACGGCTATATTATTTCTTAACTTCGTTCAGATTTCTTTTTACAAATATTTTTTATTTATTACTAATTTAATAAAATAGTTCTTAGAAAAATCATAGGTGCAGTTTAGACTGATGACGGACGGAAACTGGGAAGTTACAGATATGGTAAATCTACCAGAGCGTGGAATGAATTTCGGATACAGTGCGGGAGAAGAGGCTGACATTCCTCCGACATCAAAATCGAATAAACAAGCATAGATTAAGCAAGCTATAATTCGGCTACTTGAAAGAAGAAGAACACCACTACGACAAGGACTAAAGAAGTGAGGAAGGACTTTAAAAAAAAATGGACATCACGGAGTTTCACATGTAAGTGAGTTTGGGAGCAGAATGAAAAATCTGGAAAGGCTTTCAGTATGAAGAAAGACCAGAGAAGGAAACATGCTATGAAGGAATATTACAGAAAGAGAAAATTCAAACAGAGGAAAAGGAAAAAATTGTGTGATTCTCAGTGGTCAATACGAATTTAGAAAGAAAAACAAAATTGTTATTGGAGAAAATCATAGACCATCACTAACGTAGCTAATGAATTTTTAAATATTAAAATAGTTCATCATTCTCTAAAGTCTTTTAAACAGAAATGACTTATGTTTTACTTTCTTGGTATGGTAAGGGCAAGTATTGTAATCGAGTCAAAATTTTGAAGGTGTTGTCAAAGTTTCAGAGCTTGTTGAATTTATTATAGATTAATATAATTTATTAAATTACACTATAATTAAACCTCAATTTTTATAATAATCATGAGGAAGAAAAAATAAAAAGATTTTTTTTTAAATAATCGGTGAAATTTTATCATCACAAATACACATATTCTGGGTTACAAATAGGTGAAAGTGGTAAGAAGTAATACATATAAAAATATGTAAAACATTTTATATACATTAGTATTTTATATGTATTTATTTTACAAGTGAAAGTAAATTTTAGCTTTAAATTTTTCAATTACAATTTAATAATGTCTTCACTTTATCCCCAAGAAAAGTTAATTCAATAGTTTATTTTTGAATAATTTATTATTCTCCTACTTCATTAACTAACTTGAAAAATAATTAAAACTCAGTATCACGGAACCTTTAAATCTAAAATGTGATTCCGGTATAGGCACATAAAGGAAGAGATGTTTCAAGGAAATCCAGTCACACGTATGTCTAATTTACCTTAACCTCGAACGATGGGAAACTAGTATGAAGAAAACCAGAGAATAATAAAAAAACAGAGAGAATAATGTCAATGCCAAAAAAAAAAAAAGGAAATCGAAAATTGCAAAATTGTGAGAAAAAATGGTGGATATATTTCTGTCTTCTAACTGGAACAATTGTATGTCGTGATTTTTCTTTTGTTGCTATTTTTAATGATTTGAAAAAAAATAAAAAAGGGCCTATAAGGGAAACCATTATGATAATAAAAATTCGCTTTCCTCAGATCATATTAAACAGAGATCAGTTTAACTCTGAGAATATTGGATTAATAGTAGTGTGTTCATAGATCACTAATACTAACCATTATGATAATAAAAAGTCGCTTTCCTCAGATCATATTAAACAGAGATCAGTTTAACTCTGAGAATATTGGATTAATAGTAGTGTGTTCATAGATCACTAATACTTATTGCCCTCAATGTGGTAAATTATTATTATTGCTATAAAATAAAATTATTTAAAAAATAATATCAAGAAATGTTTAATTTGGTGATAAATCCATGACAGAATACATGCGAATAGAGTCTCAATAAAAAATTATTAAAAATATCACATAGTGAAGAAAGACTGAAGTAGTTTAAGTGTCACCTCTTAGCAACTTCGTAACTACTGAGGTGCTGGTTCGAATTCTGCCTGAGCGAGTTGAAATTTATGAGTCAACCCAGGGAACGAATCTCGACCTTCTCACTATGGTAAATGAAAAAAACTTAAAATTAATCAATTTAAATTACTCGATCTGGTTTTCATTAACGATAGGGGACATAAAACACCAAATAAAAAAGCTCCTATAACACTTCAACACCTGTTCGCAGAATTTTACTTCCATAATTTTAGCTCTGGTACAATGCTCTAGTACTCTCTATGACCTGACTACAAACAAAACGGAAGAAAGATTTCGACTGTGTGGAAAGAGGAAGAAAGTAACGCATTACGTCTACCGATCAAGGGATTCGGTAACCACTGGTTTCCTTCTCAAGGAAGACTACTGGTCAACGGAAAGAGGAAGATATTTTAGGATCGGGTGAAAGTAGAAATGTGGAGTAAAAGCAGACTCTGCGATGTCTGACCTTTAGCGAATCCGTTCCCGTCGCAACGCACCCTAACCGATTCCTTCCATGCTGATCCGAAATGGAACAGGCAATGGGATACTTAAATCCGAAAGCAGGATTTAGCCTGAGATGCTTGGGCTTAGTATTGCTGTCGTTATTAAGACTATTTCCTACTCCGGACTTCTTGTAATGTTGAGTACGTAAGTTCCTCACAGATGGTATAGCCCTCAGGAGTGGCCAAATGGTAAAAGTCGTCTAAAAAAGGATCTGAAACGAAGGTCATGAATTGACCTTGGACATTTTTTCAGGCTAGCTTCCGTGACCGGGTCGGGAGCTGACATTTAAAGGGAACTCCCCTAAAAAACAATTAAGAAATACGACCTTTCGAAAACATTTAAAATTAAAAATAATAAATAATTTTCAAAATAAAACATGTTTATTCATTTATTGTCACTTAGTACAGCTATGGCTAATCGGACATGCTACAGTTGGAACCCTAAATTTTACCTATCCAAGTAGAGTTAGGATTAAAAAAAAAAAATCGAAACTGTACTACTACAATCCGTAAACAGTTCTATAGCACAGTACATGGTAGATAATGTACTGTATCAAGGACAACGCTTGTGCAGGGAAGTACCCAGGAGGGTCCTAGATCCCATATGATCCATCTCCAGCCGCTAACAGACTAAATAAAAGTCTTGACAGCAGCGGGATTTTCGGCATAGCAACTCAGTGCTCTGCCACTGAGCTACTCCCTAAATAATAATTAGGATAGGGATCTTTATCGAGTACCTGACGTCGTACAGGCTAGGGACCCCCGTTTTACGCCACTTCTGAATAACGGCATAAACAAGGATGTTTTCCTCACTTTTAAAAACTCCTAGGGCTCTGCTGCATTCTTTTGCATACTAGGTTGTTGTGCAAACCACTACAAAAATGAAACATAAATAATAATCAAAAAGAAAATAACTGACATGTTACATTTAACATACTTAAATATTAGTATGTTTAAAGAACGGAAATAAACTATGTTTATATGGTTATAACCTTGGATGCAAATGTTTTTAGGCCATTTGCAATCCAACAAGTTACCATTGCAGAACAATGAGGCTGATTTGCAAAGAATATATTGACAGAATGGCCTTGAATACTTCGTTAGGTGATTCAACAACTTAATTATTGCAATGAGCATTGACCATGGCTACAAGACTGGAAAATGTTTAATAGAAGAGATGAAGCAACAAAAAAGCAAATTGTGCAATTCTATGTAAATCAATAAATCGTGGTGTGATTTAACTGTTTTCTATTTAAAAATATCAATCATAATATTAAATAAAAATACTAATATTAATTAGTAACTAGCTCATTATGGCATATTTAGGGTTTTCGTTCTTTTTTCCTAATTATGTTCTAATTCATACTTGCCCTAGAAAATTTAAATGAGTAATTTTAAAAAAAAATGTGTTGAGGCGTATCTTTTGGATTTTTTCCATGGTACAGCGGCAATATAACTACATTCTTAATAAATATTAATATTATTTATTATTAATGTTAATTAATATTATTTGATGTCGTTTTGGTTAAAGGAGAATCACAAATAATTTTACCAGAAAATAATGAAACTTCTACTGGTTAGAACCATATTTCTTAAGTGGGATTTGACACTTTCATTGAGTATAAATAATAATCATAAGGGTATTATAAGATACTTTAACAAATTCGTAAACTGTTATAAAATGATATAAACACAGGAAAAGAAATAGATTTATTGGTGAACTTTTATTTTTATTTAATGAATGAGGTGCCTCAGCGTGCTGAGTTGCTAATCTGAAGGTTAAGGGTTAAAATTCGACAGCGGCATGTAAATTATTTAATCTGTTAGAAGCCACGGGGAGACCTTGTGGGATCTGCATACCCTCCTTGGGTTCACCCAGTATCTACCCATACTTGAAGAAAAAATCTCAAGAACAGATCACCTCCCTGAACAACAGATGTGCAAGAAATAGTGCACTCTCTAACATGCACCGAACTCAAAAAGACCCATCGTAGGTAGTGTTGGTATAGATTTTTTTTACATTTTTTTTTATACCACAATCGTATACAACCAATATACGACCAGTATACGAATTGTAAGCTAACAGCATATCTCATGTGACATGTCACATCCATTCTCCAACGTCAAACCAATATACCAGTATATCAGTAACTCACTAGTCTGCACATTCAGCTATCATTCTACCCTTATTTAAATACAATTAGTAACTGTTATAAAGAAAACTTTATTGTTATAAAAAAAATCAATCAAATAAAATTTCGATTCGATAATTTTGTCCAAAAATTTATTTAAAAAAGGCCATGGGAAGACTAAACAATATTTGGAAACTCGTTAAAACTTTTTTCCTAACCGTTTAAGTTCAAAGATTGTTTCCAGCAAAGTCGTTCTAGTTTTTGTCTATTATATACCCTTTAATTATAAAATATTGATTTTTTTTTTAATTGGAGAGATAGATTAAAATAAACATTTTCTATGCTTTCACGTCTAAATTTTAAATGTTAATGAAAAAAAATTAAAAATGCACTGAATTTAATTTCTTAGTCATTGTTACGTTAATTATTGAAACCTTCTCCGAAAATACGCCTCTTTCACGCGAACAATGTCATAATAGACCTTAGCCCTATTAAACTGAATACATAAATATATTAATATACATACATATAAAACATAATATATAAAAAAACTAAATATATAAATGTAATCGTTTCAGAAAAAAGTATTATAGGTTACTTAATTTTTTTAATTTATTAAATGGACGTTTTAATTATTTTTTCTCTATATATGAATCGCAAGAATTCTTGAGATTTCGCCCTAGTATTTCTAAAGTGACACAAGTCAAGAGCCCTCCATTTTTGGGATAACGTGAAATACTTAAATTAGTGAGGTTGGAACAGCACCAGGATACTAAGATTGACACAAATGCCATTTTGGACAAGCTTTGAAGCTAAGTTCATACAGTTTTTATGTATAATTAAAGATATATTTACCCATTTCTTTTATGGAAATAACTCCCCGCCGGAAGAAAAACACAGATTTTTGAGTTGTGTCGCTTGAGACATACTAGAGAGATATAACTGAATTTACTATAAGCGTAATTTTAATTTTATTATTAGTAAAGGTAAATAATTTTTTGTAAACGTCATCTAGTAAAGAGATGGTAATTATAAGTTATGAGATCATGTTTATTCGGAACAAAATTATCTAAAATAAAACTATAAAAGAGTTGATTTTCATTGGTGGGGAGAGCAAAATTAAGCTCACTTCCCACCTCCCCTGGATTAATTCAGAGAATGAAGAGAGGGGTTGATAAAAGGGGGGGAAAAGATCCCATTG
Source organism: Arma custos (assembly GCA_037127475.1). NCBI lineage: Eukaryota > Metazoa > Arthropoda > Insecta > Hemiptera > Pentatomidae > Arma > Arma custos. The sequence goes on along the minus strand of CM073762.1, from coordinate 55,476,477 downwards.
ACTGTAATTGCATTAGAGTTCGATCTGGAGTCATCAAACATCAACCAATCAAATGAAGGTTGATGGGTTCTTAATTTACACTACATAAACGAAACGTATTAAGGGTGGTGACTGAAAATCATCTGCAGGTGACAATACCATCTTAATAATAATAGTAAAGGCCATCATAACTGATCACACGATTCTTCACAACAAGCCTGACATTTTGCTAATCCTAAAAGAAGAAAAATGTGTGAGTATAGTTGAAATAGGAGTATGATAACTTCCACAAATTGGTCGCCGAAAAAATTAGAAAATATCAGGACCTGGCAGATGAATTGAAACAATTATATAAACTTGATAAAGCAAATGTTTGGCGTTATTCATATCCACAAATGGGCTGATTCCGGAAATGGCGGCGAACAGCATGAAAGAATTGGACCAAAATTATAACATTCTTGCACAAATGCAGAAACCGTTAGAAAAGCAATTAACAGACCAAATTAATTTTTCAATCTTCGCCCTAGACTTATGTCCGGGTGGGTTTTCAGGTAAAAGCCGAGAAAAATAATAAATAATAATAACAATACGTAATCACAAAGGTAGTTCATCATAAAACGCAAAAGTTATTTCGTGCGTGATAGCTACACCCTACTATTTCAATGATGACCAACAATAGACAAGGAAAAATGTCATATGTAGGGTACATTTCCCGGAAATCCTGTTTCAATTGTTATATATAACTTTCTACTAATTTCGTTCTACATACATATCTCTACATATGTATACATATAGACAAATATCCAATTGCAGACAGTAAAAAAAAACTTCGAATGGTATCGAATAAAGTTGATTGTTTATTCATTAAACGTCATTTTATGGCTTACTGCTATGGCTAATCTGACACTAATGAGTGTCCTAGATTTTGCATATTCAGGCTTAGTCAGGATAGGGGTCTTCAACGCCAAGGCCTGGTAATACCATTTTACGTCCCATCTGAAGAATGACATAACCAAGGATCATAATAAATAGCTCTAAGATTTTTTTGTGTTAGTATAGAAGGTTGTTATGCTAACTATACCACACGTCACCCTAAAACGAACGACATTCTTAACTATTAATATACAATAAACCACCTTTCAAAATTGATAAAGGTCAAAGATCGAAAAATTCTTCTTTTTTTTTTTTATTATCTTCATTTTTTATGCGTCCCACGTTGTTATAATAAACCTTTGAAAAGTAAATTCCCAAGAAGTTTGGTTTAATTTTTTTTTTTTTTCACGATAAACCGCTCTCCACATATAAAGCGAATATTAGAGTAAAGAGAGGAGTTAAAAATGGTATTTTCATTTTAGGAGAGAATTACAATTTACAATAGATTGTGAATAACAAAAATATGGGAAATCCTTAGAATTAAATAAACGTTATGCGTTGTTTTAAAAAAACCTAAAACATCCGCTATTTTTTCATCCTGTCCTCTAATTAATGGCGGAGATCATTGCCTATCAAAAGTGGATACATCCATTAAATTAAATAAAATAAAAAATGTTGATCTATGAAAAATCAAAACTAAGTATAAATATTGTTCAATAATATTGATTAAAATATGATTTGTTTTGTAAAATGTCTATTTTATTTATTTTTTATCAACCATAAACCAACAAGATATCAATATTTCTATTGATAACTTTCTATTTAGATTTTCTGATCAAGATATACCCAATATATTTTTTATATTAATTGATATTTAAAAAAAGAGAAGATTATAAGAAATTGTCGGTAATTATTGTTTGACGTCAATTGTTGGCAAAATAACGAAAAGTGATTATGAACATTTTATAAATTGATATTTTTTTAAATTATATCTATTCTGATCAGTACTCACAAATTTTTGAAAATGGGCGTAACTAGTTTTTAAACCAAATGCCAATTATTATCTTTATTAAAAATTTCCCGCGTACTAATATTTTAAGTTTTATTTCGGCGTTATACCACATACAGCCAACTTAGCACTGGAATCATAATTATCATTAGTAATTATAATCTAAATTGAAATCTTAAACGTTGAAGATTTGAAGTCTTCAATTGGGTCGGATGATATCACCACCATGAACAGTCCAAAGCTTGTTCAGTCTAAATAGAATCTTCACAGCTTTACTCTTTGGACCAATTATACAGATAAGAGATCTGGTACTGAGCTTTCAACTGGCCTTTATCTTCCAAGGTTATTTTTGCCAGGTGAATAAAATATTCGGACATTTGGATAAAATGTCAAAGGTAACAAGGTTCCTTGGTGTGCCTTTCAATTCCAATCTACAAGAATAACAATAACTAAGAAGATTTCTTCTTTTCTTCGTAATTCAATCTCTATGTATTATTTAGTTTAGAAGGATTCTTATATATGCAGCTTTGAAGGGCTATGAATTTAATGAGGTTGCTATAAAGCAGCAGGATTTAATAGCATTTAATTATTCTTATGATGATGAAGTATTTAACATTTATTATGATTCTGTTTTACTTTTAATATCTAATGTTCCATTAAAATTTGTTCAATAAAAACTTTTTTTATACAATGCTTTTTCTATCTTAAATCATACTTCACCTAAAATAAAAAAAATCTACTATAGCTAAAGAAAGGTCTCGGTTTCAATAAATCGTAGAGACTGTACTGTTTCAAGGACATCAGTTGTGTTATTTGTCCGAGTTCACGTTCGGCAACCAGGTTTTCCTCCTGTATCGGAATATTCATTCCGAAAAAGGATGAGATCACTGTAGAATTTAGGAGGTTACACAACACGGAATTGTACGTGTACGAATAATTTTTGCTGAGCTGGAAATCTCGTTGGAAGACTAGCTCTGCTGCCTTATTCGCCATGAATACAAAGGTGGTAGTGCAGATCCATCGCCGTGAAGATTAAGATGGGTTTTTAATGTTGTCCATCCGTGGCTGTCAACAGATTAAATAATCTATGTGCCAATATTTAAAATTAAACATTGTAAAATTATAAAAAGTAAATATTTATTTTTAGCCATTAAGTGTTGGCAATGAATAATGGCATTTAATATGTAGACTGATAGACTCTAAAATATAATATTGTAAAATTATAAACAGTTATTGGGAACGGAGGATCTCAGTGGGTAGAGCGCCGAAGGTTAAGAGGCACCAAATATTAAATATTGGCAGATAAATTATTTAATTTGCTTTACCAGACTCTTTAAACGGTGTGTCCTAAATTGGGGGATAGTGGGACTGTAGAGTGTGATCACGGACAAACATTTTCCTTGCAACAACCGTAGTCCTAGAAACAGTACAGCCTCGAGCATATACTGAAATCAAGAGGAACTGGGTTTAATGGTACAGGCTTCTTTTTCTACAGTTTCCTCAGATGGAGGTTTCCTTCAAACCAAAATTTCATTTTAATTCGTTTTTCCATTTTGTTCTATCTTGTATATCTTCCTCCTTCAGACCATGGCCGAGCATGCTTTTCTCAATGCCTTCCATTCATCTTTTTCGTGGTGTTCCACGCCGTTTCCTCCTTTTTGCATTACAATTGAAAATTAGATTGGGCAATCTTTCTTTCTTCATTCTTTTGAGATGACCATACTATTCCTATCTTTTATTTCTCTATACTTTGGAGGACGTTTCGGTTTAAGAGTTTCCATTTTTTCTCTAATTCCGACATTAATCCTTCTTTCTATTCTGGATACCCCGACAAATCTCCTCCAATAGTCCATCTCAATAGACTACAGCAGCGCTTATCGTCCATGCTTCTGCTCCATATAACAATATGCTTTCAATTATGGACTTGTATATGACCTTCTTGGTATCTTTCGTCATATTATTGTTCCAAAGAACCGAGCTAAGCATACCAATTGATTTGCATGCAATTGCAGATTGCAATTGTCCTATGTTTTATCTCTTTTTCCGATGTTCCATTCTTTTCCATTACAGAGCCCAAATATTTAAAATTATTCACCCGTTATGACATTTCCTTCAACAACGAGGTCCTTCTGACCATATATATTATTTTACAGTATTTTTTAAAATAAAAAATTAATGTAAATAAAACAGTCTAAGTTTTCCATTAATTAATTGTGTTTTAATGTCCTAGAACCACTTCCAAATTGCCTAAGTAATTACGGATGTTTTTCTTCCCACAATCCCGAGCAGAAAATTTGATTTTTTACAGTCCCTTTTCAGTACCCATAGCCTCTTTATCCGAAGCTCCATTGTAAGCCAGATAGTCCCTTCGGATCTCCTCTACCACCTTTGTATTCATGGCGGATAAGGCAGCAGAGCTAGTCTTCTAACGAGATTCCCAGCTCAGCAAATGTTACTCGTTCACCTTCTCAGAAAACCTTTTTAGTATCGCTTCTCATACGTCCAGAAAATATATACAAAACGTTACCCACAAGGAGATTGGACTGTCTCATTTTTAGGTTCAGGATAAAGGAGGTACTGAGGGAAAAATAATACTCTTAAATCGGGATCCTTCATGTTATCAGATTGGGTAAGATGCGGTAAGACTTCCTAGACGACATATATCAGTATATATATATATATATATATATATATATATATATATATATATATATATATATATATATATATATTAAGATTTTTTTTAATTACCCTCCCATATTATTAATCTTCCAAACTGTAGAGATTGACAAATTGTTCCTAAATATTCTTTTAAAAAAATTAGAAAATATGAAATTCTCACAATTCAGAAATACCTGTATTTTCCGATTAAATAAAGAATAAATTATACCAAAACTTGGAGTTTTTTTTATCCTGATGGATTATCGATTGTTAAACTTGCAAATTCCGGGTGGTAATAATGATATTATTATTATAAATTGTTTATTAAAATATTCAATAAGTATACCCGGAATAAATCTAATTTTATAATAAAAATAATTTGAAGAAAACCGGACCGGGTTCCATTTCAGAAAACAAATTCACGTTAAGATATACAAAACCAATGTAAGCTTGCAGTGCATTTTGGAATAGCGTTACTTACACATTAATGATAAAAAATAAATTTTTAGATTACTTAAAATATAATGCATTTCTTTTTTTTTTTTTCAAGAAAATATACTGAATTTTGAAGATTTTCACGATTTTGTTTGTGCTTGTAGACGAAAAAAAAGTAGTTGCGATAATAGAAATGGTTAATAGTCTATGTTTTTATGATAAATCTGTACCACTACAACACAGTGAGATTCTTAGGTACAGTACATTTTAGAGACTGTACTGTTTATTGGACGGGTAGGTGATTGGTCCTATAATTCCGATTAGATGGTTAAGCTCCGGGAGAGCCCAAGATCCCATAGGATACATCTCCGACAGCTGACAGATTAAATAAAAGTCTGCCAACGAGCGGGATTTGAACCTTCGGCATGGCAACTCAGTGCTCTACCACTGAGCCACTCCCCTCCCTAGGTTATATGATAAACGGAACTTAAATTAATTTTGACCATTTAAAGCACACATTTTTAAAATTAAATAACGATAAATTATTATTATTTTTGAAGAAAGTTCAGATTTATTTCATGTTACTGCGATTCCTAATTACCCAACTTACTTAAATAATACAATTGAATGCTAAAAAAAACGTAAATAATTTTTAAATAATTAATTTCATAAAATTGTAATTTACTCCTTCCCAGTTCGAGTTAAAATCTGACGGAGCATTTAAACACACCCCCACGTGCGTTTGAACATACATAACTCATTAAACATTAACGACCTAATTAATCTTTCCCAGCATTTAATTTATTAATAAAGTTACGAAATTTGTATTAAACTGTTGTTTCAGAATTTCTAAGAATACCAACAATTTATTATTAACATTACCAATACTATTTATTAGCATTTAACCATCGTATAAACAATAATCATTTTCAGTTTTATAGATTTCACTATAAAATAATTTATTTGACCATACATAGATAAATCTGGCCTTCAGCAACTAATAATCAGAAGCTATGTAATACATAAAATAATTTATTACTACTAAAAAGATATTTCATTAAATACAAGATAGTTTTTATTAAAAGATTATGTGACTAGAAGTTTACCATTTGACAATAATTTCTTTGTTGCTTCAATTTTATTTAGCTAACCATTATTATGACGCATAAAGAATTAATTTTATTACGATAATAATATTTATATGTTCTTCACTTTGTTTAACATCACTTTTGATAACCATCGGATTTCCAAGTAATTAATTATAGCTCTTCTGATATTAATAAGAAGTGATTTTTCCGCTTATTAACTCAAGAGTACATTTTTTTTTCTAAGGGGATAGAGAATTAAACCACCACAAGGTTGTTTGAAACAAGGGAAAACATAAAACAAGGCATTTATGTATTTAGCATAACTTTGCGATTTAATTAGTCTTATTAATATCTGCTTATGTAATAAAAAATGTACTCAAACTGCTAAAACTAAAATTCAGATGAATGAATGAATTTTCCATTGAATAATTTCGAAATAGACAGGGGATTCAGTTGATCTAAACATAGGCACATTCGATACTCTTTGAAGTTCAAGCATCTTATAGACTGGTCCATCCGATCGGATCTTCACAGCAGTTTACACAGCCCTACTTAAATCTACACATAAACACATATATAACGTTAGTCAGAACAGGATTCTAGGCAAAGTTCTTTCCTTGTCACTTGTATCCCCATTTTACTCTTCCAAACCAACTAAGAGTTCAAAGCAATCATGAATTCAATTGTGTAAGCGGCGAAAATTCCACTACTAATGACCAGTGGAGTTCCGAAAATATATCCAGTCCTATGGCTCAACGAAATCTT